>JAQIUQ010002155.1:0-712875 GCA_030378365.1 Hybognathus amarus
AATTACTTGGTTCAGTTACATCTTGCTTTAATGATGCCGAACATTTAGCTTTCCAATACAGATGAGGTGCATTTTATTTAAACTGAAAGTTATTTTAAATTGTAAAAAAAAATATTTTTCACAATATTAGTGTTGTTGCTGTATTTTGGATCAGAATGAAGGCCAGCCTTTGTTAAGCACAAAATACTACCTTCTAAAATGTTTAGAGAATCGGATTACCAGCCTATGGCTTTGCAGTATCAGGACATAAAAAAAAATAAAATATAAATCTGGTCCTTGGCAGGTCTACAAATTCAGGAAAATACAACCTAGAAAAACTGGAGCCTTATCTGATGAGACGTTTTGCGGCCACAGGGACCTGCTGGGCATCTCACGGTCAACCATTTGACTCCTCTGTACACAAGATCTTCTAGAGTCAAATGTGTCCATCTGTTCCCACATTTAAAATTGGGCCTTACAGGACAATGATGCCAAGCACACCAGCCAGCAAATCTCACAATAGGCTGGCTGGAAAAGAGAGAGATCAGAGGTGTTGCAATCGGCCCAATTAAAGCCCCAGACCTCAGACCGATTGAAATCCTGTAGCAGGACCTTGAAGCCTTGTTTTTTCTGTGGCGGCGCGTCGTCGACAAGGAGCAGAGTCTGCCGCTGACTTTGCGCACGCACCTCTCCAAACGGACGAGGTGTTTATTCTGACGCGCTCGCCGTTGTGCTCTATCTGTGAAGCGACAGGGGCGAGACTGGAGTAATTCTCCTCTTTAAACCACCAGGAATCAGCAGTGAAGAAGTAGTTTGCCGTTTGTTAGCAGTTTACTAATTGCTAATTAGTGAAGAGTGAGTGCCAGTAGGTTTATTGTAGGCTACTTTCACTGCATGTAAACTACTTTAAACAAGTGAGGCCTTATTGGAGTGTTTAAACCTTTGGTATTGCCAGCAGGGCTTACTTCTGCTATCGTAGGCTATATTTTGTAAATGTAACCAATTACATTAGACAAGATGCAAACTAGGTGCTTAATGCAAATGTGTTCCTGTTCACAAAATGAGATGTAATGGTTCGCCGTCAATGCAAATGTCTCTGTATATCGAAGGATCAGTAAACATGCTGAGATACAGGGGTGGAACCAGTTCGAGCCAGGGTCGGACTCGATAGTTCGTCCATCTTCGAATGTGGCGCGCGGCGCAAGGTTACGAAAAGTGCCGTGCACACCGGCAGGCGATATGTGGCTTCCTTGCGCACCCGAATGCGCGCGACCTCCCACACCGCAATGATGTCATTTTTACCGCGCGCCCTCGCGCTCTTGCGGGCAGCATCGAGTGCTTTAACAAGGCTTAAGAGAGCGGTCGCAGGAAACAGAAGCCCACAAAACCTACAATGAACTAATGCTAAGGGGTTTTTTTGTTTGTTTTGCTTCTTTCTTCGGAATTCCATCCAGAATAATGTGAGAGACTGATAAAGCCATATACAGGAATGATTCTTCGAGTTATTGCTTGTTAAAGATGGTTCTTTTTTGTGTATAGCCCAAGCGGCAACATTCTAATCTGAAAAATGAAGCCTACCCCGAAATGTGCGAAAACTGAAATACATTGAAAATCCGGCTAGGGCCGAAGTACCCGAAAGGGAGCAAATATCCATAGACCTCATGTTATAATTTCCGATTTCACAGCATAAATTCATATGTTTACAGCTTTGGTCCCATGGACTTTTCGATCAGGTTCCAGAGTACTGACAACTGTGAGGGGGGTAAACTTTTTCTAACTGAGTTAGTTTTGATGATATTTAAGAATATAAAATGTATGACAGATAAGGGCGGTTAACATTTCGATTGACAGCTGGGAGGGCTAGCTGACCAAAGTGGATTCGGTATCTGAGGCAGTAATACATGACAGCACATCATACCACCTCTGAGATCCTTCTCTGAACATTTGTGTTTGTATTTCAGAGTATTTCTAATATGGCGCCGCCCATCCCATAAAGCAGCTGCTCAACACTGTTCTCTTCAGAAGAGTCTATGGGTGGCTAGCTCAAACAGACTTGTGCCATTATTGTTTACAGTCTATGGCATTAAATAAATAATAATAGGGTGGGAACTGGCAACTCAGCCACAGACTCAAACATTATAGCCACTGATATTCGGGCCACGATCTCAATATTATTGCGATACAAGCAACATATTGCGATTAATGTTCCCCATATCATTCAACAGCATTACACAGAAAATGAGCAAAACTAGACTGCTCAACTGACTTTTAATTAAAGTGAGCACATTTAAATTCCTGTGGACATTCTGTTCTATACACATGCAAACTACATAAGCAAACATTAGTCTCTTCTGACATTTAAGAACACCAGACAGGACGTGATTATTCTTGCTGCTGCAACAGGAGACATTTCACATGCCAATGTTTACAAGCTCCAGGCTTTGCTATTGATAGTCGGTGTTTAACGTAAGATGTTCAGGTCGCGGCACCACGTTAGTTCAGTCACTTGCCCACCGGCCAGTACGCAAGAACAAACTGTGTTGTGTAACGCAATTACACAGTACTATCGGTACAACCCTGCCTGTATTGTAGCAGCAGCACACACACAGACAGACCGAACAAAGCTTATCTTTGCACGCGCTGCGACATAAGTTCATCCACGTCTCAATCCTGCCTGCATTACACACATATTTATAAATACATTTTTTCCGCGCCTGCACGCGGCACAAACACACGGTGAGCAGGGCAATACGTATCAACTGAACCTCCCGGCTGAACCAATCATTACACAAATAATGGCAAATGTCCATTTTGTCTAAATGTCCTCATAAGAGCTGTCTACCATGGTTTAAATAAAGTCTTATTTGAGAGTAAATGGACGCCGTGTCGAGTCGCCCGCCTCCTGTCCCACATTGCGCTGCATTCACGTGTCAGCGTCAGCTGACTGGGGCTTACGACTTTCCCAATTCACTCACTCATCTTCATTCACTCCTTCAGAGTGAACAGTGTTAGTGGACTCAGGGAATGAGCCTAATTTTCTGATTGATTGTTTTAGGGGGCGATTCCGGTGTGAACCTATGCCCCGCGGCAGTAGTGACACAGAATAGAGAAACCATGACAGAAGAAACCGGGAAAGTAAAACAGATAATTCCATAACTGAATATGCCAAAAACGTCGCACCTGGCGCCCATGTATCGATACAGTATTGCCACAATAATATATCGCGAAATCACTATGCTGTGTCGAAATTTTCCCCCACGCTAAATAATAACACAGTGTAATATGTCATGTGATGTTAATCTAGAGGTTGAATTGACCACATTTTGAATTGCCAGGTGATTTTTGAAAGTCCTGATCCTTTGAAACAAACATAGCAGAACCTTACACAAAGGGGTGTACTTTCTTTGTCATGACTGTCTGGACATGCCATTATACACTTCACCGGCCACTTCATTGGGTACCCCATGCTCAGTGACGGGGTTCAGACCGTTTGCCTTCAGGAACTGCCTCAGTTCTTTGTGGCATAGTATTCTACATAGGTGCTGGAAGCATTCCGCCAGGGAGTTTGGTCCATATTGACATGATGGCATCACACAGTTGCCGACAGGTTGTCGGCTGCACATCCATGTTGCGAATCTCCCGCTCCACCACATCCCAAAGATGCTCTCTGGGATCGAGATCTGGTGACTGTGGAGGCCATTTGAGAAGCAGCGGAACTCATTGTCATGTTCAAGAAACCAGTCCTGAGATGTATTCCAGCTTTATGACATGGCACACTATCCCGCTGAAAGTAGCCATCAGAAGTTGGGTACATTGTGGTCATAGAGGGATGGACATGCAGTTCAGCAACAATACTCAGGTAGGGCTGTGGCACGTTGCAACGATGCTCAATTCAGTACCAAGGGAGCCCAAGAAGTGCCGAAGAAAAGTTCCCCACACCATGACACCACCACCACCAGCCTGATACCGTCGGTACAAGGCAGGATGGATCAGTGCTTGCATGTTGTAAACGCCAAATTCTGACCCTGACCATCCGAATGTTACAGCAGAAATGAAACTCATCAGACCAGGCAACATTTTTTCCCAATCTTCTGTTGTCCAATTTCGATGAGCTTGTGCAAATTGTAGCCTCAGTTTCCTGTTCTTAGCTGAAAGGAGTGGCACCCGGTGTGGTCTTCTGCTGCTGTAGCCCATCTGCCTCAAAGTTCGACGTACTGTGCGTTCAGAGATGCTCTTCTGCCCACCTTGGTTGTAGCGGGTGGTTATTTGAGTCACTGTTGCCCTTCTATCAGCTCGAACCAGTCTGGCCATTCCCCTCTGACCTCTGGCATCAACAAGGCATTTCCGCCCACAGAACTGCCGCTCACTGGATGTTTTTTCTTTTTCTGACCATTCTCTGTAAACCCTAGAGATGGTTGTGCGCTGAAAATCCCAGTAGATCTAGCAGTTTCTGAAATACTCAAGACCAGCCCTTCTGGCACCAACAATCATGCCACGATTCAAAGTCACTCAAATCACACTTCTTCCCCATACTGATGCTCGGTTTGAACTGCAGGAGATTGTCTCTGACCATGTCTACATGCCTCAAATGCACTGAGTTGCCACCATGTGATTGGCTGCTTGAGAAATTAAGTGTTAACGAAGCAGTTGGACAGGTGTACCTAATAAAGTGGCCGGTGAGTGCATCATCAATCAACATATGACAGAATGTGTCCTGACATTTAGTGTAAAGAAAAAGCATAACAAACAATTTTTTTATTCAAAGTGGAGCATCTGCAAACCGTATATGGCACCAAAAGCCATGCACAATTTTTCTGATTTACAGAGTGGCTACTGCTTAGCTGACTCTTCGATAAAATGAGAAATAAGATACTGCCACCTCGATGTAGAATTTACTGACTAGGAAAGCTGCCACGCTACTCCGGGAGGGCATTCATCGTATCATATGATGCAGGACCATGTGGTGGATCCATTTCACCTCACTGCACTCTGCAAAGAGAGCAACACAGGCCGAACAGAGAGTGCAAAGCTTTATCTTTATGAGCAGCTGTATGTGTGTGACAGAGAGTTTGTGTTTGGACAGTCTGTCTGTTACTGACTAGCACATAATGCTTTACACGCACCATTTCCATTCAAGCTGTTTTCAGAGCTGGCCGTGACCCCGCAGGACCTCCCTTTTTCTCCTTCACCTAACCAGTCCCATTCTCCCTTCCTTGACACTAGCATCTGCTTTTGTCCACCTGAACTCATTGCCATAACGCCATGTGTGTAGCTGCTGGCGTGGAAAGCAGATGACCAACCTCAGAAGACTTTGGAGACAGGACACACTGTGTTTGGGTGTTCTTCACATAGCTATTCAACTACCAAGTTTCTTAGACATATGTGAAGACAATGTTCAAAGCTACATAAACCAGAAACATCAAAATTCTCATTCATTAAGGCATTCTTCCTCCATTGCATACTCCCATCTCTGCTGAGCCCTTAAATACATTCAGGGTGAACAGAAACAAAGCAGATGCTGCAGTAGACATCTTTCTTAAAGTGACAGTTCACTTAAAAATTAGCAAACAAAAAATTTCCCCATATCATGTTGTTAAGTCTAATGAATTTTGAAACATAATACAATACCTGTCAATAGTCAGGTCACTATATTTTGTTCTTCTCCTTACACATAATTCATACCTAATTTCATCAATGATATAAACTGACAGTGAAGACATTTATGTAGTAAAAACAATAACTTCAAATAAATGCAGTTCTTTCCAAATTTCATTATCAAAGAACGTATTTAAGGTTTCCATAAAATGTTAAAGCAGAATCATTTTCAACATTTTACATGTTACCTTATGAAGCATAAATCATGCATAAACATCAGAGAATGATTTCTGAAGGATCATGGCAGCACTGAAGACTGATGCTGAATCAGTTGCTACATCTTCCTATAATGATCAAATAAATGTAGTTGTCCAATATAAAAGTACCCAACTTTAATACGCTGCATTTGGCACAAATGACATCCTGCTTGCTCTTTTGTAATGAATTGCATACACAGAGTGGCACTGAGGCTTCAGCTTCAAAAAGGAAGCAAACACACCATACAAGTAACGAATCCAACAAAATAAACTCGACCAATTCGCTTCATTGCCATCATTTTTGACATGTTTGTGTGTGCATGTGTGTATATGCGTGCATCACATATCAGCAGCAGATGTTGCAGCCCTGAGTGGCACCTGGAGATATCAAGTGTGGCATATGGCTGACTGAATATGAAGATGGCTGCTGTCAGATGGAGAGAGAGAGAAACGGAGAGCTCATTTATTTACTATGAGAGCAATTTACCTGCAGGAGGAAGATGAGAGGAAGAGCTAGGGAGAGCGATGGGGAGGCGAAGAAAGAGAGAAAGAGAAAAGCAAGAACAGGTGAAGCCAGCGACAGCGAGCCAGTGAGTGATAGTGAGTGAGCGAGCGAGTGAGCGCAGCAGTCATCACCACTTTACGACGAATGACGAGTGATACAAAAAAACTGAATTTAATATTTGATGCTGTCTTGAATTCTTTGAATCAAATTGAGACACATTGATTACATGATGACTGCTATGCAAACCTTCGCGTCATAACATAGACAAGGCAACATGAACGACCTCACCATTCAAGAGCGAAAGTCCAAAAAGAATCAATAGAACAACAACACAAGACAACATTGAATTCAGCAAAAAAATATATATCAAGAATGATGTGCAGCAGTGCCACAGTTAAAGAACTTGCGGAAACAACAACAACAGGAGGAATGCTACAAATTCCAGCAGTAAATGACAATAGAGAGCAGAGCATATAGTAGAAGGCACTCCTATCAATCTTATCATATGCTACAAAACGACAGTATTTCAAGACCAGCCGACAACAAAATCCCCTCTTCGCTCCCCCTCTGAAGAATGCAACCATTCAGGAATCATGAACCCTATTGCAGAGATATTTCTTCTGGGAATGTCACAAGGCAGATGAGGTTGAAACATACACATAGCGAACACATGGAATGGCCCACATTGCTGATTCTCTTACCATCCCATCTTCTAATCAACACTGTAAGAGCACGTTAAACACTGCAAGGCATGGAGTAAAAACTGAAAAGGATCCGTCTGAAAATGTCTATTACTGAGCTGGCAATGCTTTGAAGGATGAAGATTTTAAAGACACTATTTTTTCAATTAATGCTTTCATCTAAAGTGCTAATCTGATCAAAAACAATTTTGGTTTCAAAGAATCATTCTGTTGTTGGAACATTTTCAAACAGAATGAACAAAAAAGTGCCCTCAGACTTTTCAACACTGACAAGAAGAAATTTGTCTTGAGTACCAAATCAAGCATAATAGAAAGATGATGCGACACTGAAGAGCAGCAGCAAGCACCTGATCTAGCCATTGCTTCACCATTGCTTCACCATATATTCAAATAGAAAACTTCAAATATTTCACAATTTGTAATGATAATGGGGATGGGCATTTTCGAAAATATTGCATTCGAACATTTTGGCTCGCAAAGAATCGAATATTTGTTTATTTAAATGAACGTCTAGGGAAAAAGACGTCATTTTTAAGTTAGATCTTTTTTACGTCCTTGCTTAGCAATTCTCAATCTATAATTATGGCACATACACACATAAAAAACAATAGCCCAATAAAGCGATCGCGCCAAGATTCTTTGTACAGAACGGACAAACAGCACTCAAGTCAGCTGCATGATTATGCGTTGATGTTGAGATCAAACAATAAGATCGACACTGCAGGGGATGGGATAGGTTAGGTTATTATCATTACATCAACTGCGGGGTACCAGCTGCAGCTTGTCGTGCACACCATCGCCATGCAGCGAATGGACAGCTGTCTTCCCTCATTTGACTTTTTGGATCTTCATGTGATTTCTCAATTGTGGTGATTGACATGACCAACTCAGATTAATCTTATTAATCTGACTCGAAAGTAGTTCCATCTTATAAGTATCACTGTTGAAGTACATTCCACAGCACGACCCAGTGCATTCGAAATTAGGACTGTCAGTGCTAGTGTCTTGAAGATTTGCGTCATAAATGGCATTCAGCTACATTTACCGCCACAGCAAAGCAACTTAGTAAAATTATAGCAGTATTCTGACTGCTGCCGATATAATAACCAATATTTAATCTTCGAAGATTCCAATTTTCTTGCACATCTGCTTAAAATAATAACACAATATTACCTTGGTCTTGAACCATCTTAGTATCACAATAAGTGCAGCCTTGGTGAGCAGAAGAGATGGAGCTGAAACTTTTGAAATGGAGTGCATCTCAAGAAAGCAAGCTCAGCATATGATTGGTTGTGCATCACTTACCTCACAGAAGAGTGTCAATTTGTCATCAGGCAGCAGCCCATTGGCCTCATCCAGGCAGGAAGTCTCTCCTTATGAACTTCTTAAAACCAGTCTTTTCCTGTACGAAGCGATATGCTCGCTGGCTCTCTGCACAAAATAAAACATATTGGTACAAAATCAATTAGGGTGGACACAGCACACCAGTCTTGAGCCAGGTCTCTGTATTGGCATGACCTGTTAACATACATTTCATCTAAAGAGCCTTTAAAAACAATACAGAACATCCTGCGAATTCAGTCAGGTATTATGTTGAGCCAAAAACAATCATGCAAGACATCTCACAGACACAGATCAGACTAATCTGAATCCAAATACTCTTTAAGAGGCTTTTCCACCTATCTGGCAAGGTCTATAATCTTGCTCTCCATTAATTTCGGCATTAGAACCAGTCTGATTCTTCGTGTGATTTTTCCTTCTGCTGTGTTTCTCGCAAAGCACATTAAACCTGCATGAATGCATGAACCTCCACCATGCACACACACACACACACACACACACACGTACTATTTCTGTTTTTTATTTTTTATAGCTGCTACGTTCAAACCTTCACTCTCTTGACTGCAGATATTTTCAGTGACTCCGCAGGGTCTGGTCTCAGAA
Organism: Hybognathus amarus; assembly: GCA_030378365.1. NCBI lineage: Eukaryota > Metazoa > Chordata > Actinopteri > Cypriniformes > Leuciscidae > Hybognathus > Hybognathus amarus. The sequence goes on from JAQIUQ010002155.1 coordinate 8,982, forward strand.
GTGTAAGAGAAAGGAGGAGAAATATTAGAGGGGAGAAAAGGAAGGGGAGAAGGATAAGGAGGAGGAAATGAGAAAGAGACTGAGGAGGAGAATGAGGAGGAAAAGGAGGAGGGGAATAAGAAAGAGCAACAGCAGAAGGAGGAGAAGGTGGAAGGGAAGAGGAAGAGGAGAAGGTGAGGATGAGGATAAGGAAAGAGATTGAGAAATGGAGGAAGAAGGATGAAAAAGGGGAAGTAGCAGGAGGAAGAGGAGGAAGGGTAGAAGGAGGAGGAGGAAGAAGGAAGGAGGAGAAGGGAGAAGGGGGAAGGAGGAGGAGGAGGAAGGGAGGAGCAGTAGAGTGAAGGAGAAGGAGGTGAAGGGCAAAGGAGGAGCAGGAGGAGGGATGAGGAGGAGTAGAGGGGAAGGAGGAGGAGGACGGGAGGAGTAGAGGAAGGAGGAGGAGGATGGGAGGAGGGGAGGAGTAGACGGGCAGGAAGAGGGAGGGGATGAGGAGGAGAGAGAGGTGAGGGAGGCAGGCATGGAGGAGGAGGACGGGAAGCACAGAGGGACCATACAGAGAGGTGAACAGGACAGAGGGGGGATGGGGAGGAGGGGGAGTAGAGGTGACAAAGGAAGGAGGAGGATGGGGAGGAAGGGAGAAGTGGAGTGAGGAAGGGATGGAGGAAGGAGAGAAGGGATGGAGAGGAGGAAGGGAGGAAGAGAGCAAAGGTGCAGGAAGGGAGGAGGCAGGAGGGCAGGGCACTGAGGCAGGAGTAGAAGGGAAGGAGAAGGAGGGGAGGGGAGGAGAAGAGGGGAAGGGTGGAGGGAAGGGGAAGGAGGAGGGAGGATGGGATGAGGAGGAGAGAGGGAGGAGAAGGAGGGAAGGGGAAAGGAGGAGGAGGAAGGGGAAAGAGGAGTAGGAGGAGGAAGGGGAAAGGAGGAGTAGAGGGAAGGGATGAGGAGGAGTAGAGGGGAATGAGGGGAATAGATGAGGAGGAAGAGGAGGAGTAGAGGAGAAGGAGGAGGAGTAGAGGGGAAGGATGAGTAGAGGAGAAAGGAGGAGGAGGATGAAGGGATGAGGAGGAGAAGAAAGAGAAGAAAACAGAGAAGGGGAAGAGCAAGAACACCATGGAGAAAAAAAATAAGAGTAGAATGAAGAACAAAAATACCCACCGCTATATACCCAACAAGAAAGTGATGCTGAATCAAGACATATCGACATTACCTACAGGAGGATTTCTCCTTTGTCACTACTTTCATGCACAGAAGGAGAGAGAGAAATTCACGACACATTAAGTGAGGACGAGTGAAAAAGAGAGAGATGAATAGATTCCTTTGTGCTTTTGTTGCATTGTGGGTATGTGTGACAAGCACACTCTATCAAGCGTGACATCCTCTCTTCCTAACGTTACACTTGTTCTAGTGAAGCATCTTTTCTTGTCGGCCAAGTGCAGCTGGGGCTCAAAACATTTTGGGTTAATCTGCTGCTGTAGTTTGTTTGTGTGTGTGTGTGTGTGTGTGTGTGTGTGTGTGTGTGTGTGTGTGTGTGTATGTGTGCAGGGGTTTCAACATGGTGTGAAATGGCTATGTTCACAGCTCGACTGTGACAGTCATCCACACAATGGGGGAGCAGTGAAAGAGCAAAACAATACACACGAAGACCCTTGTCTCCCTTCAAAACAGAAACTTGAGTCACAGTAACTTTCCAAATTCCTGATGCTGCAACAAAGGTTAATATTAAACTGATAATAATGATTACTTTATTTTGCATATAGAAAAGTAAATTTTAGAAAAAAAAAGTTTTTTTGCCATGTGACAATTAAGCACGTCCATTAAAAACAAATATTAGTGTGATACCATATTTTTTCAAATGTATTTCAGATGTATCGACTCTTTACAAATGATACTTTTACATTTGTATTCGAGACTATTATTATTATTATTTGTATTATTTTTTTGCAATAAGCAAGGCACGGCAGGGTGGGAGAAGGAGGGCAGTTGGCAAATGTCCTAAGTCGTCATAAAAGAAATGGGAAAATAAACAATGGCAGTGTCACTTTATTTCTGTTAAAACAAAATATAAAAGTTGCCTTTTGATTTTTTTGGTAAACTTAGGGCTCCAGACAAACTTTTTGCCTTGGTTGCACTGGTGCGCCTAACATTTTTATTTAGATTTATTTAGATTTGCACCCAAATTTTTCCTCAGCTCATGTACCCTTTAAGTGATAAGAGCAACCTCAACGCGCCTCTGCAAAGAGATGGATGGCCCGACGAAACGTGTCGTCATAGGAGAGGAATGTGGACAAAGGTTGACAACATATCAAAGGCTGTCTTTGTCTTGTCACTTTAAAACAGCTATTTCTATTTTGAAATGTTTTATTGCGCTTTAAATGTTTTAGTTTTGCAGCTCAGTGAAGTACTTTATAAATTTTTTTTATTTCTATATACAGTATAATTGTGCTTCAAATACAATAAAAAAGTATTTACCTACACCTTATTCTTGTTTAAAATAATTTACATAATATGAATGTAAATGGAGCACAATAAAAAGTTTACCTTTTGTGGCGAAATTATGAACGTTAAACTGCGTGAGATGCAGCCTAGTCGCATTGGCACATATCTGATTTATTTCCACATATGAAAGAGGCTTGAAACCGATCTCGAAATATCCGAATGCGTGCGTTTTTTCACTGATTCTCTGGTGCTCAGGTCGACAATTTCAATCACACAGCGCGGATTACGAACAGTGTATGACTACAGGAATATCTGGAACACAATTAGTGGCAAAGACCCGCCCCATCTCTGTCTCTGATTGGTTTAGACCACGATATGATCCAACCATAAGGCTCAATCCCAATTCACCCCTTGGCCCTACCCCTTGTTTTCGAGTGTACCCCTTGGCCCTTAAAACGGAGTTATGTGGGCCAAGGGGTTGAAATATTCCCCTACGAAAATGGAACAACCCTTCATGAACCCGATACGTCATCAGTCGTCGGCGATGGCTCTGCCGTTACAGAGTTTTTACAGGATTTCTCCATGACAACAATCAGCATAGCTGCTCTTAACTTTGAATAAACATGATGATTATAAGATCCCTTCCTCGAAATGTATGTCTTTTCTGATCGGAAAGGTAATTTATTATACCATTTCTTAATTTAAACGACTAGAGTGTTATTATAAGAGTAAATAAAGTGTGTCGTGGAATCAATCTGGCGCTAAATTTAAATGTTTAACCGTTTGCGATCCATCTCGCCAGTGATTTCCGATGCATTCCGTGAACTCTCATGGCCCTCCGTTTGGAGTGTGCCTCTGAAAAATCTCCATTTCGAGGGCTATGTAGCCCTACCCCCTTGATCTCAACTAGAATCGGGACACCCTACCCCTAGACGTGAACGCGCAAAACGGGGGTAGGGCCGAGGGTGAATTGGCATTGAGCCCAAGTGTGAGTTCCATCAAAGGAGAACAAACGCTTCATTCCGTGGGAGGCAGTGGATGCGAGGACGTTAGGTCACAAGCTCTAGAGCCCTGTTTCGTCTTCAGTCAGTGCGTGTCCATGCTGCCTGTGTTATTTGGATGCATCGTTAAAGAACTGTGGCTTTCTGTGGCGTTAAAGGATGGCTTTCAGGACTGCCTGTATAGCTCATGAGTTGTAATGTCTCGAATCTGAACAGACAGTAGCGGTTCACAGATGGCATGTTTTGATTCAGCTGCTTTGGAGAATATCCTGATGGACCAGTGGGTAATTAACCCTCCCAGAATCAAGAACTTCTCAGTAAATCAAGTTACTCACCTATTAAATGGGATAAGCAGAATTTCAAAACTTAATTTTTCAAACCCCACACCATACTGACATGAATACACAACAGGTGAAAGCAACTTTGCTGCTCATTCCATGACACAAACAGCCAAGAAACTATTACATTCCACATACTGAAGCAAAATCCTTGACCAGAGATGCACAAAACTTTTCAAGAAATGTATAAAGGAAGATAGAGGAGAGAGGGAGAGAGAGAGAGAGAGAGAGAGAGGAAGTGGAAAGAGAAAGTGACAGAGACACTGATTGGTCTCTCGAGGAAGTCTGAGGTCAGATCAGGGCAATGGCTGAAATTTGTGCTCTCGTTGGGGACGTCTGGCAACTAACCAATTGCAATAGGGCAGGGAAAGTTCCTGTTGGCATCCAACCAGGGTCAAGCCTCTGTGGACACGAATACACAAGCAGCGAGGAGGAGTGTTTTAGGCCGTCTAATGGAATACAGCTCCAATACGAAAGGACTGACAGATGGATTATGCAGATATCGAGGGATAAGAGAGGGTTAAATCATTGAAAAAAAGAGCAATCAGTAGTAATACATATTCAAGCCCCAGCACTGGGCATCGGGGCACATTGCCTAATGTCCTGGCACACAGAGAGAAAGAAAAGGTTGCTCGGATCACAAATGCACTAAGCATACGCACACAGAAAGCCAGGAAGGTTGAAAGGCCAAGTTCTGTTTGCCCATACTTTAAAACATGGCTGTAAGTGAGCAAAAATAGGTAAATTCCTGTGGGCATGCATCAATTGACCAGAGTTCAACAGCAAACCATTTTAATCTGCAACACTACAATTCCTCAAGAATGATATTGAGGGCGTCAAGTAGTCTCAGCTTCGGACAAAATGTCCATTGAGCGCCCACAGATGACCTGATGCATACCGCACACACAAAGCAGCTAAAGTTGGCAGAAATAGCCAGTTCTGAATTACTTGGCTCGCACATTCACGATTTTCAGGTGTCAAGATACACAGGTTATTCTCTACAGAAGAATTCCTTATTAGATTTGCCAACATTTGCAAGGACCATGACATCTAGTCTTTGAAATATATCCAAAAAAGCCACTTAGCAGCAAGCAAATTATCTCTTTTAACAGATGGTCTTTTAGTTAGACGGTCAATTCCAGTCTACATGGGCGGTTGTTGGACAGAATAAGCTGCAAAAGTATCAACAGCATCAACACAATCCGCTAGTGTAAACACTATCCAGTAATTCCTCTAACCTTGACACTTCTATACAGACAGCAACAATGTATGACATTTATTTGAATAAAAACTACTGATAAAACTCAGATACTCACCAGTAAATGTGGTTGGCTGGCCAAAAAATGATTTCCTAGTCTGATTAATACAAATATATCAACTGCAAATGAGTTACATTGCAAAACCTCATTCTTCTGTGGTCTTTACAGTGAAACTGTCAGCGTTATAAATGTTGATCTACGGGAGTATTAACAGCTATGGACCACGCGAGGCTGAGAGCAATAGCAGTAAAGCTATGTGGTGTAAATATTCATCAGATGGTCAATAGCCAATAAAGCAGGTTCAGAATCAATATCTGCCAGCATGCAGTCTCATCTGAATAACTCACACACGGCACGCAGAGCAGAGACTGTCAGCTAGGTAGTTAATACACTACCCAACATCCATCTAACCTACATCTGTGTGAATCTTCCATTTCTCTTAGCCCAATGCCTCTTTAGAAAAATCCATTTCTAAAAGCCTACTTAAACAAAAAAAAAAAAAAAAAAACATGAACACTGAAGACTGGACTAATGGGTGCTGTCAAATCAAATTCAATCACAGGAATTGACTATATTACTTTTTTTATGTATTTGGTGAGTGTAATTGATTTCTTTCAAAAACAATGCAATGGGACATAACAAAAATAAATTCTATTGACCTATCCATATAATAGCCTATCCAATAAACTAGCCATTCATTTAAAATATACTTTGTTCATATATAGTCTGTTACATAAATTTGTACTCTTTACATAATGTAAATTATTGCTTGAATTTAGTAATAATTTATTTAAAGCTCTAGTCCGTAACTAATAAAAAAACAAATAAAAAAAAAACATAACAAGCCAGTGTTTAAAAAATGTCTGCTTGCCTTTGCTTGATTCAAAAAGGTTATCTTGTAATAATGTTTTTAATTCCAATGGTTTTGGAATTTCCGCAGGAAATTCGAGCATGTGTTTGCATCATTACGCCACATCTGTACACATAAAGGAGGAGTCCCGGAAAGCAGCCTATGGCCCTGTCCCAAATCGTGCACTTTATGCGGGACTTTTCGGTCTCGTGGACTTAGATCGCGCGCTCATCCGAGTCTACGAGTCCGTAGGCTGTCCCATTTAGCATTTTAATGCTCTGAAGTGTGCATAGATGCAGGCTCCACGCACTTTAACTACCCAGGAATCCTTGCGAAATGCCAATTAGAAAACGGATGGGATTTTGGTCACGGCTGTAACACATGCTGTAACTGTAATCAAGGCTGAGAAGAGAATATTTAAGTATCATTATGGTTTTTATGACATAGGCGTACATTACCAGTTGTTACTTACATTTTATACAAATATTATCGACCAGTGGTTGATATCTCAAACATAATAATAGCACGTTAAATAATACGAATCGCATTACGATTAATTTACCTAAAGAGAACTGAATGCCATGGCTTTACCGAGTCATATGCTTGAGTTCTGTACAGAGAAACACAGAAGACGAAGGCTCCAGCATAATATGATATTAAGTAATATGATGGAAGAAGATAAAAGAGCAGAGCGCAGGAGGCAAACAAAACGACGGGTAAGTTTAGCTAGCATTAGCAATTAGCTGGTTGAATGCGTTATGTTTGTCTTAATCCTCGTTGTAATGTTTTGCAAAAACACACAGCATATGGCAGACAGCGCGCTACAAGTTCCGTGTTGACAGTGGGCATGACTTAGAAGTTGAACCAATCAACGTAGACCTAGGAAAAGGGAACTAAAAAAGTCCTCGCTCTAGACTAGGTACTGAAAGAGTTAAAGGAACTACGGTCTGAGGAACTAAAAAATCCCCAATTTAATCCGGTCGGAACACAAGAAAAAAAGGTTATAGGAACGTTAGGTTCTAGGAACTGCAAAAGTCCTCCGGTCGGAAAGCGGCTGATATGTCGACCTTCATAGAAGGGGTGGCTGCGGTTATGTAGATATAAATGTCTCATTCTAAGGTAATAAAAACATTACGGTTTATTTAGCAAGTTCTTTATACACCACTGAAAACAGTTTGGGTCACAATTCATCTGGATATTTGACTGAAATAAAATTAAATAGTCCCCTGCTTCAAAAAACGAAACAAAAACACAAAACGAGCAGCACCTGAAAGAAATCTGCAAGCCATCACAGCAGACCACATACACAGTGTCATCCTGAAACTGGTTTCATGTGTCCGTCAAACCTGATCATCAATCCTCAGGGGGAACAGTCCTCTGCACCTTTATTTGCTCGTCGTCATGCGTAGGACTGACTAACACAAGTCATGCTGCAGAGTCCCAGTGCCTTCTCGTAGCCCTTTAATTAAAGCACTTTACTTTGTTTTTATTTCTCTCTCCACTTCTGCTTCACCCCTCCTCCCCCCTTCCCTCTCGTTCATCTCACTATCCCCCAGGAGGAGGGCAGGATTAAATTGGATTCTAAATGATCCAGAACCGATAGAGCAATTTCTGCTGCCATATTTTCATCCTGCGTCCCGCTTTAAAACTCCCCCCATCCACTGTAAGGAGGCTGTCGGTGCTTTTGTGTCCCTGGGGACGCCCCAGCACGTCACCCTCACCACATTCCGGAGGGGCGCTAAATGGAGAGAATGTTGAATGGAAGAGCGAGGGGAGTGCAGGACAAAACACAAGGAGCGCCTTCTCACCCATTAGGGTGCAGAAAATGAGAAAATTGGAAAATGAGAGACAGGGTTGTTCAACCTCATCTCGCTACCACAATCTGGCACCCTTTTCTCTTTCTTTCACTCCTGTTCCTCTGGCCATATGTGAGATTCTTCAAAAAGACGAGAGTGTGACTGCTGCCCTCATATCAGTTTCATCTCTCTAGGATGCACGGAGCACACCATCTTTTGTGAAACATCTAATACAGGCTCATAGAAAACTGCCAGAATCAATGCAGGGATTATTCAGGGGTGGTTTATCAACTTAAGCTCACATTGCCTGAAATCACACATGAACACTTTCCCTGCCAAACACAGAATTTCCTTTGTTTCCAGCAGTATATGTGACCAGACACGGAAACCAGGGACACACGTTTGCAGCATCGTCTTAAGAGCAAAATGAGAAGGAAGCGTTTTTTTTTTCCAAAATTGGTGATTTCCGCTTTTTTGCAGAATCTGTTAGTTGAGATTATGAAGAAGCCTCTCCATTTTTTAGATAACAGTACTGGTGTATTTAAAAGCGTACATTTTGCGGTCTGAAATCGGCTTGTTTTTCGCAGTAGGGGCTGGTCATTGTCTGTGCGTATTGGATAAGCTGGCTTTTGCCCCCGCCCTCCAAGGGAACAGCGTGGCTACTTAATATGCAGCGCTCTATCTGTTATCAAATTCAATGAAGATGAACGGCGCAAAGTTGGTCGCAGATGAGCGGAACCATGGCCGTTACAGCGAAAATCTTTGAAGTACGCTCACTGATTCTGAAGATATGAGCGACGATGAAAGTGGCATGATAAGACTGAATAGTACTCCTAATCTACAACTGAGCGATGATTAAGACGAGGAAGAATGTATCGGACTGGCGTCAGACGAGTTGGACCGTAAGAGGCAATATCGGTAGTAGCATTTGGGATATAGGGGATACAGATAGCCTGTGAAACCCAGACAACTTCCGGCAAATTTAAATTTGCTCTGAAAGTTAGTCTGGCAAAGAGCTCATTCAAACCCATTTCGCGGCACCAATCAGAAATGTTGTGGCGGGCTTTACACAATGACGACAGCGCTGGGTATTTTGAAGCATATTTTGTAGCCTACAATACAAAGATGGATGCCGCCGTCGAACATTACTCCCTCGAATCAGCTATCACATCTGTTTTTAAGCGATTTGAGTGTCCTTTTTGTACAATTCAAATCCTTAAAACGCAACCCATATTTCATAGATGCTGCTCTTAGATACTGAATAATCACAAGTCATCAATTTTGAATTATTCTTAAATTAAACAAAATGAGCTCATGTAAATGCAGTTATCCCTTCTCCCCAGCCTCCTACATTTATACATGTAGTTATTGTAATGTAACTTTGTATATTTATACATGTGCATTCGTCAGGTTATAACATCCACTCTAGCATATCGGAAATGTTACCACTATGTGAATAACAAAACCACCTTAAAAATACAAAACCCCAACTTGCCAAATATGAATAACACTTGGTTTAAAAAAGGCAGAAACTGAAATCATCCATGAAGTTGCTAGAAGGCCAAAACCTCTGTAACTCGCCAATAAAACAAGACAGCCCTAAGGCCACCACCCCCCAAAAAACTCAATTAAAACACTGTCGCCTGCCTCAAATTTAATATTACAAGGGGGAAGGTTCACATTGTATGTTATTACTTTCACAAAAAATAAAAGAACATTCACACTTTCAAAGGCATGCTAGTCTGATTAACTCTGTTTCGCAGGTATCCGCATGTGTAGCATCTACAGCTCCCTAAAGGAATCAAGTGATACTGAGCTAGTTTCTTAACAGTAAATGTGATGAGTATGCGAGAAATAAATTTGCTTCTGCTTATACACAGTTTTTCTTTTTTTTTAAAGAGCTCAAATTACACACTAGATTAGAAGTGGGAGGTATGACAAAACACACTAAGCAATTTTAATTCACTGTAGTTGTTTTGGCTGGAAAACCAATGTAACAATTGTTTATATATTAAATACAAATAATAAAATACTTTGGCCTGGTTTCACAAACTAAACTAAACCAGGATTAGGCCTTAGTTCATTTAGAACAATTAAGTAGCTTTTATAAACACCCGCCAGTGCTAATTGCTTTCAGTTCAAACAGCTCAAACGTGCATTTTAGACCGGGACTAGATTAAAACCTTGTCTGTGAAACCAGGCCTGTTGCATAAACATAGCCATTATCAGTGTCTTGCGTTCTAAGATGACCCACAAGCAGTTAGCCAGGGACAGTCAGTGTTATTTTTCGGTATCAAATTAGGCCAATCTATGTTTTTAAGTAACATGAAGAAAAATAAATGTGATGTCTAATTTGTAAGACTAGTCTTAGAGGTTCAGCTAACAGGGTTGTTTGTTTTTTAAATTAAATGAAGTACCTTTTTTGGGAACTTGGACACAAACCAACACTAAAAAGGCAGTAAATATCTACCACACCATGGTCTAACAGTATTTTACTGCTCAGCCATCACCAGATACATATATATTTTTAAATCTTTACAGTTTAATCTCTTACCCATAGCTTTGGTTTCCTCGCCTTTGGCGTTAAGGATGGAGAACTTGAACTTGGCCCGAACCTCGCTCTTAGGACAGCTGACCAGGAGAAGATAGAGTGACAGATAATCTTTACTCTCTTCATCCAGACCTTTTGGATTTACTCGCAAACACCTGCTCAAAAAAAAAAAATTTGAAATCAGCAGATTGACTTTGTTTCAGTCTAAACAAATAGAGTTTATCTGACCAAAAATAAATCAAATTATGCAATGCAAATCCAAGTGTGCTCTTTTCCTTCCTACCATTTGAGCTTGTCATTGGCTCCTGAGGAGAACGTGGAGCTTTTGATGACCTCGCCCATCTCCTCCCGGCAGAAGCTGAAGTTGTTGATGGTCCACATATAGGAGAACTTAACCACTTTGATCTGGACAAACACAAACACACAAGAAACAACAAGATGCTTCATTCTTCCATTTACTCATCTACCCCCTCCACCCTTTCCTACATTAGATCCACAAGTGTTGGCCAAGACATCAAAAAGCGACACATCAAAACCACCTTTTATCTTAATGCGCTCTGACAACAAACAGGATGGGGAGAACAAGGAATAAAAAGACCTCAAACAAAAACACTGGGGAGAATGAAGGCGAGATAAATGAAGGCATTAATGGAACATGTTTCACTAGTCGTGGGGATTCTGAACACGCTGGAGGATCTTGTGAAGTCACACACACTCAAAAAACAAAGATGATAATGGCTATTACATATTTTTAAACAGACTGACAGATCATTTTTTAGAAGTTTATTAAATAAATTAATACTTTTTTATTCAACAAGGGGGCATTAACTTGATCAGAAGTGAAAGTAAAGACTTTTAGATTTCTAAATTCCATACTTTCTAAAAGATGTTTTTTTTTAAAAGCAAATCAGCATATTAGAATGATTTCTGAAGGGTCATGTGACGCTGAAGACTGGAGTGATGATGCTGAAAATTAAGCTTTGCATCACAGGAATAATTTGCATTTTAAAATAAATTTAAATAGAAAACAGCTATTTTTAATTCTAATAATATTTTACAATATTACTATTTGGCATGTATTTTGATCAAATAAATACAGCTTTGGAGAGAGCAGTCCATAAGACACTTCTTTCAAAAACTTTTTTTTTCTCACTGCCTTAGTAAAACTCTGCCCTGAAAAACTGTGTCAATGTCCACAATATTCAATATGAGTTCCATATTATTATATCTATATTATTGACTGTATTTAAGTTCACACAAATTTTTTTCCATTAACCCCCTGAGGACCAAAAACGCGCCCCACATTTGTTTTTGTTTTTTTGTTTTTTTAGTTTTTTTTTTTTACATAGCTGCAACATAGACTTAAAATACTCTTTCATTAAAGGGTTAGTTCACCCAAAAATGAAAATTAGGTTATTAATTGCTCACCCCCATGCTGTACCAACCCCGTAAGACCTTCATTCATCTTCGGAACACAAATGAAGATATTTTTGATTAAATTTGAGAGGTGGATCACTGCTACATAGCTACATACTACATACACAACTTGACGGCCCAGAAAGTCAATGAAGAAAATGTTTAAATAGTCCATGTGACTACAGTGGCTCAACTATAAGTTTATCAAGTGACGAGACTACTTTTTTGTGATAAAACAAAAATAACGACTTTATTCGACTATTCCTCTTCTTTCTTCTGGGCTTGAGACCAGAGTTCAAGAGATATCCACGACGCATGCGCAAGAATTGCATTCTTATTCTACAACTTCTTGTTCAGTTCTTGCGCATGCATCGTGGAAATCTCTTGAACTTTCGTCTCAGTCCCAGAAGGAAGAAAGGGGGTGGTTTGTGCGTGTTTTTTTCAAAGGGGGTGGTTTATGCATGTTTTTCAATAAACACGCATAAACAATTCTCTCAAAAATACAAACATGTACATACATGTTGCTCACATATTATGGTAGCCCTGTTTGTGCTAAATATACTGTAATTTCACCTGTGTCATTAATGTTTATAAGCAACTGAACAAAGTACAAATGTCACAGCATGTCAAAACATCTCAAGGACCCCAAATACACCTTGGTCCCCAGGGGGTTAAATACAAATTAATTCATAACTGTTCATTTCTTTGGATAAGATAATAAGTGAATAAAGACTTAAAAAATGGATTCTAAAGCTATTATGTTTCCGTCCTTTTTGAAGAACTGCATGATTTTGTTAAATGAAAAAAAAAGTACAACGTGAACATTCTGATAAACATCTCCATTTATGTTCAACAAGATAAACAAATGGATTTAAAACAACAAGGGTGCTCCAAGGGTGTGTTAATTTTGAACTTTAAAATATTTCAAAACTCCTTTTAATTACATTTTGCAAAGAAAAAGTATGATTGGTTGATTGGATTATCATCATCACTTGAGGCTTATTATGCGTCTAATACACCAGTGTGCTCAGATCTCCACCTGGAGATCTAGGGTGCATATCAATCAGCTCTCTAGCTTCCTAGGTTGTAAATCAGTAAATCAAGTACATGAATTCGGGCACTAGTAAAGACATTAAGGACCCTGCCTGACTCATCAGAGGAACTGATATTTTTCTCAAATTACTTGTTAATGTTATTTAAAGTATATTACAAATACTTTGCTTGTTACATATACAGGCAACATTTCAGCCATTCGTAAATTATAAATGTTAGCTAGATTAAGTTCATTACTTGTCTAGAGGCGTTTATGCTGATATATAATACAACTATGTTTTGTTATTTCTAAAGACATCTATCTATCTATGTGTCATTATGCGTAGTGATTTGGCTCACATAATTTATATTTCGTGCTTCATAACTTCCTCCACATGAGGCTGAACTAGGGAGCTAATTGAGACGCACCCCTAGTTTCCTGCACACTTTAGTTCCAGTCTTGCTCCAACACACCTGCCTGTAATTTTGAGCTGAACCCATTGAGTTTGATTGACGGGTTCAGGTGTGTTGAATTAGATATGAAACACACTATGAAGTTGGACAAGCAGAATCGAGCACCCCTGTTGTAGATTCATAGACCCAGAACCATACACGCACACACTCACTCACTCACCTGTGTGTAACACCAGCTTTCGGCCACAGGGCCGCTGGTCATTTCAGCAGGAGGGGGCGGACTCGGCACCCTGGACATCGCCAGTTTTGAGCGGGGGGTGGGGCAGGGGGAGGGTCACTACACCAGCCACCGCAGAAGGTCCCCGACAAAGCGCACACACGTGATTACTCGCTCGCATGCACACGCACGCATGTGTACTTCACAGCCGCCGCCAGGATCTGGGCACACACTCGTGTTCAGTCGTAACCCAGAGAACATGGAGGGAATGCAGGCAGAACCTTGAAGTGTCTTTCTGGAACCGTTCAGTTTAACCTGTAGTAGAGAAAACAGAGAGCAGAAACAAATTGATTATTTATAATCAAACTCTTGTAGTGAAATGCTTTAAACTTTGATCTTAGAAATTATGCTGGGCCGCTAATTAATTGAATTAATCAGGGTCTCGACATTAAGTAGCTTGTCCACTTGTCCGGGACAAGTGGATATTTTGTAGGACAAGTAGAAGAGAAAATTAGTTGTCCGACTGGACAAGTTAAATTTCAAACAAAATAAAATGCCATGTTAATTCACGTTATGTGCCACTCGTTACGTCTCATTTTAGATATTTAATTTTACCGATTTCAAACAAACACATTTTTCGCACCTGCCTGTAAATGTCCTGAATGGTTTAGAACCAAACAAGTTGACTCATGAAACCATTTGTTTATTATATCGCAATCGCATATCACAACCGCAATATTGACCTCAATAATCGAATATGACATTTTCCCCAAATCGTGCAGCCCTGAGATAAATTACAAACTCTTTACCCTGGACAAGTGACTTTTGTGCATGGACAAGTGAAACATAAATTTACTTGTCCGAAGGACAAGTGCCTCAAGAAGTTAATGTCAAGCCCTGTTAATTATTGCGAAAAAGTAATACTTTTATTTGCCTATAAATAAATAATTAAATAAATAAAATAGATTTACATTTGTTATATACATAAATCATACGTATTTTATAAATAAATGTGTTAAAGGCAGAGATTGGACAGATTGGACACCTGATTCACCATAAACATCCACCTTCAGCAAATCAAAAACAGACAATTCCAGACTGTTCTTTGTAAAAAAAGAAAAAATTTAAAAAAAGAAAAAACACCTGATTTGTTGATTTTGCACATTGACAAACAGGTCTACCATATTTCTTGAACATGCACGGACCACAAAAATATGCAGAATCAAACAAACCACTAAAAGAGGGCCTTTTGTTGATCTAGTTCAGTATGTCTACATTTGCCAATGGTGTCAGAGTAAAAGCCAGACCTCTACAGCACCATCAGCAACTACAGCGAGTTTAAATCCGTCAAAGAAACATGCTTATAATGCTGGAGGAAAAAAATATTTCTTCTTTTCCCCTTGTGTGAAACAGCCTCTCCCTCGCTTTTCCAGAAGAAAAGCACATTCATCATTCTATTGGCTCTCTTGTTCATTTCCCCTCAACCCTCTGAACCTTAAACCTTTTCAATCTTTTTTTCTTCAGATCAAAAACTAAATAAATAAATAAAACACAACCTCAGGACTAATCCTTATTTTCTCCATCCCTGCTGCTAATTAAGGCACTTTAATCGTTAGCTGGATACACCCCAGCCATTAATGAACTGACCAGAAACACCAAACTAGCTACTTGTCTAACAGTACAGTAAGTCATTAATAAGGCTAATTAATGGATGTAAAAACAGTCCGACAGAAGCTGATAACCAATTAAAGCAAAAAAGTAAATTTCTCGCTTTGTGCATGACATTTATAAATGATTAAAGAACACATGGTCATGGTTAAAGATCCTCATGGTCACGAGCAGGGTAGAATCATCTTTATTAAAAGACGTCATGTAGGTAACTTTTTAATTTACTTCACCGAACACTGAGATTTTCTGCGGTCAGATCACAGTTATGAAAAGTTGAACATTTACTAGACACGTCGACTGGGGGACCTTTGATTTTAACCAAACTTTAAAAAAAAATAATAATACAAGTTTCATCTTCTCTTTTCTCAATCTGAAGTGACCTAATCACCCTTTCATCTCTCATTTCTTTCTCCATTTTTACCATCTTGCACTCCTCTCTCCCCTTTCTCACTCAACCTGCACATCCCTTCGTCTGCGAGCGAGGGAGACGGAGACGTTTCTTTCCCTTAATTAGCATCTGATTGAAAGGATAGACCATGGCCCGGCAGAACCTTCCGGAAACGGTGCGGCGATTTGAAAAAGACAGTGTGAGAGTACATGACGGAGAAAAAAAAAGAACAAAGTGCAAAAACAAAGTGTATTGTGGGAAGAAAAAAAAGAAAAAACACATTAGGAGAATGAAAAGGTCAATTGAAAACTTTTCAGAAGTACAGAGGCAAATCATCTATTTCCCACCCACACACTAGGACTGGATGATAGTCAAATTACAATTAAATATTTATACATTTGCTCTAAAAATGCTTAAAGGGTTAGTTCATCCAAAAGTAAAATTTCTGTCATTTACTCACCTACATATAGTTTCTAAACCTATGAGAAAAGAGATTGTAAAAATAATCCATGAATCGAGCAGTTTAGCCCAAATTTTCTGAGAAGACTTGATCGTTTTACGTCATCAGATTTCATAGTCTTTTATTTACATATAAACATTGTTTAGTGAACAAACAAATCCTGCTTGATGCACAAGAATGAACCTCATAGGTTATTGCACATCAAGCAAACATGCTTCAGCTTCTGTTTACTACAACTGATGTGTGCATTGATGAATGCTTACAAGTGAATAAAAGCCTAATTTAAATCCGTTCATCTAAAGCGATTCGAGTCTCTTAGAAAATTCTGGACCAAACCGCTCAAATCTTATTCATATATATATAGATGAACTAACCCATTAAAAGAGTGATTTCCTGATTGGTGAAAGAATAATTTCAAAATAAAAAGTCATTTGAGAAGTATTAAAAAATATCCAAGACCCAAGGAAGAATATTTACTAATATGCCGTGAATTAACATAATAAATAGTTATAAAAGCATTAGCTTCACCTTTTGTATATATTAATAATCTATGATGCATCTTATTAAAGTAGTGTTTTCGAAAAACACTAATTAAACATCACGGTTTCAGCCAAACAATTTCAGCCAAAACTTTTCGCTGTTTTGGCCAAATATTTTCAGTAGCAGAAATTTCACTGTATCTGTCACCAACTTCTCTGAGACATCGAAGGTTGAGATCCAATTGCAGCTTTAATTAAAGGGCAATCCAGACACATAATCCAATATACAGGCAATAGGTCAAAAAACAGGTAGGCAGTCCAAACAAACAAAAAAAGACAGAGGTCGGAGGCAAAAGAGCAGGCACATATTAAGTACATAGAAAGTAACATATTTTAGCAATAGTGTAAAAATGAATAACACATAACAGGCACAATAACGATAAACATGAATATCTATTGGTACTACATGGATCACATGACTAAACTTACGTCATCGTTTTGAAATAGCTCCGGTTTCACGGTCAACACTACAACGCGAAAACGGCGTTTTCAAATTTATCTACTTTGGAGAGCGTTTTCCAAACGATACGTTTTTGTTGACTTAAAACGGCGTCTCAGTGTGAACGGAAGGCCAAAACGGAGAGAAAAGTATACGTTTTCAAACGAAAACGTATTAGTGTGGACATGGCCATAAAGGCTCGGAAAATGCAGTGCAACAACATACACAACTTCGCAGTGAGTGAATGAGTGAACAAGGTATAAATAGGCTGAGACTAACTGGGTAGCCTAATGAGATACAGGTGAACGCAATCAGTGATGAGTCTGGGCAGTGAGTTATGGGAAATGATAATAGTCTGTGTGGAGTGCCCTCTGGTGGCTCTCAAGGGCACTCCAGCTGGTGAACATTACAGTATCCCTGTAATCGATTCATTGAAATTGACAGTTTTATTTATAGATGTCAAACTTACAAATTTACCAAATTTGCAAGTCAAACAAAAAAAGATATTACAAAAAAGTTTGTCTTAGAGTCTCATTTGCAATATATTACCCAGCCTAACTTCACACACTGGAATTAATGTTCAGAAACAATATTCAACACCTTGCAACTCGTTATCAGTTAAACCAATCTCTCTCTTTTTCCTCCTTCCTTTGTGCTATTTGTTTCTGATGAAAAACACTTGTGGCATTTTCACTCAGTAAAACAATAAAATATTAATCATTCAAGTCAGGGAACAAGTTGGTGTCCATTTGCAATTCAAATTACCACCAACTTCCTGGCAATTAATTTCCACGCACGCATCTCCACCATGTGTCTCCAGTTATCTGCTTTATAAACTTAATTTCCACTGGTCTTTGTATCAACATCTATCGGCTCTGTCAACACAAACTCACCTTATGGCAACATATTACTCGCAAATCAGCGAACTACTTTTCTGCACTGAACACAAAAAGACACAAAATCAAAAGGGTACACACCATGTCACAACAAGTAACAGGCAGGCCCACACACTATTGGTTTTTAGTGGCCAACAGAAGCACAGCACTTTCGACAGCATTTAACAAATCCATTTCCCCCCTAAATCAAGACAGAAAATCCTCAGATTCCGTCTGGGCCAAGTAACACGCGATAATCCACAGGACACAAAGAGGATACACATGGAGTGGTATGAGAGAGGGAATCTGAGCTTGCAGGCACACACCAGATCAAAGAAACAGCATATTTCACACATGAGCCATGTTCATTAGTTAGCAAACTGTTCAGTATAGGACTTCATAACTGGAACCACACATACATTATCTAGGGATTAAATGCCTCGTTTCCACTGAGGGGTACGGTACGGTACAGTACAGTACGAGTCGGGTACACCATGATCAGGCTTGCATTTCCACCGCCAAAAGTACCCTACTTGATAGGCGTGGTGTTTGCTGGAAAGAAGCGATCGACGTCATTTTCGCGCGAAGAAAGCGACATAGTAAACAACAACGGATGACAGACAGCACAGCAGATCTTGTTCTTGCTTCTCAGCATGTTTGTCACTAGAAACAAGCGCTGGCATTAGGTGTTTCTCAATACCAAGTAGCCATCGCAAAGTCCGACTCAGGAGAATGATCCCTGCTAATGGACTAGCCCGTTCTTGAACGCGGCACTCAGCTCGCTCTGGCTCTGCGACTCCGGTTATCTCTGTATAGGGATGCACCCGATACCGATACCGGTATCGGCCTCGATACCACATTTTTTAAAGTACTCGTACTCGTCAAAAGTCCCCCGATACCGGGGACCGATACCACGGTCTGAGAAATGGGTTAATCACAGGCGCCGAGTGCCCGCCCCCAGGCCCCGGCTGCAGCTCAGAGCGGGGAGAAGGCGAGACGAGACCTGTCAGCCGCGTGGACCAAGTCGGTACTAAAAAATGTAAACATCACGGTACCAAGTCCCGGTGGTACCGAATACCTGATCAAACCCAGTTCCGTCTGCACATGCATGCACGAAGGGCGTGAAGTTGCGTCATCATCATGAAAGCGCTGAGACATGGCGACCGCGGCGCTGCTGATGTGTGTCTGTGTATATTAAACTGCCAAACGACTGTTTAAATATAAAACCTGCATGTTCTGCTTGTCTCTGAGTGAATGAACAGTGCAGACGCGCGGTTTCATTTAACGTTAGCTACCTCTCACACACACTGAAGCTCCGAGTGACGCTCGCGCTGTTCTCCGTCTCTGCTGCCTCACGATATGATGACATGATTCATGATTTCATCTCCGAGAGTCACTTCATGAGTAACGGTAGGTATTTTACCGTTTCATTTGAGAAAAACGATCGTCATATCATTTCTTTTACTAGGTGTTTCTCAATGTCAAGGATACTTCCCTTTGACATTGAGAAACGCCCAGTGTCTATGTATCAGACACGCACAGAAACTCAAAGGTCTTCACGGCAACCCGTCAAAATAAAAGTTTGGTAAGAAATTGACAGAAATAATTATATTAGGCTACTGTACAATAGATTTAACTACGTCTCTATTAATCAAAATTGCTACTACTAATAATGTGTGCATAAGGTTGCTTTTTCTCTTGATTTTTTATAAGCAATATTTCTCAATATCATCAATATTTTCGTATAAACAGCATGTAGCCTTCAATGCTTTCATAAATGTACCATCATAAATAATAGTCATTGAACTGAATTTTTTTTATTTAACTATTTGGAAAAAAAAGAAAAAAAAAGAATATATATATATATATATATATATATATATATATAAATATATAAATAAAATGAAATAAAATATAATTAAATAAATTGGAAGAATAGTTAAAACTGATTTTAAATCATGTTTTTTTTATTAAGTACTCGGTATCGGTGAGTACTGAAATGCAAGTACTCGTACTCGTTTTCCAAAAAGTGGTATCGGTGCATCCCTATCTCTGTATGTACATTTTAGGCAATAATAAAACGAAATATGTTATAAAACACCACTCTGCTTCTTTTCGATTTCATTTCAATACATTTTAAACATTATAAAGCACACAAATGTGGTTCAGGCAACGCATAGCCTATTGATTATATTCACTGCATGTATGTAACGTTATATTTATAACAAAACTAAATATAAAACACAACCCTGCCTCTTTTAGTTTAAATGTACAAATATTAAACATATTCCAGGCAATATGTAATGTTTTGCATATCGTTTTGGTACAAATGTTGCAATAAACAACACATTATCCTGTAATAGAATTTAAAAAAATGACAAAATTATCTCTTTTTGTTGCATTTCAGTTTTATCAATAATAGCCATTATAAAAGTATAAGTAAAAGGTACAAACAGATATACAGTAAAGCTTAAATAACATAAAGAAACAATTCAGTCAGTCAACTACAAATTCAGCGCTCAAAAATATGAAACTTCATGTAGCCTTCTGCCAATGCTATTGGCCAGGGAACGAATTATAGATTCACGAGACCAAAGATCACCTGTTAGGTTTATACAAGACAAACTAAAAATCTCATGTTTAACCACTACAGAGACGTCCGAGTCAGCGGCAAACATCAGAACGATTAGCCGATGAAAGGCTGTTCCAGGCGGGCACGACGAGCGTCCGGTGATCGCTTGAAATGGATCTCAGTCAAATTATCATAAATCTATAAATAAACCACAGATTTGAGCTATAAAAAACTACTTTCTCGCCTGAAAAACTCTTAAAACTACACTTCGTGACACAATAACAGTAGAATTATATTTCAACTGTATGCTTCTAATGCCCTTGTAGCAAGCGCGAGTGACGATACTCTGTCCACCAATATGTCTAGCTCCACCTTTTAGTACCCTTTCACTGTGCTAGGTACCCCAACGAAAGGGTACCCAAAAAAGTGGTATGGTACGGTTCGGCTTTTTGGTACCATTCACAACTTTTGACAGTGGAAACGCAAATAAAATGCGTTCCGAAACCGTAGTCGTACTCGTGTCGCTAAGTGGAAACGAGGCATAAGAGATGTTAAGGTCTTCATTTCATAGCAAATAATCCATTTTTAGTCAACACTGTCAGGGGCTTGACACTTTTCTTCACCTACAAACATTAAGGAGTGCAATAAAGTATGAAATAAGTAATGAAATAAATAAAGAACAAATATAGCTCCTCCCCTTTTTTAAAGTAGCCAGTAGCGTTACGTTTATATCACAGCTCAGCCAGATCTGTTGAGCTCTGTAAAGCAGCAGTTCCCTCCTAATCTCCTCAGTTTCAAAATCGAGAGTTCTGTGCAGAATTCAAATCGGTCCGATATGTTTTGGGTCTGAGCCGATTCGATCACATGATCCGCTCTGTGCTATCGTGTCTCTGGACTGGAGCAGACTGTTTGTACGCTGTTGCAGTTCGCATGACAGTAATGTGAAACCACCAGACTTCATTCGCCACAATGGAAAGCATATTTACACTGTCTGAATAGTTCCCTATCCCTTAAATAGTGTACTATGTGCCATTCACAATGTAAAAAATAGTAAATGTGTAAACAAATGACTGATTTCAGCTGCAGCTTCAAAGTCTATTTATAATGTAGGGGGCGGGATGCTTCAGATTTTAAGAGTATTTGATTGGACAGAAAATCTGATGAGAGGATGAAGTGCAGAGTGATATCAAAATCATCTGATCCATTTCGCAATACAAGTTTTGAAGGCTTAAATCTTCTAAATGCAAATGTTGTCATTGTTTTGGAGCACACTACCTTATAACAGGCTAACATACTAATACTAAAAACCAAAAAAACTTAAATTTTGACCTGATGGGGGCTTGAGTACCCACAGGGATCTACTTTTTATTTGAACTTGTACCCCTAAAACATATCACTTTTCACAAATCTATTTTTAGTCACTAATGCGAATGCTCGACTTGCGCTGTCGAGCCCTGACTGGCGTGTAACATTTCATGATAAACAAAATTCACAATCCACCATGATAAATTCCATTGAACTTGAGTGCAACTTGGATCTCATATGAGAAATCTAAAGGAACCAAAACGTCAATATTAACACCGTGAATCTGGGGTTCAACATCCGATCAGACTCAAGTCTGACCAAGCAATGGAACAGACCAAACGTGACAAGAGCCTAAGATACAACAAACTTGGTTAAATCACGATTAGTTTACAGCAGTGTCAGACAGCATCTGAGATCTGATCGGCTGGCACATATACGAGGCGGGTGGGACGAGACGGGTGCCAGGCAAGGAGATTCAGCCCTCTAGGAATTCATTACTGCATCCTTTCCCAAGCCAAAATAATTAATGAATTAATGAGGGGAGGGAAGAGAGTGCGAGGGAGAGAAAACAGACAGCGTTTCAGCACTGAAATTCTCTTTTAGTTGCGACTTGAAAGAGAAACATGAAGCACAGCCCCACCCAGAAGACTCTCCCCACAGGCCTGCGCTTCTTATGAGGAAACGAGAACTTTGACATGACCTTTCCCTTATTTAAACTACAACCACAGACAAAGCATGCATCAACTACACAGAGAAGAGGAGTGGCTTACTATAGAAGAAGGGAGGAGTTTAGCATGGGTTTGGGGAGGGTTTTACAGAGAGGATTAAACTTCAGGAAGATGGGTCAAATTTATTAAGACTTTTCTTTCAGGTTTAATTTTATCCAGTCTCTTTTTTCTCTCTCCATAGACACAGAATGAAAGAGATATGTTGGAAGAGCGTAACAGACTTTTCCTTGACCTTATTCAAACCCCCCATGCAATGCTAAAATACATTCAGGGTCAATGTTAGGCTGACAGCTAACCACATTTAAAATCAACATGACATGTTAATTGCAACCCACTTTACTTCCATAAGACATTTCCAAATCAAACAGGATATTTGACAGGGACACTCAAAACAAAGATTACATTCCGAGAAAGTCATTTTATTTGATGAATAATATATTTTTCTCAATTTAAAACAAGTAGATTTAATGCTAATAAAAACCAATTGCAAATTCATGGTTCAGCTGACAACACATTGTGTACATTTTTCGGTCAGATGAGGGGAAGAAGTACTATATTAGACGTAACCTTAAGTTGATAAATGCCTAAATTAAATGTTTTTTAAATGATTTTAAAATGAAATGAATTTTTTAATCTCTTTTAGGACTGAATCCTCAATTTTTTGTGTAAGGGATTCTCAATGTAGACTAGAGACGGAAATCTTTCAAGGGTTTGGAACGACATGAGGGTGAGTAATTGACAAGCTTTACTTCAGTCTTGATGGTCAAATGAAACAAGCTTCTGAGTATTTGTAGGTCAATAAAATGGCACAATATAACTTGTCAGCATAAACTTGAGAAGGAACAGTTTGAATTTATCAGTTTGACACCATCATTTAAGCATCCAAACATTAATTTCCTGCCATCTTCTGAGGATAAATGAAGTTAGTTAATTATCAGCTTGATTAACATAGATAGTGACGCCAGAAAATTGAGACACTGAAGCATAAAACTTTCAGTGACTCATGAGATTGTAGACCTTTCTCAAGTAAACCTCGTCATCCAGCTAGACCCTGGAACTTGAAATTTGATGCACATTTAGCTCACCTAAAAATAGTGCTGTATAATAGCAGCTTAGTTTTCCTGGTAACAAAGCAAAATGGTCTAACAAAACAAAACAAAAAAGTCTAACAAAATGGTTGTAGTGAAAGAAAACCCCCTTGAATCTCCATTTTTTCTTCTAATGAAAAATAGAGAGAGGCAATTCTAATTCTCAAAAGATTAGCAGTTTCTGAAATACTCAGACCAGCCCTTCTGGCACCAACAATCATGCCACGTTCAAAGTCACTCAAATCACCTTTCTTCCCCATACTGATGCTCGGTTTGAACTGCAGGAGATTGTCTTGACCATGTCTACATGCCTAAATGCACTGAGTTTGCCGCCATGTGATTGGCTGCTTAGAAATTAAGTGTTAACGAGCAGTTGGACAGGTGTACCTAATAAAGTGGCCGGTGAGTGTAAATATAACCACAACAAAACACATAGAGATACTTATTGTATCACACAAGAAAAACATTTAAAATACAACAAAAACAGCATCATAACACGACTGATTTAAAAAAAAAAAAACGTCAAGTCCTTCATTTTATAAAACTTAAAATCAATCCACACTCTTGATTTTATCCTGTTTTTTTTTTTAAATAGACAACTTCACAATCCTTTCTGACCCTTTCATTTTGTTCTTCCTGCTTAGGTATATTGCCATTTTTGCTTCACCTATGATTAAGTTTAAAAATTGACATTTTATTCTATTTTTTGCAACATACCGATACCCAAAAATAAAAACTCTGAATAGTAAAAACCTAATTTAACTTATTAAACAACAATTTAAGAAAATAAAAAATAACCCAACCTTGAACGCTCCATAAATGAAAACTGTTTTCTTTTTTTT
Source organism: Hybognathus amarus (assembly GCA_030378365.1). Classification (NCBI taxonomy): domain Eukaryota; kingdom Metazoa; phylum Chordata; class Actinopteri; order Cypriniformes; family Leuciscidae; genus Hybognathus; species Hybognathus amarus. Next base: position 33,193 of record JAQIUQ010002155.1, read on the forward strand.
TTTTTACAAGGACACCTATTAGACACATTAGGATTAATAACACTTATAAAATCATTGACAGCAACTGCCCCGTGTAAAATCCTCTATTGAAGTTTTCCCAAAGAAGGTTTACTTTCTTACTCAAAACTTTAACACAATTTTGAAACAATTTCAGAGAGACTGTCATTAAGACAGAAGGGGAAGTCGTTGTATGTGTGTGTGCGCGCATGCTAACAGTTTATCATGGCACACTGCTGCAGTGTGATCAATTAGACAGCTGGCTCTCTCAAGTTTACACCACAGTAAAAAATAAAATCCTTGTAAACACACACACACACACATATAGCCTTCTCTCCCTCAGCATGGTTAATTATACAAAATGTTGAATAAACTGAAAATGAAGCCTGCATCTGTCCAGGAAAAAAGCATGCTGTACATTAAAAAGTATTTGATAACGATTTCTTTCAAAAATATGAAAAAAAAACTTTTGAATGGTATATACAGTAACACACACAGTAAAAAAAAGAAACATTGATCAATTAAAAATGGAAGTGTGAAGCTATCACACTGCATATTTTTCCATCAATCTAAACATGACTTTCGGTTGCCATCCTTCCACTTTAGCAGAGAAACCAATGAAAGAATAGTTATAATCTTATTCTCCTCCAGCAGTGTGTGTGTGCTGTGTATCTTGAAAGGGCATTGGCCCCACAGGGGGGCCCCCTGTCTGCGACCCACCGCCTGACATCCATCAGAACAACACAGTTAGCAAAAACACTCGGCCACAACCTGCCAAAATCTACAGGCGTAATCGTTATACAGCTTCAAACTCTAAGGCGAAAGAGGAGGGGAGCTTTGTGGGTAGGAACAGTTAACTTACTGACTGCTTGTTAATACACAGGGTATATTTAAAATAAACGATTCTTGTTCTAATCTCGCTGTCTTTAAAGCTCCAGTCCGTAACTTTTTTGGGTTAAAAATTATCCAAAATAAATTTGAGCAAATACATAACCAGCCAATGTTCAAAACGATCTTCTTGCCTTAGCTCGCTCAATTCAAAGCGGTAAGCTTGTAATAATGTTTAATTCCAGTGGCACTGGTGGATTTCCACGGGGGATTCAAGCATGTCTTTGCGTCACTACGTCACATCTGTACACAAAGAAGGTGTCTCGGCTAGTAGGCTATGAGTGTGAGGATGTTGGAAGTGGAGATTTATAGCCTTTGCTCACTGCACTTGATATAATTACATTTTTTAATTTGGTGGCTGATCCAGAAAGGTTCAAACGACAATCACCAGTGACAACTAGAGATTCAACCACTGTAAAATGCAAAAGACTTTGGACAGAGTTTAGAAAGAGAGACTGCAACTGGGCATATATGCGATAAACAAGAATAAATATATCTGAAGGGCGCACAAAGAGGACACGCACGTGAGAGGGATGGGGGAAGGGGGATGGTACGACCATTTTCTGTCCAATGATTCAAGGTGGTCTTGGAAATGATTGGCTGGAGTTAAGTCCTGCCCGTTCCATGGATTATTAAATTGCTTACTTTTCATTTCAGTGCTTCTAACTCAATGGCTGTAGGTGGGTTTGGAATAGGATTGGAACAAGTGATTTTGAAAAAAAAAAATACCATAGCCCACATTTAATTACATACTTTTAAATAGACTGCAGCAATTAACATTTTGTCAGAACATGTAGTAAGTTTATTTTATTTTATAACAGTATCAAAAAGTACTGTTTGTTAATGTAATTTTGTTTAGTTGTCTACTCAAAATAGTGGGAGAATTGTGATTATTATAACAAAATAAACAAAAAAATACTCCGTTTATCTAGACAATTCTAACCATAACTGAAAAAAATGGCAGGACAGAAGTGCCTTTTATGGTTCTGCACAGTTCCAAAACCCACCCAAGACAAGTCCACAAAATATCCTCTTAGAATAAAATACTGTGGACTACTGAATGAAAGCACAAGAAAAAAAAGAAAAAAAAAAACAACACGAAACTAGAAACTACAAGGCAGATTCAATAGATGAGCTTTAAATGTAATTTCGAAAAAAAAAAAAAAAAAAAAGATGATTTTTCCAGTCAGCTTTGTGGAAGTAATGCCCACTAAAATCCCTTCAAATTGTCAGAAGTTCCCCAGGGCTCACCCTCAGGTCCTTTTCTAATTTGTTGTTCATGCTGAATTTGGTGTTTGAAGCAGAGTTAAAACAACATTTTTACATTAGGAACAAAGAATGCACTCTCAAATGGATCATCAGCCCTTTTTATATTTTCAGTAATGACCTTCAACCTGACTTTGCCAGGTAACACATTTCCAGGCTCAATTATCCCCCTTCAATAGATTTCAAAGGTGTTCTTTTGAAGCATAGAAGCATTATAATTAGAAGAAGCCTTCGCTCACGTAACGTGCCAAACACAAAGCCGCTCAGTGGCTGCTAATTTCTTTGGCTGTCCTTACAGTTGTGTCTCATCACTGTTGATAATTCCTTCTTTCCTTCCACACATCCTAACACTCCTCACCAGCCGAGCTTGAGCCATGTGTGAAAGCCCTTTGTCTAAGTCTTACTCTTCTTCTGGTGAGACTCAAGAGCTGAAAGGAAAAAAAATAACTTTTTCCACTCATAAGCATACTCTGAAACATAACTAGAAGTTGGCAAAAAATTAAGTGAGAAGGGGGAACATTTCCACACATGATAATAAGCTAAACCAGCCTGGCATAGAGCCCTAAATATCTTTAAACCTGCTAATTTAAATGTATTTGTGTAGCACTGAGGCAGTTCATTGTATAACGACAGACAAATCAGACAATTATTTGGTATATGTACCAAACAATCTTTAAAACTTACTCTGGGAGATGTGGTCCCATCCCCCAGTGAGGGCAAGAAGGTCTTGGTAATCATGACTACGATTAGATAAATTGTTTTATTGCTGTTAAGAATGTGGTCAGGGCCCCTGCCATTAGAACCGAATAACCTGCATTCATTTATCGATGAACGGATCTATAAATGAGCGTCCATCCCAGAAGATTTTTGTGAATGATTTACGAGTCTTGTATTTTATGCATTTTATACTATGGTGTGTATTTTATTATACAACCTACGGTCAACGTAACCCCAGCTATATCATGTCTCCATTCGAATTAATCATTCACTCACACTTTATGTTCATCACCTTCTCTTAGAATGCAGTGTTTGTTTGTTATATCTTAGTGAGCATTAAATGTGCCCAAGAATGTGTTGAAATAATATTTTTATTTTATCTCTGATATCTATATAGAGGGTGTGTGGCTTATTTAAAGGCATTTTAAAATGTCTAGACATGGTTTTACAGGTCCATAGAAATTGGAATCTTTTAAGTTTTGTTTAGTCATTGAGCAGTGTAGACATGCTTTAGTGTCACTATAATTGTCATTTCAGCTATTAAGGCAAACTTAAAAATGCTTAAAATGGCTCTTCCTTCTGCTTTTAATTTATTTAACTCAGTGTTTTTTTTAATGACAAAAACTAATTTGTTTTTCAGTTATCACAACTCATAACAGTGTTACTACTGGGTCCCACTCATCTCCACTACAAATAGGAAAAAGAGGCTACAATTTGCAAGAGCTCACCAAAATTGGACAGTTGAAGACTGGAAAAATGTTGCCTGGTCTGATGAGTCTCGATTTCTGTTGAGACATTCAGAGTCAGAATTTGGCGTTAACAGAATGAGAATATGGATCCATCATGCCTTGTTACCACTGTGCAGGTTGGTGGTGGTGGTGTAATGGTGTGGGGGATTTTTTCTTGGCACACTTTAGGCCCCTTAGTGCCAATTGGGCATTGTTTAAATGCCCACAGCCTACATTAGCCTTGTATATGATCATGTCCATCCCTTTATGGTTACCATGTACCCTTCCTCTGATGGCTACTTCCAGCAGGATAATGCACCATTTCACAAAGCTTGAATCATTTCAAATTGGTTTCTTGAACATGGCAATGAATTCACTGTACTAAAATGGCCCCCACAATCACCAGATCTCAACCCAATAGAGCATCTTTGGGATGTGGTTGAACGGAAGCTTCGTGCCTGGATGCATCCTACAAACCTCCATCTACTGCAAAGATGCGATCCAGCTATCAATATGGGCCAACATTTCTAAAAGAATGGTTTCAGCACCTTGTTGAATCAATGCCTTGTTGAATCAAATTTGATCCCATTGTTGGTGAATACTACTCTCCTAAATTCTGCTTTCTTTGATTTCAGGTCTTATTTAGGAGACAACGAGCACATGAACAATTAGCATGCGTCATGCTGCTTATATTAAGCAGTAAAAACAGCCATTCCCACACCCAAAAAAATGTGAGCAGTACTTTTCAGTTTCAGTTTTAAATGTGATTCGATTACAAAAGGTTTAAATCCATAACTTAAACCAATTTAAATTGTAATCAGATTTGGCCAATTCATTCTGATTGCTGTGGTTACACATGACTTTTTTATTCCAAAGTAGTCCGGTTACAATTGGATTATTAAAATCCAAGTAAACGCAGCAAACATAAATCCATGTACGTTTGCTTGGTTTTAGATAGCATACTGCAAATAAGTCAACATGAAAATAACAGTGAATGCAAAGAACTCTGGTTTAACTTTTTCACTCAGCTTAATTGAATTTTTCTATAATATAATAATAATTTTTTGTCATTGTCATTCATAACATTCAACCCTTTGTAGCATGTAGTTACAAAGCCATTAAGGAAATCATAGATTTCATTTATAAGCTGAATAATTGAGACATGAACAAATAGGTAATTAATTACAATTATTTGTAAGAAAATGTATTGCTAGCAATAACCACAGCACCACTGGTCATATTTCACTTAAAAAAAATAAATAAAAATTAAACACATGGGAAACAGGGAGTGCAGATATCCAGACAACTAATCATTAAGACGGCTAAACAACAGAGATAGTGAAAGCACAAAGAGGTGTTTGATTATTATATGCTGTGCCGAATCTCCCAGCACCCCTCTCCCCTGTGACCTCATCGCAAAGTTAACACAAGCCATACTGGGTGACAGTGCCCATCCTGTAGTCCAGCAGAGATCAAAGTCACAGAAATAAGCTGATCCCAAAAAGACCAGCATCCACCATAACAAAGCTAATGAAAACTCCCAGTTACACATAACGCCCACCCTTTAAAAAGTTAACATCAATGAACTGGCCCCCTAAACGGGTGTGCATGCTCACTCGCACACAAAACAGCCTTCGGCAGAGCCAATTAAGATCAAGTCTTCTGTTAACTTGTCATGCTGTCTAAGCAACAGCAGAAATGCAGCTGTTAAAGAGAATTGGCTACCATGGTGAAATGAGAGGGTTAACTGCACTCTTCCTCCACAGGACATATGTCAGTGTTAATACTGACTCCTTTAGTCAACAGCCCTGTGAATGGTCACCAGGATCCAGCACAAGGAAGGGCATTAATAAAAGAGTTTAACAGAGAATTAGGAGGTGATGATGTAACTTCCTCACGGTTACGTAAAAAAAAAAAATAATAATAATCTGCTGAAGCTCGTCAGGCCAAACGTGATTTGGACTTAGGGCAAAAACATGGATCAACATCGGCAGTGCGATTGAAATATGGAGAAGACCTCCGCATTGACTAAATGCAGTCAATGTAATGTTATCATGGTATGAGCATGGAGCATTAGTTCAACGTCAAGCTAATAAAAGTAGCCTATTATTGTAACATTGCAGTGGGAGTAGGGATGCAAATTATCGATTAATTCATTAATCATTAATTGATTGACCTTATCGATTCGATTAACGATTAACTGATAAGCGGCTATTTTCCTGAGAATGTACATTTCTCACTATATCAATAGTGTCTTCAACATAAAAAGCAAAACATTGCTTATATACTGAATAAAAATGCATGTTACATCGCTCAAATTATGTTTTATTGTAACAGTTGGGATATGGTACCGAATGACATTTATGTAATTTAACAAAATAAATTATCCACAGAAAATTTAAATTCATAAAAAAATATTTGTGCACTGGCTCACCTGTTGCAAACATTAAGCAAGATAAAATACATGTTAAATAAAAATCCATATGGGTAGGCTTAGCCTTAATATATTAAGTCTACATATAATAATCTATCTGGCAAACTACTTGTATGAAAAACTTGAAACATTAGCTGCAGCTCTTATAAATCCCCCTTGTTCTAGTAGGATTGTAAAATGTTACAATATTATAAATAAATAATTAACTTAATTATTTAATAATCAAAAATTACGACTCATACAATGCGTCACCAACGCCGCCTCAGATGTCAGAATGTGTTGTGGACGCACAGCGCACTGAAAACAGCAACCAAACCCAATGAATTCACAACGATTTAATAAAAAAGTGTTCTGATGTTATCTAATATGACAGTCACAAATCAATCATCGTTATTATTAGTAGTGCATTGCTGCTTGAGCAGCGCGTGCTGAATGAATAACCGCTGAGCACTTTCGTTATTTAAATCAAAGAAACACAACCGATATGAGATTAGTCAGATATATACAAAATGAACATAATATCTTCAAACGTGAATGCAAAAGTGAACTTGAACCAAGTTAACTTACGTGCCATTCAGAATGACCCAATTAAACCCAAATTATTCACCATGTTTTATTACAATATTGTTCTCTTTATAGTGTTATGTATTATGACACTCCCAATAGTTATCATTAGTCAGTGCATTACCGTTTGAGCTGCACAAGCTAAAGATCACGCTTCTATTCTTAACAAAATGCATCCAATATGAGATATATCAGATATAGAGGTACACATAATAAACTATTACAACTTACATTTGCATAAAGAAAAGGCTGCGAATACACACGCAAACGTAGTCATGATGAAGTCAAATATAACTCCGGTCGTCGGCGCGCTCGCTTACATGTTTCGCGGTTGAGCAGCACGCACGCGCATAGACCTGGTTAATCGATGTCCGAATACGTTTGATCGATTAATGAATTATCGACAATTAATCGGTAATCGATTAATCGTTGACATCCCTAAGTGGGAGTTTACATGAGTTTCCAGCACGTTGTGTGTTGTGCCGAATTTCGACCTCCAGACAAATTATGAAATTCGTATTCAAAATTTAGCTACCAAAATATGATTTACCAATAGAGGCTGCAAAAAAAAAATAAAAAAAAAATACATATAGCCCCTTTAATAGACCTTCTATGATCGTCCTACAATCCATTGCGCTCTTTAAGATTACAAAATTTTAGGCTTCCGGTCATTCCTAGGATATCCAAGTCCACTAAAGGAGGGAGGGCGTTCTCACATTTAGCTCCTAAACTCTGGAATATCCTTCCTGATATTATTCGAGGCTCAGACTTGCTGTCCCAGTTTAAAACTAGATGAAATACGCATCTCTTTAGCCAAGCATTCACATAATGCTTACCTTTTATACCACTGTTGAATCAGATCGAATGCATTCATATTATATGTTCATATCATATTCATATTATGAACAGCAGCTATGCTAATAATTTCCCATCTGCTTTTCTGTTGCTTTTCTGACTAGTGTCTTGGGACACTAGTCCCAAGATAAATAGCGTTCGTCAGCTCGTTTATATCCAGCCTCTCACAGAGCCTTCAGATGCCCAAACACCTGTGATGAGATGACTAAACGCCTGTGAAGAGACGACTTAACCCCTGTGAAGAGACGACTCCACGCTGGCGATATGTTATGCCCTAAATTAATACAAGATTAACTAACCATTTTTCTATGTACATTTCTGAAATGTACATTTCCCATAAAGCTGCTTTAAAACAATATGTATTGTGAAAAGCACTATACAAATAAATTTGAATTGAATATACACTTAGGATGGCTTGAGGGTAAGTAAATCATGGGCTAATTTAAATTTTAAAGTGAATCAAAGATCAAAAAGATGTTTCAAAACAAGAGACTATCCAATACAAGCACAGAAACTATTCTGCTTGAAAAACATTGACATCTATAAGACTTGTTTACCATCTTCAAGGTTTTAAACAGGTTAAGCAATGCAAATCGACAATCTGCAATAATAAATAAATTTGGTAATTACAGGACAAATTATTATTGTGAACAAGCATTTCTGTGAGAGGTTTTTTTTTCCCAGACCAATGCTACTATGCGAGTGTGAGTGAGACAGGGCGCACATATGGGCACAGACATGTTATAAGTACACTAATATGTTTTCACATCTTTGTATGTCAAGTCAGTTTGACATGTTTTGTTGTAGTTTCTGTTTCTTGCTATAGGTGTATGCTGAATACCATAACTACCTTTCAAAATTGACGAAAACCTCATATAAATGTTTTTATATTTTCTGAAACATCATTAAACAAGATGAACCATGGTTCAAACACGTGCCGAACTGTGGGTGGCACAGCATTTGCTGTTTTTTTCGTATGTGAATCGTTTCACCCCTACTGAGTAAATGTATGAGTTTGTGTGACAGGGTGTGTAGGATTGTGGTGTTGCGGAATCTGCATGTGGCTTTATACTGAGCCCCAGTGACACTACGCCATCCAATTACCTGATGCAAACACATCCCACTGAAAATTCTACATCTAGTGCCCATTTACGCACACCAGAACGTGAAAGAGAATAAAATTCAAAGAATTAAATAAGCTGGCGAATGGTAATTTACAATTTTTTTTTCCAACCAGGATGTGAGGCACTGTAAGAGATGAAGCGTGAGACTTTCTCCTCTCAACAGCCGTTGTATCAGGCAACATCTGAAACTGGGAGGATTTTACACTGCATGTGTTTACACCTCTTAAATAACAGGGAGGAAGTTACTGTTTAAATTTGGTTGAGTGCTGTAACATGCAAATGGATCTTCAACAGAGGCTTTCCGTCACTGCAAACACAGTGACTTTTCACACTCAGGGATTACACTGTACACCCGGGAGAACGTCTGAAACACAAACCCCAAAAACAAATCCCATACTGCCATGTCTGTGACAAAATGACAGAAAACGTTGACAGCTGTATGGGTTTCACCTTAGCAGTGTCACACTGGTTAGCACAGTCCACTGTAAAATTGTTAATTGTTTGACTAAACATCTCCAGAGACAAGCCAATCATAAAAGAAAGAACATTACACCTCCGTTCAATTGATAGTGAAGACATTTGTATGATAATGTTACAATAATGTTTTTATATATGTATATTAACTCAGCAAAAAAAGAAACGTCCTCTGACTTTCAACTGTTTTTTTTTTCTTTCAGTAAACTTAATGTGTGTAAATATTTGTATAAACACTAAAAGAGTCAACACCAAAGACATAAACTAAAAATGTTTCACAGACATGTGACTAACAGAAAGAGAATAATCTGTCCCTGAATGAAGGGAGGCTCAAAATCAAAAGTACCAGTCAGTATCTGGTGTGGCCACCAGCTGCTTGAAGTACTGCAGTGCATCTCCTCCTCATGGACTGGACCAGATTTGTCAGTTATTGCTGTGAGATGTTACCTCACTCTTCCACCAAGGCACTTGCAAGTTCCTGGACATTTCTGGGGGGCCCTATGGCCCTAGCCCTCACCCTGAGATCCAACATCTTTCTTTGGGTGTTTTTCACAGTCGGTAGACAAGTCTCTTTAGTGTCCTGCGTTTTTAGAACTGTGACCTTAAGTGCCTACTCTCTGTAAGCTGTTAAAGCTCCAGTATGTAACTTTAGTTGGGCACAAGAGGGCGCCGTTTCCAACAATAACAAAGGCGAATGTATATGACGCAGTAACGAGCTGAATGATGGGACTTGCTGTCAAGCTGATGGATCTAATAATGTTTAAGGATAAGTGAAAACACTCATGTTTTTTAACATTATAGTGGTATGAAGCAGGTCGCGATTGCTAATAAGATACATATATCACACGCGAGTCCCACGGATATAAAGGAATAAGGAAATTTCATCCTATTGAACTACACGCAAGTGCTGGATTACTCACACAGGTCAGTTTATTAGATGAATTAAACTTGTGAGGGAAACGCAGCGCTGTTCCACTTGGAATAATGCTACACTATCACACTAAACAGCATTTAAATGTGTTGAAAGTCATAATGTTATTCTACGTGTTACTGTAGTTGGTTTGCTATACGAACTAGCAGCTAGATCAACATAAGAATAACATACTGACCATATTCTAACATTTCATCATGTCAAGCTAACGTTATAACATTGATTTGTTTTATAATTTTGCTCACCTGTCCAATGAAGCTCGGACGCTAGCTATCGGCATCTCAAAAACATCATGCTGATATTGATCCTCATTCTAGTCTGCTTGCCATGGTCTGTGTTTGAACAAAACAAGAACTGGGTGCCGCTAGATGTTACTCACCATGCAGTTGTCCGCGTCTGTCGCCATGTTTACGTCATGGCTATGGCAATACGAGCAGAAACGAGGATAGCCGAGGATAGCCGAGAATAGCCGAGGAAAGCGCTGATATTGCGTCATTTACAGGCGACATTTTTTTCCGGGACGGACACTTTTTAAAATTGGAATTTCTCTGAAATAAAAGAACTTTGGAGACTTTGGGGATATTGTAAGTACACAACTGCAGGAAATATATCACATCGTGCAAGTGATTTTTGGATATTTTATTACAAAATCCTTACATATTGGAACTTTAAGGTCTTAAAGACCATTCCACAGGTGCATGTTAATTAATTGATTATGGTAAATTGAACATGCATGGAAAACATTGTTTAAACCCTTTACAATGAAGATCTGTAAAGTTATTTGGATTTTTATAACATTATTGTTGAAATACACAGTCCTGAAAAAGGGACGTTTCTTTTTTTGCTGAGTATATATAAAAAAAATATAGGGGGTGGTGATGGCACAGTGCATAAGACACATGCCTTTGGTGTGAGAGACTCGTGGTTTGACTCCACTGTGACACACCAATGTGTCCCTGAGCAAGACACTTAACCCCTAGTGGCTCAAGAGGCGTACAACCTCTGACATATATAGCCATTGTAAGTCGCTTTAGATAAAAGTGTCAGCTAAATGAATAAATGTAATGTAAATGTAAATAAATATTATTCTTTTGAACTTAAATCACACTAAGGACGATAACTATAAAGATTACTAGAAATATATAGTTCTAAAAATAACTCCCAATATTGAAGAATGGGAGAGTTCACACCAAAACTATAATTATAACGGCACAGAGAAACAATATAGTTGTAATCATTAGCTCATAATCATAATCATCAGCTATGTTAGAGCAATGTTCAGAGCAATGTTATCCTATAATATGTTTTATAAGGTATATATATATATATATATATATATATATATATATATATATATATATATATATAGTAAAAAAGTTTGATAAAATAATAAAAACGTTGATTATATATATATATATATATATATATATATATATATATATATATATATATATATGTACAAAACTGTATGTACATACAAGTTTTCAAAGGTACAATAACAAAAACCGTTTAACACTAAACATGAGAGGGTGGAAAACAGTAATGTGATGATAAATTATAACTGCTTTGGTGCAAAAAACACTCAGTATAAGGAATATAAAATAAAACTGCTCTAACATCCACTTTAATGTACTACATGTATTGGCCTCAATGCCAGTAATCAACATGCTTTCACTACCTTACTACAGTTTCATTACATCAGAAGTTGAAGTTTACAAAAATGATAAAGCACATAATATAGAAGCATAATATCATCTAAAAAGAATAATACAAACTTTCTCAAATTGGTTCAGAAAACAAAATAAAATCTTTGATTTGAATAAATCAACACTTAAATCACTGCTGTGGGTCAGACTAACACATTTTTCCATCCCGGTGGGGAAATCAACCTGAATGCACAATGACTTATGGGGACTTGTGTCACCGTGGGGACCTAAATTGAGGTCCACATGAGGAAACAAGCAGCATATAAATCAAACAGAATGATTTTTTTTTTTTTATGTAAAAATACAGAACGTTTTCTGTGATGGGTAGATTTAGGGGTGGGGTAGTGTAAGGAGACATACAGATATAGGAATACACAGTTTGTTTGCTGCGATTCAAATTAAAGAAACAGATTTAAGAAAGGTTCATATAATCTGGATTGGCTCAATACAACCAATTCACAATCACTCATGTACAAAAACCTGAACAATCATCAACTACAGAGAGGAAGAGAAAGACAGAGACAGTGTGCCTCTCTTAAGAGATAAAAGAGCCATAGGGTAATGCTGAAAAAGATGTAGAGAACAGAGATGGGGATAAAAACAGACACGAGGTCATGAACAGCTAATTATCCTGTCAGTAGTAATGCACTCAAGCCTGTGATCACCACAGGGTCATCCGTACTACATGCACCAGAGAGAAAGAGAGAGATGTGTGTGTTGGTGTGTTTTAAGTTAGCAGATGAGTCTTTCTGTGAGCTCAATGAGAGTCCTTCACCTCTTGGATATGGGTACATGGTCTGAGAGAAAACAGATGTGTTATTCAAGATTTTCCCTCCATTTCCACATAGCTTTTTCTTAGCACTCCGTGGTCCATTATTAGCAGTAAAAATGTCACTTTCATTGCCCCATTGTCATCAAAATGCTCAAGTCTGCATCCTTCAGCACCAAGCCTTCACCTTTACACTGCGGTTTATTTTCTTTTTTCTTTTAGCCTCCACTTCGCATCAAAGCAAATTCTCCTAGAGTCCCTCTCTTCCCATTAAAAAGGCAGATTTTATTCATCTCTTCTTGTTCATCCCTAAACCACTCTATTTCCCCTATTTGAATAACTCCCGTCATGTAGCTTATAGCGAAAGTGACCCTGAGCTGAATCAAAGCATCACACAAAACAAAATATATGTGCATTATACAAAAAGTACAAAGCAGTTAAATAAAAGAAAATGTTTTGATCTTGTTTTTCAAATTCGTCAAGTTCAATAGGTCTGCCATGCCTTTTACCCACCACGCAGTGTTTCTTACCTATTGGTGACGAGGTAGAGATGTGGCATCACGTGGCAGCCGTTTCTCACACTCTTCGTCAGAAGAGCTCAGCCTCGTGGATTCTGCGGCATGCCTCTATGCTTTAATTTACTGTAAAATTATGTGTCCAGGAAGAGATCTGAAAAAAAAGCAGAAGAGACTGGTGTGAAGTCACAAAAATGTCACAACGAGAATACAGCTAAATTTAACTTAACAGAACAAAACTGAAACCACACAATTTTAACATTTCTTAAATCAAACATAAAAAAATGTAATGCTACTATATGCTGTTACAAATAATTTTATATATATATATATATATATATATATATATATATATATATATATATATATATATATATATATAAATATAAATATATAAATAAATATATATATATATATATATACACACACGCATACATACATACATACACACACACATATACATACATACGTATATATGGTACTGTCCTGTTATCCGGACTCACGATGGCCTACGCCTAACCCCATCCCTAAACCTACCCGTCACTGGGGTTAAGACCAATCAGGGATGACTATTTTCCTAAATGGTATATGGTGGGGTCTGGATAACAGGAAAGTACCATATAAGTATATTTTCATAGCATGGTTACATGCATATACACATACATGCATACATATAAAAATTAAGCAAGCACTGTATCATAAAAATGTTGTGTGTAACTTGGACACAAACCAAAAGACAAGATGTGTAAAAGTAATATTATATAACAGAATCAAATTACAATCTATAATAATAACCCAAGAAGGTTACATTATAGATTGTTATTTGATTATGTTATATATCACATTCACACAGAGTTTAAAATGTTTACATGTTTTTCATGAAATCAGCCCACAGCAATGCTAAAAAAAAAAAGTCTTCACAAAGCACTGGACAGTCAGGTATTTAAGGAGGAGGAACCGCTCAAGGACAGTTGATCAGTCTGAAGCCCTGAAGGACTCAGACCAGTTCAGAAATCAATCCCATCATCCCCTAGACATGACTTCAAACACAATCTGGGCTCTAACTGCTCTACACTCCCAGGGAAGCCCAAATCTCCTCAGCTTAACACCATTATCATCTAAAAAACCTGCTCACGGCGGTACTGAGGGTAGGATTCACTCTCCCGTCAACTAGAAGAATGTGTGTGTGTGTGTGTCCGGTCTAGTACAGCAGGTGTTAGTGTAAAGTGAGAGATTATTGGTCACAAGGCGGACTCACTGATGACTGGATTAAGGCCCTTTCAGATCAGTCATTGAACTCCAACGCATTGGAGCAAAGCATCAACTGCAGAAGGATGGGATGGGTCCAGGTAAGGGAGTGTGGTCCTGTCCAAGGGGCGAGGAGTAGGGGCTGAGCGGTATATATTGAGTTTGTACCATATATTGTTTTTTTTTTTATAAACTATGTGGAATGGGGCAATTCCATTTATATTGATATATATTACTTTGCAAAGCGCATCTGAAGAATAGCAGAGGACGCATATGAACGACTGCGGGGAAAGTGCATAAAACATGAGCCATGCTTTATATTAAGGGCTTCAAAATAACTGGCGAGATATAGTTAAGATGTAAGGCCAATAGATTTCAAGTGGCTTGCCCCATCAGATGCTCTGAGATACATGCTTGCTGACAGACACTTGCGCTGTTTAATGCGTTTGAGATATGGTGCTTTCCTCAGTGCATAACTTACATTTTAAAGGTTTATTCCCCATTAGTATTCTGTAAACGTTAGAAAGTCATGCAAATATTTCCATTTTACTGTCAGGAGAGGATGTGCGTACTGCAAGCGAATCTCCGCTGAGATTTCCATAAACAAGAGATGTCGCATGGATGCACACCAAATAGATGGAGTGCAATAACCCTTACTAAAATGTATATTGTTATTTGTCGTTGGACAATAATTTGCCATGTAGAATTTTAAACCTACAAGTGTATTTTTATCAAAAAAGTCACTATTATAATGGGGTAATCTTAGGCTAACATTAGTATGTGATTTATTTATTTATTTATTTTTTGTGAATTTAAAAATAAAATAATTTTTGTTTTTTAGATTGTAATGTTAAAATGAGCATTGTTTGTCGGAAGGAAATCATTTGGAAGCATGTGCTTCGCATCCAGACCAGGAGTCCGGTGACTCGACCCATATGGAGATGTGGGAATCCTCATGTGTGCATGCACCTGGGAAGACCCCGGTCGCTCAAGGAAATGTGCGCTCGACCTTTAACAGCGGCAATGACAGGGCTCCGTTCAATACAGTTGTGCCTCATCATGTGCCAAGGTCTTAGTTGTTGTTACTGCGCCCTACCTCTCTCTCTCACCACTCACTCCAGTAGTAAACCTGGAGAAGGGCGACGATTAAAGGTGCAATGTGTATTTTAAGCGACATCTAGCAGTTCGGTTAGCAATAATGGCTCAGCCCACTGCTCACCCCTCCCTTTCAAAGACACTACGGTTGCTAAAATGGGACAAACATATCGTCGTCTGAGACAGCAGAGAATAGCCAGAGTAAGCCAAGAGTGTGTAACATTGTCACTCTTTCTGTTCCAGAGTCCATTATAAACCACATCATGGATAAGGTTTACAAAGCCATATTCAGGTGAGGATCAAGGGTCTTAATAAATAATATAATAATAATAATAGTGAAAGAGTCAGTGCACGAGAATAAAGGCAAAACAGCAATCAGAGAAGTCAAAACGGTAAAGATAAAAGGCTGTTCTTATGTTACATCATCTTACCTGAGTGTTCCTTGTCGAATATTTCAATATTAACATGAGCGTAGTGGAATAAAGAAAGCATTTAGCAGGATTGATATTCCAAACGGTAAGCACGCACTGTTATGTTTACGTTATGAGTATCTGCAGCCGGCAGTGTCAGTTTTCCTTTTGAATGACGAATATAGACTAATATATCTGCAGAAATAGACCGTTTCATTTACACGCAGGCGCAGAACGCACATTATAGCTGACGGTCGGCTGCAGTTCTCTCGGTGTGTTCAAGTGCAGCTTTATACCCCGACGGAGCGGACGAGGCGACAACTCAGTCGGCTTTCATCAGCACTAGTTCGTCGGCTTGGCGTGTTCCGGGCTTAAGGGAACACAGCTGTCTTTGAACACAATGAGGCCGCAGTGAAACAGCCAATCAGAGCAGAACTCCTTACTATTCATCATCATGACCCTTCCAAATAAGGTAAAAACAGACCATTTCATTCTAGAGCCAATTTCTAGAGTTAAAAATGGACCTGTAAAATCATATCTGGACATTTTAAATGCTTTTAAATAAGCCACATACTCAATGTAGATATTAGAGACACATTCTAGGGCACGTTTAAATTACTTGTGTGTAATATTTCAACTATTTCTTATATTATGATTTATTAAAGATATAAAGTAATATGTGTTTGGAATAACATGAGAGCGAGTAAATGATGACATTTTCAGTTTTAGGGGGCAACTATGACTTTCAAATATGATCCCATAAAACTGCCAGTTGTCCTTCCCATAACAAAGTGAAAACATTTGATGGGAAGCAGAAGAGAAGGCAGCTGCACAGGATTCTCACCTCTCCGCTCTAATTGAAGAAGTTAGTTATCATGCCATCTAATGAGCTTTAGAAAGTCAATTCCTTGACAAGCACAATAATAATTAAAATTGATACTCAGCCTGAGAGCATCTATTCAGCACTGCAAAAGAATCACAATACTATTGATTTTCACACCTTTACTGCAAAGAGATGAAAAAAGAAACAAGTCCCTTCATCTGATGATGGATAGATGGAGGTAGAAAATAGTTTCCTGATGTCCTTCTCACAAACTGCACATAAACCGATCTTCTCAAAGCACTCGCTACCTTGTCGAGAAAGCAAAAATAAATAAAAAGTAAAACAAAAATCCAGAAAATCACGTTGTCTGATTTAAGTAATTCACTTCATTTTCAAGTAATTCAAACACTTGTTCTGCCCATTGTATAAATCACAACATGGAGGCATATAAAAACAGAGTAGATCAATATTAAAAGCCATTTCAGGTTTACACATCACATGCAGCTTAATCAATATTAGACCCAACAATTGAATTAAATAACAATTGCCAAAAGGTGCTTTAGTACTTAAAGAATGAATGTGAGCACAAGAGATAAGAGTGAGAGAGATGAAGTGAGAGAATGAAAGAGACAAGATAGAGACAGATGATCAACTCAGCACCGGACGGCAATCTACAGCTAGGAGAGATGGAAAGACAGAGAACCAGCAATAAAGAGAGAAGTAGAAAAGACAGAAGATGAGAAACAAAGTGAAAGAGTGAGCTGAATAAAAATGGAAGCATAAAGAAAGTGACGGATTACATGCGAGAACAGTTTTAAACGTCCTGCATTGACATAAGTTTTCCTTTGATAAAGCCAATAAATTAGAAAACTGTTATCATGAGGTGTGGGCCATTAAAGGAATAAGCATAGTTCACAATTTTGGAGTGAATTATTCCTTAAAGAACCATTAAGACATCAAATTTATATGAGATGGTTGACCTCAAATGCTAATTTAAGTGGAACCTCAAACCCCAAAGTGCTCATTTGTATTCAGTCTGGCAATTATTGTTAGGTTACAGCTGATAACTGACGAATGCCGATTTTATAAATCTATATTAAAGGAGCTGTATGTAAGAAATTTAATTCAAATAATCATAAAATGGCCCTGATTAATCAGTAGAAATTAAGAAATCATGTTCATTTCAAATACTTATTTACTTATAAGTTGCAGCCCTCAACTGATGTTGATGTTGTCATGTTGTGTTTTGTTCTGATGCACCACCCTCCACCTATCTACCAATCACCAAGTCAGTTGTGTTGCAGCATCCAGGTTAGAAAACCTGGAAAAAACTTAGGTTCCGAAAGAAAAAAAGTTGAACCCTGCAGCTTATCTGGCAACCTCGAGTCAGGGGGGAGGAGGGGATACACTGATCTACAGGCATTTGAAAGTGACTGCAGTACCAGTTTTGGCCACAATATTTCATACGGCTCCTTTAATTTTAAATATTTCCGTTTGACTTCCATACTAGAAAATATACACTAAACAGGGAAGAGAAGAAATTGTTGAATAAAGTCATTATTTTTGTTTGTTTGTTTGTTTTTTTTGCACACAAAAGTACTCAGCGTATCATAAACTTAAAGGGATACTCACTCCACAAATGAAAATTCTGTTATCATGTCCGCACCCTCAGGTTGTTACAAACCTGTAGGAGTTTCTTTCTTCTGCTGAATACAACGGAAGATATATTTAAGAACGATTGGAACTTTGGCACCATTGACTTCCATAGTAAATATTTTTTTCTACTATGGAAGTCAATGATGCCAAACAACTTTTTGGTTCCAATCGTTCTCCAAAATATCTTCTTTTGTGTTCAGCAAAAGTCAGTCAGTCATACAGGTTTGCAACAACTTGAGGGTGAGTAAATCCCTTTAAGTGGAGTGGAGTATCCCTTTAAGGTTGAACCACTGTAGTCGCAGGACTAATTCAATGATGGCTAATCTACTTTACTTGGACTTGAGTGGTTATGACATTGCAGTCCATAGGAGGTCAGATAGAGATAGGGCTGTAATCAACCAAATAAATCCTTAGTCGACCAAGGTCTTGTCCTGCGCGACGATTAGTCGACTAAAAAAAAAAAAAAAAAAAACGGATGTTTTTAACAATTGTCATAGAGCATTTATAAAACAACAACGAAAAAACATCGAAAATAAATAAAACGATAATAATTATACAATTCTTTGAATATTAAGTGATTTTTTTAACTGCAAGTGAGGAGCTCGGTCCTTGGTCTATTGACAGTCACAATCGCGCACCTGATCACATCACACGCTACAAAATAATATAACTGCTATAGCTGCCACATAATGAAAAATCTAAAAAAGCTCTCGTTTATACATGCTGTATTCTTCTTTACTTACAAAGCTATGGGTTAACTTTTGTCCAGCCGATCTGTTAGGCGTTTTAAACAACAGACAAAATAGCCTAAAAAACAATCTGAAATCTAGGCTCTGTTGTAAGATAGCATATACAGGGTTTCCCATACATTCATTAATTTGTGGCGGCCCGCCACAATATCAACACTGACCGCCACGCATTGATTTTCAGGTTTTGATTTTATTGTTGAGCTACGCGCTCCTTCCCCTCCCACTCATACAAACTGACAACGGAGACGCGAATAGCCCCTCCTCTTTGAGCACGATTATGAATCAAAATATGATCATGCGTTGGAGGTCGGATTGTTGCCGGTGCTTATTCCTCCAGAATCAATCCGGAGTTGAATGGTCAGTATAATGAACACTATAACTCTAAAAAGTTAGTCTATGTTAAATGCTGTCGCGTTTCCACCACAGATTCGCGCAATTTACTAAATAACGTCATTTTTTCCTCTCGCGATCAGTCATTCAAAAAATCATGGCAACGGACGTTGGTAGGTTTAAATATATTACACAGCCACCATATTATATTATTACTGATAAAGAGATGTAGGCCTAAGTGTGTTATCCAAGCTTTAATAGCATGGAAAGACATACTGTGAGCAGCACGTGAGGTGTTTTCTCACTTAGCTATTTCTGCTCCGAGGTCTTGATTATGGCATTTCTTTGAGGTTTAGAAGCCAGTATTCCTGTATTTGGTCTTTTATGAATTTAATAAATAACTCTGTCTCGTATTCTGTCCAAATATACATTTTGGGTATCTAACGTATTTAGCACTGGAGTAATTATTTTTCAGCCGATTTTTTTACTTCTACTCCTTACGGCTATTCACGCAATTATCTGTAGGCTACTTTCTACTCTTTACATTTTAATAAATAGCCTACTGTTATGGCATTTCGATTTGTTTTTATTTCTGCTTGACATCGTAAAAAAAAAAAAAACTATCCAGATAAATCGCGCTATCTAGAGTGTATTTGATTGTGGTTGGATGAGAAGTACATATACCATTCATCACACCTGCAAGAAGTGTCACGCATTGATTGTCACAGTCACTCGTTTCGGTCTTTTGTATTTATCTCGTGTAAAAACTGTTTATAATATATTTAATATGCCGCAGCGGCAGCGCATATTACCGGCAGGAATCAAGCGCGTCCCCCTGGAGTTCTGCAGTTAAGCCTGCCACTTATCAGCCAATGCAAAAAAAGAAAAAAGTACTACACAATAGCCAATCAGGAAATAGTATTATTGTATCTGGGTAAGATTTAATGCAAAAAAGAAAAAATTATATCCTAAAATTGTTCACGTGATTCTCTCACTCCTGCTGCCTTTCTTCAAAACTTGAGAGCCCTGTTGTATAATTCAGCATAGTACATACCAGGATGGTATCAATCAGGAAGGTATCAATCAGGATTATTTTTATTTTTTGATTAATTACTTTGATGAATAATTCCAATTGACAGCACTAATGTTTCAAAATGAAAAGTGTGAAGGGGAATCCATTGCATTTTTCTGGCCCTTATTTCAAATAGACCGCCAAACCGCGAACCACTTACTGAAGCAGTCACGTGGTACAGCCAGCTCGCAAGGCTTCAAACGTCACCATATACGTCACCGACACAAGCCTCGATACGCGCTTCACAGAAATCATCCCGGATTACTCGACACACGCTTCGAAGCTTCGATACGGGAGGACACATCACTAATTATAACATGCTTACAATACATATAGGCCCCTGTGGCACAAACAACCCCCCCCCCCTCCCTCGGTACCAAAACCCCACACCACCACAAATAGAATCTAATTCTGTGGGAAACACTGATATACGTTTAATTTCGTTTTGTTACAATATTTAGGCTACTTTCAAATGAGTCAAGTGTACAAATAAAAACCTATTAAGAAAACAATCGATTGAGTCAGTATGATAAAGCCGTTAAAAGAGCTGCTCACGTCTTTTGCGCGCTCAAGTTCGATTTCAAATAGGCACGCGATGTGCGCGCTCATAATGGAGCAATGCGGTCGCCACCGTCGCCTACCTCCACAAAAATGTAGCCAGACAAAAGATTTAGATTTCTTGGACATTCTGTCGACTAAAGTAGCGTGAACTGAATGAATACAGCAAAACTACCTACCGGTACATCCCTTATTGAGCGCGAGCAGCAGCGCAGCCAGCCATGCGGTTCCCGAGTGTGTTATGTGTGTGCGCTAAACTGTGGCGCAGTTACAAGAAATAGCCTAAATTAAAGCATTTAAAGATGGGGATAAAACATAGGCTAATTATATTTAGAATACAGTAATAAATAACTGCTTTATAAAGGAATTAATATCAAGGAGTAAATCATTGAAAATGTATTTCTATTGGCAAAAAAAAAATAATAATAATAATGCGACTGGTCGACCAATAAGAATTTCAGTCGACCAAGACGGCATCGACTGATTAGTCGACTAAACGACTAAAGTGGACAGCCCTAGATATCTTAATTTGAGTTCTGAAGATGAACGGAGGTCTTAAGGGTTTGGAATGACATGAGGGTGAGTCATGACAGAACTTTGGGTGAACTAACCATCTAAATCTTTGCCATAATCTATCACTTTTCTCTAAGTTAGAAATGTTGATGTACATGGCTATGTCAAGTAAAAACAGAAATAAATACTATACATTGTATAGTATAATTGTTTTTCTAAAACTCTAACAGTCAGAGGGCAGTACTGAGTCATGTCATTTACAGTCCATTCGGAAGGGTTGGAGAGACCCCCATTCATTGCATGCAAAGTTTAGAACAAGAAACAATAAAAAGGATGGAGAAGGATATGCTGCTTCGCAACACTCCTTCCACACTCTTTGTCGACTACACAGAACAATTTGAAGGAAGCACAGCATTAGGCAGCGAGAGATACAGGTGTGTTCTTCAGAGTGAAGCTGTAGTGTGTAAAAACATTATATAAGAGAGAATGTGTGTCAACATGAAAAGCACGGCTGTCAGCTGGAGGACTGATAGACACGCTCACACAGGTATACAGAAGATAAAGCTCCCCTTCACAATTTAACCGAAGACTTTCAAGGGCAGCAAGTCATGATCAGACGCTCTCAGCAAAAAGTGCTTCACTTTTCCTGTTTCTTCAAGTGCTCTCACACCACATTCCTTCTTTCGAATGCTTTTATCTGCACCTTTCAAAGTGCCTTTCCAGGGCATATACAGTATTCCTTAAGTTAAATTTACTACTTTTTAATACCTTTTTACTACCTTCAGATTTTTTTTAAAAAAACAGCACGACACTGAATTAAGTGTTAATCAGCGGCAACCTTTTCATTATTTACACAGATTTGACATTTATAACATATAAAAATGGAATGTGTTCTTTAAATCTATTCATTCAAATCTAGTTGTACAGTCAATTGCAGCTCTTTCCCACTTTATATGTGTTGTGTTTGTTTTTTCGCGGCATTCACGCTGAAAACTTATACAGCCGCTCAGTCTTTTTGCCACTCACTGTGAGAAACTGCAGGCACTCCAGCCGACGGTGACGTCACGCTCATAACCTCTATAAGCCTGCCTGTTATTCACTGCTACAGGCCTGAGCCAGTCCTTAAATGCTAGGTTGTTCACCTAGCTATCAGAAAACTTGCATTTGCCCATGAAGACGACGATAGTTGTCCAGTCGTTGAAGATATGCCTTGAAGCAAGTCTAAAATAAAACATAAGCCAGCCACTTCTGTTGAGCGCTCAGTGTTCACAGATGATGTCGAACGACCACTGAATATGACATCAGCATCAAACATAGACTGAGACGAAAGATCTTTGATTGTGCCCAGATAAGCTAAAGCCCATATTTAAATGGACTAACGCAAACACAGAATAGGACACCTGATAGTCTGAAAAAAAATAATACCTAATTTAAATAAAAATAATACCTCTCAGACTACATTTAACACTTTTAATGGCCTTAAAATTGACAATTTTGATTTATCACTTTTTAATACTTTTTAAAACCCTGCAGACACCCTGCTTTCATAACTGTCGATAAACTATCTGTGTGGACTGGTGTGAAAAAATACATTCTGAATTTACACATTTACATTTCTATCAAACAAAGGCAATATTTTAATTTATATGTAATGCATTTTAATGTGGGACGGACTATTAATCATAATCATTCAGCTGAACTTTAGCTTCTGACTGCGTTAACGTAATATTTTATTTTTAACATTTGAATTTTCTCACTAATGATTATGAGTTCCCACTTTATATATATACACTTTATAAGTGGCTTTAAGTACTATGTACTTAAATTGAAATTAATAATTTGATACAATGGACTTATTGTGTACATACATGTTTTTACATTGTACTTATATTTTATAAATACCAGCATGTAATTAATTTATGTAATTACATTTGTAATTACGCAGTTGACCCATCCCTCACACCTTAACCTACCCTTAAACCGACCCATACCACCACACCTGACCCTAACCTTACCCGTATCATACCCCAATAGCAGCAAAAGTGTTTTACAATACAACAGGACCACAATAATATGTTGTACTTATTTTTCGATGCAAGTACAAGGTACTTAAAGCCACTTAAAGTAATAGAGCACGTGTGTGTGTCGCGACATGGAGTTCTAGAGGTGAGAAAACTTCCATGGAGCATTGGGGGGAGGGGGGGGGGAATTGTTTTCCAATTGGGAAATTTCCTTTTGGGCACATGAAAAGTGTCTCTCCAAAAATATTATGGTGTATGGTTCCCATTCTACATGCATGATAGCTTGACACAGTCTGTGAAAAATTGAGAATCATCTCTTTCCTTATAATATAATTTTATATGTGTATATTCCATGATGGTTAGACCACATAACCTTTTTCAAATGGTAAAAAGCAATAAACGATGTGATTTTGAAAAAAAAAAAATTCTAATAAGTAATAAAACATAACACGAAAGTACTTAATGGTTTCTTTTTTTAAAAAAGTGTCTTTAATAAACAAAATGAGTCAATTTAAATTAAGTCAAAATTACACCAATCTAGCCATTACGATGAAAAAATTATTCTTAATTTGATTTGTTTTATTTACATGCTCAAAGAGTCTACATTCTGAGTAAATGACACTGAATAAAAGAACACATTTTTTTGCAGATGACGAGAGATGAAAAGAGAGAGAAGCACTGAACTGAAAGAACAAAGATGTCACCAGAAGAAGCCTGTCTTGGACATCTGAAGAGGGTCAGAAGCAGATGAATGAAGATAAAACTGTTCGGTTGAATGAGTGATAAAGACTTTGACACTAACTTGATTACTGATAATTGATTCTGCTCCTAAGAAGATGGGGATACAAAGCGCTATCAGTGGCATCAGTGTGTATGTGTGTGTGGCTGTCAGGAGGTATTTTGAGCAGATCTATAAAGCATCTCGACATCATACCTGATGAGAATGGCATCAGAGCCCTCAGAGACACACATTGCTTTGATCAAAAGTGCAGCTCTCTAAACCAGCAGACACGCTGCTGAGACTAGACCCAGGCCACCCGTTTGGATGGACAGCACCGAGAGAGTGAGATGAAGGAGAGCAAACATGTCCACTCTGAGTGGTCCCTCGAATTGATGAACAGATAAGACTGAAAGAATGTCCTTTAAGCCACTGGCACACACACAAACATACACTCATCTCAAGCATGGGTGATATTCAAACCCACCAGAAATTTGAAGCAAGTGGTGCATTTCCAATCATCTCTTCCACTGGTAATTTTCTACTTCACTTAAGCTGCTATTAAAACATCAAACTTTACTTTAATTCAGTCAGACGTAAGTGCATAAGTAAAACACAGCCTTTGCCAAATCGGTACAGCATAATTTTAATGCAGCCCTAATTCGCTTTGAATCCAAAATATTGCCAAATATGCGCTTTTACATTTCGCTTTGAAAAAATATATTAGGGCTGTCAGTTAAACATGCCATTAACGGCGTTAACACAAACCCATTTTAACGGTGTTCATTTTTTTATCGCGCGATTAACTGTCTTTTTGGCCTAGCAAACTTTGTAGTTTTTTTTCCACATGCTTTTGCACCAAGACGAGGCATGCACGAAACCCATTCATTTCAATAGCCTGCGCAGCGCAAGTACATTTTGTTGCTTCGTTGACCAAAGCGCAAGCGGATCTAGCTAGACCGGAAAGAAAACCACAGGCACGCCGAACACACTTGTTTGGGCTTGCGAGCCGGCCAAATAGTTAGTTAACGTTACGTTTTCAGGTGGATGATGAGCGTGAGACGCCGAAATGGATGTCTATCCACTGACTTCACGCAGCCGCCATTTTGAAATGGCTCTGTTTAATATTCATTCATATTTTCATTCACATTTTTTTATATATATATAAAATTCAGAACGTAAAAAAGAAGCAGGAACGAACTACATATCCTATATTGGATATTAACATCCAATAGTGTAAAATCGCTACAGCAGCTGCAGGTTGGTAGTCCAGGGCATTGTGTTTCTGAAACTAAAGTTTACTTTTAAAAAGTTGCCAAATGGTTCAATTGACAAGACTAGGCATGTGCCGGTATAAAATTTTCATGCTGCAGTTAATTGATTGAGATTTTATCATGGTATATATGGTATTATCATGATATTTGAATTGCTCGAGAAACAGATGGATTGTGGGAATATAAAAAAAAAACAGCAGACATGCTGACAGCAGAGTGAAATAAAGGATCAGGCTTAGGATAGCCAGATATTGACCATAAATGTTTAAAGGAGCATTTCACCCGATAGAACATTAATCTTTATTGAAAGTGGGCCATATATGTAGTCGAAATGTCTTTTGAAAATTTGGTGCGTCTTTGACCAAGAAAAGACAAAGTAACTTTAGGGTAGGGGTGTGCGATAATCGTGGACGATTAAAATGTCTCCACGATCTTCTTTTGAAGAAATATCGTAGTATCGTGTTACAGTGCATTCTATCAGTTCAGTTCAATATAGATATTGTTTTGAAATAGGGCATGTGTATCGAATATTTAAATTTTTCAAATATTCGATATGTAATTATTATTCGAAAAATAAAATACTATTCGAATTTTGAATACGTTGCTTTGCTGGCCGTAAATGCAGTGAGTCCATGATAAATCCTAAAGAACTAACTCGCAGTTACAATTAAATGCTCTGGATGGCGCTGTGGAGTGTGTTAACAAGTTGTCTGTATTTTATCACATAATGGTGTCGTCTGCCTCGCGAAGTTGGGAATAAACATTACTTGAAAAGGATCTTACTAAACGGAATGACTTTTGATCAGATTAACTAATTAATCTGAGTTATGATATCATCACCATGAGAAATCACATGAAATCCAAACAGTCGAGTGAGGAAAGACAGCTGTTCATCACTGCATCACAACTGCAGGTAAGCGCATCTGGACCCCGCGTGATCAAAGATGTTAACTTATCTAATAGCAAAATGATTTTGAGACATACTTCCTTTAAGTTTCGTTGAGGGAGACCGGTTTAAGAACATAAAATGTAAAGTGCTGTTAGAAACACCGTTCTCTGAAACGTCTGTCAGCGTGGCATCTTTTCTCACTCGAGCATATAAAGTGCTGGCGTCCGGCGACGCCCTGCATGTAACGTAAGATATTATTGTTTTCTCAACATAAACGTGAAACAATATAAACACGATATTCAGTCATTTGCTGACTCGTGTGTGTATATGTGTACGTTCTGTACAATATCTGACGCAATCTGCTTTATTAGGGGTTTTTTTCCGCTCGCGCTGCTTGAGCATGCTTTTAATAATGCTTTTTTATATATATATTTTGTTTACTCATAGGCCTACTGTTTAATGTTTTCAACTAAAAGAAAACTTTAATTACTATTGTAAGCTTGTTGTGTATTGCCTAATTGTAAGCTTGTCCAGAAATGGTGACAAAAACGTAAAAAAAACCCTTAAAATTAAGTCTTTTTCGTTAAACATAATTTAATAAATCGAATATTCGAATATTCGATTTTTATGAGCCCGAATATTCGAATGCAATATTTAGAAAAATGCCCATCCCTATTTTGAAAGTGAAGTCCCCCCTATTACAGTGATCTGTAATAGGTCTGTAGCACGGTGAGTGGATCCCACCCCTGAGAAAACAACGAACGAGTGTTTGTAGTCTCAACTCCTCTACCAAGATATGAGACTTCCAGCTTAGAAAGATGCAAAATGACAATTTTTACATCATAAGCAGGAACTGCAACACTGAAATCCTTATTTCTCCCATCTCAGGGAAAAATTTGGGAATAATGCATGATCATTCAAAAATGACTGGGTTTCTAACAATAAAATGCTTAATGCAAATGGGTGAAGTCTCCCTTTAATCTGCCCCAATACCAATCCTTGAGAGCAGCTCAGGACATCCCTACTTTTTGATGAGCTTGGAATATACGCCTTAATTCAATTCAAACAATTCAGACTGCAAAGTCCACAAATTATTATAATGTAGCCCAAACAAACTAAGTACTTCAAAATATGGATTTCACTGCACTTGCCTTTTATAACTCTGAGATGCTGCACTAAATACACACGTTCAGAGTTTGTTCATCTCTCTCACACACGTGAAACAGACCTAAGTCAGACACACACAAACACACACACACACACACACACACACACACACACACACACACACACTCCTCTGTTTGGCTGCTGAGTGGCAAAGCTTTGAGATCAAAGGTTTTACAGATGGCTTAACGAGCAGTTAGACACATAACAGCAGGAGACAGGGAGAAGTAGAAAAAAGTGTGGAGGAGAGACAGGTATTTAGACAAGTAAAGTCACAGAGAAAGAACGAGAGGAGTTGACATGCAGAGAGAGAGAGAGACAAGAGTAGACAGTTAGTAAAAAAAAGTAGAAAATAAGAGTTAGAACTTGCACAATGTGTCTCACTTTCTACTGAATAGAACTTTCAGTGTAAAACAGCCCCAATCTAATAGATTTTATTTCATAGAATGCCAACCATACAACAGAAAAAAATAGGGATGCACCGAGACGATACCGGTATCGGGTATCGGCCTCGATACCACATTTTTTAAAGTACTCGTACTCGTTAAAAGTCCCCCGATACCGGGGACCGATACCACGGTCTGAGAAATGGGTTAATCACAGGCGCCGAGTGCCCGCCCCAGGCCCCGGCTGCAGCTCAGAGCGGGGAGAAGGCGAGGCGAGACGAGACCTGTCAGCCGCGTGGACCAAGTCGGTACTAAAAAAATGTAAACGTCACGGTACCAAGTCCCGGTGGTACCGAATACCTGATCAAACCCAGTTCCGTTTGCACATGCATGCACGAAGGGCGTGAAGTTGCGTCATCATCATGAAAGCGCTGAGACATGGCGACCGGCGGCGCTGCTGATGTGTGTCTGTGTATATTAAACTGCCAAACGACTGTTTAAATATAAAACCTGCATGTTCTGCTTGTCTCTGTGTGAATGAACAGTGCAGACGCGCGGTTTCATTTAACGTTAGCTACCTCTCACACACACTGAAGCTCGAGTGACGCTCGCGCTGTTCTCCGTCTCTGCTGCCTCACGATATGATGACATGATTCATGATTTCATCTCCGAGAGTCACTTCATGAGTAACGGTAGGTATTTTACCGTTTCATTTGAGAAAACGATCGTCATATCATTTCTTTTACTAGGTGTTTCTCAATGTTAAGGATACTTCCCTTTGACATTGAGAAACGCCCAATGTTGTCTATGTATCAGACACGCACAGAAACTCAAAGGTCTTCACGGCAACCCGTCAAAATAAAAGTTTGGTAAGAAATTGACAGAAATAATTATATTAGGCTACTGTACAATAGATTTAACTACGTCTCTATTAATCAAAATTGCTACTACTAATAATGTGTGCATAAGGTTGCTTTTTCTCTTGATTTTTTTATAAGCAATATTTCTCAATATCATCAATATTTTCGTATAAACAGCATGTAGCCTTCAATGCTTTCATAAATGTACCATCATAAATAATAGTCATTGAATTGAATTTTTTTTATTTAACTATTTGGAAAAAAAAGAAGAAAGAAAAAAATATATATATATATATATATATATATAATGAAATAAAATATAATTAAATAAATTGGAAAAATAGTTAAAACTGATTTTAAATCATGTTTTTTTTTATTAAGTACTCGGTATCGGTATCGGCGAGTATTGAAATGCAAGTACTCGTACTCGTTTTCCAAAAAGTGGTATCGGTGCATCCCTAGAAAAAAATAAACACAAATAGGGAAAAATATATAGCTGCAAGCAGCAATTAACGGGATTAAAACATATGCCATTTATCTGCAACAACAAACTGATTAAATTGATTATTAAAAAGTTGGCAACGAATTTCATAATCGATTTGTTGTGTCGCGTGAGAGGCCGAGTGTGTCTACGTGCGAGCGACTGTGCGCGAAAGAGACAAGAGTGTGTCAGCCCGAGAGTGATAGTGTGCAAAAGATACCGAGTGTTTTTGCAAGCGAGACCGAGTGTGTCGAGCCCCGTTCACACTACAAGCAACACGGATCCCATTAATTTCAATGGGGAGTGAGCGATTTCCGGCAACATGCACGACAGCAACCAGTGGGGTGTGTCTGGTGACGTGACAAAATTGAGATCTGTTTAACTTTACGCAAATGAGAGCAGCTTTCGGGAGCAACAACTAATAGAATTTAAGTCAGTGGAGCGTGTCACTCTTCCGTGATGAATCTGACCGAGGCAAATTGAAAGAAATGCTCATTTTAGCAGTCAGAAACTGTCCTATAATTTATGATATATCTCCGTGTACATACAGTAGTATTCACTGTACTGAAATTCGTTGCCAACTTTTTAATAATCCTTTTTTATCAATTTAAACAATTTGTTGTTGCAGCCCTACATAGATGGCAAATGTTTTAATCTTGTTAATTGCCGCTTCCAGCTATGTATTTTTCCCCATTTATTTTTTCCCTCATGTAATAAGAGGATGCCTTAACTCAGGGGTTTCAAGCTCGCGGCCCTTTTGTGTCCCCCGACTTGACATTCAAGTTTAATGTTAGTGCGGCCCATCGTTGCGTGTGCCGCATTTTTCTTTTCTTTTTTTTATCCCTTATGGGCTACCATAGATAGTCTTGTGACTGCTTACGGTGGGTTTGTTGTCAATAGTTGTCATGACAACAGCAAAGTACAAACATACTGTGCTTGGAAAAAATGCTAAAATAAAATGCTTATTTCTGCTAATTTCCATGTTAAAAAAAAATCCATCATTTTGAGATAAAAATGGTTTGAAAACCATTTCAGGCATGTCTAGATTCCAATTTTGAAAGATTGAAAGAAATCACATAAATAAAACATTTTTATATTATTAAATTAAATGTGAATTTATCCATATTATTCCAAGCATAATATAAAACTTTATTTACAGCAGAAAATCATGCGACTGACCACGTGAGCAGCACGTTCCTGGGTTTGTGGATCACAAAACCCGCCCTCTAAATTTTATCACCAAGGTGCCATGCAAATTCAGACGTCAACATGAGAAACAATTACCATCCGAATAGGGGTTGTGTAGTTTTTAATATAGCCTAATAGCCTATGCTTTAAGACAAACCATGTGCAAATTCAGTCAACGCCACTGCTGCAGAGTATATTCTCCTTAAAACCACAGTTTGAAACATTTACATATAACCAATCCCAGGCATAAATGTGCAGGCATTGTCGATATTAAAAATTACTGATTTTCAGAAGGCAGCTGTGTGACTCGGAGATGGCGAACAGGAACATGGTTTGTGTAACACATTATTAGCTGTTTGATAACGTCGTCCAGCAAAAGGCTAATCATATCAATAATGTAGAGAGCGATACATGAAATTCATTACCATTCTGACACATTGACTTGTAGATGACCCTGTATAATTCACTCTCTTCTGAATCACTTTCTGGTTCAAACATATATGGCTGAATTAAACCAGTATTTCCACTTGCCTTTGTGTGTCGTTTACTACAGTAAGATTGAAATGAGTGGATCAGTTATTCCAAGCTTGTGTAATTAAGTGGAGGCAGGGCTAATTGGCATAATCATTAATATTGGTTATATACACAAAAGCTGCATTTCCACCACAGGAACTTTCCCCAGGAACTATGGACTTTGGGTTGGTTGTCTCCCAAGCATGTTTACACCGCAGGAAAGCAGGGTCTAAATGAAGATCCAGGTAAAAATTTCCCCTCTGAAAGGAACTATTTGCCGGCCTATTTGCCTAATCTTCACAAATTGTTTCGGGTAATTTCAGTGGAAACACAGCTCTATATTCATCTACGCAGGACACAAATGCTTGTCAACTTGCAGGTCTATATTGATGCATTTGAGCTTTTATATAAAAATAACATTATTCTGCTCTGCTGTCAGCACCTTCATTCAATTTCACAGGAATCCTGACCTGCCCCATGAATATTCATTAATCTCATTACCACACAAAGTGAGCAAACAAACCAGATTGGAGGTGGGGGTGATCAAGCAGAGAGGACAGGCAGAGACAGAGAGACAGATAGAGAAGAGACAGAGACAAGACATTTTCTGCCCCAAAATATTCTACTAATGCAAACAATGCTCTTTTTTTCTTACCATTGCTCTGCTGACTGAAATATACTACTAGTCTGTGTTTGAAACCTGCAGAATATATTGCGCATGATATAAGGCATGTCTGAATCCATACTGTCTAAAATGCCTCCATCTGGATAATTTGTTAATACAGCACACATATGTGTGCATATCCATATCCTGTGTGTGTCTGTTCACTGGGAGAAAAAAATAAAACATTTAAATTAAAAATGGCGTCTAATGGCGCGTTATGAAGTATTAAATTAATTTATGGGCATCAATTTTCTTTTTTTGTGATACTGTGAGCTTTGGAAAGCAGTCTGGTGTCTTCATTCATAAATGCTGCCCAGGTAGTCAATCAACAATCCGATATTAACCTGAACAGGACAATATTCTGATTAAGAAACCACCATGTAAACAGATATATACCTTAATCCAGCTAAAGTCATACTCAAAGTAAACAAATCAAATTGAAAACAAATATAAAGAGATGAGTATTCCTACTCACATTATCTGAAGTGCATTACATGTACACACTTAAATCACTATTGTCACTTCCTGTGTCCAAATCCTGTTCGAACGTAAAGAGGGTGCCTGCAAAAGTCAATATTTTACTGATGATTATTGGCGTGAAAGTTGTGTACAATGCAACAGTACTGGAACATTCAGGGATTGAAATTAACACCCTCCAACCCGCTAAATGCGGTAAAAATTAACTTCAGTGGGGTAATGCGATCAAATCACTGGCCAATTTGGCATGTTTATATGTTTACTCACTTTGCTGGGTAAGTTTGTGTAAGCCAAATCTGCGTGAATTTAGCGCAAATACGCAACTCGTGAGAGTCCTCATGATGGTAAATAAAGCGTATTGTGCAGAATCTAGGGCTGTAATCAACCAAAGAAATCCTTCAGTCGACCAAGGTCTTGTCCTCCGCGACGATTAGTGGACTAAAAAAAACGGATGTTTTGATTGAACATTTTTTTAAACAATTGTCATAGAGCATTTATAAAACAACAACGAAAAAACATCGAAAATAAATAAAACTATAATAATAATACAATTCTTTGAAAATTAAGTGATTTTTTAACTGCAAGTGAGGAGCTCTGTCCTTGGTCTATAGTGACGGTCACAATCGCGCACCTGATCACACCACACGCTACAAAAGAATATAACTGCTATAGCTGCCACATAATGAAAAATCCTAACAAAAGCTCTCGTTTATACAGGCTGTATTCTTCTTTACTTACAAAGCTATGGGTTAACTTTTGTCCAGCCGATCTGTTAGGCGTTTTAAAACAACAGACAAAATAGCCTAAAAAACAATCTGAAATCTAGGCTCTGTTGTAAGATAGCATATAAGTTCAATTTCGTTTTGTTACATTTTTTAGACTACTTTCAAACGAGTCAAGTGTACAAATAAAAGCCTATTAAGAAAACAATCTATTGAGTCAGCATGATAAAGCCGTTAAAAGAGCTGCTCACGTCTTTTGTGCGCTCAAGTTCGATTTCAAATGGGCACGCACCGTCGCCTACCTCCACAAAAATGTAGCCAGACAAAAGATTTAGATTTCTTGGACAATCTGTCGACTAAAGTAGCGTGAACTGAATGAATACAGCAAAACTACCTACCGGTACATCCCTTACTGAGCGCGAGCAGCAGCGCAGCCAGCCATAGGTACGGTTCCCGAGTGTGTTATATGTGTGCGCTAAACTGTGGCGCAGTTACAAGAAATAGCCTAAATTAAAGCATTTAAAGATGGGGATAAAACATAGGCTAATTATATTTAGAATACAGTAATAAATAACTGCTTTATAAAGGAATAAATATCAAGGAGTAAATCATTGAAAACGTATTTCTATTGGCAAAAAAAAAAAAAAATGCGACTGGTCGACCAATAAGAATTTCAGTCGACCAAGACGGCATCGACTGATTAGTCGACTAAACGACTAAAGTTGACAGCCCTAGCAGAATCTGCACATTACTGGCTTGAACACACTTGTCACTAAGCAACAAATAACGACGCGCTTGTTTGCATTTACATTTACTCATTTAACTGACGCTTTTATCCAAAGTGACTTACAATTGCTATGTCAGAGGTCGCACGTCCTCTGGAGCAACTAGGGGTTAAGTGTCTTGCTCAGGGACACATTGGTGTCTCACAGTGGATTCGAACCCGGGTCTCTCACACCAAAGGCATGCGTCTTATCCACTGCACCATCACCACCTCTGTTCACAAGTAATACGCGAATAATAAAAAAGCATTTGAATAACAGAAAAGACATTGTTATTTCCCAACATCCTACAAGTTTTGTGTACTGTATCAGTAATTGATCTGTCCACCTATAACACATTTTGGTATAAAAAAAGGCTGTTAAAATCAATTCCCTATTTTAGTTTGCGAAACTTGTTGTGTTGGTGGGTCTGATCGAGTGTGCAATCAATTTTCGAACGTAAAGTGACAGTCGTGTGTGTTTTTGCCAAATTTTTGACAGGACACGTGGCAGTGGTCAACCGTTTGATGGCAAACAAAGGAGAGCATGCATGGCTTCAGAATTTGTATCCGCCCTTGTCTGATTTGCACGTTTAGTGTCTGCATTTACACATTGACAATGACTTCGGCTGAAACGCATCTGTGTGGACATGGTATTAATAAATATATGAGATATAACTAGATCATGCGGTTTTTCATCTTTATTTGCATGTATGCGAGACCATTAGTGAGCTAGAATCTCAATCGATAGTTTCTTGGCTATCAAACAGTCCAACAGCCAATTCATACTCCCACCTGCTTCCCCTCTGGCACGCTCCTTTTCTGTCCCTCACAAATGGCCTTGCCAAATTAAAAGGACAAAAGTCAGAACTATCAATTTCTCTGAGCAGCACCCTGCCTTCACCATTCAGTTACACTAACCTGTATCGATGTCATGTGACTATTCTAAGCTTTTAATTAAAAAATAAACATCCAATTCTAACTTAAACAATCATCTCTTCTCACACATACACACAGAAAACAGAAGGTACAACCATTTGAAATACTACATAAATGTTTAAAAGGACATGAGAAACAAACTATTCCTTTATCTGTGGAAATAAATCAGATCAACTGAACCACTTTTTGAAAGTTCATCTATTCATCATATATTGGAAACTTCGGTCCTGTAGGGCCATAGTCCTGCAGTTTAGTTCCACCGCTAATCAAACACACCTGCTTTTAATTTTCCAGCAATCCTGAAGAGTTACGTGTTTAGGCCAGGAGTGGCCATCGGCAGAACCTGAGAATTCCCACTCGACCGCTCATAAATTATGGCGGTTGTACCACATTCGACATAAAAAGTAGATTCACAAGGGAAGTGGAAAGCATAAATCTGTAGTTCATTTTCAATGAGAGACAATGAAAGTGGAAAATTGCAGGCGGTTCAAGCGATAAAGACAGAGTGCAAGTGGTGCTCCCCACATTTGCCAATGCACAGCTCTTCGAAAATTAAAAATAAGATATGGTGTAGGGCTCCGCATCGAGTAAGATACTTAGAGAAAACCAAATCGCCTTGATAATCTCTTGTCGTTCTGTACCAATTTTCGATACCTAAGGTTTATTTCGCCAAAGCCAGTGAGCCAATAAGCATGCAGCATGACTGGCTGTGGTGAGGCATCAAGGAAAAACACTAGTTTACGCCGGTTACACCCAGAGACGTGGCTCACGAGGCGAAGCGTCCAACTCCCATAGATGTGAAAGATGCGGAGAAGATCAGTAACGAACTAAGTGTGGCTACATTTCACCAGGGTCGATGCCAACAGCCCGTGATGCAATAATTGCGACAAGATAATTACTGCCAAGACCAGCAACGCAACAAACCTGATGAAGTACTACTGCACAGAATAGAACTTAAGAGCAGATTGTTGCACCGTCTTCAACTGCAAGAAGAGCTGGAGCACGTCACAAATAAACCGCAATTAGGCGTATAGTACTGTTGTGGTCAAGAGACCACCGTAAATCTGAGACCAGAAGTGGTTGAAAGTGGACAAAACAAATTGATAAAAACACCAGGTGTAACAGGAATGTCTCACTCGTCTACTTGTGAGCCCATCGACCAAAACGCCTAAAGCCCCGTTCACACCACCAGCGACTTTGTCGCTGTGTGTCGCTAGGCTCTGTACGGTGATGTCGCTTGTGGGCGTTCATAGTGCTGTCGCTCTGATGTTATTGGTAGACTGCACGTCTGGCCATATCTATACAAAATACCATTAGAAGTGATGTATACAACTATATCATTTTAATTTGACTGGGAATAAATGACTTTTAAGGCTAATAAGAAACCATATGCTGTTGTGTTGGGAGAGTGTTTTTATATTACCACAGCAGTGTTCAGTGGATTAAATCATTTACTAGATCAACGATCGATCAATGAACAAATTAAACTCACTCATACTGTCACAAATTATAAAAACGTCATTCGAATTTGACAAATAATCAATTTTCTTGTGTCTAATAGTCAACGTAATGCAGGGGAAATTGTAAAATGAACTGCAGCAGTGCTAAACGTGCATCATAAAATTAAAAATACTCTAACTATAACGTTAAATGTATTAATTAAACTCACTGAGACTGTCGACAGTTTCTTTTCCATGCATCATTTTATTATCCATGTATGTGGTTACAGTCAAATCATATAAAACAGTGAAATCGTCCTTAAACTCTTTCTGTCTTGCCTGCACTCAGAGACAGTGACGTGAGCTGCACTGAAAGTCTTCTTTCCTATTGGTTGTCGCTCGTGAAAATCGCTTCTCATTTGCATAAAGTTGAAAATTCTCAACTTTTGTCGCTCGTCTCTGTCGCTTTACACGCCCACATTCTGTCGCCAACGGTCACTATTGCTCGTGTTAGATTATTTACTAAATGAATAAATAAATCCCTAGTCCATTCAGTATTACACAACCTGCCCTGTCCTGAACAAAAGTCTGAGCTACACATAATGGGCTTAAACAACCATAAGAGAGGTCATTTGTATATAAAGGACCTTAAGAGACAGTAACAAAAACCTTATTTTTATTGTTCAGTGCAAGTAAGCTTGTCTACATTGTAATTGAACTTCAGAGATTAAAAAAGATAAATGTAAACTACAGTACAATCTGTTTGTGTTCAGTGTATTATGTCTACATGAATACTAATGAGGAAAACAAGAATTCAGAAGACAAAGAAAGCGTGGGAGAGAGGGAGAAACTATTCTAGAGTGTCTATAAGAAAGATGGAAATATTCATTACTGAGATTAAAATTCAAATACTGGCACAACAAGTCCAATAAGATACATAATCAGATCCAGTCATACCTTTTGGCTCACTCCTTACATCTAAATACGACACAGCATACACTGATGTGTGCACAGACACAGCTCAGGCACATAGATAGGAGCAGGAAAATATTTGAGCCCTAATATGGAAGCTCACACAAGCATTTGCAACCTCAATCCATATTTCAATTTCCATCCCCTCATGTAAACAAACTCAATCACCACTATGTGTTCTCAGCGCAACTGTCTGTGAAAAAGTCTATTCTTACTTACAGTTGATCAATTATTGATCCTATGGAGCCAGACACCTTGTTCACTCCCATCTTCATTGTGCACACTCCCTCAAACCAGTCCTTCTCTTCAAAAACCATTCATTCATTGTCAAATCTCAAAATGTGCAATCTTATGTCTACCTCGAAATACCCTCGATTTGTGGATGCAAAAATCTCGCCTATAAATAGTGTTGCGCGCCCTCTTATCAAATTCAAATGATCAACCTCCTCTCTTTTGCTTGGGAATTAATGTGGTCGGAACCAAAGTTTACAGGACGGAGTTCTCTGGAATTCTCTCAAACGGAGCACTTCTGACATTCCGATTGGCTGCCGCCGGAACCGCGCCATTGCTTATTACCATAAAGTTACTTGACTTCAACTCTCTTCGCCACTCTCACCGTCTAAGACGCGCCGTGCCGCCCTCGCCGCCGCTGGTGTGAATGCACAGTTACTTTTGCCAGTTCTTTGTGACAGCTTTTAGGTGCTTTATTATTGGCAGCGCCACCCTTACATGTTACCTGAACGCGTCACCACCGCACCCACCAGAATATGGCTTTTTTTTGTTAAGGATTTGTTTACTGTGTGTGATTCATTTTAATGGAAAACACATTCACATTGTCTTGCTGTTCATTTTAAATAAAAGTAGAGAAAGTAGCTAATCAGTGTCTTCTTGTTCATTCAAACGAAGTTGCAACGCTCTGCCCCTCCCCGACGACAGTTATATTATGAACGGTCACATTTGACTCACTTTATAACTGCCATCACAAATTCTGAAACCGGCACACCCATAATTCCAATTCATTGCGGGGTGGGTCATGGGCGGATGAAATTATTAAGGAGTTTTTCAGATAAGACACGGAACAGTCATCTTTCAAAAAAAAAAAAAAAACGAACGTGCATCACTCATATTTTCAGTTTGCAACAACTTATAACTCTGAGGAAAAAATGCCTTGAGCATCTCCTCATGGTCATTATTTAAAACACAAAGGAAAAACCTATGCAAAAATGTTTGGCATCCTTGACACAAATTTAGTCTGATAAAATTGTTTTGCAACATTATGTTGGAAATTTGTATTACCTTATTAATATAAAAACTTCCTTATGTGTAATTTAAATGGAAGCAGCCTGAGACTTATGAGTTCATTTTAATCTTTAGTATGAATGTGTCATAGGTGGGTGGTTCCATTTATATTTTAGATAGATAGTTTTATTTAATGCCATTTCAGCATCTAAGGCTATTTTCATGGCAAATATTCAATTACGAAAATACAAATATCATAAATACCCCTCTATATTTTACAGCATTAGTTGGGATTTTTTTTATACATCTCAATCAACATCGAATTAAACTGAATAGCTATACATTGGCACTGAACCACCAGCTTGTGAATAAATTCGAATCGTGAAATTTAGCCCTACAACCATCTACAATAATAATAAAATATTAGGGGTGTAACGGTTCACAAAATTCACGGTTCGG
Organism: Hybognathus amarus; assembly: GCA_030378365.1. Lineage (NCBI taxonomy): Eukaryota > Metazoa > Chordata > Actinopteri > Cypriniformes > Leuciscidae > Hybognathus > Hybognathus amarus. Next base: position 71,780 of record JAQIUQ010002155.1, read on the forward strand.
TTCGATACACTTGTGTCATGGTTTGGTTCGGTACGTTTCAAATACAGCAAAAAGAAAGAAATGGCAGCAAAAGTTCCTTGATTTAAATCTATTATTATATTTTTATTAAAACTAACATCGTAATTTCGATTTATCATACACCCCTAATATTTTATTATTATTGTAGATGGTTGTAGGGCTAAATTTCACGATTCGATTTATTCACAAGCTGGTGGTTCAGTGCCAATGTATAGCTATACGTCAGCGCCAACGTCTCTTATGAACGCGCTTAACATGCGAGATGCGCCTAGATTTGAATAACGATTTTACTGGTCGGCAGGAAAAATGAACCGACGAACCATTCGGTTAAAAAATGTGCCAGAAAACTGAACCGAAAGCCTCGTACCGAACGGTTCAATACGATACGCGTATCGTTACACCCCTATAAAATATTCACAATTTATCAAGAAATACAGAAAGTCAGAAACTGATGCCTTACCATTAAACTCCACCTGCCAGTACACATACTGTTCTGCTAAGTTAACAGTCAGTTTGTTGTATTAGTTCCTCTTTTACATGCACCAGCTGTCTTTATAGCATATGATTCAGACATTGTAAATGTGTGAGTTGTTCACTGGATAAATATTAAACAAACACTTTATCAAGGACTTATTAAAGAAATAATGATCCATGTTTATTACACACAAGCAAGCCATTTACTTCTGTTAACATTACTGATTATTTAAAAACAACAGCTTTAAAAAAATTATAATAACAATCTGAATATTTCAACACAGCAATCTCTCTCTTTCGCAGTCTGCCGCCTGGTCTCGGGTTTGTTCATAAATTACAACTGTTCATCATTCGAGGCAATTTGGTGCGTAATATCTTGGCTTTGATGGAGCTGCTGGACTAATTGATGGATTACTTTATTTTGGAATAGCGGAAACTGCCAAGCCGGAGTTGCGGTGGTAAATCTCTCCGCAATGAAAGAAAGCATCACATTTACACTGGACTTTAATCAGCGCCTAATGCAAGAGTTTCAGAGACCCACCATCAGCCCGGTTTACACAGCAGATGGTTAGGGCAAAGAATCTGTCATTTCTGACACACCTGCTGAGAGACCCCTGTTAGATTCATTCATAATCCATAACAGCACTGATTTAAGACTGTTATTAGTGTAAACAAAATTTGCATGTAACGACTCAAGAGTGATTTGAGATGATTATCAACAAACAAAATCGAATAGCAAATGCTGTTTAGACTGGAATCCTAAAATGAGTCAATTTTCATAGGGACAAAATCTGCTAAATTGTTTAAAATAGATTTAAAGATGCAAACAGAAGTTAATTGTGCTGCTGTATAAGAAATACAACAATGCAGAACTCACATTAATCTCAAAGACTAGAAGAAACACCACAGCTCTTTAAAATTCTTAAACAGTGGGAAGTGGGTCAGGATGCAAGCTAAAATGGCAGAATAAATATGGAAATACAGAAAACGTGTGCAACAACAGATGGGAGAAGTTTGACATGTTTAAAAAGAGCAGTATACTCATGAGTTTCACTATTTCCCTTTCATCATTGTTTTATCACTGGGTTAAGTACTGGGCATCATACAAATTAGAAAAATATGTATATCCAGAACTGCATTAGCTGAAGCATTTCACCCCAATTTGTGTCTCCATCTCTCTTAAACACACTCAAGAATTGCTCTCTGTAACTGTATATGAGGCCATTAATACAAAGTGAGAGGGCATCCCTTCTCTACAGGAGATGAATGGCAGGTTTGCACTGGATTGTGGGATTGACAACATAGCAAGAATCAAAATGAGAGCTGAACTTTACGCAAATGAAAATTAAATGTCTTGGCATCCATGGCATCTATTACCAATGCTGGAATTTCTAGTAGATCAGTGCTTAAAATCACATTGTTGCTTATTACTATTCAAAATAAATATAACGAAAGGTTGGGTTCAGTAAGATCTTCAAATGTTTTTGAAAAGAAAAAAATAGGCTAATTATTACAATTTAAAATAGCTTGTTTTCTACTGTAATACATGTAAAATAATTACAATTTTCATCATAATCATTCCAGTGTCACATGATCCTTCAGAAATCATTCTAATATGATGATTTGCTGCTCATTAACAGGTCAGCCTAGTTCCAATCCTTGATTCTGATTGGTCAAAAGCTGTTTTGTTCGCAATAAAACGTGGCTATGACCGCTTCAGCCCATTCATAGATATATCTATGGCTTCACCCAGTTATTCATCACTACACAACACCCCTAACAACCACTCTTGGCAAACACATGTCAGTTAAATAGTTCATTGTAGACTAGTATTGTGAGAGATTGAGTAAGCAAGTGTACCTGCATTTACAGTTCAGCATTTTCATTTCCATTCATAAAAAAAATCAGTTTGAAAGCCCACTGCAATATCTTGTACTTTTAACCCCTGTGCCGAATAGTAGTCAAGTTGCTCTTCCTTCTCTGTGATCACAAGTTTGAGTCCTTTCAATGTATTAAAAGTTTCTTTACTGACTGACTCACTCACCATCTATTCGCGAAGTACTGTATGTGACTTATGTACCTTAACGGCCAGGGACAATTCTTTCCAGCGGAAGGAAGAATTTTACTTAATTAAAGTTGCCTAGAAACATATTTTTTGGCTTTAATATTGGTATTGTGTGGTAACCGTTTTATAAAAGCAATAAGTAGGGATGTCCGATAGGACTTTTGAAGCTCAAGATCTGAGTAACGATTCTCTTGTCATGGTGATCGGCCAGAATCGATATCGATTCTGATGCTTAATTGACTTAATAAAAGACAAATAAACAAAATGGAACAGTTTAATGCAGCTCATAAAGTTTATTTAAACATTGTCCAATACTGTGAAGGACAAAATAAACATTTAGTCTCCTAAAATGGAGAAGTCTAATGTAACTTAAAACATTCGTCCAATACAAGTCTGAGCAGGACAAAATAAAAAAATCAAAAAAAAAATCAAACAACATTTAAACTCCTAAAAGAACAAATTGAAGTGGTTTGATACAACTCATTAGGTTTAATTAAACATTGTTCAATGTTAAAGAGAATAAAATAAATAGAAACATTTAAACTCCAACATGGAGAAGTCTGATGTAACAAATAAGGTTTAATTAAACATTCTCCACATAATATCCACGGTACGTCTCAAGCGTCACTGTCATCTAATCGCGTATCGGTTCGTAAGATTGGCCAAGAATCAGTAGAGTACCTAATTCGAGTCAAAAATTCTTATGATCAGCCGAGATTGTATCTTCGTACCGATCGGATTGGAGCATCCTAGCAATAAGGTACACGAGGCTAGTGATGTTTCGTGAGTAAGTCACAGACTGAAGGGTGTTGTTAGGCACGAACACGAAAAGCGGAGCAGAGCACAGCCTTCGCAAACCTTATTGCTTAAATAAACATTAATGATTATTATCAAAGATGAAAACGGTTGTGCACATTTTTTCGAATTCTTTGATGAATAGAAAGCTCAAATAAACAGCATTTATTTGAAATATAATTTTTTGTAACATTATAAATGTCTCCCTTTTGATCAATTTAATGCATCCTTGCTGAATAAATGTATTAATTTCTTTAAGTTCTTTCCCAAAATAATTGTTATGAACCAATTCTTATGATCGGTAGTACAATGTTGCAAAAGCTTTCTGCTTCAGTAAAAATGCTTTTCTTTTGAACTTTCTATTCATCAATGAATCATGAAAAAAATAATGTTTTACACAACCGCTTTCAACATTGATAAAATTAATATAATATTTCTACAGCATCAAATAATCATTTTAGAATGATTTCTGAAGGATCACATGACACTGAAGACTGTAATGATGCTGAAAATTCAGCATTGCATCACAGGAATAAATTACATTCTAAAGTATATTCAAACAAAAAACAGTTCTTTTACATGAATAATATTTTTACAATATTTACAGTTTGTGATGTGATATATATATATAGCAAGCATAAGACACCTCTTCTAAAAAACATGAAGAAAAGAATGTACACCGGCTCTAAACTTTTGACCCGCAGTGTATGTTTCCATTAAATATAAATTTGAATAATTAAATATCAAATTAACACAATTTCTGTATACACTAAAAGCCAATAGATTCACCCACCACCTGTGCTGCATTTGCTAAGTGGCAGAGCGGGCGTTTTGGATGGTATTAAGCAGATTTCTTCCATGCCAGTGGACACATATGGTGAGTCACATGAAATGTGAAACGGGTGTGTGTGTGTAAAACACTGGGGATTCTCCAGCTCTGATGTGTCAAAGTGAAGTCAGTTCCTAGAAACCCAACATTTTTTCCCAATAAATGACCAGCTGGGGCCCAGAGCTGATAACACCACACAGCCACCGTTCCGCTTCACATCCACCACAGACAGACCAACATGTCAGCTGTGCCTAATTCCTGCAATGCAGCAACCCATTCAACACGTCTGCGTGAACGCGATCATGATAGCGGCTCAGTTTCTGGCAAAGAGTGCCCCTGCATCGCAGCACTGCGCGTGCGCACAACAACTTCCCACTATCTGGCAGGATACGGGAGGTGTAGAGGGCGCATGCGCGGCAAGATCCTTCCATTCACAGTCAATGCGGGCTCAGTATTTAGCAATGCATGTGTCACTGATACTCAGGCCTCTGCCCAAAAACAACTTGCAAGCATTAACAACAATACTCAAGTACTGCATTGAATCTAACAGGGCACCATAACCCAAAACACATCTTTCAAAGCCATTCTGTGCGTATGACATCACAAATGACCGTGCAAAATATATTTATTAAACATAAACATAACAACCTGAAGCAGGTGTTAGAGCCAGTCTGCTCATCAACTTGACAGTTGTCAAAAGAATCACTACTTTGACCACAAACCCTCAGACGTTCGTAGGTTAAAATGTTTAACTATTAAGACACAAAAATGTGCTGCTAAAACCAGGATAAATAGCTGTTTTTGTATTATATAAGAGTCATAAAGTAATAAGGCTGGCAAGCGCAACAAGGGGCTAAGCTAGTTAGCACTGCAACAGCAGCCAGAAACAAGCTCAAATATTACCGACACATATCTTCTAAACGCACTGTTCTCACTCTTACAAAGCGAATCAAGAGGTAAAACAGAAACATATGACATCCCCTGGTGTGTTGTGTTGTGTTTGGGTTAATAAACTTACCTTTTTATGAAGGTAAGCTGTTTTGCCGTATCGGATATTTTTTTCTATGGAGCGGCTTCACGTCCGGGTTAAATGAATGACGGAGGACGGGAGTGCGCACGTACTCGGGTGCGCGCACTGCGCGACTGTTGCAAAATCAGTGTAAATTTCAGTTTACATGCGAGTATGATTATTATTTTAAAGCACAGAATCATATAATTCGAATCTGATTTCATGTTTTTGTCCCTGTCATCTGTCGATTTCGGTGAAATGTATGAGAGCAGCTATGCCTATGTCCTTTCATATATTTTCATAGATTCGAATAAGTCTTTTATTTTATTTCGCTTTTATTTGGTTTACAAGCCTCTATATTTCTAACGTATTCTTATTATTTATCTATCACTGTTTTTGTACTTGTGTAGCCTACATGTTTACATGTTATTGCATGTAAAACAATTAGGCTAAGACAATATTATATTTTTTAAAGTTGAATTTAGGCTCATTTAAATTAAATGTGGTCCCTCTATCATGGCAATAACTGCTGTACATGATTTAATAAAAAAAACACGCTTTTCCCTATTGTTCATATTAATGACAATAATAATATGTTTATTATGTTGTGATGTTTGGATAAACATTTGAATTTCTTTCAATTAACAGATTTTCTCTAGTTACAGTATACAGTTGGCAGTTTTTATGAGGGGAAATATTTATTGCTGCTTGATTGCATGCGATAATTATCACAAATGAATAAACAAGCAATCTCTCTCTCTCTCTCTCTCTCTCTCTCTCTCTCTCTCTCTCTCTCTCTCTCTCTCACCACAGTTCATCATTCTTTCTATCACACATTGTCATTATTTGAAGGTCATTGGTGTGTTTGACTACAGGTTCCTCTAATACTGTGAAGTTTATTGGTGGTGTTCGGGTGTTTTTGAAGCGCGTTCTAGGCTCTGAAGGGAGACATGAATCAGCACCAGCAGATGTTCATGAAAATATGACTGTAAAAAAAAGTTGGAAGGAAGAAAAAACGGAATAGTAGCCTATTTAAAAACACAAGGGAGATTGAATAAAAAATAATGCACAGCTTCACAAACCATGAACATCACTGTTTGTTAAACCTAAACAGCCACCTAAAAGTCACAATTTTTTGTAGAAGTGTAAATGTGCCTGCTTCTAAAATAAAATAAATTAACGTTTTACCTTTTACTATAATTTTTGTATTCCTAAAAACTTAAATATTTTCAATAGTTTGCAAAACTCAAAGTATCCATTTTTGATGGTGAAAAAATCAAGACATTCTGTGTGTGAAATTTTATTAAATTCTATGATTGTAAAATAAATATCACAAGAGCAACAAAAAAAACTATTTACCTGGGTAAATAAATATGGCTGGGTTTCAGCCCTGGCATCGAGGTATAGGTAATCACAGTCATGCTGATATACGTAATTACATTTTTCAGAACGGCAACTCAACTGTTTGTCTGTCTTACCTGAACAAGTCGGTCTACCCTTATGATCCCATTAACCATGGTAATTGTGTTGAACTAGAGTCCTTGATATCTGAAACCCGTTTAGAGTCCTCTGTTGTTAATATGTGACACCAATTAAAGCATGCAGGGCCAGTGTATCCCATCCACAAATGACACAGTGTTGACAGTACTTGACACTCACGCAGCATAAGCTGAGGGGGTTTGAAGAGAGTGAAAATCACATGTGAATGCAGTGATCAAATATAAAGTACACAGCTTAAATGATCATGCTATCAAGACGAGTGTGATAATGTTTTGATATTCATAATATTTCATCGTCAAGCATCTCTTTGAATCAACGTGACTCAAACTGGTCTCCATTTACTTTCTTAATATAAATTCCTGCCCCCTGGTCTTATTGTGAGCAAATCATAGGTGCATATTATTCCAAAGAAAACAATATCTGTCTTCTTAACATTTCATCAAAATATAATAACTTGCTTTGTTTTTCAAACGACTTTCAAATGACTACTTTTCAGCTGACATCACCAAGGAGGTCTATAATACTTAAAGAAAGCTATCCGTTGGCATTCCCATTCATCTCAATGGCAGTTCCTTGGCTGTCTGCCATATTTGCTCATGGGCACTCAATTCTGGCAACTTTTCTTTTTTGCCAATCACTTACAAATGTCACATGCTAATCACATTTTTACTTCACTTTTTTACATTTAAATTACTTTTTGTCATTGGTTGATGGCATCACAAGAATGAGCACTCTAGAAGAAAAGGTTCTATATAGAACCTTAAAAGGTTCTAAAGCGCTACATATTTGGAACCCCTAAAATGCAATGCATGAATAATCACAAAATTCAAGATATGGGGGTTTAAAAATGTAATTAATCAATATCACACGAAGAGTGTCATTTCAGTTTTTATCCTTTGAAGTTACTACAACAGTTTAATAAACAATAATTTAATTACAACTGCAAAATGTTGCAGAATAATGTAATATATGAATGAATAATAGCCTATAAAGAACCTTTGTGCCAAAAGGGTTCTTTAAGTTCATTATCATCTTTTTTTTTTTTTTGCATAAAAGGTCCTTTGAGTAAAGAACCCTACTTATATAGAACCCTTTTTCTAAGTGTGGCCCCAAAATCATCAATATAGCCTATAGTGACTTTCTTGAGCTGTGACATCAAGGGCAGCACAAGACTGTAAAAATATAAACCCATTTCAAGGCTTAGTTCACCAAAATATGAAAATTTTCAGAAGACAAATTGAAGATCGTTTTAATGTAATCTGAGAGCTTTCAGTGATCCTTCATTGACAGTCTATGCAAGAGATTTGTTTGCGGCAAACAAAAAAAAATTACCACTTTATTTACAAAATATGTGTCTCCAACATGCACTCACAAGAGCACCACGATGCATATGTGTTATTGACATAAGAGCAGATAATTTTGAGTGAACGGAGATGTAATATCTTTTTATGTATAATTTTTTTCCGCAAACAAAGCACTCGTGTCTCTTCAAAAAATGAGGTTAAACCACTGGTCACATGGATTTCTTAAATTATGTCTTTCAGGAGATTAAAGGGTTAGTTCACCCAAAAATGAAAATTTGAAAATTAAGTCATTAATTGACCCTTCGCTAAGCCCCGCCCTTCCTAGTTACTGTTGCTACGCCTGTCAAGCTTTCGCGGCAGGCACATCTATTATAGTGTGGATTCACCGGTGTCAGACATTCCCCAATGAGATAATTTGTAATTTTCGGCGAACAAGTGAAATATCTGAGAGATCAAGACAAAAGGGACTGCAGTATTCCATTTGAGGGATATATTTACGACATAATATGCAACCGATTAGAGAATAATTTCTTAAAATTTGAAGTTAAAGCGTAAGGCCTAACGTTATAGTCCCAGTGCAAGCAGCAACCGCCTCATATGCTGACCATTCAAACGGGAAACACAAATTGAGGAACAGCTGTGTTCGTGCACAGCAGGGTATGTGAAAATAATCCTAATAATTATAAATCAAACAGCTTATCCATAAATCTTGTGGAATAACACTAATACCGGGAGAGCCGCGATCGGATTGGGTTAAAGTTACTTAGTCAGGCGTAACGTTTAGGACGTCGATTTACAAAATGCTGAAATATATTTTAAAGTATGTCAGTGAGCCTTTGTCTTGTCTTTAATCGTCTTATTTTACGTTATATCATTATGACCAAAGAACCGCCAATATTTCCACGTTTTTGTTACATGTTTATGTTAATCATGTCCACATTTTTAGACATGAAGTTTGGACCCCCGTCCAAACTTTTAGGATACCGGTTTCAGATTTGCACAATGCTTCGGCATGTTTCCCTCGTTCGAAAGCTTGCCAGACCTCCCGCGCATAGTTACGGTTGCTGAGACACGATTGGCCAGTGGCAGTTTTCGGGCGTGGCTTAGTGAAGGGTCAATTACTCACCCTCATGCTGCACTAACCCCCTAAGACCTTCGTTTGTCTTCGGAACACAAATGAAGATATTTTTTATTTAATTTGAGAGGTGGATCACTGCTACATAGGCTCCTAAGGGATCAAAACTTGACGGCCCAGAAAGTCATTGAAGAAAATGTTTAAATATTCCATGTGACTACAGTGGCTCAACTATAAGTTTATCAAGCGACAAGAATACATTTGTGCAAAAAAAAACTAACAAAAATAACGACTTTATTCGACTACTCCTTTTCTTCCTTGTTGGCCTGAGACGAGAGTTCAAGAGATTTCCACAACGCATGCGCGAGAATTGCGATCTTCTTCAACTACTTCAGTTCAGTTCTCACGCATATGTCGTGGAAATCTTTGGACTTTCTTGGCCGTCAAGTTTCATTCCCTCGGAGGCTATGTAGCAGTGATCCACCTCTCAAATTTAATAAAAAATATCTTCACTTGTGTTCCGAAGATGAACGAAGGTCTTACGTACAGCATGGGGTGAGTAATTAATGACTTAATTTAAATTTGTGGGTGAACTAACCCTTTAAACGTGGTAATTGTATAGGCGGTCAAAGGAGCTCTCAGATTTTAATAAAGGGTAACTAAACCCCTGGTCAGAGCCTGACTCCACCCACTGGCAATATTTGAAAATGCTGAAAAAGTGGGCAGACCCCAGCGGAGATAGAGGGGACGAAATAGATGCTAAAACACTTTATCCTGATCGTTTTCAATACTCACAATTCCAATTCCTGACTCCCTACAGTGGTTTTGATGACACAAGATGGTTTTTATACTGCCAAGGCCGTAGCTCGCGTGGTGAGCTGAAACCTGCGTACGTCACGAAGTGTGGAACATCCAATAGGAAAATTCAACTGCAGTAGCCACCGTTCAATCTGAAGGCGTTTTTACACCATATATTGTAGAAATAGAACATAAACAAACGTCAAAAAAGTTACTCGAATCAATGACTGGTATTAATAAAGATCCATTCTTACAGATCATTAACTAAAAAAAGTTGGTTAAGTGTTTAGTTACTCTTTAAAAAGATCTTCATTTGTGCTCAAGAACTTCTTCGGGTTTAGACTCACGAATGTCTTACGGTTTTGGAACAACATGAGGGTGAGTAATTAATAACAGAATCTTCATTTTGGGTGAACTAACCCTTTTAAGTTTTTTTCAGCCCTTTGCTTTGCTAACAAAAATAAAAAACATAAAATAAAATCGGTATACAAAGCCAAATCTGAATGAACGTCAAAGCAGAAAGATGTTATTTGCCCAAATATAGTGCAGTCCTGGCATTAAGCAAAAACAGACCACTTGTTTCCATTCTGGAATGGACTATTCATGATCCAATAACAAAAAGGAAAAAAAACTGGGATTCCCAAAGGACAAAATCAAGTCCCGCCCTACATTTTTTCTCATTGAATATTCTGTTTCACTATAATTACATTATGGAATGATTGGTTGCAAATCCAGTTTTATGCTGACTGCAAACAACAAGGTAGGCTACTTTCTTATTCTCTGTTGGTCACCAGTCCCAGCCACAGCATTAAAAGTGACCTTTTGGAACAATGTTATCCATTATGTATGTGTGTGTGAATGCATTGTTATCAGTGTGTCTACAATCCAGTGTTGTAATGTAATCAGACATAAATAAGCATGAGGAAGTCACAGCTCGACGGGGGATGGAGGAGAGAAAATAAAGGCAGTGTAATTAAAGCCGCAGTACCCTCACACAAATTAACCAGGGAATATGTGACTGAGTGTATGATTTACAAACACCCATCATTTCCAACCCACGTGTCTGTGTATCACTTACCATTCCATTGCCCCATGCAAAAATAATTAAGCATCTTCAGTGAGGAATTGGGTTACCTGCACATTACATTGAGAGATGCAACGCTAGCTCGCACTGGGGACCTGGAGGAATAAACAGAGATGGGCGAGAGATGAAGAAATTATGGGAAGAGAGGGAGGTAGAGATGAGAAAGATGGCTCATCTCTGATGCACGGTCTCACCTGTGCATATTAGCACCATCAACTATTTATTTTAATGTGAATGACAACACAGGCTCATATTGTCATTGTTTGTCATTGTCCAATGATGAAGATGAGTCAAAAGTTCCCATCCAAAGGTATTTAATAAAATAATAAACTTGAAAAATCCAACATAGTTCAACTGTGTGTTGCACACAAGCAATAGCCGACACTGAACAGAGGAAATTTGGACCTTAAGTATAAACTAAAAGACTAACAGGTGTTATGATCAAATGAAATATCATGGTCACTGATAAGATTGGGAAACTTGAACAAAGGAAACAGGTGACTGATGATAAACAATCTCAAAGGCTTCATCCGAATCATATACTTCCCTATTATATAGTATGTGACAAAAGTAGTATGTCTAAATCCACAGTACTCATAAAAAATACCCGGATGACCAACTTCTTCCAGTGAGATTCAGAAGTGTGCATCTTAGGAAAACTTTACTATCCCAAGAGGCCAGTGAAGCGAAGTAACTGACGCTGGTAGGTCACGTCATAATGACGACATGGTGAATGTAGTTCGTCTGGATTACATTTATACTAAACACATTCATACTAAATAGAAAGTAATATCTGACCACTGAATTCTGCAAGCGACCAATCAAAATAGATTAAGAAATAGCCATCTTTACATGAGACGACCCGCTCCATGTAAAATAAAACTGATTTTTTCTATTGTGAGTGTACATGACTTAAAATATAGCCTATACTTTCACAAAATACTATTCATTTATTTATGTATAAAACTTTTTAATGAGGAAAAATTACAGAGTGCATCTTTAACAAGAGCAAAGGAGAGCGGAACATCCAATTATATCCAAATAAATGGAATATGTTTCTTGGAGAAGTAACCCATTAGTAGGATTTAACACAGAAAAAGAAAAGGAGGAAAATATATTTTTGGGTCTGAGCTCACCCAATACCTACATTCATAAGTTATTATCTGCAGTCCCAGGTTCGGGGTCTCACACCTTGAATTAATTAAAGAAAAAAACACTTTAAATATTTTTTGCACTTGTTTTAAACGGTTGTCTATAGTCCTAAACTAAATAAATAAATGAAAAAATAAATAAATAAATAACAATAATTAAACCAATGGGTGAAATAACAATAATTAATGAATAATAATAAAATGAAGGAAAACCAATTCACTGAACAGTAACTGTATTCACTGAAGTTTCTCCTTCCCTTAAATTCAACTTGCACATATCACTTTGCATACACACATCACATGTGACTTTGTTGTTTACAAATCTGTTGTTTATAAATAATTTATAAGAGAATATATATATATGTATATATATATATATATATATATATATATATATATATATATATATGTATATATATAAATATATATATATATATATATATATATAGCCTAGACAATAAAGAAATCGTCATAATGACAATAAAGACAATAAATATATATATATATATATATATATATATATATATATATATATATATATATATATATATATATATATATATATATATATATATATAATGAACCCAAGTCTGAGTGCAATGCAATTTACTTAGTTCAGTTCATGTGGAATGCAAATGCCCACCACAATCCTTGCAGGAATAAACGATGAACGATAAAAATCTTTTTGTTCCTCGCGAAGGCAGATTACCTTATGAGTCATGACACAATCTCACAGTGAAATCTATGGGGTGAGAATTGTTGCATTATTTCAATAGATTAAGATCCACAAATAAATGTAGGCCTAAAGAATAAAAAAAAATAATAATATATATATATATATATATATATATATATATATATATATATAATAAAATGGCAAATAAAAAATATATATATATATATATATAAATGATAAATATAAATATATATATAAAAATATATATGGCAAATAAAATAATATATTTACAAATGTGTATGGTGTATGCCACAAACACAACTCTGCCTGGCATTTATTTGTGCACTGTTTTTTGTGCATTTGTAACTCCCCTCACACAATTGTGGATTCTGAAACACTTCTAGCGCTGAGGTGCAGACAAATTCACAAATAGGTGAGTACCCCACCAATCAAATAACGGCCAAATTGAGCTGACCAGATCGTAGGACGTTGGTTCAATCTTAGTAACTACTGAGTTACAAGTGCACAAGTTTGTTTTGCATCTCATGTATGGCAAAAAAAGTTGACAGACGGAATCCAACGGCGCAGGCGAAGGTATAGCGCGTGAATTAAATTGTGTGAAATGAATCCCAAAAAAGCACAAACACAGCAGAGATGGCAAGTACAGCAGCTGCTGGATTAGCTGATAGTGATGCTAACAGACAGACAAACAAACGGCCGCAATCCACCCCTGTCACTCAAGTGGCCACGCCCTTAATTATGCAGGCTTAATATAATTTAAATGGATGAGTTGTAAAAAAATTCACCCTCCCCACAGTTTTCACGAAGGGCAAAATAACCTACAAATTATTGCTCCAGGCTGACATGTTTTTCTGCTGTAAAGATTCATATTTGACTCACTTCTGCAGCCTGCCTCAAGCAGGTCAGTAGATGAATTGCAGTTTAATTCACTTCTGTGTTGGTTTCAAGAGAGACACAGGGAGGCTGCCACTCAGTAGAAACACTCCAAACTAATGCCAATGAAACAGTTCAGACATCTATTTAGAAAAAATATCGACGATAGATGATGTATTAGAATAACGTTGCTGGCCACACATATGGCTCACATCTCTCTCTTTAAATAAGCCGGCGCGCATGAAACGTCTGTATCCATCACGAAATGCATTTAACATTCATAATGTTTAAACTTACAACATTATTCCCATTACATAAATGTGCAAACAGGTTTTAACAAGTATACTACTTCTACAGCATAAACACTTTACATGTGTTCTATTGCAGCACTTCATACTCGAATTACGGCATTACCATTCACATTTTCTTATATGAGCAAACACAAACTTAAACATTATTTATGAAAATATGAAACAATTCTGACTTCCCTAATGCAATGAAACAGTGCACACATCTGTTGTGGAAATTTGAATCATTAGTAAAGATTACTAATTAGTCTGAGCCATGTGTTTCCATTGAACCTATTCCATGAGTAAAATAGATGTGTACATGGTTGTGGGTGACGTTTCAGGAACAAATGGGACAGGACCTCTGATCTTAGGGATGGACAGTTTTGGCCAGTTTATTTCAGTACCAGTTAGAGACTAAACAGCAGCAAGGACCTTATGTGGGTGGGTGTAAAGGTACAGCGGGTAAAGAGGAACCTTGAAAAGACAATAAGAGCTGTCTCATGTCTTCCTGAAGGTGTCTCACTCACTCCACAGTGTAACTGCTGTGTTGGCGACTGGGTCTATTGTTGCAAGAATAAATACTTCTCCTTCTTATTAATTTGACTCTGAGTGTCTCTTACGCAGTGATGATGCTGGAAAGGATTTTTACAACACATCTATTTAGAAAAATATTGACGACGGATTAGGATTAACGATAGCCACACACATCTCTCTGTTGAATGAGCTGGCGCACATGTGACATCATTCATCCCTCAGTGAAAACAAAATAATAATAAAACATATGTCTGAACATTTCATGCATTGGGCAAGGAAAAAAAATTATAATCAAAACAAAAAATACATAGGGCGCGAGCCTCTGATTGGGTGGGTTCTGAGAGGGTTAGGCCTATCTGATTTATAATTCGGTTTGTCTGCTTTGGTCACAAGATGGCCATGATGTCTTCTCCACCTGCTAGTAAAAGTGTGCATGACAAGACAAACCAATCAAACCATGAAGAGGACAGCATCCTTGAGAAAAGGATCTCACTGGAACCAAACCTTCTCAAGAAGAAATTTACAGTTGTTTGTAATGAATCACGATGGATATAAAGGGGACAAACTCAATGTCAGGTGTTTGTTTTATCTCTTCTGCCCCTTTGTGAGTGATTTTATACCAACAATTACTCTTAGAGAAAGGATGAGAGATAAATAAAGGAAGTGACATGGTAAATACAATGGATTATAAACACACTAACAAAGTATTGCAGTATTTTTAGAGAGGATTTACCTGTGAGCGTGTGATAACCGGCGCCTAATTTTTCAGTATTAAAAGAAGGGCCGTCGAAGGGCACGCTTTTTTAAAAACAGTAAATGATGGCGGAAGGGGGAAGGAGAATAAATAAAAGCTTGAAAGAAAAAACTAGAGTTGATTACTTGGCTGCACTTTAGAACACAATGGCAGATAATATGAATAATTAATTGTAACAGGTTCTTCTGACAAGGCGCTTTCGAGTTTAATTACCAAATGTGTTGTTTACACAAGGGCGCCGTAGATTAGGGCATTTCAAAAGAAAGAGAGAGAGAGAACAGAGTGAAAGAGTGGAAAAGAGAGCTGAACAAGTCTTTGAAAACTAAACTCAATTGGTTCCACTGTCAGGGTTCTGAGGATGTTGAAAGGAAACTGTTTCAGCTCTTGTTGACACGTCTTTATCAACCCTGCTCCAAATGTCAACATGAGTCCAAATGTCAAAGATGGCAAGTTCGATTGAGGTGAAAACTCAAATGTCTTTGTGCATGCTGGATCAAACAGCAGTGTGTACGTGTGTGCAGTGCTGTTATAATGTGCAAATATGCCTTGTTGTCCACAGAGAGCTGGATGTTCACAGAAAATCTGCATAGTAATTAGTTAGGGAATAGACAGCAGCCCCTTATCAGTTCTAAGAGGAACTCAGGAATAAATACACATACAGCGACACCAATGCATGTAAACACACAATACCGCACAAATGCATTCACGTACAGTGCTAGAGAAGAATTTTCTTAAGTGTCTTTCACCCACACAATGTATATTAAGTGAAGAATGTGGGCATACCAGCAGAGAGTGAGATGTTTCTTCATATGTATGCTGACACTTGTGTACTCTCTTCCCCTCTCTCTTGACTCTGCTTCTCCGACCTCCTACAGATACATGACTGGGCTCTAATTATTTTAAAGGGGTTATTTAATATTTAGTCTGTACCCTTTAACTGTGCCTTTAAGACTTATTTGCAAACTCCTCCTTGCTTGTACATAAACAAAATAACACCCAGAAAAAAAAAACAGATAATGTCATGGCAGAAAATGACCTATTAAGTTTGTAATATTTCCTTCAAGCCTAAAACAACAAAATGCAATGCATAATTCGAAATATAAGTAACAACTATGAAAACTCAACACAGATAATTCATTCATAAGCACACCAGTTATGCTATTTTCAAAAGTTCCTATTTTGTTTTGGAGGTTTCCTATAGGTTTCCATGCATCCAAACTAAAAAGAAAAAAACTTTTCAATACAGTCTCACCTCTTCTCTCACAGGCTCTGCAACAATTGGATCAAATGATTATTCAACAGTCTAAAAAAACAAAATGGGGTTACAGACCTACTAAATATGGTCACGGTGGTCCAAAATAAAGAGTGTAAACTAAAATCACATCTTAGTAAGATGTGTCAACTACTTTTTTAAACATTTTATATAAAACCTAATACTTACATTTAAAATTGTAATTCTGCATTTCCTTAGAAAAAAAATGTACAAATAAATCTTAAGGCCTGTTCACACCGGGACCAATTTTGTGCGCATTATTCAGCGACATTTAACGCCTCGTAACTAAACAAAGGGCACCGATGTGAGTGTTCACACTCGACGCGCAATACGCTGATGCGTAAAAGCGTAATTTTTTTTAAACGCCTCGGTGTTCGGCTTTTTCAGTCCGCCGCCCGCGTCAAAAACTATCCGACCTATGAGATTGGCGCCTTTGCTCACGTGTTTGGAGCTTCTGAAGTTGCAGTAAAATACAACTTGGGGGCGCTCAAACACAAAACAGTCTTGCTTCGAGCACACGTATGCAACGCCGAAGAAGATATGCGCGTCGCGTCTACACTACACAGCCAGGAAGATATTAGATGAGGAAGATGCAAGGCAAGATGAATGTAGAGCTGCTGTTCTCGTTGGTGCTAGAACATTAAGAACTATATGAAAACACGCGAACAGGGACTACAAACATCTTGATAAAAGAGAACTGTTGGGAGTGCGTATTGCAGAGCAAATTGGCGCCATCTAATGTCAGGGAATGAATTTGCATGTTCACTTGGCTCATCGCCAACTAAAATCGCTTGGGTGTGAACTCAAAAAACGCATGTAGCATGTAGCGCGGCCACATACAACAACAACAAACCAGCATGGAGGAGGCTATTGCAATGTTCCTGTTCTGCCTTGCCGGGACCTTAATAACGGAGAACGAATGGCAGCGTTTAAAGATTATGCTTGAGAACTTCTGTACAGAGAAACACAGAAGACAAAGGCTCCAGCGTAATACGATATTAAGTAATATGATGGAAGAAGATACAAGAGCAGAGCGCAGGAGGCAAACAAAACGACGGGGAGGTTTAGCTAGCATTAGCATTTAGCTGGTTGAATGCATTATGTTTGTCTTAATCCTCGTTGTAATGTTGTGCAAAAACACACAGCGTATGGCAGACAGCGCGGTACAAGTTCCGTGTTGACAATGGGCATGACTTAGAAGTTGAACCAATCAACGTGAGACCTAGGAAAAGGGAACTAAAAAAAGTCCTCGCTCTCGACTAGTTACTGAAAGAGTTATAGGAACTACGGTCTGAGGAACTCAAAAAATCCCCAATTTAGTCCGGTCGGAACACACAGAAAAAAGGGTTCTAGGAACGTTAGGTTCTAGGAACTGCAAAAGTCCCTCCGGTCGGAAAGCGGCTATTGTTCGCGGGCAGCCAATGAAGACCACAGGTATAATACAAATTTGATACAAACCTACTTAGGTTCATGCAGGAAACTGGAATTACTAACGACTCGTTTCAGGAAATTTTGAAACTTTTTGAAGGTAATCACTCCATTTGTTGTGCAATTTGATCTTTGAAACTTTGCAGACATGTTATATTCACAAACAACTATATTATAGAGACTACATGAAAAAATAATATCAAAAAAGTATAATAGGGGTCCTTTAACATGGTACATTGAGCCATATTTTCTTCTGACTTTTCTTAGAGTGCATTTTACTGGTTTATTCTGTTACTTAGGAACAACAGGATCTCCCTCTGATTAGGTGGGTCAATTATACTGATTACCAAATAGGCATCTTTGATGTGTAAATGTGAGTGCTCAAGTGTTTATTTGATGGCAGAAAAATAATCCCACATTCAGAATAAGATATTTTTTCAGGTGTATTACTGCATGTTCGGAGTTCTGAAAGTTCCAGGATTTTTCCATACAATATAGATTATAGTTCCAAAAGATCAAGAAAGAGTAGATTCCTGGTAATGTGGCTCCTTTAATTTGTTTCTCTCCCTCTATAGTAAACATTTATGATTGTGGTTAGATGAATAGTCCATGGCCATCCCTGAAGTCCTGATGCAATTGCAATTACACAAACAGGCACATACACACAAACACACACAATAATCACAGTAGATTATTTAGCTTGAGCCGACATCTCCTCTGAGAGCAGCCAGAAGACCTCAGTGAACAAATCAAACTGCTAAACAAATGAACAGGAAAAACAGAGAATAAGGGAAAACAAATGAATGGGAAAGAAAGAGTATCAGAGTAAGGTGGAACAAACAAAAACCTTTGGTTATGTTTAAACGCATCTCTGTGGTCTTTTAAAAAGAAAATAGCAGTGAGATAGAAATAAAATGTGTGCGTGCTAAAGATGACCATTTAAATTCTGCGGGGGCAATTTAGCACAATATTTACTCTTTTCTGCTTCTACTATTGCCTCACTCTTTTAATCTACTGCCTTAAAAGGCATCCTCTTAAATATTCTCTTCACGTAGACAGTTCTGACCCCACACCGAGATGAATACAAACAAATGAATATGAATATGCACACAGTTTCCATACCAATTAGAGGCAACCATTGGAAGATAGTCTTATGATCTTCAAATGTTGTTTATATAGATCGTTCCATTTTACCCATGGAGAGAAAAAGCAAGTGCCATGTGTGCATGATGTCCCTTTTCTAATGACAGGCTTAAATGAGCTTGAAATGTTCCGCATATGCTCTTCACTGAGGAGAAAGATCTTCATTAGGATCCTGTGGGGGAGAATCACAAATGAGATCTCTGCCATATCTCAATGGTTTCTCCACAGCAGCAATGAGAATTAAATGAGAGCATAATGGAAAAAAAAAACATTTAAAAGGTGAACTCCGGTGCAAAATAAACCTTCGGCCTAATAAAACATTGGTAGTCAACCGTTCTCTGAGATTTGTTTTCATGTTAATCGAATGTAAAGAGTTTTATCTCTAAAAACTGTTTAGCGAATAACGATAGCAATGGGCGCATTTACAAAGTAAAAAGAAATCACTAGTTTATACCACTAACAAGGCTCAAAATAGCCCCACACTAACACAGTAACATAATGAGGGTCCGTACATGCAAAACGAAGCATTGAGAACTTTGTAAGAGTACAGACCGTTTAATAAGAAGATATGTCATAGAGACAGTCCACTTCATGTATACAGACAGTAGCCATCTTTGGAAAACAGACTCCAGAAGTCGATCCCCATTCATACAGTTCAGAAGTTCGCTAAACTTCATAGAACTCACTTGGCACGTCGTTCGTGGTTCAACTTTTCGTGACTGTTTTCCCAAGATGGCTCCTGTCTGTACACAAAGTGAACTGTCTTAATAAAGTATCTTCTTATTAAACGGTCTGTACACTTACAAACTTCTCAATGCTTCGTTTTGCATGTGCATGACCCTCATTATGTTACTGTGTTATTGTGGGGCTATTTTGAGTCTTGTTAGTGGAATAAACTAACAATTCCTTTCTACTTAGTAAATGCCCCCATTACTAGCGTTATATGCTCCTGACATTCTGCAATATATTTGGTGTAGAACAAGATTAGGGCGAGTAAATGTTGAAAGAATTTCATTTTTTAGGAGATGTTTCAAGTACTACACAAAAATTGCTTAACTAAACAAGAGAAACACTTGCCACTCAGAAGTATTGGCATTCTGAACAGTCTGAGATAAATATGTTACAACAGCCTCCAGTATTTACTAGATGAATGCCCTGTTTGCTATTTCAGAGTTTCCAGCCTGTGTCGACTCTCAGAAGTGTCAATTATTAATATCTTAATTAGCCAGTGCAACATGAAACGTGTGTTTGAGGTATTTGATCTGAAAGCTGCCTGGAAGGATGCAGCCTGTTTCCAGAGTCTCACTCGTGGAATTCTGAATCGTTATGTGGAAAGATAGAATACTTATTTTCAGGGCAGAAGAGCACAACTGACATCTGTTCAGCAGAACATTCCAGAATGAACACTGTTTTAAAGCAAGAGTAGCGAATTCACTTTTAAATATACAGTTGTGTTCTACCAAAAAATAAAAAGTAGCATACAAAAAGACATAAAAAAACCCAACTGAGATGAACTCTTCCTTTAACATACTTAAACCAGCCAAATAAACTTCTCTCAAGTTCTTTGGCATTCTTGTCCATACAGAAGTCCATAACATTTCCAACTTGAAGTAATTTTCCCACAATTTCTCATATATTTCTTCAGTATTTCATTGTTGTGATTTTCTTTTCTTTTGTTATTTGATGTGTATTTCATTGTGTTCACTGTTCTCAACGCGAATAAATGGAGAATTTTTAAAATAAAAAATTAAGTTAGAATCTTAAACTTCAATAAAACATAATTAAGAATATTAAGGGATAGTGCACCTGAAAAATAATTATATATATTTAATAATTATTCAAATATAAATTATTAAAAATGACACTCATATTAAGTCATATTTAAAATATTATAATAATTCAAACACAAATGCAACTTTATTTCTCATAATTTGTGACTGTGTCAACTAATTGTGACCATATCTCACAATGTGACCTTATATCTTGCAAGTACAAAAGGGAGGCACATTTTCTGGTCTGTGCAAACACATACGTTCTGCCTATTAGTAGAGATGAGCAAACTACCGCACAAACAGCTCAACACATGGACTCATTAAAGATACCATCTGAATTTTTAATTAAACCTCATTAGAGCCCAATAAATGTGCATGTGGTGCTACCAGCACTTGTGTGTGGGTGATTGAGAGATCGAAATATTATCAGTATGCAAACTATAACACAACACTGCCATTTTATCTCTCTCTACCATCAGCTCGCTCTGTCTATTGGCCTGTTCATAAGACACTCAACATTTCACACAAAGTTGTGTCCTATACTTTATCAGCAAAAAAGAAAAGCCCACAGTATGTTGCAGAACAATATCTATTCATCCATTACATTCCTATCTAAAAAAAAATAAAAAATTCAATCTATGCTGTGATAAAAATGGGGATGGAACAGTTTTGAGATGAAAAAGGAATGTATCAAAAAGCTGAGAGAGAAAGACAGAGGAAAAGTGAGAGAGAGAGGTTAGCAATGCATGCCCTGGATTTGATGGTCTTAGATTCGGAGCCGTTTCTTGCCTTCAAACACAAATGGGGTTTCAATCCCTCTCATTCCATCGGTAGAGGAGGTCCACTGAGTGTGCGCGCACACACACACACACACACATACGTCAAGCAGGTTGTGGTGACCTCCAAGCTCAAATACAAACCCTAAATCTTTTGAAGCTCACATTAACTTCTGCACACAGAGAGGGCAAGCAGTACATTTCAACATTTGTGATACACACACACAAAACACAAACCTACAGAAAACTGACACATAAAGGACAGTGTATTGCATGGAAATATTTAACTAAATAACTAAATAAAAATGTCCAATATAATCGATTACATTGCATTTGTCATGTTCAGCATTTGTGATTTAAAAAATGTTAGCGCTGGAAGGCAAAATCAAAATGCATCCATCGTATTTTTATCGTTGGTGTCTTTGTTTTTTTGCCTTCCAGCGCTGATATTTATATAGTAAATATTTATTCATTTACCTCAAGTTGTTAAACTATGAGGTTTGTTTTCAGATGAATTCATAAAACTATCATTTTTGTACAGGATCGTCTCTGGATCGGCAGATGTGACTCGAACCGCTTCTGGATCGGCAGAAGTGACTTCGAACCGTCTCTGGATCGGCAGAAGTGACTCGAACCGTTTATGGATCGGCAGCACGTGACTTCGAACCGTCTCTGGGATTGGCAGACGTGACTCGAACCGTCTCTGGATTGGCAGACGTGACTCGAACCGTCTCTGGATCGGCAGACGTGACTCGAACCGTCTCTGCAGATCGGCACACGTGACTCGAACCGTCTCTGGATCGGCACACGTGACTCGAACCCGTCTCTGGATCGGCAGAAGTGACTCCGAACTCGTCTCTGGATTCGGCAGACGTGACTTGAACCGTCTCTGGATCGGCAGAAGTGACTCGAACCGTCTCTGGATAGGCAGAAGTGACTCGAACCGTCTCTGGATCGGCATAAGTGACTCGAACCGTCTCTGCGATCGGCAGAAGTGACTTCGAACCGTCTCTGGATCGGCAAAAGTGACTCCAACCGTCTCTGGGTCGGCAGAAGTGACTCGAACCGTCTCTGGGTCGGCAGAAGTGACTCGAACCGTCTCTGGATCGGCAGAAGTGACTCGAACCGTCTCTGGATCGGCAGAAGTGATTCGAACCGTCTCTGGATGGGCAAAAGTTACTCGAACCGTCTCTGGAATCGCCAGAAGTGACTCGAACCGTCTCTGGATCGGCAAAAGTGACTCCAACCGTCTCTGGGTCGGCAGAAGTGACTCGAACCGTCTCTGGGTCGGCAGAAGTGACTTCGAACCGTCTCTGGGTCGGCAGAAGTGACTCGAACCGTCTCTGGATCGGCAGAAGTGATTCGAACCGTCTCTGGATGGGCAAAAGTTACTCTGAACCGTCTCTGGATCGCCAGAAGTGACTCGAACCGTCTCTGGATCGGCAGACGTGACTCGAACCGTCTCTGGATTGGCAGACGCGAACTCGAACCGTCTCTCAGATCGGCAGAAGTGACTCGAACCGTCTCTGGATCGGCAGAAGTGACTCGAACTGTCTCTGGATCAGCAGAAGTGACTCGAACTGTCTCTGGATCGGCAGAAGTGACTCGAACTGTCTCTGTACCCTTTATATGAGAACCCTTTAGCCCCAAAAGCACTGTTGCCATGTAAACGAAAGGCACATCTGATAAAATATTTTTACGTTTTAACCCATGAGCATTCTAGTGTAAACAGGGCCTTAGATCCAATCCTGTTTTCTTCTCAACCGTAAATACCCTTCAACACACATTGGTGTAGTGAAAGTGTTTCTATTATGTTTACATGTAATGCTTTAATTCTAATTTTGTATGATATGTCCCCTTTAAATGCAAATTAACTGCAGTTAATAAAGCGTCTTCAACCTTTCAGGTCTTGGCATCAATCTCACCACCAGACTTGTGAATTAAAATCAAAGGTCAAGCATTCGGACTGACTTATCACAGTGTTTGATCTTCATGGACAGACAATAATCTCCAGTCACACGGCAGAAAGTAGCATTAACTGGCTAACAGTAAGAGTGGAAATGGAGAAATACAGGCTGATGAGCTTGGCCACTGGCGCATGTTGCTGTGGTAACTCTATTATAGGGAAGGTAATAGAGAGCGACGTTTGTTTGTAAGCTTGGAATTTGTTTAATTATGGAAGTGCGAGCAGAGCTGGTCTCATTTGCATATGTAAATCCAAAGCAGGATTGAATGAAATTTTGGCACAGATAGGGATATCATTTATCTGTTATAAGAGATAATTTTATTGTATATACATTTGTATGACCTAATTGTTTTCTATAAAACACAAATGTAGTTAAAGGTGGTTTTAGATTTAATAACACACATAAAATGTCTATATTACTAATGTAATATATTTATATAATTGAAATGTATGTGTTGTTTGCAAAATGTATATACACATGTGTATATACTGTGTATATATATATATATAGAGAGAGAGAGAGAGAGAGAGAGCTACACAAAACCAGTCACATGGGTAATTTTTTTTTAATTTATACATCAATAAGCTTTTCACTGAAGTATGGTTTGTTAGGATAGGACAATATTTGGCCAACCATTTAGAAATCTGGAATCTAAGGGTGCAAAACATTGAGAAATTCGCCTTTAAACTTATGTTTGCAATTGTGCTGAATTAACTTACAAAAATAAATGTTTTACATATTTATTTACAGTAGAAAATGTACAAAATATCTTCATGGATTATGATCTTTACTTAATTATCCTAATGATTTTTGGTATAAAAGAAAAATCAATAATTTTGACCCATAATATGTATTGTTGGCTATTGCCACAAATATACCCGTATATACACTGTATATATATACTGTATATATATATATATATAGGCTACGTATATTTGAATGAAACAGCTTCTCGAACAAGAAATTGATTTGATGGTTATGGTTTACCATTGCTATGATCTCATGTGAGTGACAGTTTGTCCTGCCCTTTAAAACCACCTGCCAATAAAACCCCCAACCCTTAAATTGCATCTTGCACTTTGTCTTCTTCCCTCTTTCTCCATCTGTCTCTCTCTGTATGTGGTTTATATGGAGGATTCATCAACAGTAATTAGCCATCTTGAGAGGTTGACACTCAGCACTGTTCCTCAGAGAGGTTTTTCCGCACTAGGTTGAAGGGCCTAAATGTGTCACCACACAGGTGTGCACAGGCTTTACCCAAGTTTGTTTTTGTGTGTGTATGTGTGTGTTTCTGATTAGTCACATTAGCAGCGCTGCATGTTACTAATTCACAAGGACAGACGAGATGCGACAGCAGTAGCTCCCTGAGGGCAGTGAGCAGGGTTCAGAACTCAGGTTGTGTTTGCGACATTTCAGGTCGCTGAGGCAAAGCTCTTCACCTACTTAAGCATTAACCGACCATTGGCAGATTTGATGCATCCCTGCAAATATGCCCAGTGGCAGAACTAAACAAACACGCACAGAACCACAAACATGCAAATGGTTAATAAAATCTGTTCTGAAAATAATGTTTACACTGTCTATATTGAAATATTCCTGTACATCTGTTCAGGGGTTGATGGTGGGAATCAATACAATACAATCTGCAAAATAGGATAACAAATAGGCCTTTAACATGAGAGTAAAAGAATCAAGTCACAGACAAAACTTAACCTGACATTAGTTTTGAAAGACATAACCACTCCATTTTATCATATATTCAATTATATATTAAATAAATATGTAAGACTGATGCAAGACTAAAAAAGGCTCATACTCTCTGAAAAAGAAACAAAAAAAATAAACATTCATACTCTCTTGCAAAATTAGCATCCCCATCCGAGACGCATTCACACTGAGACGATCACACCTCAGTATCGTTCTAATCTACATTTGTTTCCCTTCACCCCCTCTTCCCCATCTCTTCTCCTCAAATGCGCAGATCACCTGAAATGAACTCAAAAATCTATATGGTTTACTGTGAACAATTAGCATACAGACGCTATACTTGTTTGGTATAATTTGAAATGTCTCAGTGCGATTTGTACAATGGTCTCATCCCCACAGAAGTAAACAATAAAAGCTTTAAAAGTTTATAGATACTTTATAGTATATGCTACGCACTAAAAAACCCTGGGGTAGGTATAGGGGGGAGGGGGGTGGGGAGTTTGTGTGTATTACACGCCAAAAAGTGCGTATCATATGCACGCGAAAAACGTGTACCATATACACGCAAAAACCGCCTCTAGCGGATTTGAGATGTATTGCAGTTTATCGCACTTCCGGGTAGGCTTCAGCTTTCAGATTAGAATGTTGCCGCTTGGGTGTAAACTACCCAGGTCTGGGACCTTGAATAATGCAAATTCCTATTGTAAGTTTCTATCTCACTTTGGGGGATGTTTTGTCTTGGTCTGAGAATTTAAAGAAATGCGAATCTGTAAGTAGATCAGCCTGTAATGCTGAGTACACCGCCAGACACTCAGCATTATGTACTTTTACTCATTATATCTGAGCATTTGATGTTATTGTATTGATTTTCTTTGAATTGATTATGTAAATGGCATGATACATCCACCTAATAATAAATTTGGTAACGTTTTAAATTACAGCCTGCAAAGTCCTGCATAAATTTAACTAATTTACAGCGTAAGTTTTGGTAATAGTTAGTGTACCTTTAATGTGTAGTATATAGGAGTATATGGGAACAATATGGAAAGTTTTGGGAATAGAGGGGTAACAACCAGGAAAATTAACAAATCATTTATACTGTGAGAATAGGTACTATTAATTTATGATAGGCAACAATATACATTTGGGAGCATTTTAGCAACAATTTAGCAATTTTTGCTTTTATACAGCATTTATACAGTACTGTTTTTATTAACAAAAGTGCACTGATTAAGTTTTGTTCTTCCGTGTTTAAAGGCAAGTAAAACTATTGCAATTTTTGTTTAAATACTGAGGAAATATACTCTTGTTCCATGTAGTTACAGATTAAGTGTGACATCTGTGGGCTGTAAATAGTTTCTTTGAATAATACAGAATAGCAAGAGAGAGAAATGGGATTCCTTCTAAGATTCATCAGTGGAAAGAATGAAAAGCGAGAATAGGGACAAGAGGAAGAAGAAGCCAAGCAAGAAAAACAAAGCAGGGACAAAATGTGCTACTTTCTATTAAGACTTAAAGGTACACTGTGTAACTCTTTTAGTTTATTCTTAGCTAAAAACACTTAGTTCTTTCAAAAATATATGTGCTCATTAATGTATATTTACTTAGTTCAAGTAATAAAGTATTCTTGTGAGTGTATAATATGCCATTGAAAATACATACGGGTAAGGGGTTCTAGTGTCGGCTCGCCATGTTGCCCCTCCATCTTGAAAGTACATTAGCCAAAGAGGGACATACCCGTTAATTAAAGCTTAGCCTTTCGCGTTTACGTTCGAGTTAACACTCATTTACGAGGTCGAACTGGAAGCCACGTTAATAGGGGATTAACGCGGATACGCAGTACTTCCGGATTCTGTGATCTTTGTGCACTGCCACTTCCTTTGAATCACCAATCTCGCTGGTGAAAGGACTACACTAAGTTTATTTATACGGCATCCCTGGTAAATTAGTCTGATTCACTAAAGTGCCGGCTGCAAACAAACGTGCTACCTTGTTTTATTTTAAAGTTTTAATCCACTTCTTCCTTATACTCAATTCAGTTGGGAATCCATGAAAACTTTAAGGAGAACTCTGGCGAACAATGAACCTTTGGTCTAATAAAACATCGGTACCTAGTCAATCGTTCTCTGAGATTTGTTTTCATGATAATCGAATGTAAAGAGTTTTATCTCTAAAAACTGTTTAGCGTATAATGCTAGCACTGGGGGCATTGACTAAGTAAAAAGAAATCGCTAGTTTATACCACTAACAAGGCTCAAAATAGCCCCACACTAACACAGTAACATAATGAGGGTCCATACATGCAAATCGAAGCATTGAGAACTTTGTAAGTGCACAGACCGTTTAATAAGAAGATACGTTATAAAGACAGTTCACTTCATGTATACAGACAGGAGTATCTTAGAATATAGTCTCGATAAGTCGATCCACGAACGCGGTTCATACAGTTCAGAAGTTCGCTGAACTTCATACAGTTCAGATCACTCAGTACGACGTTCGTGGTTCGACTCACCGAGACTATATTCTAAGATGGCTCCTGTCTGTATACATGAAGTGAACTGTCTCTATGACATATCTTCTTATTAAAGCGGTCTGTACTCTTACAAAGTTCTCAATGCTTCGTTTTGCATGTATGGACACTCATTATGTTACTGTGTTAGTGTGGGGCTATTTTGAGCCTTGTTAGTGCCTTGAGCCTTGTTACTTTACATTCGATTATCATGAAAACAAATCTCAGAGAACGATTGACTAGGTACCGATGTTTTATTAGACCAAAGGTTCATTGTTCATCAAGCGCTGATAATCCCCTATCTTGGACTACATTGGCCACGACAGGAGTTAAAACGAAATCGGAATTGAGAGGAACAGAAACTAGATGGTCATATACCTTTTCACCACTAGATAGGGGTAAAAATCACACAGTGTAGCAAAAATGTTTTAGATAAATAAGAAATGTTGTAAATCTGTTTTAAAAAAATTTGATGCAACTAAACCTAAACCAAACGCTAATCCTAACCCTATGGTAAATACATGTATTAATACTCAGTATACTTAAATGCATAATTACACTGTTACAAAGACATTTTAAAATAAATTGTGACCATAATATGTTAATTTTCCTGGTTGTTAACCCTTTATTTTCCAAACTTTACATATTCTTCCCTTGAAATGAACATTCAATTCACGGGCAATATCTCTGGTGGACATTCCTGCAGTCGGTGTGTATCCTGCCAATATCTAGCAACTTCACACAGCCATAGAAGAGTACTGGACCAACATTCCCCAGGCCACAATCAACAACCTTTTCGGGGGATGAGGTTTGAGTTCAGCTCATGAAAAATGGGGGGTAAAACAAAAGTGTTGCGTTTATAATTTCGTTCAGTGTACTTACACATATACATACACTCTGACTAAAATGGACACGGAACAGACTGACCTCTTGTTTGATGAACTCTCACTTGGTCAAGACCACACAAATACACTTACATACACAATCCATTAACACACATCCATTTGTGGCCCCAGGTCTTTTCCTGGTGCTTGTGTTCCTTTCGTTCCCATCTCCCTAACAGATGTACTGATTCATAGCATCACCAGAAGTACCCCCCACCTCTCCCATGTCTTCCCTCCACACTGAACACCAGCACTGGGCTGAGACTACAGCTACACATCATCAATTAATCTCCACAGAGGACGTGTCCAAGACCAGATGGTCCTGTCTTGCTTATGTGCGAGTGTGTGCGGGTGTACGTGTACATGTTTTATTGCATTATTAACAGCTTTCCTATGACCTTGCTGCACTTTGCTATTTTTTCCCCCACCCGTCTTCTCTATCTGATAGACTCGTGTATGTCTGTAAATCCTCTTGTGGGTGAGCTGCGTGTTCGCTTATTGATGCTTGTGTTGAGTGACCTGAAATCACCAGGGTCAAAAAGCATCCTCCTTCGATTACTCTCTGTTTCTTGCTCTTGCTCATTCGCTCTCTTGATTTCTAAACCACGCAATGTTTGGAACAGAATAATGTAAAGCTTAAGTTTAAAAAATAGGAGGATGTAAATCAGTCCGATTTACAAGCAAGAAAAAAAAGAAGAATATATCTAGGGATAGTTCACTCAAAAACAACATTTCTTTTCATCATTTATTCACCCTCATGTTGTTCCAAACTTGTATGACTTTATTTCGCATTCTGTGTAATACACAATAAGATATTTTGTAAAGTGTCTCCATACAGTGAAAGTCAATGGTGTCCAATTTTCTGTGGACCTCATTTGACTTTCATTAAATGGACAAACATACTTATTTTGTGTTCTGCATAAGAAAAAGTTGCATTGGTTTGGAACGACATGGTGGGTGAAGTTATGACAGAATTCTTCATTTTTGGCAGAACTAATCCTTTAGTCAAATAAAGACATGAACACACCAGCAGAACGAGACATGCTCTGGTGTAAAGGATGACAGGTTACAGGAGAAGGTGATTTCAGAAAGCCCACTCTTTCTCTCTCTCCCGTTTCCTTTTCTGACACATGGCACAGAGTGCCACAATTCCTAAAATCAATGACCCAATATGTTCAGGCACCGATAACAGATGATCAGAAGATAGGCATAATGGTCCCCAAGCAATCGGTGAATGTCCATCACCAGCGTGAATATTAGATGTGAATCAGATGGGGAAGGTGAGCAGGCTGAGAAGGAATCTCGTGGGAATGTCAATTGCCATTAAAGTAACGACAATGTGGAAGACAAATGAAGGCAATATCTGAAAATGGAATTAAACTTGTATAAAACGTGGATACGGGAGAATTTGAACATTTGTCACGACTATTGCGCCAGATGTGTTCTTACTGGAGAACACAAGGATAAAAATCCTAAAAATGGCACGCCTTGGATTCATTTTTGGGATAACTTCCTGATGGCAAACCCATTCAACACATTTTTTATCATAAGGTGCAATATTCCTTGAAATCTATGGGGCTACAAAAGACTTAAATAATATTACAAATAAATTAATATATAGTACACAAGCACACACACACACATATATACATATATAATAATAATAAAAAAAAATATATATATATATATATATATATATATATATATATATATATATATAGGTTATACTGTATATAAAAATAATATATATATATATGAAGAGTTCAGATGCAAAAGCCTCTAAATGCCATTTGAAATTTTCTTCTAAAATGACCATTTTTATCAAGCTTGTATATTTAAGTTCAGTAATTTCACTTAAATGACAATTAATAGGTAATCTTCATTGCCATTTAAGTGAAATTACTGAACTTAAATATACACGCTTGATAAAAATGATCATTTTAGAAGAAAATTTCAAATAGCACTTAGGCTTTTGCATCTGAACTCTACTATGAATATTGTTTGCTCATATGGCAAATTACCTGTGATGTACATCATTTTTTGGCTGCTTTTGATAAAATTGTCCAACACATTCTCATCCTTTGGCGTTATATGGGTGACGCCATATGGCATTTCGTCAAAATACTATGCACATGTCACCCTTTAGCATCAATATAACACACTGTTATGGGTAGGTTTAGGTCTAGGGTAGGGTCTGCGTTTCATATTGATGCTAAAGGATGCCAGTCACCTGTATGACGCCTTGGGTTCTGCGTGTTATATTGACGCTAAAGGGTGCCATGTGCGTAGTACTTCGACGAAATGTCATATGGCGTCACCTATATGACACCAAAGGATGAGAATGGGCTCAATTGTCTGCCAAATGTAAATGTAAACTTGCAGATTAACCATCACTGTTGAAACAAATCAGCACTAACCAGCATGGGAAAAACAGAAAATTCACAATGGACAGGGCTGGTCTTTTCCATCAAAGAGCTCAGGGAACTGTATGATTTAAAAATAAGATCCTAAATCTCGTTTTCCGCTGATGTTTAAAATGGAATATCGTCTTGTTTGCCCCTGCACTTGAGATGAATGATGAGGGATTCCTTCTAGCCATTAGAAAAGCTTGAAATAGCTTAGAACGGCTATTGATATTCAGGCCACAACGTTCAGCTACAAACCCTGAGTGGAAAGTCAGAGGTTCTGTGGTAATCGCCTCGGTTACTGGGCCAGGGCCATTTACAGGCTCTGATTGTGAGTTTAGTTCCTGTTCTCACAGGTATCTCCTATCCCATTACAAGCTGTCGAGGTGGAAAATGAACATTTTCCCCCAACAATACTTTTTCCCACCTGCAACACTTTCTTAACCTATCTTTCAGCACAAAAAAACCCTTTACCTCAAATAATACAACAGCCTAAAGCATTTACGCCTTCATTCCATTTCTGTGTTTTACACATTCGGAAAGAAATCCATCTCCCTGACCACATTTTCAAATGGCTATGAAATATCATTAAACAACGTGGGCAGTGTAATGTTCACTTTGATCTTGTATCTAATCTTTTTAAAGATTAAGACCATATTAATGTGTCTGGTCCATCACTATCTTTCTGATTTGTAGCAAGGTATCTCCCATACAACCATCATTAACATTATTTTATCGCTTTAACATAAGTAACACATGCTTTTTTTTTTTTTTTTTTTTTGCATTGCAGAGACAAGCAAGCAAAAGACAAACGCTCAAACTCTGTATTCCCCTGGCGCCCACCCAGAATGCACCTGGACCCAGACGTCTTGGAAAACGTTATGTATAAACACAGCGAGCCTGTTATTCCAATACGAAAGCGTGGGTAATTGCCAAGACTATCTAATATTTATCTTAACACGTATCCTCACCTCGGTGACAGAAAAACAGGAAAGAAAGAATTGCTATGTTTTAATATGACACGAATCAGAGGAGCTTTTTAAATACTTGTTATTACCGCCTCAAATCTTGGGCCAAATGACTTGTCTGCTCTAATGCTAAGGTTTCACGTAATTGTCTCTTATACACAAATATGAACAGTGTCGTCTCATTATATCCGGCTGGTGTTCTTAAGTTTCAGGCCTGAATGAATTATTCCTCTGCCTCTCATCGTGACCATCTTTCTGCACACAGATAAAAAATGAGTACAAGCTATATTTCTTTTTTTTTGTTGTTAAAACACATTTAAAGACCAGAGTAAGTAAAAATGTAGTGAAAGTGTACAACAATAAATTATATAGTTACTAAATTAAAATAGACAATCTCAAAATAGCTTTATAAATAGAATATTACCCTCTTAAATTAGCTATACGCTATACACCCAGTGTGTTGTCATATGCCTTTATATATAAACAATGTACTTAATACGTACAGTATATACTAAAAGTTGTTTAAATTTTTAAGTACAATCAACTTGGATGTTGAAGTTATTTAAACTTAAATTATAAATCAATTTAATCTTGAATAACACTTTTATTTTTAATTGCTTAACTTAATTTGATGAGTAAAAGTAATGTAAAAACATATTTGGAATAACTTGGGGCCAGTTGTTCAAAACATTTAATCTGGATCAAAATGATCGGATTTGAAAATCCCATTTTTTTCCTAAAGAAATTTCTTTCCAGTGCTCTAAATGGGACAACATATCACATTGTGGGCTACCAGCTATGTAAAGAACAGGTAGAAGTGCCAACATGAGGTCACTGTAAGTGTTTCTTATTTTGAGACAAAACACAAATGGGGACAAGATATATATATATATATATATATATATATATATATATATATATATATATATATATATATATATACATATATACATATATACATATATACATATATATATATACATATTTTTTATATATGTATTTTTTTTTTACTTTACTATACTGAATAGCCTAATTGTTAGCCTATGTATACTTTATCACTGTTACAACGGTTAACACAAGTCAAGTACAAAATATAAATAAAAGTATACACTAAATGATACAAATATATTATTTGACCAATTTTAAAGTTTTACTACATTTTCTTCCTGAAATCCACCTTGAAATCCTACCCCTGTTGGGATGAGGATAATCCTGTTTTTTTGGATCAAAGTTATCCAAATCCCACTGACAAGTTTTGAACGACACAAACTGAAGGTTTGATCCAGATTAAAACTAGGATTGGATTCCCTGATCCAATCTGATTTCAGATTCCTTCTTTCCTTTTGAACAACCCATTTTCAAGATTTGATCTAATCCGATAACCAAAATCAGATCAGATTACCTTTGAACAACTGGCCCTTATTGATCTTTTTTTTTTTACAGTGTACAATGTGCTGTTATAATTTTCTGGTTACATACAGTCTGCATTGTCAAAGTTCTTTGAACCATTCGTTCAATGCACAGTAAACCCTGTTTAAAATGAGGAGGGACAATTGAAGATTATCTCCAATACCCTTATCTTTTGCCTTGAACTGCATTACAGACCATCTTTCTACATGGGAATGAAGCAGTCAAGCCTCTGATGACTGTTGCAACACAGAAGCAAGATTGTAATGGATAATTGGCAACAAAGACTAATCAAGCACGGGTGATTGCCTGTTTTTTAAATTCTCGTCCAGTCCTTGTATCAATTTACAACTAAATGGAAAAGGCCTGTTCATTGGAATCAGTAATGTAGGCTTTCTCTCCTTCTCCCTCTCCCTATCCCTCTCTCTCTTTCTGTCTTTCTCTATGGGTCAGTGGCAATCGCAGGTCCAGGGCTGGTTCCAGCGTGGAGACTGAGGGGTGGTAGTGTATAAGAATATAAAAGGCCTTGCGCTTTGATTCCTGCGAGGACCAGTCAGAGAATAACAATGCATTACACCCCACAACCAAAAGATGCTGGAAGTAGCCGCATGTCTCAATGTCCCATTGGAGGCCCTGAAGACTCCCAGCTCAGTGTAATAGCGCCTCTATGGGTTTTAATGATAAATGCAATCAAATGGGAAACAAACAATCCCATGAACTCTGACACCTGAGAACAGTGGAACTGGTGAGGACGGCGATATCCACCCTCATTAAACAGACCTGAAGGGCTGAATGGAGTTGCAGAAGAGGTAAGAAAGTTTGTCCACAGCATCAGCACAGGTGTTTGGTGTCAAGGCAGCTGGTGGGGTGGGTCCACCTGTCTTCCACCCGTCCCACAAACCTCCACCCTCTCTGCTGTGCTCCCATGGTGACAGATGGAGATCCTCGAGGTTCTGATGTATCTCTCACCGCTCCTCCCAGCTGTCTGTCCCTGTGGGCAATTCTGGCCTGCTCATTTGGACCAGTCACAGTAGCACAGGTTAACTGCTTACAGAGAGGGTCAAGACCGAATGAATGACAACAGAGATCCTCCCGTGAGCAATTAAGAAGCGTAAAATTGATTTGTAGTCACAAATAGCACAAGGAAGTGAAATCCTGAAAAATGGAAAAGACGAACCCCAGAGGCAGACAATAAAATCATGGATAAAGGGATTATTTAAGGGAATAGTTTGAAAGCTATTTGTCCACTCCACACATGACTTTCTCCCTGGTGTGGAACACAAAAGGAGATGAGAGAGTAAATGACATCTGGCTTTCATCTGTTTTTGTTGTACATGGAATAGTAAGTTGTTCAGGTTTGAAAAACATAAGGGTGAGTAACTGATGGCAAAAGTTTCAACTATCCCTTTAATATTTAAATGGATTTTTCTGGAAATTAATAAGTAAATGTAAATGCTTGCTTGAGGAAAATACACATTTGTCTCCTTGACAAATGTCTTAAACTGGGCTCAAGATACCAAAGTCAATCAAAAGTCAGATTTTAATATAAACTCAAATATTTCTCATTGGATTTTAAGTCAACCAGAATTGTCAGCTGGGAACTTTTTGATTTTTTCTTCATTGTTTTTTATACAGTTTGTTTAGCAAGATTTTTTTAATGTTTTTAAAAGTAAAACGCTTATCATTAAGGCTGTATTTATTTGAATGATAATATAATAAAAACAGTAATATTAAATAATAACAGAAAAAATATCACATTTTTTAAAATAAGTGTTTTCTATTTGTGAATACATTTTCCAATGTCATTTATTCCTGTGATGTCAAAGCTGTATTTTCAGCATCATAGTCAGTGTCACGCTAATCTTCAGAAATCATTCTAAAATGATGATGTGATGCTTAAGAAACATTTTTATTATCTGCGGAACACTAATTAAGATTTTTTTTATTGAATCTGCGAGCTGGATCACTCCTCTGTAGGTTTATTTTAGGGATTAGATTGGGCTAACCTAAAAAGTTATGAAAAGACATTGTGAAAATAGTTTAAAGTGAAAAAAATATTGTTGGTTTAGCAATTAGTTCATTGAAATTGAAAAATGGAGTTAATACAATGGAGATTAATTTAATCAACAGAAACTAAAAATATTATGTTATCTGAAACTACATAAATTATCTAAATTGATTTGACAAAAGAAAAATGTTATTGATTACAAATCAGTGAAAATATTTTTTACAGTGTACAGTGGCTAATACTCAGGTTAATCTTTATCAAGTGGCAGAATAGCTTTTGTGCAGAAAACAAACAGAAATAACAACTTCAGACTATTCAACTATTCATTTCCTTCTCTGTGGCCTAGAGCGCAAGTGCTTTTGTGTTGTACGCAGCACACATGACACACATGACCAGCGGTCAGCAAATAGTGAGCCTACGTGTCGACATACAACGCAGAAGTACTGCTGCAGGGTTACACTACAGTGAAAATCTAAGGCCCACAGAGAAGGAAATGAATAGTTGAATAAAGTCGATTATTTTTGTTCGTTTTGCACACAAAAGTATTGTCGCTTAATAAACTTAAAGGACAACTCCAGTGCAAAAATGAACCTTTGGTCTAATTACACATTGTTGCCTAGTCAACCGTTATCTGAGATTTGTTTTCATGATTGCCGAATGTAAATAGTTTTATCTCTAAAAACAGTTTAGCCTATAATGCTAGTATAACACTAGTATATAGGGCATAGAGTAATGACAAATAAAAATTGCTTGTTATTACCACTAACAAGGCTCAAAATAGCCCCACAGTAACACGGTAGCATAATAAGGGTCCCTACATTCAAACTGAAGCATTGAGAACTTTGTCAGTGTCCATACAGTTTAATAAGAAGATATTTATACACAGAGTCAACTTTGCGAATACAGGAAGAAGCCATCTTTGAAATATAGTCTCTACCAGTCGATATTACGACGCCGATCCAAGTGCGCTGAACTGTGCAGAATCTCATATGGTCCGTTGTTTCCGGAAGAACACACAAACACGAACCATTTTCTTCTCTTCAATATGTACATGTAGCCTACTGTTCGCGCTCACCTTATCACCTTATTCACATCTCACCATCGCACTTGGATCGGCGTTCGTAGATCGACTGGTAGAGACTATATTTCAAAGATGGCTTCTTCCTGTATTCGCAAAGTTGACTGTGTGTATAAAATATCTTATTATTAAACTGTATGGACACTGACAAAGTTCTCAATGCTTCGAGTTTGAATGTAGGGACCCTTATTATGCTACCGTGTTACTGTGGGGTTATTTTGAGCCTTGTTAGTGGTAATAACAAGCGATTTTTATTTGTCATTGCTCTATGCCCAATATATGAGCGTTATACTGAGCATTATAGGCTAAACTGTCTTTATAGATAAAACTATTTACATTCGGCAATCATGAAAACAAATCTCAGATAACGGTTGACTAGGTAACAATGTGTAATTAGACCAAAGGTTCATTTTGCGCCGGAGTTGTCCTTTAAGATTGAGCCACTGTCAGTCACTCGGACTATTTTAACGATGTCTTTCATAACTTTTGGGCCGGCCAGTTTAGATCATTTAAGAAGACAATATGGAGGAGTGATCTAGCTCTCAGATTTCATCAAAAATATCTTAATTTGTGTTCCAAAGCTAAATGAAAGTCTTACGGGGTTGGAACAACATGAGGGGGATTAATTACTGATAGTATTTTAATTCCTGGGAGAATTAACCCTTTAAAGTGATGCGAAAAAGGAAAATAGGTGCTTTCCTATGAAGTTGTTCGAGTGGATTACGGTGTTATTGGTGACCTTGAAACCAACTGTAAATAAAACACCATCAGCGTAAACAGCCGATTAGTCACACTAGGTTTATTGATCGATATACGTCAGAATTTCCGCAAATGCGTTTCCAACTCCCGTTATTCAAAATGGGCTAATTCTTTTTCGTCAAAAATCACCTCAAGCAAGCGTAAAAACATTTTATTTCAATCACTTGTTTTCGGATGCGATACGTCAAAATGCACATTTAAACAGGGTGATGGAAACAGCTAATGAGTAAGACAATTAAAAAAGAGCAACCAATGAGCAATATTCCAACTGGACAAGCAAGAAAACAAATGTAAATTTAATATTTTTAAAAAAGCAGCCCCAACAGGATCTAGGCCGATCTATGTTGCTGTCTATGAGCCATCATGCAAATCCTCAATGTCTCTAAGCTCGTTGCTCTGTGTGTGTTTTGCACTGCAGTACTTTCTACAACAACCGCTACACTACACAAGTTAATTAGATAGTTCCTGCTATGCTGGGTGGGTGTGTGGGTGACTGGTCCAATTCCAGTAAATGACTCTAATCCATAAGAATGGATCTATCCTAGAGGACCTAATAATGTTAATTTGCTGAACTTACTGCAAACCAAACCGCATGTTGATTTTCACCGGTTGCGTTCATGTCGACTAATGCCGCACATGTGAGGAAAGGCGTTCAACAGCAGCCAAATGAACATCAATGACTGCTTCCTCTATGGGGACCAAACAAGCACTCACACAGGAGGCAATATAAAGCCCTTAATAAACACGAAAATAAATAAATAAATAACTAGGCAGCTCTAAAGGGTCCATGAGACCTACATCTGTCTCATTTCCTGTCAGGGAGTGTCTCAGTTCAGAACTGTTCCAGTTTTGTTATATCACATGTGTTCGTAAGCACGCGCTCGTTACCGGTGTGTCTGAGTTATGACTAAAGGTTGATCTTCCGCAACAGCCACGAAACTGCATCGTTTCGCCTCACGTCCGTCAACATGGCTCCCGCCGGATCTACAATGGCACATTAAGCAATCCTCACCCGTCCCATAAAATAGACAGACTGCAGTTCTGGCTGCAACAGTAGACACTTTCTTCATAAGCGCTGAGGGTTTGCCGCCGAGAGCAGAGTACCCTCAACCCCTTTATGACGATAAAACCAGATAGTCAGCCATTTTGGATAAAATGGACTCACGAATTCCCAAGCATGAACTGATTCAGCCAGCTCAAAGTCTCCCGCTGTGTGGAATGACAGACTGCGAGACTCAGATTGACCACTGGCTTCGGCAAGTAGGGCCAGATCACCATGACAACAGTCAAAGGAATTGCAAGGCATGATGGGAGGTCAGCACCAGACTTCTTCCCAGGGGTCCAGAGAAACAGTTGGAGACCAGGCTTTCACGTACCATAGTGCAAAATTAATCTAGATTTAAAAATGTATTTTCATGGGGTTCTATTCTTTTCAATTCAGTACGTATTGATTTGAACACTGCAATGGACACTTACAGCATAAGGCAAAAAGTATAGACACATGAACATCCATTTGTGCTCGCTGAACATTTAAAAAGTCAAAATCTTTATTTTTGTTGTATTGTATTATGTTAGCATTGTTATTGTAATTAAAATTAATAATATTCTATTTACTTATTTAATTTTAGCATAAACGATGTGGAGGAGAAATGTTTTAGGCTTTTTGTCATGCTTTGGAAAAAAGCTTTTTCATTTAATTTTTAAAATCATGTTTCCCACCAACCCTTAAATGCCACTCTCCTCATTTACCTTCAAATGTCAAACAGATCAATCATTCTATTTGCAAACTGTTCTCACAAAAAATATCACACGAACCTATCTGATAAAGAGAAAATTCTGCCATAATTACAAAGCCTGCAAAGACATCTCTCTTTTTTTTCTTCTTTCCTCTCTGTGGAATGAGGCATGGGACTCTCCATCATCAGTGAGTGTGTAATGAATCCATAGAGACACGTTTGGACAAATAATTGAACTGTTATCATTCACGACTTAATTTACACTGCTCAGGGAGTAACTATGAAGACAGCGTGGATGCCAGCCAGCACGGAGAGAAGTAAAGGGACGCAGAAAGAACAGGAAAAGTAATACATGGTGTCTTCAAGTTAAGGGATCAAGTTCAGCCAATAAATTAAAATTCAGTCATCATTTACTCACACTCACATCATTCTAAACCTGTATGACTTGATTTTTTCTGTGGAACACAAAAAGTGCATTTTTGGAGAATATTCTGGTTGCTGTTTTCAAAGTGAATGAGGGGTGAATGTCATCCAGAAGAGCACCATAAGAGGCCATTCATGCTTCGTAGAACAACAACACTGGAATAGCAACGAAAATGAAATGGAAAAATTATGCGAACCACCCTTAAATGTACAATAAAATGCCTATATTCCAGTACTAGTTCTAGCTCAGTTTAGCTTTCGTTTCATTTTGATTGACTTAGCAACATGACATCATGACTTTTGCGTAACATACACGCCACTTTCGAGTCAAGTGGCGTGTTATCTCTACGCATTTTGAGCTATCCGCGTGTATGTCTGCGCCATTAATGTCCAAGTGATTCCGCTTGTATGCACACGCCGTTAAATGTCTGAGTGAAACAAAGCAAAATGTAGATCTACATCTGGGGAACAATATTTTTTTTCCTAGGATGGTGAGGGAGACTCATAAATGGTATTAACCCCAGTGACGGGTAGGTTTAGGGACGGGGTTGAAGTAAGTTATATATTTGTATACAGTAATAACCAGTGGTGGAAAGAGTACTGACAAATTGTACTTAAGTAAAAGTATTGCTACTTAAGCAATAATTTACTTGAGTACAAGTAGAAGTACTGAAAAATAATATGACTCAAGTAAGAGTAAATAAGTAGTTTGCTTAAAAACTACTCAAGTAACTACGTTACAAAGTACTTTAGTGTTTTTCTATGTTTACCCAAAATGGGGAGATGATAGCAAAATGGAGCGCTAAACACTCTCATGTCATCTGTTTCATTCATACTGAAGGCCCAGTACTGATGCATAGAAGTATTAAACTTCTGCCTTATATGGATATAATAACATGCAGATAGTGATGTTTTGACTTATGAAACATGAAGACAAACACATTATAGCTATAATATATCTTTGTTTATCAAACTATCAGGTATTTTCAAAAGAATTGATGTATGTCTTTAAAGGGATAGCTCACCCAAAAATGAAAATTAGCCCACGATTTACTCTCCCTCAAGTCATCCTAGAAGATATGACTTTCTGCTTTCAGTCGAATAGAGTTATATTAAAAAATGGCCTGGCTCTTCCAAACTTTATAATGGCAGTGAATGACTGGAGAAAATTTGAAGCCCAAAAAAGTGCATCCATCCACGATAAAAGTGCTCTACATATAGAGAGCCTAAGTCCCACCCCTCCGCTTCCGGCTCATGGGACCTTATTCGGAAAAAATATGAATGGCGAGAGACAACTTATCTTTTTATTCCGTCTGAACTGTGCCCAGAATTACACATATGTTTGTGAATTTAAAAGATAATTCTGAAAGTCAAAAGCGTCGCAGTTTGTCATAAAACAGAAGAGTAACATTTAGTTTTATGTGAAGATTGCTCAATGAACTACATCTCCCGGGAAGTGAAACAACGAGCGAGATCCCCTGCTTGTGTGTGTGCAGTCTGGTACAAAACACTCAGGCATGACGGCGTAACGTTACGATTATAACATAAGACTATAGACACAATGACAGACGTTAGCCTCAGTAAAGTTAGC
The DNA here is from genome assembly GCA_030378365.1 of Hybognathus amarus. Lineage (NCBI taxonomy): Eukaryota > Metazoa > Chordata > Actinopteri > Cypriniformes > Leuciscidae > Hybognathus > Hybognathus amarus. The sequence continues at coordinate 112,864 of JAQIUQ010002155.1, forward strand.
TTCATTCATTGAGAGAAAATGTGCGTCTTTGGGGTTTGTAGTCTTTGTAATTACGTATTTTCACAGTGTTATACCTCAACGGGTTTACATCAAACTAAGACGTTCTTGACTTTAAAATGATTCTTTAATTGACAAACATCATATGTGTAACTCAGAGCACAGTTCAAACGAGATCAAAATATTTGTTGTCTCTCGCCATTGACTACCATACAATATTTTTCCGAAATAAGGTCCCATGGTGGTCGACCGGAAGGGGAGGGACTTAGGCTCTCTATAGCCTACTAGCTTTCTCTGTTGTCAAGAGCAATTGTTTATTACTAATTTTGAAAAGTAAGTCCAGGTAAGATCATTTGAATTTTTTTGAATTATTTGAATCATTCATAGAAAGCAAAGAAGGTTAATTGAGAACTCGAGGTCCGATAAAAAAAAGTATGAAAAACAATAAAACAGTATGAATAAAAAATTCCCAGTAAAAAAAATAATAATAATAAAAAATTAAGTGGGGTATGGTTAACATGTTAAATTAAATTATCTTTTTTTGGTTGTAGCCTACCGAAAATGTGCTGGGAGCCCACTGTTGCTATAGGAACGAACTACACTTTTACATGCATCTGATTGACAGATAAATCATGCAATCTTATTTCACTGTTTTTTCAGCTTTGTACAAAGTTTGCTTCGTATATTAAGTTAACTGTATTGTTAAACAGGGCGAGCTTTACCATTAATTCAACTGTGTGAATGTATTTTAGACACTTACAGTACATTGATCTCGCTCCGTCCATCCAATAACTGCGTCCATGTTATGAGCCAAGCTTTTTTATTTACTTCCACTGCTCAGTGCTCTGGTATTATCAATGGTATAACCCATTTCAGTAGTTGCCATAATTAAATATGAACAGAATACTTACATCCACTGAAATATTGAAACGTTAGCGCGACTGATTCAAAAAGTTCAAAACACGAGCGCCAGTGATTAAATGTCAAAGCGCGGTTTGAACGTCCTGCCCCCCAGCTGAACAGGAGGTTTTGATTGGTTTTGCACCCGAGCCTGACCTGTCTGTTATTGGCTGAAGGGCTTTAGAACTGTCTGTTATTGGCTGAAGTGCTTCAGATATGTCTGTCATTGGCTGAAGCGCAGGGCCCACCGCAGTAGTTTTGAAAAGTGTCTGTCAAATGTCAGCTTGCACTGTTGCTCCGTCTGCACCTTTGTCAAAGTACTTTGTACTTTTTATGAAATATAAATGTAAAGAAGTTGAATACTTTATTTTTATTTTCCTCAAGTAAGAGTAAAAGTACCACAATTTAATTATACTCAAGAAAGTAGAAAAAATGAAAAAATCTACTCAAGTACTGTAACGAAAGTATTTGTAATTAGTTACTTTCCACCACTGGTAATAACGTTAAGTCATTGGCGTTCATAAACACGCTCAAAAGCTATTATGCGTGTTGATAGCACGGCAAAATGGAAATACGAAGTGGCATGTCATACACACGCTACTTCATGAGATCAGTCTGGACTTTTAGATTATATGTCTTCAGTTACCTGTTACCCTTGTTCTAGTTTCCAGCTACTAATCAGTTGTCATGGACATTCATTTACCGAGCACATCTATCTATATTCAGTTCATTATTGCTGTTTTAAGATCCTCTTTAGTTCACATGCATAGGCATCCGAAAACTAAAAAATGCTGCCTTCGGAGGACACATTGCAAGGTAAGAAGGCATCAAGGCACGTCCAAATCCAATGTTAGCTTCACTTTCTGGCTCCAGAGATAACTTAACCTGGTCAAATTTTTAAGGCAGCGTAGATGTATCCTTCGCTGCCTTGGATATCCTTACAATTCTTTACATTAAATTCGGTGACAGTTAAGCTAGAAAAAGAAAGATGGAAAGCTGCGGTTTCTGGTCAGTTTGTGTGTAAATGTTTTAAACCAACATTTTCCACCTCTGATGTAATTTGGTGTTTCTCACCAAAGCTTGTTCGATTTTACTGTAGATCATAAAATGTTACGCTGCCTCAGAAGTCTGTCTGAAATCAGTTTTATGAGGTTCCTTTGTGTGCAAACACTGCCTGCAGAGTCATTGGCAATAAGGCAGCAAGGCAACAAGTCAGTTTTCGGATGCAGTCATTGTCCGATATTGTTCGTGTGTTTGTTCTTGCACGCCGTCTTGGATCATTGTGGATGATCTGAGTTGACTGTTTAAATTCACAAAGTAATTGACTTTGTCTATTTGAATCTTCTTCATAATCATATCTTTGGATTGTAAACGTGACACTTTGAACAAAGACGAGCAGAAAATTAAGAAATGTATTTAGTAGCAGGTTACTAAACATCTTGAACGATAGAGATGAAAGATTCGTTCAAGAATCAAATTGATTCATTTCCCAAGTCAATACACCCGGCGCAACGGAAGTGTTTTTGCTAGCTTCAGCCGAAAAAGTTATAATTTTCACGTCATGCACCACTTTGTTTAAATGGCAAATGCATTTGCACCCATTTGTGTGCCCATGGGCGTGCTGGTCTGAAAAACGAGGTGTCTTGCTATTTTGAGGCTACAGGAATAGACTCCGTCATTGACCAACTAAAACCTATATTTAGTATATTTTATCAAATACGTTTTTGTTTTTTGTTAAAGAGCGCATTAGTAATGTGTGCCTATAAGCAGGTCAACAACGTGCGTACACTCTGCATATTAAACACACAGGGACGCACAGCAGCATGCCAAATATTTAAAATAAAAGGATTACAATGTAAAAGATTATTGTTGTGTGTATAAATATATGGTGGAATCTGGGTTGTCCCTTATGGTCTGCTTGCGCACTTTTACCTTGTGCACAAGCAGTCCTGTTTGCACTCTAGAGACGTTTGGTCACGATTGGTCTTTCCATTATGTAAATAGAGAATCCGCCATGGTGCGCCACCATTGAACAGCATATTTAAAGGGAATAACTGGCATTTAAAGGGAATGGAAAATGACTCTGGTTTAACACACGTAAATCCCAAAACACACCCATTACTCAATAAGAGAATAGGGACAACCCTTTTAGACCATGCACATGGCACGCCAACCATTTTTCCTGTCGTTAAACTAGCAAAAGTGGATTCGGACACGCCCTAAATGAACTTGCGGCCCGCGCTTTAGACCATGCGCTTTGATCGTTAAAATATGGCCCAGAGACTATCAATAAATGTAGAGTATGACACATGTTCAGGCCACCTTAACATCACAAATACTGTGCAATATCTATCCGAGATGAGCTGGTGTTTGTTAGCATGCACCGTGTTCAGGTGAGCAGTGGTGGGGTGGGAATGATATAGCATGACGCTAATCAGCTGCTGACAACACTGGCCAAACGGGTGGTTCGGGTCTGGCACGGCGGTACCACGGCTCGGTTTGAAGTTTAATGATGCCAGCTGCCGGCTCTGCCAGACTGGAGGCACTGAACGATCTGGCGCTGCCAGCACAGAGGCACCTGGACGCCCGGCACGCGCAGCACGGACGGGGAGGTGGGGCTGCCACGAGCCTATGGTGGGGCCGTGTGCCGCGGAGGGGCTCGAGCTCTCTTTGAAGAGTAACCCCCCCATTTCCATATTTCATTACACACAGCTGAGCGACAGAGCACCAGCCAGATGTTCTATTTTGAGCTATTTAAATTTTGACCTGCTTTTTCCTGCTTCTGTCTGTGAAGAAGAAAAAGATGGAAGGGTTTCAATCAACAAAAACAGCACAGATGCCAACTTAGTTGGAAAGATGCTGGTGTGGATTATTGTACCTTTTGCCCACACAGTCAGTTGATTTTAATCTGTGAACAGACTGACAAAATGCAGAGAAATTTAACCCTGTTTAACTTGTCAGTCTGTCCAGATGTCTGTGGAGAGGTGTTTTCACACGCATACAAGCATCTTATTACACAGAGTTTGTTCACTCATGCCCTATTATTTTAATTTGTTTATTGAGTTTTGTTTATTCATATTGAATTTTAAACCTGTTTAGTTTGTTGATTGCCCACACCTTCATGGATCATTGAACAGCATATTTTTTCAGTAATTAACATTATTTCCCCAGTATTGCTCAGAGTTTGCGCTTTCATAGCTCCAGAGACTTAATGGAGCTCTAAATTAGCCATCAATTTGTGTCTCAGATGTTTCTACTAAAATCCCGTAGGAGAAATAAGAATAAACACAAGTTGTTGACCAAAAAAAAAGTAAGAGGTAGGAGTAATAAAATGAATGAGGATAGGGTAGCTCAGATAATTTGGAAAGTTTAATGAGAAATTTTTGAGCTCATATTGAAATCTAACATTTGCAGAATCTTGACGAATCTGAGCAAAGTGTGAGACATCTCTTCTGAATCTATAGATTCAGACCAATATTTTCTTATTAGATCAATATTTTTGTCATGCATCTGCACTGATTGTGGTTCCGCACCATTCAGAGTTGACTAAGAATGCTTTGAATCGAGGTCGCAAACTGGAAATATAATTGAAATTATGAATAAAAGGAAGTAAAATTGAAGTAAAATAACCCCAATAAATGTCATTTATGCATGCCAAGACTTGTTGACTTGTTTAAACTGCAAATAAATAATTCCTCTTCCTGTCATTTCAATTTACATTCCAACTCAACTTCCTGTTGAGAGTAATCAATGAATTACTCAATTTCCTATTTCAGTCAATTTGTAAATTCTAGAATTTTGCACAATGAATATTTCTAATTTAAAAGAAAATTTAATTTCAATGCTTTTTCACTCGTTCATAAAATGATACTTTATTAACAATGTTCGGGAGAAACACTTTCATGTTCTTTGACAGTTTTAACCAATAAACTGCATGCCTCCACAGAACCGTCTCCTCACGACTGGTTCCTATCCCAGCCAGGGATACGGGGGAAACTCTCAGGTGCGGACCAATTCCCCTTGGATAGTAAATACGCATTCTCTTACTATATCTGATTATTTGTAAGTATGAAACTTTTGGATTTCCAGAGAAACTTTGCATTCATCCCACCGATTGGTGATGGAACAAATATGAGGTGGGAGAGAAAACTATATTTCATTGGTTTTGGGGCTGAAAGCAAAGTTTCTTGGGGAAATGCAATACCTTTGTGTGAGATCACAAAAGTATTGTGATCAAATGCAAAGTTTAAAAAAAATGTATGTAAAAGTTTGGGAGCGAATGCAAAATCATCTAACTAAAATGTTTCCTTCCAGTTTCATTTCCCACCCATATGTGGTGGTGACGCTTTCAAGTAACTCAGAGGGTGGCGATGCCAATAACGATGCCAATAACGATGCCAAAGATGTCAATCAAGTTTCAGACAACAGAAGAAGATATACATCGTCTCTCACCAGAGCATGTGAGTGAAGTGGTAATATTTCCTCCAGATAGGAGAACGTCATTATGAAGACTTAGCGCCCCTCACTTAGAATGCCCGCAGTGACATGCTGGTTAGAAAATATGGGATATAAGTAGGGCTACCTAGTAGTAGTTCATTTAAGCCATTAGTCTAATCGCATATTTATATTAATTTAAGTACTTAAATTATATATGGGATAGAATACTAAACCATAATGGTGATGCAAAGTATGAAATCGCTCATAACTCCTAAAACCGTTAGGCGTAGACTCAAGTGTCTTACATCTTTGAAATCCATGAAAAATAAACATGAAAATGGCTTTAAAGTACAACTCCGGCACAGAATGAACCTTTGGTCTAATTACACATTGGTACATAGTCAACCGTTCTCTGGGATTTGTTTTCATGATTATCAAATGTGAAGAGTTTTATCTCTAAAAACTGTTTAGCTTATAACGCTAGCATATGGGGCATAGAGTAATGAAAATAAAAATCGATAGTTAATACCACAAACAAGGCTCAAAATAGCCCAACACTAACACAGTAGCATAATCAGGGTCCCTACATGCAAACCAAAGCATTGAGAACGTTGTAAGTGTACAGACACTATGGGCCCTATTTTAACGATCTGAAACGCAAGTGTCAAAGCGCAAAGCGCAAGTAACTTTGTGGGCGGATCCCGGCGCTGTTGCTATTTTCCCGGAGGGATAAATGTCTCTTGCGCCTGGCGCAAATCTAAAGCGCAAATCTGGAGTAGCTTCATTATTCATAGGTGTGGGCGCAATAGGCGCAATTCTATTTAACGGCGCATTTACCGGCGCGCTTCAGCAACAGTTCACTGCCGAGGAGATCGATGTTCTCGTCAGGGCCATAAAGAAAGAGAAGTGACATTGGAGATGGAACAAACCCACCCAAATTAGCTTCGGTTAAACATGCATACAATAATTTGGGTAATTGTGTAAGCTTTATGCCTATTTTTCCCATCGTCATGGACATAACAATGATTTCCCTCATGTTTATATATTTTTCCTTATAATAATGTATCATTTGCAAAAAGTAAAATGCATCTGTGTTGCTGAGAGAATCATCTACAGTGTATGCGCGTTGTTCACACTCTGTATTATGGCCAAGCATGCACGCTTAAAATAGCATCTGAATGTACGTGCAACACGTGCAACGCTTTAGACCAGGTTTTTTTTCTGGTCAGTGGCGCAATTGTTTTCTTGAACTGCAAAATAGCACCAGGGATTGTTTGCGCCGACACACGCCTCCTTTTTGCGTTCATTTCTTAGTCTACCGACGTGCGCCTGTGGAGAAAAAAAGCCAGCTTTGCGCGAGTGCAAAATAGGAATGATAAATGCGTCAGTGTATAAAGTCATTTGCGCCGGGTGCAAGATAGAGCCCTATGACTTTCCTTAAGGCTATAAATAGTCTTTTCTATCTATAATCTAAGTGGTTATATGCTTGCTAAATAAAACATGATAGCCTACCTTTTTAAGCACTGGCTTAAAGGCCTTAAAGCACTTGAATCCCGATAATTGCTGCTTGCGGCTATATTTTAATATGTTGTTTATTAATATCATTTATTAATGCTTATTTGAGATGTTACAGAAATGCTTGAAACCCTGTATATAATCAATTATGATTATTATTAAAATGATTTTCATTATAGTTTAATCATTATTTAGTTATCATTGAATCAGAAAAATAGTTTTAAAAAAATGGTCCAGCAAATGAGTTATTAGAGTTTTAAAACTTTTAAAAACAAAAACAATATTGTTCATTCTCTAGTTACAAAACCTCAATCTCTGTTTTGCGGTGCCCTGTTTAAGTTCAGCTCGATCACAGTGCCTTCACACACACACACACACACACTGAACTCTGATATCATTCTCAGGTTAATGCCTGCAGGCTAATGTACTGCACCACCTCACAGCTATTAATATGGATTTGATCCTGAGATCACGCAGCACCCAATACAACTCTAAACTGCAGGGACACGGATGACCTTTGTAGGAGTGTATGTGAAAGATGGAGGGAGGGGGCAAAGAGAATCTCATTTCCATTAAATACTGTTGTCCACAATCAGCAAAGAAGTACTGTCCCTCAAAATATCACATCTGATATGCCATCTCATTCTTTTCTACATGTGATCTAGACATGCACATAGGCAGAATACTATGTGCCTGAAACAGAGATAGGTGCTGTCAACATTTTGAGGCCATCCATCACTGTAACCCAATCAACTTTAAGTGCTCGCTATAATCCAATCAGTCACAAGCACACTCTGGCTCATAATCCAATCAGAACAGGGCCATTCCCAGATGACAATCTACTCCACCTGTCAGCACCACTGAGCATGTGTCACGCAGGCAAGGTATCTGATTGGCCTTAGTAGTAGTATAAGGCGATTGGACAGCAGGTTAGGTCATGAAAGGTCATGTCAAAAGCAATGAGATAAAATTGAATTCAGACTCACAGTGACAAACAAGGGAAAAGCATACACATCTTTTAACCAGCATGTGACTAACTGTTATTTAAAAATACTGCCAATATTCTTTGGTATCTATACAAATCCTGTTTTGAATGTATGTCTGGAGAAATAGATATTTCAGGATTCCCACAACTATTGACCAACGTATTTCCTTTGTGATTGCTGATTTTTATTTATTTATTTATTTTTAATACCGCACTCACAAACAGGAAGTTCAAACTTAGTAATATTTTTAATATTTTTAACCTTATTAAATATTTTTAATTTAAATGACTTATTTTTTCAAAACTATTCTTACTTTTATTGATTTCTATAAAGGCCTTGAAATCACTTTTTTTATCTTTTGCAAATATTTTGCAAATGGTTCATGCAATAGTTTTTCCCTTGAAACACTGATGTGATGAGTGTATAAATAAATCAGTTTTGCTCTTGTTAATTATAAATATACTGTCAATCATCAGAACATTGGAGAGGAACTTGGCCCAAGACTCTTTTGTGTTAAAATGACAAAACCCAATAAAATGTCTCTTTCAGGAACAGATGTTTCAACATCCTTTAACTAAAGGGAAATTGTGTTGATTATATAAATTGGGTTTGGTTCTGTCACATAAACATTTTTATATATACTTTTTTTAATGCTGTGAGGAATAAATATAGTTGAACGTTGAACTCATCCAGCACAAGTATGCCTAAATTAAATGCACATCGAGAATGGATAAGATATAATATCATCATTTCACAACTAATTAAGGGTAGAAAACATAGTTGATGGGGATGTTTGTTTAATGAACTACGCCTCACAAGCCTGAGAGCATTTGGTGGATACAAAGACTATTAAACTTGTCATTTGATCAATCAGATTTTTGAAAAATATATTAATAGCAATTTTAGCTACACTTATAGCTGATATTTGTTCTAAGATACCGTTCCAGGCAATATAATAAAAGTTATTTTGTGAGCTGAGAGAGCGAAAGCAATTACACCACACGTTCTCTGAGATACAATATTTACCCATCAATCCTCCCTTCTTCATCAAGACAATCAGAATCAACTCACCCTAAGCTCAATAAATATACAAGTACAGACTAAAATAAAAAGTTAAGGAAGACAATGGCATAAAACTTTCAGGGAAAATGGTAAGCAAACATTTAATGAGACTGATGTGTTCCTTCTAAAAATGACACGGTGCGCAGCTGATCACTCAATTTAGTAGATGTAGGCTTATTCTGAGAGTACAATTTGAAATGACTTTTCCCATTTTTTTAATGTATGCTAATGTTGACATTTATAGATTATTAAAATATGATTTCAAGTTTAAAGGTAAAGTCTTCAACTTTCACATAGGTAAATACTCTACCATAGTCATCAATGACTAACATTTTATGATATCACTGGTCAAAACTGTCTAAGCAGTAAATAATAATTGATTTTTTACACTCTCTGAAAAAAATGTGAAGAATGCTTACCAGGGAGGTTGCCAGGGTGATGGTATGCCGTTGCTTGGGTATACTGAAAGGGTAGCCAGCTCAAAAGAGCTATATTAAATTCTGGATTGGTAGATATGGCTAGGTTATTCCTCAGAGCAAGTTTATGATATTTGTTTCCCCACCTGATTCATCATCTGCAAAGAAAAAATGATAAACCTGATTAAATGGCTTGTCTCCCATTTAAGATGAAGTAAGGAAGTATACTGTATGAACACACCTTGGTTCGTCTAAATGCCTTCCATTTTGAGATATTGGAAATTGCAGACAGCACTTGTGTTGATAGAGGCCAGTGTGTGTCCATGAAAGCCATTTAAGAGAAGGTTTGACAGAGAGCTAATATTTCTCTCTCATTGTGTGTGACTGTTTCTGTTGCACACCACGCTGATCCCTCATCTGACCTGCAGTAGATCTTCTTCAGCGCTCGGACACTTTCTCCCCTCACACATTCATTATATTCTACCTGCAGTTCGATCTGACACAAAGGCCCACATCCACTGGGGAGGTCAGAGGTCAGGAAGATGGATGACTGATTTGTGAGACTGACCCCTGGGTGACGGACAGCCTGATCCACCAAACATAAGTCTGTTTTATAGTCATCAATCCTGAATACAGCACTGCTGTCACTCAAACATGACCAATCATGTCTCTGAAGGAAATAGGCACAGGAATAACATGGAGAGAAGCTTCAATGATTTAAAATATTTTGCAGACTGACTTCTTTTTCTCAAAATACAGTTTAAATCAGGGGCGTAGGCAGAAATTTAATTTTGGGTGGGCCAGTGAAAATGTGAGTGGGCCTATAGTTTTTCATAGAAAAAAATGACTTCAATAATAATTAACCTTAGAAAGTAGAAAAAATAATAGACAAACTGCAAAACCAGTAGTTTGTAATCGGCAAATCATCATGTTCAACCAACAGAGCTCTATAAGGGCTGGATAAACCAGTAGACAATAACCTGTCTATTTTATTCAGGCTAATCAGCAGTGTAAAGACAGTTCACCCGAAAGTAAATTAGGCTAAGCTAAAATAATAATAATAATATCCAAGTTATATCGGCGGGTAAACCCGCGTCAGGCTGACCGGGAGAGAGGGAGAGAGAAGCGGCCGTCGCCAGCACCTGACTAACCTTCTTGTGGGTTAATGAGTGTGAAGAACTGGGCTGTGTGGACTCGGTAGATGAAGGCAGTGGCGTGTCTTCTTCCTCAACTCTCGCTTTTTACAAATAGCACATTAAAGAAAGTTGTTTAGCCATTATTGTGGCGCCGGTGCCAGTGAGAGTCGGAACCATGAGGTCGGAACCCCCAGCAACCATAGCATTGTGATAGCAACCAATGACGTTCCGGAGGAAGGCTTGCTTCGACAGTTCCATTTTATTTGGGAAACGAATTTAACACACACAGCAGTCAACAATAAAACCAGGTATATATTAATATATTTTCTTAAATACATTTGAATAATAACAATAAACTAAAAATGTATTTTTTCTCAAACTTGCCTGGGCGGGCAAGTGAGTAACGTGGGCGGGCCAGTGCCGCCCTTGCCCAATACTGGCTACGCCCCTGGTTTAAATCACTGTTAATTCTGTTACATTCAGGAGGGGTCACAATTAAAAAGTAAAAATTTACAAAGTTAGGCTACTCCTAATGAATGTATGAGTTTGCCGAATGTTGCATCAACTAATCATCTAAAAAATGTAGGCCTACAATACTGCACAAAATGTAGCAAACCTTTTACATGATTGGAAGTTAGAAAAACAGCTGGACCTGGAATGACTTAACGTTAGTGAATATCATTTTACCAAAGTAGGCCTATCACCAAGATCAACAGTGATTGTTGGAACAACATTCCAATCGATTTACGGTTTATGTCAAGTTTAGGATGCTTCTACATCAGTTTTATTAACCTTAACCTTCCTTTTGATTTTAGGGACAGGTTATGGGTAGTGCTTGGATTAGCGATAGGTTTAAGACAATTTTTTTTTCAGACAAGTAGGCCTATGTTGATAGGAACATGTCTTACTTGACAAAATCACAGTGACCTAAATGGCTTACAGCTCTTTTAACTTTTCTGATTTTCAGCTCGTCTTTGAAATCACTCAGGTGGGAACACTCTCCCATCTCAACAGCCATCGTAACAATTCTTTCATTATCAGCGAAAATGTGAAATAACCTTTGCAAAGGCGGGTGAAGTTTTAAAGCCGCTGGCACGCGAAGGTCTCCTTGACATTTTGCCGCTCATCTTCTCCAACGCTTCCTCCTGTCTGAGGGAAGAGATGCGCGCGCCCCAGTGACATTTACCAAAGTCATCAAGCACGGAAAAAATCATATTAGCGAGAAAGAAACTGCTAAAAGCAGCTTGTTCCGTTCCGTTCAGAGTACCTGGTTTATAAGAACAAACTGTATTCAACTGAACAGCAAAACTTGCATGTGAAAATAAAGATAGGCTGCACCGGATAGGCTACATGTGATGGAAAGATAGCCTACTCGCTCTCTAAATAGGTTACAGCCTAAGCCTATATACTGTATATAAATTAAAATACATCCTAAAAGAACATAACTCTCCACTGGTTTCCTTATAAAACGAAATAAATGTATACTAAGACAATGTAATCTAAACTAAGACACATTTCCTGAAGCAAATGACAAATAGGCCTATAAACAAAGGCTGCAGTAAGGCTATAGTAAACATACAGGTATGTTAAATTAACAGTGTTGAAAGAATTTAAAATGTATAGTTCAACATGTTGTGGGGAAACCAGATCATTTAGGGCTAGCCTACACATAACTTTAAATCTGGCTGTTTGTTCTGAATGTGTATCTTTCGCTAGTTAGGTCAGTCATATAAACATAGGAGAATGTAGTGGCCCTGTATGCAGCTGTAGCCATACTATTGCACAATCCACCTATGAGGTTTTCCCACTCGCAAAACACGGATAGCAAAATCTTATGAGACTTTCTCTTACATGTAGGTCTTACTCCACTTCTGAATGGAACAACCTCCATTACTAGCCATTCCAGTAAGAAGTTGTCGTGTTCCTTTCATCGCCTAGAGGGCACTATAGTATAGTGGTAAAACATCGCAGCTGCACTATATTGACTATAGTGCAGATGCGATGTTTTACCATCAGCCAGGAATACAGATAAGTGTTGATTACTCACCATCGTTCAAGCGTAGAGAGGAAAGGAGCCAGTCTTGATTTTCACTTTGAGTTCACTCTCAATTAGCTGTTGCAGAATCACACAGGACCTCCGAGTTTAATTCTGGAGGAGTTTAATGGCATTCTCTTCTGGAAATGTGATTGTGGAATCACACTTTTATCTATATGTGTTAGAGTCTCAGAAACAGTGATACAAACACCAACATAATCATGACACAAAGCAGCCAGCAACCAAGTTCATTCATGCAGGAAAGCAGTAAGTGAGACTACTTCTTTTTAAAGACATCATGACATCAAAATAGACTATTGTTATTTTTGTATGGAACATTGCATTGCAATGTTTATTAGGCCATACATGATTTATGATATACCCTTATAATCTTTAATCGAAAAAAAGAAACAAAATTACTTTCCAATTATTTTGCTTTAAGGCAAGTAGTTAAACTGTCACCAATGTGCACCACATACCATACAACTGAAATTATTAGGTGAAGCAATGTAATGACACTGTTCAAACAGGCAGCAAAAATAATATCTGGCTCAAATCAGTTTCATCATCTTAACGCTGATGTATGCGCCCATATCCTTGTTAGAAGGATATGACAATATTTGGCTGACAAACAATCTGAGGGTGCAAAAAAAAAAAAAAAAAAAAAAAAGTGAAAATCACATTTAAAGTTATCCAAATGAATTCCTATACTTCTGCGTCCACTCACATTTTTTTAATACATTATCACGGTGGGAAACTAAATAAATATTTTCATAGAACATGATCTTTACTTAATATCCTAATAATTTTTGTCATAAAAGGAAATTAATTTTGACCCATACAATGTATTGTTGACTATTGCCACAAATGTACCCATGTGACTTATGACAGGTTTTGAAGATCAAGGTCACATATTCAAACTTTTTTTTTTATCTTCCTTTTCCCTATCATTATCTATACATTGAGCTATATACACTCACCGCCACTTTATTAGGTACACCTGTCCAACTGCTCGTTAACACTTAATTTCTAAGCAGCCAATCACATGGCGGCAACTCAGTGCATTTAGGCATGTAGACATGGTCAAGACAATCTCCTGCAGTTCAAACCGAGCATCAGTATGGGGAAGAAAGGTGATTTGAGTGACTTTGAACGTGGCATGATTGTTGGTGCCAGAAGGGCTGGTCTGAGTATTTCAGAAACTGCTAATCTACTGGGATTTTCACGCACAACCATCTCTAGGGTTTACAGAGAATGGTCCGAAAAAGAAAAAACATCCAGTGAGCGCCAGTTCTGTGGGCGGAAATGCCTTGTTGATGCCAGAGGTCAGAGGAGAATGGCCAGACTGGTTCGAGCTGATAGAAGGGCAACAATGACTCAAATAACCACCCGTTACAACCAAGGTGGGCAGAAGAGCATCTCTGAACGCACAGTACGACGAACTTTGAGGCAGATGGGCTACAGCAGCAGAAGACCACACCGGGTGCCACTCCTTTCAGCTAAGAACAGGAAACTGAGGCTACAATTTGCACAAGCTCATCGAAATTGGACAATAGAAGATTGGAAAAACGTTGCCTGGTCTGATGAGATCTCGATTTCTGCTGCGACATTCGGATGGTAGGGTCAGAATTTGGCGTCTACAACATGAAAGCATGGATCCATCCTGCCTTGTATCAACGGTTCAGGCTGGTGGTGGTGGTGTCATGGTGTGGGGAATATTTTCTTGGCACTCTTTGGGCCCCTTGGTACCAATTGAGCATCGTTGCAACGCCACAGCCTACCTGAGTATTGTTGCTGACCATGTCCATCCCTTTATGACCACAATGTACCCAACTTCTGATGGCTACTTTCAGCAGGATAATGCGCCATGTCATAAAGCTGGAATCATCTCAGACTGGTTTCTTGAACATGACAATGAGTTCGCTGTACTCAAATGGCCTCCACAGTCACCAGATCTCAATCCAATAGAGCATCTTTGGGATGTGGTGGAACGGGAGATTCGCATCATGGATGTGCAGCCGACAAATCTGCGGCAACTGTGTGATGCCATCATGTCAAAATGGACCAAACTCCCTGAGGAATGCTTCCAGCACCTTGTTGAATCTATGCCACAAAGAATTGAGGCAGTTCTGAAGGCAAAAGGAGGTCCAACCCGTTACTAGCATGGGGTACCTAATAAAGTGGCCGATGAGTGTAAGAGCGTAGTACTTCTGGAATCACAAAATCAACCATGGTTAAAGTTAACAGGAAATGAAAATTCACCTAATTTCTTGCTTTTATCTGCCACTTATTTTAAGTGCGACAGCCCATCTCAAAATCCAATCACCATATGATGTATAGAATCCCTGCCCTACATTTTCTTTTTCAGTAATCCGTTACACTCAGATGAACGACACAAGGAGGAAGAAAAGCGGTTGCTAACTCTAATCACGGATATAGTGGATATTGACTACACTGAACAAACAGACCAGATTTTATCAATGCATCAAAGATCAGATGTAAAAGTTAAATCAGTTTTGTGTGCAGTGTGAAGTTGAACTTAACCTTCTGATGTGGTCACATTAATGAAATTTCATGTGCAAAAAAAAAAAGCTCATTCTAAATTACATACAAGCACCAACATAATCATGACTCAACTGGTTTTTCAATGTAAGAGAAAACCTTTTATTAATTTCCCGTTTCTGACTACAAAGGATGGGAGGAAAATACAAGAGACATCATTGACATTAAAAAGGGATCCAGCAAAAACAACATTTGTGCAATTTAATCCCTTTGCATAAATTAATATAAGGGCCGTTGAGGAAAAGTATACAACTTCTTGTTCTTATATTTGATTTTAAGCCTTTGGTCTAGCACTGGATATGTTTAGTAGTCAGGACCGTTCTTCTGCAGCTTGCTGTAGTCCATGTTCACTGCGTAAAACTTGAAATGGGAAAACAGAAAAGTGAGAATACAAAATAAGCAGGTTAACATTATGCACTCAGCAAAATCCATTAACTCAGCTGACCGTGTATGTACTGAACTTGAACTCTACTCCACATCAAATACACATTAAGACACAAGCTTGATTAGATTTGTACTAACTAACAGCACACATAAAATGAGCTTATGAAGCGCTTAATGAATTAAACTCATTAAGATCTTAGATTAGGTCCTGATACGATCCTACCAGTCACATCTTTTAATAGGATCCCATTAGGCGCACCAACAACAATGGCATGTTTAAGTGTTTTACTAACACCACAAATGCTGGTCAGTTAGATTTCAAACTCAAAAATTGTCACTTAGTGGATGCAAAACATCTCGAAAAGTGCTTTATCACATTAAATAGAAGGATCTGAATTCAAACAAGGAGTTAACAATTACCACAAATTACAACTTAGTCCCCTCAGCTCATTAAAAATTAAAACCAAGCCAAAATCGAGTTCAAGGTAATGCAGTTACAATGCAAGTCTACTTCCAGAATCTCTAAATGTTGTTAAACCCATTATATTAATTCTTCAGTATAAAAATGTGCTGTTTGAGCTGTAAAGCTCAGGCAGATTTACCCTTCTAACAAGTTATCATGATGCTAGTATCATGTTAAAATGGTTGAGTTTCTAATGTTTATCCTAATGCAATTATTATTGCATAGTCATATTGAATGGATTTTCATAAAAACAACAGTCATGGCGAACACTAGGTTCCTGACTTGTCTTTGAGAAGCTCAGTTTTCTCACGCCAAGTTGTGAATGTTATACTGTGACACATTACGGTCACTTAAATAGTTTATAAGTTGAGCCCTACAGTGGCTCATTTCATAGACTTCCATTCCAAGTGCTTTACTGTGAATGCAATGGTTTCAAACTGAAGGACCCAAATCATTTTCTTATTCTCTGTGGTATTCAAGAGAATTCCACATATGCTGTTGATATAGCTTTCCTTTAAACACACAGGGGTCTGCACAGTGATACCTTGTACTGATCAGTGGGCGCCATTTTATTCCAAGGCTCTGGGTTGTTCGTTTTGTCCCAGCTATGGATATGAAGCAAATGAGTGCACAAATAAAACAAGGCATGCATGATAAAAACTAAGCAGAAGAGTTGACATAAAATATCTGGTCAGCACTGTTGTTCTCTCACAATTGATTGGGTCATGGTATGAAAAAAAAATCACAAGTTACTGTTGCGTTTCACCGCATCAGCTTATGGCGGTTTACACTGGACGCGACAAAGCAACCGCTGCAAATCCATTTGTTCTTTTTGTCAGAAAGTAGCATGCTTGAAGTATGTCAGAAATAGATTGGGGTATCGGTTTATTGTCGAGAATCTGTTGTGATGCATTGAGTGTAGACAGAATCACTGATTATAATGGGCAGGGCTTGACATTAACTTTTTGAGGCACTTGTCCTTCGGACAAGTAAATTTATGTTTCACTTGTCCATGCACAAAAGTCACTTGTCCGGGTAAGATTTATAATTTTATCTAGGGCTGCACGATTTGGGGAAAATGTCATATTGCGATTATTGAGGTCAATATTGTGGTTGTGATATGCGATTGCTATATAATAAACAAATGGTTTCATGAGTCAACTTGTTTGGTTCTAAACCAAATGCACACACAGATTAGTGATAATTCTGAAATTAGCAATAACAACTAAATGATTGATAACACCTATAATGATCAATAAGCCATTGATGTCTGGATAAAATTTAACTGTCTAACAGGTAGGACACATACAGAAATTGAATAAATTTATCAAACAGTCTGCACTGCATAAATTATAAATTATATACAGACTACTCCTATTAAAGCTACACAAGTTCTTTAGTCAAGAGCAGCGAGTAATTTTCTCTGTTCCCTTTGTTCTTTCATTAACTTTACTGACAGAGCGCTTTATTGGTAGCTGGCCCTTTAAGAATAGGTGCTGTGGACAGAGACGCGGATCTCACATGCGCCTCATTCTCTCACGAGTCACAACTCTTTATGTTCATCATAAGACTGCTCTTATGTTATGAAGATACTCGACAAATGACATTTTGACTTAATTGTGTGTGTTGATGTTCGTTCAAGCGCGAAAGCAAACTTCTGGCACGCGGTCTGTGCATGCGCATTAAACTGCCACGCATCTTTCTGTGAGTCACATTCAGGACACTCACAGGCAGCGCGAAAAATGTGTTCGTTTCAAATCGGTAAAATTAAATCTGTAAAATAGACGTAACGAGTGGCACATAACGTGACATAACATTGCATTTTATTTTGTTTGAAATTTAACTTGTCTAGTTCGGACAACTAATTTTCTCTTCTACTTGTCCTACAAAAAAATCCACTTGTCCCGGACAAGCCTTAATGTCGAGCCCTGATGGGTTCTATTTTTTTCACTTTTGTTGTGTTGCGCCACTCGCATCTGGTGTAGACATGCTGTTAGATCTCAACAGCAATTGTTCTTGAATTAACCACAATGAATGAGGCCTTTCAGTTATGTTTTGTATCCATTGTGAGAGACAGGTGATTAATGGACGTGTATCTTCTGTAGAACAGTGCTTACCAGACATCTGGGTTACCGCAAGGCCAGGCGAGCCAGATATGACAGAGACATGGCGCATCCACCGCCAATGAAAATGAACAGTGGGATCAACTATGGTGAGAGATGAACAAAAAATATATAAAGCAACTGTGCCTAGAAGTCAAATGACTTGAAGGTGATGCATTAAACTTTGAAATTATGGATGTACCATCTAGCATCTGGTGGGTCGCAACTGGATTTGGTTTCAGGATGCCAATTTTAAATTGTATAGGCTATCAGTTAGCAACTCTACAATTCTCTTATTGTGCAAAAATAAAATGGACAAAGCCATATTATAGACCTCTCCAGGTGAGAACCACAGATCTAGATTAGACTATAGCATTGACAGACATTACCGTTACATAAAATTTGTTCACAAATGTTGCTTTGTGGCAACACAAAAGCCATAAATAACAAAAAAAAAAACAGTACAGTTTCTCAGCTTCAAAACTTTATATAGGTATGTGGACATTTCAATAAATAGCGGCCGCCATTGTGTTCCAAATCTCTGTGCCGGATTTTCCCGAATCATTTTGAGCGGGTCTCCTAAAATGTGCTGTTTTCATTGACTCGCTGTGGGAGTCCTTGATTATTTTTAGCCAATCACATCATTAGGGGTTTCGACTGCACATTTGTTTTCATTTTTTTCTAGTCAGGCTGCATTTTCCTCCTGGAAGGCGATTTCAAACAATACGGAAGAATTCAACTGTCACAAAATTATTTTTACCCACTTTGGACAATTTCCAGAGGAAGGTAGACATGAAGAACATATGTTTGTGGTGTGCTGTACAAAATTTCATGGCCATTTAAACTCCCCCACTTTTTTTATGACTACCGACACTGAACGTTACCTGTAGAAAAGCTGTCAAAATGCAGCGTGTCGTGTAGGCTACACTCAACTTTTGTGTGGTCTCCTCCACTTTCTTTCCTCCACCAGCGTTCAGTATTGTTAACTCTATATTTTTACATAACTGGAAATAGCATGAATCAACCAAAATCCATCTTTTAAATTAAGGATATATAATTTTCCTTGGATCGTTGTTTTCCATTCAATTATTTGTATTTTCAACAACTGCTCGTCAGAAAAATACTATAAAAGATAGGCCAAATCAGTCTTTATGTGTGTTAAAATCAAGTAAAAATCCAAATAACTATATAAAACCCACGTTAGATCCAAATAACTATATGAAACCCATCTCCACAGAAAATTTCATTAAGATATCTTGAATATTGAGAAAATTATGAGCATTTTTGTGAAAAAACAACTTGTTTTCGGTCACACTAAATTCTATTGTTTTCACCTTAGAAATGAGACAAAAATAGGTGCTGATTACTGAACTATAAAATGTTGTAACTTTCTTCATACTTGACATATTTACTTTTTTCTTTTTATTTTGTAAAGGGGGTACCCAGGTCTTTCCACACATGCTATCCATTTGTCTATTTGTTGAGTTTTAATTTTTTGTCCACATACCTACTTTATAAGCAAATGTCTTCAGAAACTGTAAGTAGGGAGATCCACAGGCAAGATTTAAAAATATCAGTCATTAAATTAAAAAATATGTTTGACAAACAAAACATTCAAACATAATACAGACAATAGAAAGTAAATGGTTTTAATAGCTTTAAAGGGGATTGTGGCCACACTTGTCAATCTGTCCTCAGTTTAACACGCTCGTCCTTGAGCTCCAGATAGCCAGTGCGGTCATGTGACACGCATGCCTCCTGTGGCACACATACAACTAAACTGGCTTTAATGGCATTTCAATTCAAGCTAGTTTAAGGTTAATTTAATTATTCACATAAAGACTCGCATAAACATGCGACTGGTCCATTAAAATGGGAAAGAGTTTTTATTTTGTGACGGTCGTGAATGTTTGACACGTTTGTGAAGTTGTAGTTGTAGTTGCAACTCAACAGGAACATTTTGTGAGCTTTACAATATATTGATTTGATGTATATTTTATACCAGATTATAAACTTATTATCTTAAGAACTTAAAGTTCTTAATTGAAAAAGGTCAATATTTGCAATTGTACGAAAGTACATGTATAGCCTAATATTAATTCAATAAAGAAAAATACTCATTTGACCTTTTGGTTTTCCATACATACTGAAAGTCGTTTTTAATTATTTATTTTATTGAGATTGAGACACCAACAAACTAAAGATTTATATCCGATCAATTATTTTAGAACTGACATTTCCATGAACTTTATTGTTTTAATAATTACTTTTCCCATTACTTTTGCAGACCTGGGAACCACACTTTTAAAATTCCTGATATTACCAAGATTTTCAATGTAATATAAAAACATATAAAAGGATTAATTTGTGTTTATTTCGCGTTGTAAATATCTAAACTGGTGGCACGTCTAACTTTAGCATTCCGCAGCAGGGACGCTAACAGGCTAACGTTAGCACAACTCGCTCTTGCTATCGTATATTACAAAATAACTCGTCCTGAAATCATAATTCACTTACGGCAGGGTGGCTTCTGAGTTGGCGGCTGACCGTGCCCAGCATTATGATTGATGAGATGATCTATATTCTCCCAAAAATGTACACAAATAAAGGAATTGAACGAGGCTCGTTCGAGAGCTCTGACAGGATCGCTTCAGCACTGAGAGAATAGGACACGGTCCACGGGGGTCTTATTGAGTTTGCCTGATTCGTTATTTTATAGTTAGACAAACGTCCATCTCATTTCAGTTAATAAGAACGTATTACAGTGTAATAATTAAAATGTTAGCCAAATAATGAATATAAAAATGACAAATAAATGATAATATGATTATATGCTGAGGTATTTTGTAAAGGCGATGCTGTGGATACCCAAAGGCGCGGTACTGGGTTCTTACTGGTCGATAAATCTGATCTGATCTAGGGTCAGTTTGCGAGTTCGCACGAACACTTTTGATTTTAGAGATCTGATCCCACATCAGAAAGAACATTTAAGGACTTTAGACTAGAAGGTCGTTGTAGGTCGAATCAGAGCCCGTCTAACGGGCATTAGACATTCTCTGGTCGAATTGAATTTTATATGATTGAGAAATATAATTTGAAATGGGCAAATATAAATCATGCATACATTTTTCTCTTTGTCATAGAATATTATCTGTAACGTTAGTTTATAGTTTTAAACTGGTTCTCTGAGCACTTTTAATTGATCTGTTTCACCCGAGTTGCTCATTTAAGACAACAAATGAGTTGTGTTGTGTCATTTTTCACCTCACATATTAAATGAAGAGTTCAGCATGCAAAAGCCTCTAAATGCCATTTGAAATTTTCTTCTAAAATGACCATTTTTATCAAGCTTGTATATTTAAGTTCAGTAATTTCACTTAAATGACAATTAACAGGTAATCTTCATTGCCATTTAAGTGAAATTACTGAACTTAAATATACAAGCTTGATAAAAATGATCATTTTAGAAGAAAATTTCAAATGGCACTTAGAGGCTTTTGCATCTGAACTCTTCAAATATAATAATAAAATAAATAAGGTTATTGATATGGGGTTAATAAATAAATAAAGCTTATAGCCTATTTTGCGTTGTGCCATTATTTTTCTCATGACAATTAAGCAGTTTGTCCCTATTTTGCATATACTACTACTGTAACTTTACTCTGAACTACCACAACTTTCAGAACCATATCATCCTGCTTTCACTTCTTTATATTCACAGCATGCGCTAACAAAACCACCTTTAAAATTCTCATTTACATAGCCTAAAAGTGCTCATCTCAAAAACGAGCATGAGATTAAAATAACAGAGAAAGAGAAAAAGGAGAAAAGCACTTCATCATCGTTTTAGCCAGGACAGCCTCAGGGCAACTTGTTCAAACGGCGAGTGAGTGGAAATGTAGTTTTGCTGTGCTGCCAGTTCTCCTCTGCGGGCTCTTTTAATCAGATTGCCTTCTTGACATCCGGCCGTGTTTGTTTCCCTCCAATTTCATTTTCTGCTTTGAATTGCACATTAACCTTTCCTCAGAGTTCCTGCTAAGCAAACGGCGACTGTTCTCCATTGCGATCACGATTATGAGAGGTGGATGGCTGACTCTCGTCAGGTACATTTAATCCAGTATAACTGCATCTTCAGCTCCAGTCCATTCAATGCGTTCTCGACGCCACTGATGTGTTTTGTAACAACTATCAACCGCAACAAGACGTGCACTTTTAAAGGTGCGATTGAAAACACAAACCCATTCATGTCCAGGGTGTGTTTTTAATGTACATTTGGTTGTATTTCTCTCCCAGGGCGAGAACATGATGATGGCAGACACGAGCAGCGTTTTTGGCAGACGTTCCCCGATGACAGCTGGTCATCAGCATCTTCTTTGCAACCTGATTGAGTTTCCCTTGCATTTAAACATCCGTTATGATGACAAATAGATTCATTGGTACTAGAGATGCAGAGTAGAATGAATCTATAAAATTCAATTTTTATTCTGACACAAGGACGCATTATAATGCAGATGATTCTTTTGTAAAAAAATGTCAACTTTCTAAACATTTGCTTTGTTGACTTCAAAACAAGATGAGACACAAGAATATAAATATGACATCTGGTATGAAAAAGCCATGTTTTGACAAATAATTCATCTATACAGCAGGTGTTTGTGCATTACATACACAAAGTAAACACCCCACGCGCACACACACTACCTGGGGAATGCAATGACAATATTCAGACGTTTAACGTAATTCACCACCTAAATTAAGGCAGAACCCCCTGTCTGAATCCACATTTCTGAAATGACTTGAAGATCTATATATAAATGTGTCAAAAGTACGAATTGGGGTAGCTAAAAAAATCTATGGTTGCCCTGCTGTAGGGAGTCTTCTAGGAAGTACAATCAGCGTGTGCATTTTTTTAGACTACAGTTTTAAATAGGATCTTTCCCTGTATCCAACCTTTCTCTTTTTGATTTCGCCTTATGAGCTTGACAGATTATGATTAGGCACAGACATATATTTGCACTGTCCCTCTGTTACCATGGATTCCATTTTGAGAGATGATGGGTTAAATATATCCATTATTAAATGTTTTGAGTACACCAATGATGGAATTAGTGTTTGTAAAGTGTTTAAAGAATATGTGTGTTTGTCTCAAGGGGTCAAAAGCAGGCATCCATGTACGCACACACACACACGCTTTCAGTCTTCAATGTGGAGTCTTCTTAGGAGACTTTCCAAATTTGGCATCCAGTCCAAGGCCTGAAAGACAGAGCAGAGTCATGGTTGAGCTTCTTATATATCTGCTCATTATGGCCATCCAGCTCTGGACTGATTATTAGTACTGTTCGACACAGAACTCAACTTTAACAAGCTTAGATGTACCCAACCAGTAAAAAGTGGTTGATCAAAAACGCTATGCTTAAATTCATCAAATTAATTGTATAAACAAATATAAAAATCTTATTTTTTTAATAAACTAAAATACATTAATATACACTACCGGTCAAAAGATTTAGATTGGTAAAATTTGAAATGTTTTTAAAAGAAGTCTCTTCTGCTCCCCAAGGCTGCATTTATATGAAAAAAAAAACCCATTAAAATTGCGAAATATTATTACAATTTAAAATGTCTGTTTTCTTTGTGAATATATATAGTAAAGTGTAATTTATTCCTGTGATCAAAGCTGAATTTTCATCATCATTACTCCAGTCTTCAGTGTCACATGATCTTTCAGAAATCAGTCTAATAGGATGATTTGCTGCTCAAGAAACATGTATGATTATTATCTATCAATGTTGAAAACAGTTTTTTACATTTTTATTTCCGGATTCTTTGATGAATAGAAAGTTCAAAAGAGCAGAATTTATCTGAAATGGAAAGCTTTTGTAACATTAAAAAGTTTGGGGTCAGTAAGAATTTTTATTTTATTTTTTGGGGAAAAATAAGAAATCAATACTTCTATTCATCAAGGATGATTTCCATTGATCAAAAGTTACAGTAAAGACATTTATAATGTTAGAAAAGATTCTAATTAAATAAATGCTGTTCTTTGAACTTTCTATTCATCAAAGAATTTTTGAGAAAAAAAGTGCACAACTGTTTTCAACATTGAAAGTAATAATGAATGTTTTTTTGAGCATAAAATCATCATATTAGAGTGATTTCTGAAGGATCATGCGACACTGAAGACTTGAGTAATGATGCTGAAAATTCAGTTTTTTTCAGAGGAATAAATTACATTTTAATATATATTAAAATAGAAAACAATCATTTTAAATTGTCATAATATTTCACAATATTACTGTTGTTGTTTTTTTATTAAAAAAAAATGCAGCCTTGGTGAGCAGAAGAGGCTTCTTATAAAAACATTAAAGATTTAAAACTTTTGACCGGTAGTGTATATAATTATATATATATAATTCTGGGTTCTCCCAAGGTTTTTTTCTCCATTCAATCTGATGGAGTTTTGGTTCCTTGCCACTGTTTCCTTGCTTTGCCTTGCTTTTGTCTTGCTTAGTTGGGGTTATTTAATATTTAACAATATTATTGATCTGTGTTGTACTTTATTTGTCCCCAAGGGGCAATTTGTGAGGCCACATACAGTAACGAAACATTATACATTATAACATCCTACGTTAAATAAATAACACAGTATACATAAATACATTAATGAATGTGAAGCTGCTTTGATACAATCTGTATTGTGAAAAGCGCTATATAAATAAATGTGACTTGAATTGACTTGATATACACTACTGTTCAAAAGTTTGGATCATTAAGATCATGAAAAAGAAATTAATACTTTTATTTAGCAAGGACGCATTGAACTCTTTAAAAGTGATAGACTTTTGATCAAATAATCAGCCAGTGAGTATAAGAGACTTCTTTCAAAAACGTACTTTTAAACAGTAGTATTATGTAAATAATCAATATAAGTCATAAGAGTTTCACTCACCAAGGAAGACGAGGATGGTGCCAAACCACTGCAAAGGGCTGATGACGTTCCCAAAGAGCAGCACTGATCCCAGGATGGTGAAGAACTTCCGTGTCGGAGTGATGATGGAACATGTGAGCGGTCCAAAATACACCACAGTCATGAAGATGAACGTCTAGGTGAAGAAAGAGGAGAATAAATGTTTAACCCCTGGATTAACTTTTACTTAAACTTATATTCACTACTACTATTTTTGTGTGAAAGAAAGAATAAATAAATGATGGTGCTGTTCTTTTGTATGTCAACCCACCTGTCCAAGAGCACTAGTGATGCCAAACAGGAGGATATTATAGATGATGGCAGGATGGCGATCAGTAAATGTCAAAAACTCCCACACCTCCCCGCTCCACAGCACAACTATGCAGAAAGAAAGAGTAAGAGAGATGTTCTTTATATATGTAATTTAGTTATTTAAAATATAGCCATAATGAGGATGGCAAATGACTTTACTCTCCAAATCCCATTTTTACTTGCATTTGGGCTTGAGTGTTAATTCTGGACTGTGTATCATTTTCCATTTGCCTAGTTAAAAGAGAAACTTGACAAAAACTATTCATTATTTCTAAAAACTTCAGAGAGAGCACCACAGGACAGCTCTGGTTTCATAATGAGTGTTTTGGAAGGAAGGAAGTTTGCTGCATGTGTGATGAAATTAAAGATTAAAAGTGAGGAACAGATGCCTTTCAGAGCCGAGGCAGACCGACTGAACAGCTGCTGGAGATCAGCAGGGTTGCTCCCATCAACCCTGAAATAACAACACCACCGCCAAGACTAATAGAGCCAGAGCTCCCCCTGCTGGAGGAAGATGTACTGACAATAAGCTCTGGTCTGATGGAAATACTCAGTTTACGATTTATAAACCATTAACCAGCCAACCCAACACTTCTTCATTCAGCTAAGCTCATCATCCATAACTCCATCAAGGTCAGCTGGTAACCTTGGGGTTGTAATTGATGATCAATTGAACTTCAAAGACCACATTGCTAACTGTCTGGTCACGTAGATTTGCCTTGAGCAACATTAGGAGGATCAGGCCCTTCCTAACAGAGCATACGCAACTCCTTGTTCAAGTGCTTGTTTCTATCCAGACTGGACTATTGTAATGCTCTCCTGGCTGGTCTTCCAGCTTGCTCTGTCAAACCTCTACAACTGATCCAGAATGCTGATGCCAGAGTGGTCTTTAATGAGCTGAAGAGAGCACACATCGATCACTCCTCTTCTCACAAACCTGCACTGGTTGCCAGTTGCCGCTCGCATTAAATTCAAGTCACTGAAGCTAGCCTACAGAACCACCACTGGCACGGCTCCCTTGTACCTAAACTCATTATTTCAGACTTATGTGCAATCCAGAAACTTGCGCTCTGCAAGCGAATGTCATCTTGTGGTACCATCTCAAACAAACAAAATCTCTTTCTCGGACCTTTACCATGACTGTTCCCTGCTGGTGAAATGATCTGCTGAACTCAAACAGAGCTGCGGAGTCCATAGCCACTTTCAAGAAACAGCTGAAGACGCTTCTTTTTCGGCAGCTGTTTGTAATATTAGAACTTTGAGATTCTGAATTATTTATGTATTTTTTTTATACCTTGTTTATAGTTTTTATTACATATTTTTTTCTTCTCTGTTCAGTGAATGGGTTGTGGGAAAGGGAGAAAATTGGCATGAATGGGAAAGGGCATGGATGATCCAGAATATTCACACCTAAGACGACAATGACCCACATAATGAGCCTTTCATACAGGTGTGTCACTGGGTACCACAGAAAAGAATGTGAGGACTTATTTTGTATTCATGCAAATTCAGTATAATATCCAAGGTAAACATTTAGTAACTACGCAGTTAATTCTCCATTATTTCCAGAAAGTTCTCTAACTCAAATGTGTTACTAATAAAAAACAATAATCGATTTAATGAGAAGACTTGTATTGACCTTATAAAGATGTTGCTTACCTCTACCTTATAAATATGTTCTGCTATTTATTAAAAGGTTTTCACATGTAATCAACAACAATTACCATTTTAACAATATTTCAAGTGTAATATACGCATTTCAAGTTACGATATTCATTTGTTGAATATTGGAACAAACACTATAAAAACTTGAAGTAGATACTTCAAAATAATTTATTTTTTGACAAAACAGCCCAATTCTATATATTTATTAGCAGATGAAGGCAAATTCAAAAGATTCATTTTCGTCCCGTAACATATCGTTTAATACATTGCTTATACGGCACAGATGCAAGCTGTTCTGTAGTAAACAACAGCACTCATCTGTTCATTCATTCTCATTTTTAATTCTTTAAAGGGGTGATGAACTCAAATTTTCCTCTAGCTTCTGACATCTAAGAGGGTCATCATATTATGAAGAATATCCTGGTAAGTTTCAGAACTGAAAACGTCCTTAGTTAGTCCAATAAAAGCTTTTATTGACACCAGCCTCAACAAACGACTCGTTTTTAAAAGTAGGGAACTATGACGTGCAAAGTGTTAAAACCCCACCTCGGCAGAAGAAGATCAACGCCTGCTTCAACACGGCTGGGTTTAGCCCGCTTACTCAATCTCGCGCATTACACCATAGCCAAGTAGCATAACATGCACATGCCTACCTCATGACAGACAAACCGGATCCAGCTACAGAATATTGTGCAGTGCCTGGTTGTGGAAGACAGTCGCTGCATAAGCTTCCTCTGGATTCCAATAGGACTGTCATGGATAAACTTTATTTTTAATGACGTTCCAGCTGATAAGGGTAAAACATCGTCGTCTGTTCGCTTCATTTCACTGAGGATTGTTTGTAAACAAGACTGGATTTGCAGACCGATTAAGAGTAAAGAACGGTGCTGTGCCGCCTATATTGCGATCTGACAGGAATTTGTACAACACACGGACTCTTGGTCGAACATGTATGGGCGAATCCGGTTGCCATTTTACAACATTGGACGTTCTTTCCCCACGGTGCACCAACGAGTGAGTTAATCTCATTATAATATGCAAAACTGTTATCCACTCACAGCAGTGGGCGTTTATTTCCAAGTCTTCAGTGCGACACGCCCATAAAAACCGACCTTTTCAAGGTAGGCTTACAACTTGGGTACAAATAGCCTTTTCTTATTCATTTTGATGTTTTCAATCCAAAAACCAAGTCGAACATCATAAATTTACCTCAGACAACAATATAATAAAATTTAAAAAGCCAGTTCATGACACCTTTAAAAAAATAATAATTGATAAAAAATTGCGGTTTACAGACACTTTTGCATATCGCCATTAAACAAAGAACTTAATGAATAAATAACTTACTATCCCACCTCAGCTGGTTCCCTTGCTCCTTGAAACGAAACTAAACATTTCTGAGGTCATTTTTTTCAGGATTATCCTTACAATAGTATTATTTCTCAGAGTCGTAAAGTACACTGAGTCTGATTAAACAAAATGTGTTTTATCCAGCTGATGTGGGCGTTGACAGATATGCATCTTACCTCAGATAATTTGTGTTTGAATAGCTCGCTCTCCGTGGGCATGGTCACATAAGCACTAAATTAGCTATAATGAGCTGAAATGAGAACGACTGACATCTCTCTTTTCATACAAATTACATAAACTGAGAATATTTGTTTTTTAAATAAATTATTTCATTTAAAAGAAGATAATTCAAGCTATATAAAGATATAGTAGCTATAAAGAATCAGGAAATATTTCTCATGCCTGTGTAACAAATATTCGCTAAGTTTATTTTCAGACGCATTTCAGAATGGACTTCACATTGAGAGAGATGGCAGAACGTGCATCATGTTCATTTTTCTTTAATTAGCGAAAAGTACAACACTTAGACACTTAACAGGATCAAATGATGTAGAATACTTGAATCAAAATCAACTAAGTATTTTTTGCACTGATAAGAAAAAAGCGAGCATGCCGACCCCAGGGGGTTAACATGTTCTTATAAATCCAAGTAACAAATATTTATTCTATTATTTATCCTTTATCTTTAATAACTAGTACCTTCACTAAACAAGTACCAATGATCCCATCATTTATCAGGACCCTTTTTTAACAACTCACCTACTCCCAGGATCAGTGTGGACCACATATTAACATTCAGCATCATGTGATTGGCTCCCGTCTGGAAGCGCGCCCTCATGTGGTCCTGAGATACACCTGTCAGCCCATCCAGAGTCAGAGAGAGCAGCTACAACCAAAGAAACACACATCAGATCATCTTCACACAGAGGACTAGAAATGATGTAAAGAACAGATTAAAACAGAGCTGACCAGCAGCATTTCTCCAAAGCCAAATGTGTGATCATCTGATGCGCTGGAGCCTTTGTTGGGTTTGTAGAGGAAGAGGGCGACCCCGCGACGATTAGAAACACACACAGATACTTCGCCATGGGATATTTCTTCCTCAGGATTGTGACACCCAGAATCATCACTGTGGAACCAGAGGGACACAAGCACAATGAGTATCTGTGACCAATGCCAACAATCCAAGAGGTTTCTATTGTGTGGCTAAGAAAAATGTGCATGAAACAAAGAGAACAAACATAAATATTATATACACTTTCTTTGAACATGTGAGGCAAGCAGAAATAAAAGAAACTGAATTGGGGAAAGGGGCTTTCACGTATGCAGCTCCATTTGAATGGAATCGACTGCAAACGAAATTGAAATTAAAAAAGGTCAGGGTTCCTACTCAATTTTCATTTCAAAATTCCATACTTTTCCAGACCTCACTAGATTTTTCCGACCATATTTAAAGGGGAACTATGCAGGTTTTTTAGCTGAACTGAACAGCTTCAGAGTTATTGGAATGGTTATATGTGATGTGATCTGGGAAAACCCACCACAAGGTGAAATTTGACATATTACAGGTTTTGATACCATATTAAAGCTGGGTTCAAGCCCTTTCCAAATCTGTTTTTATTTATTTTATTGGTTGTCTGTAACAAAAGTTATGGTTATCTTAAGTCAGCTGATCGCTATGATTTTCAGAAACAGAATTTTGAGAAAAACAGGTTTAAATAACTGTCGCATCCTGCTGAGCGCGACGACTGGCGCTCCCCTTTTTATTGCCTTTTTTACATATCACATATTTTAGTAATCATCATAGATTGGGTATCATTCTAAAGCTTACAAACTCAAAATTCATCCTGTGAAAACCGTTTTGAAATTGGACGATTGAGAGGCGAGCAAGGTCTTTTAGACGAGCAACTTCAAACTCTGTTGTTTTCTTGTGCTTCGCATCATACCACACGATAACGCTGGATAAAAATAAATAAATAAAAACTTGCGTGCCGTTGTAGTTCACCCAGGACTGGACTTTATTCTGTTATGTGGTTTATTTTGATAGGTGAACTGTCTTTGTAGTGTTAAGAGAAGGAGAGCTAAACGGGAGATTTGTGTTTCCCCTGGTGTTTCCCCCTCCGCTCCGCCTGCGTGCATGTTATTAAAGTGAAATGTAGTCTTTTCAGCTAGTCATTATAAATCGCTATTTTTCTGCAGTAAACTAGTGAATTTTCCCAAGTTATATTCAGAGATGATAAACAAGATGTTATAGAATAATAATTTAATAAAAAACTAATTTTGACAAAAAACTGACATTCAGTCTATTTTTAGACTTTACTGAAAACGTTCCAGCGCGAACATCCGACGGGTTTTCCCAGATCGCATCACATATGACTTCTTTCTGCTTGAATGGTGGTCGTCTGGGATATGGTTCGGCTCTATGTATTTATTCACGTGAAAAATTCTCACCACTAACAACATATATTAGATCTCATTAAACGACTAATTAAACACAATGTACTATTGTATACTATTAACACGTCACAAGGACTCCACAGTGACTCCAGGGGTCGCTGTTTGACAAAAACGGAATTACTGCGAAGTGTGCCTTTAATTTGTTCTGATAAATTGTTTTAAAATTTGACTGCTAACAAGTATGTTACATTCTAAAGATTTATTATTGGTGTTTTGGGATTTTATTAGAATAGGAAAGTAGATAGACGATCCTGAAGCACAACGGTGCTACATGGTGACGCACTTACCCACAATGCTATCAGGACCAACAAATATATAACACTCAGAGTCTAAATGTGTATGCTATCATGTTAAATTTGAAAATTGTAGCTACTGATGCACATACAAGTCAATTAACACCAAACCCAGTCAGGTTCAAAGCACAGCATTTTATTAAAACTGCAATGCTAAAACAATGCAATGTTGTTAATTTGAGTAATTTTGTAAATTTAAATAACTGTAAACCCCTACAGAAACAGAAGGGATGTTCATGTACAATTAATCAGAAAATTAGAAAATAGAGCTAAAGTCATGTTAAGTTGTTTAGTCAAATGTCAAAATCAAAGATGTTTAGTCAAACTCTGTTTGAGGTAGGGGCGCTTTGATGGCAACTGCTGCCTAACATAACAACCAATCACTGCAGACCTAGACTCCGGCAGATCAAGTGTAAAAACGATCTTTAGGCAGCGCTCGCTGGCAGCCTAATCCAAACGCCATGAAAAGACGATTGCATATTATATACATAAAGAAATGATTAATTTTATATTTAGAAAACGAAATAGGGTACAATAGGTGGTTAGCAGTCACGTGATTGTGTTTACGCGCGGACTGCAGGTGGAGGGCAAGGAGTGAAGAGCGTGAATGGACGAGATGGAGGGAAAATCCGGTACTGTACTACTTTAGACGCTATTACAAGAGAAATATATAAACAGAAAATCGAAACATATGTTGGACGTGATCCTTACGTTATGAAGAGGACCGATTTTCAACTGAATTGAGAGATTTGCCTGCCATCGAGGCTGTAGATATCAGCAACTAAAGCCCTATTCGCACGGGATTAGTATTACCTGGGGACCACATGTGAATTTGAAATTACCCACCCACATCTGAGTTTCGTGTGGCGCATTCGCACGGGATAAGCGAAGCCTGTGATCTAATCGTTCTTTTTGTTTTTGCTCTTATGGTTTTCAGCTTTCTCTTTCTGCAAATTGTATGAGTTAGTTGTACTAGCGATATGACCCCGCACCCAAAATACTATTAAAACACTCCAACTCAGCCTCTATTATCCGCGAAAGATGGATAAAAAGGCGCAGATGAAACAAAAACCTTGAAAAAATGATTTATGATCCGGCCAAATCACAGAGATGTCGATTCGCACGGGACTAATATTATCACAGGACCTCGGTGTTCGCGAAATATAGTAGGTAATTTGCGGGGGAATTATTACTTTACAAATTACAGACATGGCCGATTCGCACAGGATTAAGATAACAGACAAACTCTCGCAATTATTACAAATTACTACAGGTCACCAGATAATACTAATCCCGTGTCAAATAGGGCTTTACAGACATGCTTTGACTTTACAAAGTTCAGAAACTGGCATGTTACACAAACAGCCACATAAGTGTATTTAAACACCTGAATAATGTAATTATAAGCCACATAAATAATGTATTAACTCACATTTGACGAAGTGATCACTGCACACTGTACAAACACACGGGCATTTTCCCATTCGGCTCCTCCGCAGACGCAAATTAGGTTTACAAGGCATTTTTTACCGGTGTTTTTCTGTCAATTTCTTGTATTTTCCCCCCTTATGAACAACAACTTTTGGCACACAATAAAAAAATCTTTGTGGTTTGATCGATTTGAGCAACCATAAACGACGCAAAACATAGGCATTTGAGTGTGTTATAGTGCTTCCTAATATAGAAATTCACTTCCTGCCCTCCATCTGATCTTCGCGCCATGGCAACGCAGTGTCGTGACGTCACGTAAAACAAGACTATAGTCTGGAAACATCAATATTTTTCCATACTCTCATTTATTTTTTTCATACTTTTCCAGACCTGAAAATTACTCAAATCAAATTCCATACTTTTCCAAACTGCGTAGGAACCCTGAAAGGTATATGACCATCTAGTGAATATTAGTTTCTGTTCCTCTCAATTCCAATTTCGTTTTAACTCCTACGGTGGCCAATGTAGTCCAAGATTAACATGGCTTCCAGTTCGACCTCGTCCATTAGTGTTAAACGTAAAACGCGAAAGGCGAAGCTTGAATTAACGGGTATGTCCTCTTTGGCTAATGTACTTTCAAGATGGAGGGGCAACATGGCGACCGACATTAGAACCCCTTACCCGTATGTATTTTCAATGGCATAATATACACTCACAAGAATACTTTATTACTTGAACGAAGTAAATATACATTAATGAGCACAAATATTTTTGAAAGAACTAAGTGTTTTAGCTAAGAATAAACTAAGAGTTACACAGTGTAGCTTTAAATAAAGGTCAAATAAAAAATTAAAAAAAATTGTGCAGAAAATATTTGGACACTGAAGTCTCTTACCTGGAATTGGTTTACAGGATTTTCCCAACACCTAGAAGAAAGAAAGACTCATGAGCAGGTTGTTGTGAGGGAGAGAAAGAGTGATACAAGAGTAAAGAGCTGCTGACCTGTGTGGGGTAGTTGACATACTGCAGGGCAGAGTTACTGGACACCATGGCGCCCAGGTACGACAGAGACACACACGCCATAGAGCCAGCTTCTCGTGTGGTCCTGCTTTGAGCCCTCAAAAGCCTGAATTACTACAAACATAACATAGAGAGAATGCAGAATTACTTGCAAGTGGAATTCCAACACATGAAGGGGCAACACATACAAGTGGTGCCATGATGTGACAACCTATTTATTACCTAAAGCACTGTCAGACATGATCTCCAAAACACTATCAGAACATGCAAAGGTTTGACTCACAGAGTCTGGCGAAAGCAGCGTTGATGATGCACTGGATGAAGACTAGGGTGGTGGCGTAGCGAAACTTCTCTCTTCTTCCCTGAGTGAGTGCTAGTCCCTCGCGTGCTGGATGAAAAAGAAGACAGATGTATTGTGGGATTGAAGGGAACAGCTGTTTGGAACAAGGATACTTGATCATTTGTGATATAAATAACCAACAGTGTCTGGGGAAGAAATTGTTGTTTACCACAGAGACTAATTTTACTGCTTGATAAAAAATAAAAAAGTCTTCGTGACATTGAGAGGTCAACTGCCAGCAGCCATATCACCCTGTAGCCCAAGACTGGTCGCCCACTGAAACTAAGCAGGGCTGAGCCTGGTTAGTACCTGGATGGGAGACCTACTGAGAAAACCAGGTTGCTGCTGGAAGGGGACATTAGTGAGGCCAGCAGGGGGCGCTCACCCTGCTGGTCTGAGTGGGTCCTAAAGCCCCACTAAAATGACAGGGACACTATACTGTTAAAGAGTAATTTTAGCAGGCTTAATTAAGCATGAAAATAACTGAAGGAAACATATATTTGATGAACAAGTTAAGCCAACTAAGATGATTTATATTATTTTCAGGGCTGTGCAAATATTAATTGCGATCAATCGCGTCCAAAATAAAAGTTTGTGTTTACATAATATTTGTGTGCGCTGTGTACAATTATTTTGTTATATATATATATATATATATATATAATACACACACATGCATTTATACATTTAAGATAAATAATATATTTAATAAACCACTATTAAAAATGTACAATTGATTCAACAAAAATCTGAAACATCAAATTTCATCTAGACTAGAGTTAATAGAGTTTTATTAATATATATATATATATATATATATATATATATATATATATATATATATATATATATATATATATATATATATTAGATCTTAATTAATGATCTATATCTTGCCGTTTGACATCTTACGATTGTCAATTTAGCGAAAGGAGGTGGCCTGCACCATTTTAGCCAATCAGAAACCCTATCGATCTGTCAATCAATTAGCACAATTGAGTTTGCTGACATTGTTTTGGCTGCGATATCCGTGATTCAAACTAGTATATATTCCAATTATTGCTGGTACGCATTTCAGTTTTACTAACCATTATCTAAAAGTACTTGTCTCTAGTTACTTGTAACTTTTCAAATCGTTACATAAGCATCTAGTCTAGATTTTCACAGTACTAACTGAAGAGACACCATTGCAATACTTATTACACACTACTTACTACTACTAATTTTAGCTCTATGTGGAAACTTTTTAGCCTATCTTAATATGGCGGGTACACTTTATTTTAAGGTGTCAATGTTACAGTGTAATTATATATGCAAGTACTGAGTAATATTAATTAATAGTTAGGGTAGGATTAGTGTTAGGTTGAGGTTTAGTTGAATGTAATTATGCATAACTTACTGTTATTACTATGGTAAGTAAGTACACGCAAAATAGCTGTTACCCATTTGCCTAGTGAGTGTGAATAAGCACTAGCAGCTAATGAATAATTACCTAGCAGCAACAGGAAAACACTATAGTCAAAAGTTGAACCAGTGTCTTAGATTACATACTAGTAATAAAATATTATATTACGTAATAGGCCTACATACTAGTGGAGTTTAAACCAGTGGTTCTCAATACTTTTACTTATTACACACTACTACTAATTTTAGATCTATGTGGAAACTTTTTAGCCTATCTTACATATGGTGGGTACACTTTATTTTAAGGTGTCAGTGTTACAGTGTAATTATATATGCAAGTACTGAGTAATATTAATTAATAGTTAGGGTAGGATTAGTGTTAAAGGTTTAAAATTTGGAATGTAATTATGTATAACTTACTGTTATTACTATGGTAAGTAAGTACACGTAAAATAGCTGTTACCCATTTGCCTAGTGAGTGTAACTATATTTAGACTTAAACTGGAATTTATTCGTATGAATAAGCACTAGCAGCTAATGAATAATTACTAGCAGCAACAGGAAAACACTCTAGTCAAAAGTTACCGATAGAGTTGAACCAGTGTCTTAGATTACATACTAGTAATAAAATATTATATTACGTAATAGGCCTACATACTAGTGGAGTTTAAAGCAGTGGTTCTCAAGCTGAGACTAACTCTGGGACCTCAGCAAACTCCAAGGTTGAGAAAATAAGCCCTGAACGTAAAATGAGTTACTTAATAAAAATGTTGAAAAGTTGTACAACATTAAACAGACATCATACTTCGAGTTTATATGCTTTTATTACAACAGATGCACCAGAAGGCCATCAGCTTATATTAGAAGAGTCTTCAAAATTCAAATATTGCATTGGACAAAGGTGAGCATTGGAGTCAAAAAAGGTTGTTAAAAAGTAAAAAAAAAGAAAAAGAAAAAGGCATGTTAAAAGAGCTTGCGACATATAGAGAACAATAAAACAACTGTCAACGACAAATCAGAGCTCTTTCTTTGAAAGAGGCTGACAACCGTCAACAGGCTTGTCAACAAGCAAGGTGAAATATAGCTGAAGGGTAATTTCCACTCTCTACTTGCTCAAACACAGACAGAGACTGCAGTGCAATAACAGCAACTAATGATGATTAAACGGTGTTATACCCTCCCTACGTGACAGTATGCTCTTCAAATGCAATGCGGTTTCATACTCACATGGTCTCCTGCAGTATTCCATAGTAAAAGTAGCACACGAACACCCCGCAGAAGCAGACGGTGAACCGGAGCCGTTCATTCTGCCAGAGAGACGGTTTGCTCGTCGCCTTCACGGCGGCCATGTTATCGTCCAGCACTCTCGGTATGGACACGGACACCGCTCCGCTCGCCCGTACCCCGTGCTACTGCGTCCCGATCCACTCTACCGGTGATCGGTAGCTCGACTCTAGATCCCCCTCTTCTCTGCACTGATGATAAGGCTCTCCTTCTTCCGATATAACATCTAACGTTATGTCTTAAAGCCTCTTAATATAACAACGATATTACGCTACCAGTAGTGTTGCACAGTTTATTTAAGTTTCAGTTTATTTACAGATCAGTAACGTTAATGTTATTGTAGCGCGCGCTAGCTGTGTCCAAACAACCGCATCCTTGCATCCGAGTGAGTGAATGGGGTTCAAAATGCGGCTCGTCCCTAGAGATAATGCCTTAAATGTTTAACTAATGTTGTAGTCGAGGTGTTGAGTTAATGCTCTGTTTTTGACATGTAGTGATAATTACTGCTTGGGCAGTCTCTAATAAATGTTTTCATTTGACGCGTCAAATGACTCTAAGAGGAGAAGGACCTGAAGAAAATTGCGCAATCTGCTGATATGCCTGAAATTATGAAGAATTAAAATACCGTTTTAAACCAAGTGCATGCCGTTATTTGCTTAACCCCAGTGACATCCCTCACATCATGGGGTTTTCCGCTTAATCTTTGTTTTTGATCATGATTGTACAAAAAGTTCCATGCTACTTTAATGTAGGCATTATATTCAAATCCCTATGAAATAATCTTTGGGGGCTTTCTTGAAAATAAGCAGTTAGGATTTACGTAGTGGTATGTGTATTACTTCAATTGGTCCAAATAAGCAAAAGCTGACGACAAGCAGCGAATCACAGTGCTGGAATCTTTAAGAGGGCGGGGCGTAGAGTTCGTCTACAAGCATTACGTGTACGTAACATTAATGCAACTATTATATTTACTACAATTTTATTCTAGGTTAAACTGGTATTGCATTTTAATGCAAATATATACATGTATATTAAAATGTAATAATTGAGTTCAGATGCAAAAGCCTCTAAATGCCATTTGAAATTTTCTTCTAAAATGATCATTTTTATCAAGCTTGTATATTTAAGTTCAGTAATTTCACTTAAATGGCAATGAAGATTACCTATTCATTGTCATTTAAGTGAAATTACTGAACTTAAATATACAAGCTCGATAAAAAATTATCATTTTAGAAGAAAATTTCAAATGGCATTTAGAGGCTTTTGCATTGAACTCTTCAATTGTAAATATATATAATATATATATATATATATATATATATATATATATATATATATATATATATATGCTCAAGAATGCATAAAGCTTTCATACAAACCAGAAAACACACACATTTCTTTGAGTTTGTTTCTCATTTATGGCAGCCAAAACTGAGTAACATAAATGTACAATATATGCAACAAAATATTTGTTTACTGTACTCAACATAACAATAACAGTAACAATATTATCAAAACAGCACCCTTAAAGAACAAGGTAATGAGCAGAGACCTTAAAAAACTGAATGGATGATGTCAAGACTGAGACACAATCCATGTAAAAAAAAAAGAAAGGGGGATAATAACAGTGCAGTGTCAGCAAACAATAATTTGCTGTAAGTTTCGTTCCTTATGATGTACTTATATTGAACCTGAATGCAGCAAATTTGCTTGTGTCCTGTGTGAAGTGTTTGTATAACCAGCTTGGTGCTCGATGAACTGAACAATATGACCACTGTTGTAAGAATAGTAGTCAAGTCTGAAGGAAAATTCAGTAAAACATACAGCGCACTACTCAAGTGTGTAGCAAAATAAACCCTTAATGGGGTCCTGTCTGTGTTCTCGTCTGAATTTCTGTGTGAACGGCCCACTATTCATGAAGACCTCTGAATAAACAACAGAAAAATGGCCTCTGCCTTCTTGCCCATATTAAATCAGAACTGTAAACAGTTACACAGGTTCTGTGAATCTCAGAATCCATAAAGAAAATATCCCCATCATATTTAACAAAAAAAAAAAAAAATATTAAGTATATTTTAGGACCTATTTTATAAGTATAGTTATTTATTTCTTTTTTAATTTTACTTTAATACAGTAACAAAAACTATGACAATGCAAAAAAAGAAAAGAATAAAAATAATTTCTTTTGATTGGAGGTAGTAACATATGACTGGGACATTTTCTTGATAAGCTTTGTAAGATTCACCCTTTTACTCTCTCCGAACATTTGTTGACATTCATTGAACGCCTACAGTTCAGAGCTCATCTTAATGATGTCTAAATGCATACATTCTTAACTACTAAATAGACATGCTAGAGCATATTTAAAACAAACCCAGCCTTCAAAACACCTGAAACATCAGTTGTCAAGATGAAATGCCACTACAATGAACAGCTGATGAGAGACTGCTCTTAGTGTCTCTTTTGTTGTATCTGTAAATGCTGAATTAAGAAACTTCGTCCACAGCTCTGTAAAATCATCATGGAGTGAAACACACATGTTTGATAGTCTGTCCCATAGACAAAATATTATAATGAATGTTCAAAATGGCCATTTTTTGTTCTGACAGAGCTAAAAATATATTCTTATACATTTGATGAATACTCATCAATATAGTTTTATAGAAATTAGAGGAAACATACCAATAGGTAATTGCTATAACGTGAAACAAAATGATCACAAGTGCCAAGTGGAGTGTGTCCTCAGGTCAAAGGTCGCAAATCACATTGGAGAGAGCCCACTATAGTGGACAAAAAGTTGTCCATTTCATTCTTGCATCATGATTTTTTTTAAATCTCTGTGTTGATCAAAAACAAATCATTTACCAGGCGGATGGCACAAGCGGTTTCTAGAAAAGCTACTTCTCTCTGAAACGCTTTAATGTCCAAGTCTCTGATGATGGGAACAAAGGCACACCATTCTTTTGTTTTTCTTTCTTTTGCTGTGCATGTCCCCCATTCACAGAGAGGTGGCGGTAGGGTCTGGGAGGGCGCCGCCGCTCAAATAACCACCCACACCATGTCCCGGGGTCTGACAGGGGGCGGCACTTTGAGCCGAACAGCCAGTGACGGGGGAAACAGACAGGCCACGGAATAAGAGGTCCATTGAAGGGAGGAGGGGCTTGAGGAGACTGACAGGGCAGAAGGCGGAGCCACCGTGAGGCGTGAAATTCACTTTGTTTGGGTCAGGGCAGGAAGGCTGAAGAGGGGCATTTCCATGACAGGCAAGGCTGAAAAGAAGACGTTTTGAAATGGTTAATATTAGGATCGATTGATCACATGATTGTTTTAATGAAATTAACTGCATAAGCAGATTGATTAACAGGGTATCTTTAAGTTTTTTAAAATCCAATTTAAGGCTTTTTTTTAACTGCAAAAAATAAACAACACCGATGAACTGGGTAAAGTCATATCTTATAGTAACATCCAAACAATCACATGATTTAAACTACAGTAACAGGTAATAATACAAGTTTTGATGAAAACAAAAAGTTTTATTAAATGATAAACCCCACATTTTAGCCTTTACAATACACTACCGGTCAAAAGTTTAAGATCAGTAAGATTTTTTATGTTTTTAAAAGAAGTCTCTTCTGCTCACCAAGGCTGCAATTTTTTGATAAAAAATACACAAAAAACACAGTAATATTTGTATGACAATTTAAAATGACTTTTTTATGTTAATATATATTAAAATGTAATTTATTCCTCTGAAAAAAAGCTGAATTTTCAGCATCATTACTCCAGTCTTCAGTGTCACATGATCCTTCACAAATCACTCTAATATGATGATTTTATGCTCCAAAAACGTGTATGATTATTATCCATGTTGAAACAGTTTTTTACATTTTTATTTCAGGATTCTTTGATGAACAGAAAGTTCAAAAGAACAGCTTTAATCTGAAATGGAAAGCTTTTGTTGAATTAAATTTCTTTTTAAATGAGTCAAATTAGAAATAATTATGAAATTAAATGATTAAAATATAACTCCTATCCTGATTGTTTAGATTTTTGGAATCAGCACATTAGCATCTTTTCGATCCCCAGGCTGAATGGCATTGGAGTTTCACTCTCTGACAGTAGGTGGAGCTTATGGAACAGCAGAAATATAGGGGTAAACCCATAGACTGTAAAAAATATGGACAATGCGTCTGTGAGGTCACCCATAGACTTTCTGAAGAACAGGCTGTTTATGGGGGGTATGGGCGGCGCCATATTGGAAAATCTTTGGAAATACAAAATATAAATGTTCAGAAAGGATCCAGAGGTGATATGATGTGTTGTGTCGGATCATGGTCGAGACGTCAGATTCACTCTGGCGCAGCCCGTTATCAGCTGTCAATCAAAGTTAACCACCCTTATTTGTAATACATTTTATATCTAAATACGATCTAAACTAACGAGTTAGAAAAAAATTCACCCCCTCACAGTTGTCAGGCACTCGGAACCTATCCTAAAATACAATAAAAGTCCATGGGACCAACCTGTAAAAGCATGAATTTATGCTGTGAAAACGGACATGTTAACATGGGGTCTATGGGCATTTGCTCCCTTTTGGGGCCTGCCCCTAGCGGATTTTAGATGTATTGCAGTTTTTCGCACTTCAGATTATTCTTAAGATTAGAATGTTGCCACTAGGAAAAACCCTATGCAGCTGCTTCAAAAATGTCCCGAATTTGCAGGTATGATAAAAAACCAGAAGGTAAACAATGTTAACTCATCAACAGTAGATCAATAAGCAATCGCTTGTCGTAAACGCGCGTCATTTACTGATTGTGAACTGCTCTGAAAACACAAGCCTGTAGAACGCACAACAGTAATGTGTTTTAAAAGATTATTAAGCCATATTGTGATTCAAGTTTTCAGTCCCCAAATTTAAGACCTCTTGAAATTATTACTTTTCTTTTACAGTTTAAGGTATTTATGTATTTATAAATTTTATAAAACTGAGTTTAAGCACCCTAATTAAATAAATGTTCATTTAATATTCTACCCAGATTAGGGGTTGAACAGACTAGTCTCTATGGCCTATAGAGAGCGCAACAGGATAAGACAACTTTAAAGTCCACTTTTACACTCCGTTTCAGTTAAAGGGATTTTTTTTTTTTTTTTTTGAAATAGGCTCATTTTACCACTCCCCAGAGTTAAACAGTTGGGTTTTACCGTTTTCTAATGTATTCAGCCGATTTTCTGATATTTAGAAGAATATCAGTAACCAGACCGTTTCTGGTCTCATTGACTACCATAGTATATATATTTTTTTCCTACTATGGAAGTCAATGATATTCTTAAATATCAAAAAATCGGCTGAATGGATTCGAAATGGTAAACTCAACTGTTTAACTCTGAGGAGAAGTAAAATGAGCCTATTCCCCAAAAAAGTGGAGTATCCCTTTAAAATTACAAATAAATGCATACTCAAAGAGCCCTCCATAAGATATGTTTGATTATACCATCTGGATGCTCAAAATCGATCATGTGAATGCACGTTTTACACAGCTTATTGTACAAGTAAGTTAATCGTTGTTCTAAACTGGAATATTGGAATATTGATTATCACCAACACTATTAATAACACTATATTACTGTGTTCAATTGATATGCCTAGCTCATGTTTTTGCTGAACTTACATGGCCTCTTCAGACACACGTACTCTCTCGCAGCCCTCTGGAGGTTCTCTCTGGAAGACATATGTCTTGTTGGGACGAGGAGATGATGATGGCGGCTCAGACATACATAGAGGAGGAGAGGAAGGCGGACAGAGCGGCCCGCACACAATCATATCTAAACACAACACACAGAGTCAGAGAAACAGAATCATCAGCTGAACGCATATTTCAAATTTAACTATTTTACACAGACTTACTGTCATGCGTTGATCAAATATGAAAGGCATAACTA
The DNA here is from genome assembly GCA_030378365.1 of Hybognathus amarus. Lineage (NCBI taxonomy): Eukaryota > Metazoa > Chordata > Actinopteri > Cypriniformes > Leuciscidae > Hybognathus > Hybognathus amarus. The sequence continues at coordinate 155,322 of JAQIUQ010002155.1, forward strand.
AGAGCAAATTAAGTTTGTGCTATTTTTTTAATTGTTAGTCTATCAACACATACATTCTTGCCGTCTTGTGCCAATTTCAAATGGAACATTAAAATGGCAAAAATAGACCAACTTATATTGGATATTACATTTACTATATTACAACTGGACACGTCGACTTGTTCAAGCAACCAAAGAGAGTGACTTACACGGCATCTGTGATGGTGCAGGGAGAGTGTGATGGGGACATTTGGGCAGGAGAAGGGTCACTCTGTGAAGCGCTGCTGTACCTCTGAGCTGGGACGGGGGCTCTGTGACCATCTGGTACATCAAGGATCTAAAAACACACAGTGGTTACAGATGATTTTGAGCTGAAATTGTGTGTCAGAAATACAAGTACATCCAAACACACACTGACTTTATGCTGTTCCTTTGCTGTTTCAGACACAAAGACTCCCTCCAGCTCCAGGTTTAGTCCTTCCACACTGCGTCTCAATCTGGGGGCCAATCGGCTCAGTGGAACGAGGGGCATTGTCTGTACACACACAAAAAGCAAAGAGACCTATAAACCAAAATGTCAACAGAAAAGTTACAAATTTTAAAGGGGTCATGAACTGGCTTTTAAAATTGTATTATATTGTTGTCTGAGGTCAACTTACGACGTTTGCTTGGTTTTTACATTCAAAAACATCAAAATGAATAAGTAATAGGCTATTTTCTACCCTAGTTTTGAGCCTAGCTCAAAAACGCTCGTTTTTATGGGCGTCTCGCACTGAAGACTTGGAAGTAAACGCCCACTGCTGTGAGTGGATAACAGTTTTGCATATTATAATGAGTTTCAACCCACTTGTTGGTGCACGTGTGGGAAATTGTTTTGAAAATGTCCAATGTTCTAAAATGGCAACCGAAATTATTCGCCCACACGGTTCGAACCCAGAGTCCGTGTGTTGCACAATTCCTGTCAGATCCAATATAGACGGCACAGCACCGTTCTTTAATCTTAATCGGTCTACAAATCCAGTCTTGTTTACAAAACAATCCTCAGTGAAATGAAGCGAACAGACGGACAATGTTTTACCTCATCAGCCTGGAACGTCATTTAAAAATAAAGTTTATCCATGCAGACCAATTGGAATCCAGAGGAAGCTTATGCAGCGACTGTCTTCCACAACCAGGCACTGCACAATATTCTGTACTTGGTAGCTCGAATCCAGTTTGTCATCACGGAGGTAGGCCTATGTCATTTAGCTATGCGTGTAATGCGCGGAATCGGATGGGCGGGGCTAAACCGTCCGTGTTGAAGCAGGCGTTGATCTTCTTCTGTGGGGGTGGTGTTTTATCCTCTATGACGCTCATAGTTCCCCACTTTTAAAAAGACGAGTCGTTTGAGCCTTGTGTCAATAAAAGCTTTTATTGGACTAACAAGGACGTTTTCAGTTCTGAAATTACAGGATATTCTTATAATATGATGACCTCTCCGATGTCAAGAGGAAAATTTGATTTCTCAGTTCATCACCCCTTTAATGTGTTGGGGTTCTGATGTGTAAAAAATGTCTGGTCTTAAGTTCTAAAATTAAGAATTGTACAATTCATTCGTCATTTTATTATATATTTATTATATATTTGGTTATATCTTTTGGTTTTGTGGTTAAGCGCAACCTGAACACATGATGAGATTAACCTGTATGTACATGTAATATAATAAACCTGCATCTAATGCAAACAGATTTGTGCATATTCTCACTTCTATTTAAATATTCTACTGTACAAAGAGAGCCACTGCTACATAACATAACCAGCTGTGTGTGTGTGTGTGTGCGCCATATCAATGGCTGTAGCTCACTGACACCATCTAAGTGAAGCTGCTCTTTTTTAAATCTGTTGCTAGTGAGATGTGGGCCCATTTGAGAGGCTTAGCTCATAATCACAGCTCATAAACAAGCACAACCTTTATAAATGCCCTTAACTGTTCCGCTGATGTCCCTACTGTGAACAAGCTTTACTTGATACATTCTGAAATTGTTCAGGTTTGTGCTCATGTTTACCTGTGTACTTCCAGGTGTGTGTGTTTGGCTGTTGTGCACGTGTTGGTGAGTGTGGTCACAGTCCATGGCAGGAGGTGCATGTCTGGAGCGTTTTGTAAGGACTGGCGAAGTTTAGCAACCTGAGAAAAAGAGAAACATGATGTACCAGATGTAAACTTATAAGCGTGCAGAAGAGAGGTGAAAGCTAATCTGCTAAAAATAAATAAATGCAGCCTGAGTGAGCATAACAGAAAGACATTTCAAAAACATTTTACAAAAATATTTACCAACTATAGAACGGTAGAAATTTTCATTTCATTTTAAACTGCTTATATATTTATTTAATCGTGTTATACACAAAAAAAAATTATTTTCATGATTAGTAATAACACATAATTTTTCTTTTCAATAAATCAACTTAATTTATTTAGTTTAGATAACATATAATTTTTAAGTTTCTGATGATTAGATCATTCTCCTTCATTGTATTAACTAACTTTTTCCATTTCAATGAACTTAAAATTAAGGCAACCAGGACAGGTTACTTACTTTAAGTTAAACCAACAATATTTTTTTTACAGTGTAATGATTATGGATATGTGCGTGCGCATATTGCATTCACTTGAAGAAATAAAAATCTACTCTGTTTTCTGAATTAGAGTTAATTAATTTTCATGAGAAAAAATTTGCTCTGTTTTTGAATTAACAAGTTAATTTTTCATGAGAACATTTTTTTTCGCTCTGTTTTTCTGAATTAACGAGTTAATTTTATGCAAGAAACATTTTTTTTGCTGTGTTTTTCTGAATGAATGAGTTAATTTTTCATGAAAAAAAGTTTTTGCTCTGTTTTTCTGAATTAACGAGTTAATTTTTCATGGAAATTTTTTTGCTCTGTTTTTCTGAATGAAAAATTTTTTCTTATGAAAAATTAAGTTGTTAATTCAGAAAATACAGAACAAAAACTTTTTTCTCATGAAAAAATTAAGTCGTTAATTCAGAAAAACAGAGCAAAAACTTTTATTTCTAATGAAAAATTAAGTCGTTAATTCAGAAAAACAGAGCAAAAACTTTTTTCTCATGAAAAATTAACTTGCCAATTCAGAAAAACAGAGCAAAAACATTTTTGCTTATGAAAAATTAACTTCGTTAATTCAGAAAAACAGAGCAAAAACAATTTTTGCTCATGAAAAATTAACTCGTTAATTCAGAAAAACAGAGTCAATTTTTTTTTTCTTCAAGTGAATGCAATAAGCCACCGTAGATATGGATACCAATATTTGGATACAAATAAAATGGTACTTCTTGAATTTTTTTTTTTTTTTTTAACAAATTTAACAGTCTATCTCAGCTACCAATCCTTGGAATTATTAGATTTAAACAATTATATTGGCTCCAATAATAATAATAAAAAAAGTAATAAACATGAAATTTTAATGCTAGGCCAATGGACAGTTCTTCTTTTAGTAGGACTACTTCTAGTCTCAAATAGCAAACAACATTTTCCACCCCAACATCAAATACTTACCTCTCGAAGGTGTTCAGGCGCTACCCCATGATGCCGAGCGCTTGTGACCACCGCCACCTCTTCCGCCCCCTTGTCTCCTCTATGCAGGAACTAGGTGTCTAAGAAAGAGAGAAAGCAAGCATTCAACAAGTGTTTTAATTTTAAAGGTACTAATTTTCAAATACTCACACCAAAAAAGGTTTCTCAGAGACATCACAAAAAAGCTTCAGCTCAGGATAATCAAAACTGAACCTCCCTTCACTGAATATCATCTATCCTAAACATCCTGAGTCTTTGCACAAAGTATTCCAGATCTTTCCACTGAGCACAAGACCGCTCATAACACACCCTCTTTTAACAGAGACAAACACAATGCAAAGCGATTCTGTTCTTTCATGCACCAGTTTGAGCGAAAGCATCCGTTCCTGAGAGTGGTGCACAACATTCACCAAGTGTTGACATGTTTTTCACAAATGGAACAAAGCTGCTTCCGCGCCTCACTAAGTGTATTGAAATATGGGACCAAATGTGTGACACACCTGGAAGAAACACATACGCCCAACACACAGCTGTGCAGAGATGTGCATGATAGAAACCACTGACTCCACTGCACCACATTTCATAGAAGTGGAAGAAAAACAAACGTGTTTGTCCTCAAGTGCACTCATACAGACAGACACGTACATACCGTCATGATATCCTGGAAAGAAGAGTGCACACTAGCACACTATATCGCCAAACACTGAACGATTTTCTCCAGAGTTACCCAATCACTTAGCTCCATCTCAGAGCCTACCGTAACCGTATGTCAGGTCCCTCTCTTCCCGTGTCTGTCAGCGGTCACGATATATTGTGGATGCTGCTAATGTAACAACACGCAGTTGGAGTAACCCATATTAAAACATGTCATCACCTCCGCCCCAGGGTGCGAGAGCAGAACCAAGCACGCCCGTTCAGTGGCTGGAGGTTTCACGTGGCTGAGCGGGGGCAGGGATGCGAGTCGATTTAAATTTAAATTCAGCTCTGATTCCTTTCTGCCCGGACACCCGCTTGTCTGCCTGCCCACACCAGGCTGCCGTGGCATTACGCCTATAAACGGACATTAAGTTCAAGGGTCTGTATGCACAGCACGCTAGATGCTGGCTAAAGTTTCAGAAGTCCCCGTCTGCACTCAAGTGGGCGTTCGGATCGGGGGTTGGACAGAGAGAGTGTCTTAAGACTGTACAATTGTTAACTGTTGCAGGTCCACTAGAAAGTGAGCGGCATTTGTTCGTCAATAGTGAATGTTTGAAAGTAGGGTGTGCATGGGGTGTGCATCTGCTTGTGCATTGTCTGTGTGTGGCAGGGGTTGAGGGGACAGTCACGATGAAGGTCATGTTAAACAAAACCTTTTTTGGGTGACCGGTTATCACTGCAAGCATAGCAGATCACCTGCTGAGAGACACAGCCAGACTGGATGCAGCATCTTTGAAGGAAGCAACGACCATCCAAACAGACACTGCTCTCAGAAACCGGCAATGCAATGAGAGAGGTCTGATGCAAAGTGTTAGGAATATCTAGTCTTAGAAATACACAGTACATTTTTATATCTTTTATAAGGATGGTTGCTAGGGTGTTGCTATGCAGTTTCAAAAACAAATGACTCCTATGAGACAGTTTTTTATTATTTTAAATAGTCCAAAAAGATAAGTTATCTGTCATTTAGACGTGATCGTGATTAATGCTTCTCATGATTACATTTACGTTGCATTTATCAGACGCTTTATCCAAAGCGACTTACAACTGAGGACTAAACCAAGCGAGTCATCGTGAAGAGGCAAAAACAACAACGCATGAAGTGCTCAAAATACAAAGTTCAGATTGCATGGAGTAGCATAAGCCAGATAAGTGAGGATTTAAAGGAAAAGGAATAAATAGTTTTTTTTATTAATTAAAGGAAGATTAGTTGGTTAATCATAATTAGAAATTTGCCCACTGGTTATTCATCCACATTGTTTTTTTCTTTGTTTTTTGTTTTTTCAAATCTTGCATTCGTAACAAGACTCCACAAGCTTGGGGTTGCCAGGCGTCAAGAGTTTAAATAACCTAATCTGAGCTTCTTCTTTTTTAAATAGATGGTGCTTAGTGTTTTACTTAATCTTCCCAAACTGGCAACCATGTATACGTGCTCTCTATTCTGAAAACACTGCCAAACGTTCAGGATGCACCGATATGACAATTTTAGCTGATACCGATAACCGATAATTCTCTATATTTGAAAGCCGATAACCGATATTTTGGCCGATAAATCTAAATCCAAATTGTTAGACAATTTTTGAATTTCCTCATTTAAAGCCAAGATACAAACACAATTATGATGTTCTTATTTTAATGTTGTGTAGCCGATATGACAGACTTGCGCTGTACATTTTGCACTTTAACTGGTTTTTCCTTTTTTTAAAGTGATTTCAATTCGTATTTCAAGCAATTTAAAAGCATCATGTTGAACAGAGCACATCTAAAGTGCCTCAGCTCAAGGAAATAATACATTATTTATCGGCTTTTAGATATCGGCAAAAATGTTGTTGTTGGGCCGATAACGATAACATTAAAAATGATCATATATCGGCCGATACCGATAATGTGGCCGATATATCGTGCATCCCTACCAAACGTGTCTGTTTGTGTTTGATCTCCATTGCAATATTCTGCTCAAACGAAAGTATCGAACAGCCAATTTTTTGTTTGTTCACAAGGACGCTTGTGCTGTTTGTTGCTTGTGTTGGAAGTAATATTTAATTTTTTGTAAAAAAAATATATATATATATTTGAAAAAAATGTGTTATTTTTTTAATAAAAAATTATTAAACAAATTATTTTATGTGTGAATTTATTTGATTTATAGAATTTGACTGAATATAATTAATCGGGAAACTAGAAGAGGTGAAATAAACCATGCATATGAATCTCTTGATTTGTGCTTACATGAAAGTGCAATAATTCTGATGAAATGTAAAAAGAAATAAAAATCATGATTACTAATTGTAAATCATCTGTATTACCAGTTTAACCATTATCACGCAGCCCCATTGCACAGTATTATTTGCAGAATTTACAAAGAGAGAACGTCTTTCATATGTAAGCAAAAAGGATATTATAACTAATATAGACAAACATTAAAAGAGGTCTCATATGCTCTCCAAGGCGAAAACAGTAACCTGTAAAAACAGTAATATTGTGTAATATTATTTCAATTTAAAATAACTGTTTTCTATACGAACATATTTTAAAATGTAATGTATTCCTATGATGGTATTTTCAGCATAATGACTGCCATACGATCCTTTCAGAAATAATTCTAATATCCTGATTTGATGCTCAAGAAACATTTATTTAGTTGTGCTGCTTTCAAGATTCAATGATGAATAGGAAGTTAAAATAAATAACATAATAAAAGTTGTTACTGTCACTTTTGATGCCATTGGTGTCAATGCTGAATAAAGGTATTAATTTATTTAAAAATGTACAAGTTAATGTTACTGAGCCCAAACTTTTGATCATTAGATCATGTCCATATGAATCAAAATCTAAACAATTGAAATGCAATTGAATTAGATTTAAACCGTAACCAAATAAAAACAAAATGAACAGCTACAGCAGAAAGACTTTCAACTTTTGTGTCTGACTGAAAATAGCCAACCCCAGCAGGCATGTTAGAGCAGTGCTCCAGGAACCCATATGGAAACCATTTGGAAAAAAACAATATGGCTGCCGTTCCCAGTTGTGTTTTCCTAAACTCCTTCCATTACCAGCCGAACTCTTTCTCCCCAAAGCCAAGATCTTTCACTAGCAACCCTGTCTGCTTTCTTATACAAACCCGCCATGCCACGGCCATTTAAGAAATAAACTTTACAAACAACAAAAGTGTTACAACTTCCACATACAGAATTATGAACAGTTGTTTTATCACATAGCGCAGACCAACGGTTTGTTTTACTCCCCAAGGAGGAGTAGTAAAGACTTCACTGCACATGGTCAGACAGGACCTCCTTTGTTTGTTATTAATATCAGTGACTGGGTTAAAGGAATATTCCTCCCAAACCAAATATTTCTCACCTGTGTGGCTTTGTCATTGACACAGGTAAGGGGTTGACATTCTGGTTCCCTGGGCCAACTGCCCTGCAGGTACGGTCCCACCAAAGTGTCCAGAGACAATGTGCGTCGCAAGGTTGGCTTCGGAGGGCGGCCCTTCGTCTTGCATTCGGCTACACAGACAGGACAGGGGACACAGAATGAGAGAATGAAAACAGTGAGATGTGTTTCTTATTTTTTAAATAAAATAAAATTCCAAAATTTAAAATAAAATACACTGCATGAAATATTGTCTCCCACAATGCAACTTTCTGAGACTGACCCTCCATTTGTAGTGTGAACAATAAGCTCCTTTTTTAACAACTTAATTGCACTGGCAAAAGGAAAAGCATTTAAAAAAAAAAAACAGAATAATTGTATTTTGAATGTATAAAAACTCTGAATATCTAATTTGCATTTCAGTACTATTTTAGCATTACGGTAATGAAAATCAGGTCAAAGATTCACTTAATTTGCATGAAAGCAAAAAGTCATTATGAAGGAGATGGTCTACTCATTTTAAAATCAGTTGATTGGACTAACAAGGGTGCAACATTTTAACAGGAAAACGGTTCAGTAAAGCCTGCATGTCCATATAGCCAGAATGGAGGAGTATGAGATCAGCTAGCAGCTGCGCTACAGCTCTGACATTAAACGTGTTTCTGACGATGTTTGTTTGCGTTTAATAATAATCCTTTCATATTTGCCCCATGAGCTGGCATTTCAACCACTTGTAAATCACACTGAGACACATTCCCAGCATGAAAGACTCATTATAAATAGACGCTGTTGTCGTAACGGATGCTGAACATCCTGGTGCTTGCTTCATCAACACACTGTAGACAAGGTTGTTCTTAGGCTCCTGCCCGAAATACTCCAGAGGATCATTTTCACATGTACACAGGATCGTTTTCCTCTGTGCATTGATCATGTCATAGAAACTAATAATGGTACACCTTATCTGCGAACTTGTCAGGTCCTTCGGACCTTAATCCATTCACCTCTCTCTCCCGCCCCGGGGTCTTTGCAGTGGCTTTGGGAAACTTTTGATGGTGGAAGTTTACTCATGGGTGTTAAACAAGGCATACTTGTCTTGTACAAAGTGTATTTTGTAATGGAGTTTGAGGGTGTGGAATAAAGCAGGTTGGGTGACTATGTGCAGAAGATTGTGACATGTATGGTTAATCTGATATTTTGCAAGAATATATGTATAAGTGAATTTCACAAGAAATACATTTGCATAAATAAAACAAAACCTTTTTGCCAAATCAAGTTTTTTTGCATATTAGGCACATTTCTACATCCTCATTACCGTAATGCGATAATGTGTGTGTGTTTGATATGTGTGTAACACTTGACACTAAGGACTCATTACTGAACATTAGTTAATATATTAACTAACATGAACTAACAATGAGCAAAACATTTGCAACTAACAATAAGCGATTAATATTACCTAAGATTAATAAATGTTGTAAAGTATTGTTCATTCTTAGTTCACTGAAGTAGTTAAAGGGATAGTTCACCCAGTATTTACTCACCCTCATGTTGTTTCAACCCGTAGGACATTCGTGCATCTTCGGGAACACATATTTTTGATGAAATATGAGAGCTGGATCACTCTTCCATACTAGTCAATAGGCTTCTTGAGGAATTGAAACTTGCCGGACTAGAAAAGTTATTAAAGACATCGTAAAAATAGTCCAAGTGACTTCAGAGGCTCATTCTTAACTTTATCAAGTGACGAGAATACTTTTTGTGCGCAAAAAATAAATAACGACTTTATTTCAACTATTCACTTTGAGCATCTAGTCAGTTAAATTAGTGTAATTGCGTAGAGCTGTCACACGTAGGCTCACTATTGGCCGACGCTGGTCATGTGATGTGACGTACAACAACAGATCATACGCTGTTAAACTAGTAACCTGACTTCGAGGCCCAGATAGAAGGAAATTAATATTTGAATTAATGTTTTTTTTTTGTTTGTTTTTCCGCACAAAAACTGTTCTCGTCACTTAATAAACTTAAAGGAGAACTCCGCAAACAATGAACCTTTGGTCCAATAAAACATTGGTACCTAGTCAATCGTTCTCTGAGATTTGTTTTCATGATAATCGAATGTAAATAGTTTTATCTCTAAAAACTGTTTAACGAATAATGCTAGCAATGGGGGCATTGACTAAGTAAAAAGAAATCGCTAGTTTATACCACTAACAAGGCTCAAAATAGCCTCACACTAACACAGTAACATAATGAGTGTCCATACATGCAAAACGAAGCATTGAGAACTTTGTAAGTGTACAGACAGTTTAATAAGAAGATACTTTATAAAGACAACTCACTTCGTGTATACACAGCAGGCGCCATCTTAGAATATAGTCTCGATAAGTCGATTCCCGAACGTCGTGCTGAGTGATCTGAACTGTATGAAGTTCAGCGAACTTCTGAATAGGGCTGGGAAAAAAATCGATTTGAAATAAAAATCAGAGTTGGCAGGTCAAATCGATTCATATTTTCAAAAAATCGATTTTTTAGATTTTTTTCTTCCCCTCTTCAGTATAGTGTAACTCCAATTTGCATTCACCAAATCTTCCTTCAGGGTTTCCACAGTTCAGTTACGACAGTCAATACAATGAAACTCTCTCAAAGATGATTCAATGTTCCTATTATTATACTTGATCTGTAGATAAACGTCTGTGGTTTCGCATAAAACAACTTTGTCTTGCTGGAATATTGCTGTAACTAAATCATGACGTTACTTTCTACCGGGTGTCTGTTAGAGCAAAACACTAGTCAGAGCACTATTGTTCTTCACACGCACAGTAATTGCAATTTAAAACTGTTAAAAGAAAAGTTTCAATAAACGATTGCATAGCTAGATACTGTATATTATAGACGAATCAGTATGTATTTCCTTTGTGCTTTGAACTGTTCAGTGCGGACTGCGGAGTCGACCTATGGACTTGACGTGCTGGGTTGCGCGCTGTGACTCCATTGATTGATTGATTTTTATTTGTCCTCGAGAGGAAATTTGTTTCCACCATTCGATGCGTATGATGCCAAACACACATAACATACTGAAAAATGTGGCTTCGAGCGCACCATGTGGCTTCAAGCGCATCATTCAGCGCTCGGAATGCGCATCAAGCGCTTTGTGCCGCGGCCCGCAATGTATTGGAGCCTTTCATATCATAATACTTTTGCGCAATGAAAGATTATTAATAGCCTTTTCTTGTTCTGTCCTATCTATCATATGTTGCTGTCTCATTAAACAGCTGTGCTATACATTTAAAACATGTCTCAATGGTATAGTAGACCAGACTATATAATAATTGATCCTTTTGATTTTTGTTATCTTGTTTTTCATGAATGTACAAAGAGCAATGTGTAAAGTTTGACCAGATTCAGTGTTACACTTGTCTCGTATTTGTTCCCCATTAAATGTTTTTCCCCTAAATGTTCAGATTTTATTCAATATTGTGCACTTGTGATTTTTCTAGACTAAACTGTACTGCTGAATTATCCATTAATCTAGTTTGAAATAGCATTTTTGTCATAGATTATGGTCATATTTTTTGGGGTTTGTTGTTTTTCTTTATAATGAAGTTGTATTAATTAGATTGTGTATAACACACAAAAGAGTTATAATCAGTTCAACACAGAGAGTTATAGAAATTCTACTTGATAAAAAAAAAAATCGAATCGTAAATCGTAAATCGAGTTTTTATAAAAAATCGCAGATTTTTTTAAGGAGAAATTGCGCCAGCCCTACTTCTGAACTGTATGAACGATGTTCGGGATCGACTTATCGAGACTATATTCCAAGATGGCGCCTGCTGTGTATACACGAAGTGAATTGTCTTTATAAAGTATCTTCTTATTAAACCGTCTGTACACTTACAAAGTTCTCAATGCTTCGTTTTGCATGTATGGACACTCATTATGTTACTGTGTTAGTGTGGGGCTATTTTGAGCCTTGTTAGTGGTATAAACTAGCGATTTCTTTTTACTTAGTCAATGCCCCCATATACTAGCATTATACGCTAAACAGTTTTTAGAGATAAAACTCTTTACATTCGATTATCATGAAAACAAATCTCAGAGAATGATTGACTAGCTACCAATGTTTTATTAGACCAACGGTTCATTGTTCACCGGAGTTTCTCCTTTAAGATTGAGCCACTGTAGTCACTTGGACTGTTTTATGGATGTCTTTAATAACTTTGAGGCTGGTAAGTTTCGATCCCACAAGAAGCCTATGGACTAGTATGCAGGAGTGATCCAGCTCTCAGATTTCATCAAAAATACCTTAATTCGTGTTCCGAAGATGAACGAAGGTCTTACGGGGTTTGAAAACATGAGAGTAAATACTGACAGAATTTTCATTTTTGGGTGAACTATCCCTTTAAGTCATGAAACCTTATTGTAAAGTGTCACGCATATATACATGTACATACATATATATATATAGGAATTTGGGTTTAAACATGACTTGGACATGTTCTTGACAGGTTTCATGCGTTTGAGTTTTCTCGATGAGGCTGCAAATGGATGAACATGACCAATGAGCAGCATAGTTTAAAATCAAACCCTTCAAGCACAGTGGGCAGGATACAAAAATACACATACTGGCATATGGACTATATTTCCGCCGAACATCATATTCATTCACACTATGAACACAACCTCTGGCCACCGCTTGTGCTCCTTTGTGCACCCAAAAGCATATAAACACATGCTATGATATTGTGCTAAATTCAGTGATGGTTTAAGAAGCTACTTTTTAAACAGATTACACATGAACAGACCAAGAAGAAAACAATCTGACTTTATTCCCGCCGCATATTCAGCACTGATTTTTTTTTAACTCCTGAAATTTTGCACAAAGGAATTCAAGCGGAGAAAATTATACTCAATATTGGTAGCTAAAAGAAAATGCTAAACATGTAATGAATACACAAGCTATGAGGAGGGAGTGTGTCGAACTTCTTGATTGACTGGTGTTCCAGTTCTTTGGAAATCAGTGGAGCTTTTTGACTCGTACTGTGTGAGCTACAGCGCACATGACACAAACAAGAGCACAAATGCTAAGAGACCAGAGGGATTTGTTGTTTACCACCTTGGTAACAATAAAACAAAAATTATTTTGGTCATTCTATCTCTCTTTGTAGATTGTTGCGTGGAAGACCTACTCCTCTCCACAAGGCGTGTGCATTGTGACGATCTGGTTGCACTCAGAACTAAAGACCTTTTGTGATTCACACATTGTCCTAAAACTAAAGACAAGACTTTCAAAGTATTCTCACCTAGTTGATGAAATGTTGATGTAAAATACCTGAGACAGCCTGACACCTCCGAAAAATGTCACACTAAGACCAAAGTATGTTAGTATGTTTTTACTAAAAACATAGCACTTTTGTTCAATATAGCGGTTATGTCAATCATATAAGACTAACATTGGTCTAACCAAACTACTTATCTAAAACTCATTTTGGTGGAATATTATCACATTGAAATATAAAACCTCTATTTTTTTAAATACAATGTACAAGACAAGTATTTAATGCATTAATACTATACAACACACGTGTTATTATAGGCCAGGTTTAATATAAAACACTCAATTTTACACATGTAACTAGGAGTCCTTGCTCCGTCTCTCTAGCCAACAAGAGGGCCTGGAAAAGTTTGAAGACTGATATATGATACTAAAGCTACAATTAAAATAGTTATATTTAGTAAAATGCTTGAGCAACACAAAACAATGCAAGAATCGCTTCCAAATCTGACATCCAGGTGTGTAACAGCAGATCACAGGAATGTGACAGTTGTAATTTGTTTTTCCTGATGCTGACTGTAGATATTTAAAGTGAAGAAAAACAGACTGAAGAGAACTGGAGACACACACACTGTTTATGCGCTGAACATGCTAAAACAGTGTTTAGAGTTTATAAAATATTGCAGGCATACAATAACATCCAAAATAGACATCAAATGTGTCTTGATACGACAGACCTGCTTTGTTTATTCAAGCCCATGCCATGCTTTGTGACCATCTTGGCCACAAAACATGTAGGGAATAAGGTGGGGGGTCGTTCAGTGCACTGAGAAACTTCTTGAACACCGTTGCACTCAAGCCAAAACCACAAGAACTCAGCAGATTATCCATTCACATTATTATTGTTATCGTTATTTATATTATTATTATAGGCCACCTATCAAAGGAGCAGGGCTAGAGTGGATAGGACACTTGCGAGTATTAATAAACAAACAGGGTAGATTTATAAAGCGCTTTTGTGTGTGTTTTCTTTACCTGTTTTTGTGTCTTTGCAGTAGCGCGGTGCTGTTCGGTTCTGCAGCTGAAACGGTACCGTGGCTCGGAGGGGCTGCAGTCCTTGATTACCCACCCGGGTCACTCCACTCCGACACGACATTCCCACAGGCGCTTTAGTGCTTTAAGAAGTCTTTCAAAAGTTCACGAATCTCGCAAACAACAACTTTACCTAAAGCTGAGTACCTAAGCTGAGACTCCAGCAAAGGTTTTCGTCCAACTTATCCGTCAAAAAATTAAAGTTTTATGGAAATATTTTAATTTAGCACACTCGCTAGCTAGTCAGCTAACGTTACTTTCTTTTGTGATGATAGTGAAGTTTTCTAAACTAATTACTTCAACAAAAGCCGTTATTGTTCTGTGTGAAAAAACACAAACTTGTACACACCGTCCTAAACGGTTTATTCCACTTGGCCTACTAAACTTAAAGTTGAGGAGCAGAACTACATTGTATGGGCTGCTGCCAATTCTTCTTCAATGCAAAATCTGACAACAGCCAACCTACACGCTCGTGTCGGGTTCAGAGCACTGCACAGCGTCTAAACACATGTTTCCACTATGATTGGCTGCTGAAAAATACTACTCACACCTTATTGGTCGTTGGTAGCATCGATCTATTGGGGGTGGTTCTCAAACTCGACTCTCCCCGCCCTCTTCATTAAGATTCATATTTGTCAGAGTACCTCCAGCAGTGAGAGGAGAGTCCGCTCACTGCAGAGCCAATGGGTGGAGCTTGACGTCAAGTTCCCCTCTCTGGACGTAGTTGGTGGGGATAGACGGTTAAACCACACCCCAAATCCTACAATAACCCTATCGTTAAACATAACTCCACCCATTAGGTCCACGAAGGTGGAGCTGGGCTAGGTCTAGCTCCACCCTTTACGTTCAGAGTGGGAGCTGGACATAATTTGGGCTAGCAAGTGTAAATAAATTACTTGTATTGTTGGTAAAATAAACAAACAAACAAAAATAATGTGTGGTAGGTTAACATATCTCCTTGCTAACTGAAATAAAATGGGTTTAATGAAGCAAAAATCGTTTTTGACGAGATGTAACCCTCTGGTTTCACAGACGAGGTTTAAATCTCAGTCTCAGTCCCAGATTAAAATGCATGTTTGAGCTGGTTGCTGAAAGCAACTTCCACTGCCATATCTTAAAATATGTCAGTGCCTGTTTTGTCTCGAGATGAACATCAGTAATGTTTTTAAGGCATGTTTAGAAAAGCTACTTAAATGTCCTAAATGAACTAAAGCCTAATCCTGCTTAATCTAAGCCCTGTCTGTAAAACCAGCTGGGGCCAGTTGCATAAACTGCTTAGACTAACGTAGTTTTAAAGGTTAGGCATCCGTTTTTTTGTTTTTTCTGTTCATAACTGTTTTAGGTCAATTAGGCTAGGCTACATAACATGGTGTAATTTGATACTATTCTGCTGGTATACACAGACACATAATGGCTATGTTTATGCGACTGGCCCCTGATCAAAGTGTTGTTAATTGGAATGTAATATGAGTGGTCGACCAAAATAGTTTTTTTTAATTTTTTTTTATTTATTTATTTTGTATATGATAGATAGATTATAGATGTTTCTGATTGCTTTTAGAGGTAAAATAACTGCAGATGGTCAAATTTATTTCCATAATAATATCTTATACATAGCGCTCTGGAAAACATTTATTTTTGCCACTTGTTTTGCAATGTAACAAAAACATCTGTTGATTTCTTGAACGCTCAGAGGTGAAAAGTGGATCGATATACTAAGATTTGAGGAAGATTTTTCTCAAATTAGAGGGAGATTTTTATCAATTATGAAGGGAGCGCTCTTTGCACGCTTTCTGCCATGCCAAATCCCGAATGCGTTATGCTTTTTTTTCTTTGTTGCTTGTGAAAGTATACTTTAATTGCCAATCATTTATTGGGAGCATCTATGCTGTGATGTGCAGGTTGTGTGGTGACATGTAACCTAAAATCTATTTAAATGTTTTTAACGGGGAAATGAATCTTTTTATTGAGTAGATGTAGTCTACCATGCGTTTGTATCCTGCTTTGCAAAGTCATTACAAGCAATATCCACTAGATGTCGAGTTCTTCCGGGAAGTGCTGGTATTGTTCTGTTTGCCCTGAAGCATTTTGGGATAAGAATTTGAGATTTAAGTGCTTTTTGCAATATTCAGAGAAACAAGTCTGAGGTAATGATAGAAGAATCATTTATTACAATTCAAAACAGCAGAGCACTGCCACACTGCATACCAAAATAGGCAATTATACAGAAACCGGGGAAACAAAACACACCAATAAGATAAATATTACCAAATATTTGAATTTAGCTGACAACACTTTAAATGCTTGCTGTCACATTATATAACTATCAAAGGCACAAATACAATGAGTAAGCCAATGCATTTACAGCCTCAATAAAGCACATTTCACATGCAGATCGAGGCATCAGATTCTGCCTTCTCGCTCCCTTGGTCTCTCTCTTTTATTTCCTTGTATCTTTTGTTCTAAGTTGATAAGCATAGGAAGGAGGTAAAATGTCTAAATCCGAGATTTGACTGTGGTTAACATGTTTAATGAATAACTGCCAAGTCTTGAGTTTTTTGTATCACTTTGATTTATGCCTTTGGTGCTGTGCACTTGAGCTCTAATATTTGACTGAATGTCACAGACATTCAAACAATCTGATGAATACTTTACTGAAGGGTGGAAGATAAGAGTGAATAATAAATTGGAAAGTTAGAGGGTGCAGGAGGGTTTGTCATTCATGGATTTTTAAGATTGGATCTTACACTTCACAAATACCAAATTCAGATTAAACACCTTCTTCACCCATCAAACACAATCAATCCACACTGTTGTGTTTCAGATCCTTGGGAACGTTGGAGGATGTTGGTTGCACAATAATGTGATGTCTCTTCAGGAAAGTACAGTTGAGACAGAGAGTGTTTTGTTGGTTGGACTTTGGCGCACCCTAGCTGGGAGACAGGGCAGGACTTGGCTCTCTGCTGATGTTGACCAAATACTCACTGGATTTGAGACTTGCCAGAGACTTGCAGCTGGGTAGAGAAGCCAAAGAACCACAAAGACCGAGCATAGAGGGAGTGTTGTCTTTAGCTGAAGAGAGAGAAGCAAAACTAGATTTCATTAGTACTCAGACAGGCTTGTAATATTATGTTAATCCGTGTGGTTTTTACCTGCTGACCAGGCAATGTCCCCATTCTGATGGCCGTCTTCCTTCTGAGAGTCAGAGTTCAAACTCACATCAGCTGAGAGGTCCAAACTGTGAAAACTTCTCCTAAACCCAAACACATGAACAGATTAACTAGACTGAGTGGTGCTCTCCTGTGCAAAACCTGACTTCCAGGATATTGCTATCCAGTTGCTGAGGTGTTCTGAGTGGTGATGGTCTTAAGATTTTGACTCAGTGCTTACCGACGGAACAGCTTTACGTTTCCTTTGTTGTTGGCGGCTTGTGCAGTTGTCCATTGGTTAATGAGTGGTATAGATAAGCCTTTTACAAAATGAGAGGACTCACAAGGAATGATGCCAGTGCTGCAAAACATACCAGAATAAAGCTAAAAAGACTTCTTGTTGGCACGAATGCACAATGTGTAATAGTGTGTGTGCATACAGTTGTGCTTGTAGTTCCAGGATAATGGCCTCCAGTTCTTTCTTCTCTTGTTGACTCTGGACCTGCAGATCCTCTAATTTAGCATCTAGCCTCTTGTTCTCCGTTTCAACATTTTTCAGCTGGGACTCCCTCAAGCGCACCAATTCCTCTAAATAACCCTAAAATTACACATAATCATGGATTAGGATATAAATGCACTATTACTTTATGAATGCACTATTTCTGTTAACACAGATGAAACCTTATTGTAAAGCGTTAGCATTTATTTTTAATCCAGTGCGAACAGCTGTGTTTTGGAACATGGCAGCTGTTTATTTATTTATTTAGTATTAATTAATGAAATAAACAGCTAAAGACTTAAAAGAGTAGTTCACTTTTAAAAAAAACTTTTGCTGATAATTTACTCACCCCATGTCATCCAAGATGCCCATGTCTTTCTTTCTTCAGTCGAAAAGAAATTAAGGTTTTTGATGAAAACATTCCAGGATTTTCTCCATATAATGGACTTAAATGGGAACCAAACAGTTCAAGGTCCAAATGAGAGTTTCAATGCAAACTGTTCAAAGGGCTTTAAACGACACCAGACGATGAATAAGGGTCTTATCAAGCGCAACGATCTGTCATTTGAAAAATAAATAAAAAAGTTTTAGTTTTATGAGCACAAATGCTCACCTTGCTTTGTTCTGTAATGAGCATTCCTGACTCCTGTTCAAACTCGTTCATCAAAATGAACAAATATTTTTTCGAGTCATAACTTGAATAACTTAGATAAGACCCTTATTCATCGTCTGATGTTTAAAGCCATTTGAAGCTGCACTGAAACTCTTATTTGGACCTTGAAGCGTTTGGTTCCCAGTGAAGTCCATTATATGGAGAAAATCCTGGAATGTTTTCATCAAAAACTTTAATTTCTTTTCGAACTGAAGAAAGAAAGACGTGAACATCTTGGATGACATGGGGGTGAGTAAATTATCAGCAAGTCTTTTTTTAAAGTGAACTACACCTTTAATTTAAACAAGGTTAACCAAATCACCCAGTGCCTGAAACTCAAAAAACTTCCAGTACCTTTTGGGCATAGACAATCTTGAATCTTTGCTCCATCTTTCTGCACTTGTTGCTCCAGGTCTCTTCGTCCGTGACCAGAGGAATGTAAGGATGCTCAGCTACACTCTCATCGCTGGCACTGCTGTCCACACTGCGGCGGTCTTCTTCATCACTCAAGTAGTCATAGCTGCAGGGCCACATCAATTGCAGCATATTGAGGGGTACTATAAGGTTTAGGCTTTGTGTTTGGTCAGCAAATAAAATGTATTAAAACCTCCTACCTCTGGGTGAACTTAAGGTAAGGTGTGTAGTCGATCACTGCAGGTGTCTTTCCATCCAAAACCTCTCCTTTCAGGCAGAAACTAACGATAGCAAAAAATAAAGACAGCCAGTATTATCATATCACTCATTGGTGAACAAAACACTCAAATTTCACATTTATGCAAGTTGCTTTTACCTAAAGTCAATGGCACTGAGTCCAATTAGCATACCCGTCAGAACAGTAGCCTCCTCCCTTAGCATAATGGCGCCATCATCATAAAATCTCCTGCAGTGCAAATATATATTTGCAAAGGCCTTAAATTACTTCGAAACGATGAAGACAGCTGTAAAACACATTCTATAGACAAGAGTTGTGACCTGGTAGTCCGAGTGTCTCTTAACGCAGTGGCTACATATTCAGACAAACGCTTCTCCATCAATGCAACACGAATCCAGGCTCGCCCCTGCATGAAAACAAGAAAATTAGTAATAGAAAAAGCTTTGCAACCTAGCTAGCCTATGTTCACACTGTCAGTTTTTGGGATTGACAATTGCATTTACTTATAAGTGTGAGTCTCGAATGTCCCATTCAAACAGCAACTTACAATAGCATCTATTGGAGTCAAGCACATATTCTATTATCAGTAACCACAGCGACAGTCCATCCTAGCGTTATTTCCACTCATTTGCAGGGTCCGCTTCACACACACATATTTGATTTGGCACAGGTTTTGCCCTTTCTGGCACAACTGAGAGTGCTGGGACACATTCACACTCACAATTTGAGATGTCCAATCCACTTTTGACTGTGGGGGAAACCAGAGCACTTGGAGGAAACCCACGCCAGGTGGAGAGCATGCAAACTCCACACAGAAAGGACTACTGGCTCATCACTCAAGTAGTCAATCGAGCCTCTTTGTGATGAGAGGAGCTTTGAGTCGCGTGTTGAACACTAAACTGTGGGCTCGAACTGGGGACCTTCTTGCTGGGAAACAGCTACCCACTGAGCCACCCTGCCACCCTAAGCACTGCGACAGTGATATCATAGTAATATCATAGATGGCAAAGTCCAATCGAGAGAACGAAAGAATGCATCAAACCTTCATTAACTGACAGCAGCTTGTATATCTGGGTGGAGAGAGGAGCACCCACTTTCAAGTCAAGTGGCTTGTTGTATGCATTTTGAGCTATCTCGCAGTGTATCGCGTGTATGTCTACGACGTTAAATGTCCGAGTGGTTCCTCGTGTACTGTACATTCTGTTAAATGTCCGAGCGAAACGAAGCAAAACGTAGATCTACATCTGGGAGCGATATTTTTCCTAGGATGGTAGGGGAAGCAACTCATAAATGCTATTAACCCCAGTGACTGGTACGTTTAGGGACGGGGTTGGGGTAGGTCATATATTTATAAATACAGTAATGTAACGTTAAGTCAACGGCGTTCATATACATGCTGAAAAGCGATTATGCGTGTTAATAGAACGCCAAAAATGGAAATACGAATTGGCGTGTCATACATACGCCATTTCATGAGATCAGTCTGGAAAGTGAAACAACATAGGAAAACCCGCGACACATGGTAGACATGCATTTGTGCTATGCTGAGCTCTCACACTATGTGATGTGATGTGTGATGTTATCCAGTCCGGTTCCGTTCACACAGTGAGGTTTTCCGAAAATGCGGTTGTGAGTCCTGAAAATTTCACAAAATTTCGCGAGACGAGACCTGTCAGCCGCGTGGACCAAGTCGGTACTAAAAAATGTAAACGTCACGGTGGTACCGAATACCTAGTCCCGGTGGTACCGAATACTAAAAAAATGTAAACGTCACGGTGGTACCGAATACCAAGTCCCGGTGGTACCGATTACCTGATCAAACCCAGTTCCGTTTGCACATGCATGCACGAAGGGCGTGAAGTTGCGTCATCATCATGAAAGCGCTGAGACATGGCGACCGGCGGCGCTGCTGATGTGTGTCTGTGTATATTAAACTGCCAAACGACTGTTTAAATATAAAACCTGCATGTTCTGCTTGTCTCTGTGTGAATGAACAGTGCAGACGCTCGGTTTCATTTAACGTTAGCTACCTCTCACACACACTGAAGCTCGAGTGACGCTCGCGCTGTTCTCCCGTCTCTGCTGTCTCACGATATGATGACATGATTCATGGGTCACTTCATGAGTAACGGTAAGTATTTTACCGTTTCATTTGAGAAAAACGATCGTCATATCATTTCTTTTACTAGTGCTGCGTCCGAAATCTCCACTCAAAGCACTACTCCCTGAACCCCTATGTTGGGGTTAGAGGGCAGAGCACTATATAGTGAGCTCACCAGCACAATAGAAACACCACTTTCGGACACTACTCGATCGTCTCTCGGCGCCGTTGATTACATCATCTGTCAGCTGGTGCCGAGCCGGCTCTGGGCTAAATAGATTTTTAAAAATAAATACATTACATTATATTGAGCTTATTTCTCCAAAATTTAAAAACTAAAAGTGAATTCTGGCCGTTTTTGTTATAATGCCCTACTCCACACATGATTATAACTTATTTTTACGAATCAGCGCAATGCATGATGGTATGTAGGGCTTAGGCTAGTGACCATCGGTTGTTCACTACTTTTCAAAATGCATTCTGGGATACATTGAGTGGACTATATAGGGTATAATAATCATCACTATACATTCGGACAGCACTACAAAATGGGAGCTCACTATATAGTCCACTATATAGTGAGTAATGGGAGATTTCGGACGCAGCATAGGTGTTTCTCAATGTCAAGGATACTTCCCTTTGACATTGAGAAACGCCCAGTGTCTATGTATCAGACACGCACAGAAACTCAAAGGTCTTCACGGCAACCCGTCAAAATAAAAGTTTGGTAAGAAATTGACAGAAATAATTATATTAGGCTACTGTACAATAGATTTAACTACGTCTCTATTAATCAAAATTGCTACTACTAATAATGTGTGCATAAGGTTGCTTTTTCTCTTGATTTTTTATAAGCAATATTTCTCAATATCATCAATATTCTCGTATAAACAGCATGTAGCCTTCAATGCTTTCATAAATGTACCATCATTAATAAGTCATTGAATTGAATTTTTTTTTATTTAACTATTTGGAAAAAAAGAAAGAAAAAAAAGAATATATATATATATATATATATATATATATATATATATATATATATATATATATATATATATATATAAAAATGAAATAAAATATAATTAAATAAATTGGAAAAATAGTTAAAACTGATTTTAAATCATGTTTTTTTTTATTAAGTACTCGGTATCTGATATCTGGCGAGTACTGAAATGCGAGTACTCGTTTTCCAAAAAGTGGTATCGGTGCATCCCTAGTTGTGACTCCCGTAAATAACTGAACTGTGTGTGAACGTAATTAAAGACTCAAATACAAGACTGGCAACCGATTAGAAAATCATCTCATAGGGTAAAGATAGAGTGCTTGAAGCTGAAAGGTTGAAAGTGTCTTGCCTTTGCTCGTGACGTGCTAATGTTCTCAATGCTCTCAATGCTACTGATGCAGTTGTTGTAGACTTTACTGCAGGCCAGGCGGATATAGTCCCAAAAACTCCTCTGGCCATCTGAACTGAACCAACCACCTGGACCTGATACAAAAAAAAAGATTATTCATGAGTACTGACACACATTGGGCTTTGACAGAAAAAGTTATGTAAATGTATACCTTTGAAACGGTGACTGAGGATGTGCTCCAAAATGGCTGCAAAGTTGATAAACTCCTCTGATGAGTCATCAATAGGCTCAGCAGTGTACTTTTCCAACAACGTCTTCACAGAAAACCTGGGAGAGAAAAGAAAGAGTAACAGCAGTAAAATTGAGTTACGCTAGATATGCTACGTAACAGATCCGATTTGGAAACTCCAAATTCATCAAAAACACAGAGCCACACAGTGATGAAACCCCACACTTCGCTCGCTAACAGTATAATCAGCATCTCACAGATACAAAAACTAGCATTGGTGCAGGCCCCACTCAATGCTGTCATTCTGACTGATGTAAAGACGGGCGGTTTCGGGAGCGGTGCCACAGCGGACTGCTGAGGTCAATCCCAATTGTCCTGTGTGCAAGACAATGCCCTTTTGATGCCACGTTCACGTTATCACTCCTGCCATCACAATTGGAGTCCTTGTGTCCTGGCCAACAGCGTTATGCTACTTGTCGGCGTGGCGACTTTTGTCCTTTCGCCTGGGTTCCATTCAAACCTCTGTGGCTTTTTTTAAAGGAACACTATAGTGAGCAAATCTCCATCGTATCCTAACACACTCATTTTCTCCACCCACCCACTTGCTGAAATGGTGGTGTGATCTATTTAGGGTTGTCCCAATACTGTGTACAGTTTTCTTCTAGCACAGTCAAACCTGCAAGGCGCTGGTATGCCAAGACTCTAGCCCACTCAAAGGGAAGAGGAAACAGAGAGAGAACTGAGAGTCCGAAGACCTGATGACCTACATGCCTTCATGGGGAACACCAGTATTACAGAAGGGAAGACTGCCCTGGCTGTAGGCGGCTCTTCAATAGCTCGGGGTAAGACTTCCATCACCATGGGCAAGTCCAACATCACCCGTGGGGTCACCACTACCTCTATGGGAGACTCTACCATAACCAGAGGCAAGACCACCATATCCCTGGGCAAAGCCAGCTTCAGCCGAGGCAAAACTACAACCTCCTTCCGCAAGGCCCTCATGCCCAAGCGCCGGACCAAGTAGATGGAAAGGAGATCCGCAAACGCTGCAAAAAAGACAAAGACTTCAACAGCAAGAAAGAGCACTGAGAAGGACAAGACAACAGATATACAACAAGAGGACGACTCAAAAGCCTCAAAAGGAAAGGCTTTTCTTTTATTGAGAAAGACCTGCTTTACAAAAGGGAAAATTAAACTGATGAAAAGCAAGAAGGCCATGTCATGGGGGAAGACAGTTCTTTCGAGGAGCAAGACCAAACTGAGGAAGGGAGAGACTGCGTTTGTGGTGGGTACAACTACAATCACTCATGGAGAGACTACTAGTTCTTTGAGCAAGGCCACTTTAAGTCAAGGGGAGAAGTCTGTCACTGTAGTTAAGACATCCCTCAAAAAAGGCAAGGAAACGCAATGGAATCTCTACTGGGATTTTCATCTGTGACATAAAGACACAAATATAACTGCAAACAGATTATGTACAGTATATGTGTATGTTACCACAAAGGCTGACTTTAAAGTAGAGCGTTCAAGCAGGTTGGATGTCTTGTGAGATGCAAGTGTTTGCCAGCTTGCTCTAGAATTGCACACAAATGCATTCTAGAGGCAAAATGAAGTGCAAGTGTACCTTAAATTAGCTTGGAACTGAGTGTCACATCTTTGTCCCTGAAAGAGAATAGATATGATTTTAAATGAAAGATTTGTCTGAGAGAACATGTTCAGAGATCAGGCGCAAATCTGGTTTCCATGAAGAGAACATGCATGCATGTGTGAGGGTGTGCACTTCCACAACTAGAATGGCTTTTATTGTTGTTCACATGCAGAAGGGTCTAAGTTGGATAATGATCAGGAATCCAGATCTGAGATTGTTTTGCAAGTGGAATTGTATCTGCAGTTAATTGGTACTAACCAAGTCATAGTAAACATTTTAACTTCAACCATAGCCTTACAAATAAAATGCGCATTGTTAATTCTTCAACTTCTTAATCTTACATTAATGTAGAATAAATCAACTAAATCAGAATTGTCAATAAACAGACCTTTAAAATGGTTAAAACATTGTTTTAATGTGTCTGTCTTTAAAATATTTCAGAGGGTTTATTTTAATTTACCTTAAGTTAGGCACACACTGTTGCTCGTCAGACTATACAATGTGATTACAATCATTTCTTAGGTAAAATCTACCTTTCTTTTGTCAGACTGTACAGTTGTATTCAACACTTTGATTCCACTCGTCCCATTGACAGCTAGTAGTAAGATTTGTTTTAAAAAAGAGGTAAAAAAACAGCATTTACCTTAATTTTAATGCACATTTGGGGGGTCTGATATAACAAAATCATTAATGTAGACCACACCCTTGAGTCTCAAAGTCTTGGGCTCAGTCAACACGACACCTTTTTCAGAAACCATGTACAGTATAAGTCAAGACATTTCTATCAGTTCCAGGGAGGCACAATGCCACGGAACTGAGTGATGTCACCCCCGATTGTGTCGCCCAACAATGTGTTCTTCAGTGCCTCGCTTTCACGACGGTACAATGTGGTCTACTGTCCGCTCTGCCCCCATATAGAACTAAGGCCTCCTACGGCAGCCTCTGTCCATTCACGGCACACAGGGGAGGTATGTGGCCTTGCGAAGCCCACGTTATGCTGCTCAACAAGTGCTTTATGCTGCTGCATAGGGGTTGCTCTCACCACGCTTAGCATTCCTGTCCCATCCCGACACTAGCTGTTTGGACTGTCACACTCAGCCAGGCACTGTCTGTGTGAGTTGGGATGTGTTGCTGCCAGGACACGCGATGAGCCATCGTAACCTTATCCTGTAGAACCAGGGGAGCGCAAGATTCCCAAGGGAAAGTAGAAAGATTTAAAGATTTAACTGTGAACGTGCTCCAGGTAAGATCGTCTAAGCTGGCTGCAGGAGGAGACTTCCTGGAGCTTCTCCACCACCACCTTCGGTTCCACCATGGGTAATACCAGTATCACAGAGGGCAAGACGGCCCTCAACCTGGGGAGCACATCAATCAAGAGAGAGAAGACCAAGATGTTGATGGGAAACTCTTCTATCTCCGCGGGAAGAGCACAACATCCCTGGGCTCCTCCACCATCACCAGTGGCAAGACAAAGATCTCCATGGGTGGCGCCTCATTCAGCCGAGGCACCAAGTCTACATCCTTTCGAAAAGCTTTCATGCCCAAGAGGAAAACTCTTTAATGGCGAGTAAGTCAAAATCTATGGGGAGGGTGAAGGGTGCTGGGAGTGGTATGGGGGGACAGTTTCACCAAGCTGGAAACATAAGAAAATATCACCAACAGCTGAGGAAACATCATCATCACAGTGTACCTTCTGTGGAGATAATTTATTGCATCTTGCAAAAAAAATGCCATTCAAAAACAAATCCATTTTGGACCAAGTCTCTTTTTTGTTTTCATTTCTCTGGAATACATCCCAGATACAGGTTAGTAACTAATGAATCCAGCTCCAAAGGATGAAGGTAATGCCATGGACTATTATTTGCAGCAATTATAGATTTACGTACATAGATTTACACAGCAATTTCGTTAATTATGATAATTAATACCTCTCATTATGTAATATTGATATTTTAAGGTTTTACATAGATCACTGATCTTGCCAGCATGGATTTCAGTTTAGTCACCTGTAGTTGTTTGATCTTCGCTGTTTCATTGCTTCATTATTTGACCCGAGCAAAATTTGTCCCTCTTTAATGACAGCTCAGTTAGATTTGAATGCCCTAAACATCATACTCTTGAGTCTTGACTCTTAGACTCTTGAGTCTAGATTTTCTCCTTGGCTCTATGGCTCACCCAAGACGTGTTCCACAGAGGTGGTCCACAAGGGCATGTAAAATCCCACACTCTGAGAACAATGCTAATCATTGGAGTAGGACAACTCCCAACACTAGCCAACCAAATAATTGGATTCCACACTATGCCTGGTCAAATATGAAGATGTGCAGGTGTCTAAAGGTTCTCAGAGTGAGGGCTAAAGGGTGAGGGCTGAAATGCTAATAGAGAAATGTGGCAGCAAGACAGTCTTGGTACGATTTGACACTGAAAAACAAACGTGCAGACACTTAACAAATGGCTTTTGTGTTCTTGGTCTCGCCCACTTTTGGTAATAGGCCAAAAACCAGACCCTTCTAAGAAATATTACTTCATAGCACTCGCTCTTAAGATTTTTCTTAGTTTTTTTCAAGGTACATTTGATTACACACGGAATTACCTCTAATTTTCTCAGGGTTCTGGATTGTTCTCAGCTTTTAAAGCTTACAGGCCACTGAAAATAAGGTTATATTTGCCTTGTACCTCCCACTTTATTGTTATGCTTTGGTCCCTCTCTCCCATACCCTTTCTATCAATCATCCCTTTTTCATTGTTCTGGCCCTCCTCTCCCAAGCTTGCTTCCTAGAACTGAAGGATAGGATAGTTAAATGGGTAATGTATGTGTAGACTGAGAAGCTAAGTAAGTGATAACGAATGATTGCGTAATTGTGCATTCAACCTGATTGCTCTGAGTTAGAAGTTTAAGTTTATCATGCAAAGACCAGTCAGAGGTCGCTGAGCTGGTGCCAAGACATGTTGGTAACAAATGTAATTTTGACATGTTTCTAAGAAATCAGATGGTCAGGGAACTGCATTTCAAGGATGGAGATTGAACTGAAAAGATGCCAATTGAAACCCAATTCCCTCCCTTTTAAAAACATCTCTGCGTAATATTGGTCTCCAAAACCTTTAGGGGAAATTTAAGTAGAAAATTAACACCATCAACAACCTCCAAAACATTTATCAAGATAACTGTCCCATACGATACATTCTAAGTCCCATACTACATCATCCAGTGGCTTCTTGTATATAATTCAGATGACAAGTCTTTCTCAAAACTAAAGCTATTGATTGTACTGTACAAAGACTGACACTGAATTCAAATGCTCATCCTTGCAGAGTTCTTGAATCACCGGAGTCCACAGATTTACATTACTAGCTTCAGCTGTCTGGAAAACTTTTTCAAGGAGAAAAGCAAAACGGGCCATACCATTTTTTTGGAAAGTCAAGACATGGGGACATCAACAAGAGCCATTCTTTGACCGCTGGAACTCTTACTTTTTGACTTTGACCTGGGAGGCAGTCATCATGCCTTATTTTACACTTCATAAAACCCTCACAATGGTGATGTTACTGCCATACACTGTTACAAATCTTATAGTCTAAAGTACTGAGCTATTGCCCTGTATACGACAACAATGTTTGGAAGGAACTTTTATCCAAAACAACTTACAGTGCATTCAATGTATTTCATTGGTAAAAACAACCAACAAACATGTAAACGTATCATGAGTGCCCTTATAATGAATCCTTTATTTAGCCCCCTGAAACTGACATTTGTTTTAGTGTGAGTGTAAAAAACTGAAAAAGTAGAAAACTGAAACTGTGTTACTGTCTATAGTTATGTCAGTGATCCAGACTGTATATGTGTAACCACCATTGTAAAATAGGCAGAAGACATGCAACATCACTAATGCTTTTGATCTTAGCGCAAAAGGAGCTCAGCTTTGAGATTATAAGTGTGTCTGTTGGTCAAAACTCTTCTCCACAATGTCAACAGCTCTCAGTTTCAGAAAAAGATGCTTCAGATTAATATATTGGTTAGATTTGCCCCTGATTTCCAGCTTTGACCATTTACCATGAAGATTTAGGGGCCAAAAGCAAACATTTCCCTGACCGTTGAGAATTTCAACCTGGTATAAAGTTAGCTAAAGACTAAGCAACAAGTTTCATAAATGGGCGTTGCATTGTCAGACTGAGAGACATGACAATGGGGGTAAGGGTTTGATGATTGAGAGTGAAGGAACTGAAATGTCTCCTGATCTCAATGTACCAGAGAAATACAACACTCATGATAGAGACACGGGAGGTTTTAGCTACTCTAAGCTGACGTGTCCCTAAGAGCATCATGTAATCTGAGCTAATCACGATTCAATTTAATTAAGCACTGTTTGAGATTTTTTTGCTAGCAGCCATTAATTAAGATTCAAAATTATTTTTTTTCTTGTCAAGTTCTTCGTCCTGTGTGTCTATTTGTTCAATGTTACAAACAACTCTGGAGTGGCCATACGAGAGATGTGGGTAGCAGAGAAAGGCCTCTGCCCTTTTCAACAAAAGCGTCTTTGTGTTTCTAATAATCTGTGAGGTCTGAAGTCCATATTTGTAATTCTTTCTTATTTGTTTTTTTCACCATGCATTAGCATAGCATGTGTTTCATGTGTTTAACAGTTCCTACATTATGCCATCCTGATGGTAGAACCTTGGAAAGTTTGGTTCTAATCACAGTGCTGTATGCTTAATAAATATGAGCTCACATTAATGAAGATTGTTTTTCTTGTAGATCTATTTTAGGTTTTAGGACTAGAACCCATATTCCTATTGTCTGCAGGCAAACAGATGATGTCACAACAGCTTGCCACATCACAATCATCTCTTTGACTGCATTTACATTATGACAACACAATCATGCTGCTGTCCCAACAGGAGTGACAGTGTTCTGTGTCCATTCAGCAACTGTACGTGGCCTATGCCTGGGCGCCCCCAAACATGAATAATTCAACATCCACTTAATGTGCCGTACTAAGCGACCAGTAAAATGCAGCTCTGGTGCAGTCCCACACAGCCCTGCAGAACAGAATGCAGTGGTGGAATTCGATGTGCCTCATAAGCTTCAGTCATGACTCACCACTGCATGTTGCAAAGTGTGCTGGGACAAAATGTGCACATACAGGGCTGAGCCTCTCCAATCTATGGATGCAATGACTTATGTGCCATTAAGTCAAGACCTTTATGATGTGAATCTCCCAATGAGGGCTAAAACAGAATTACTTTTATATCTGATTTGATAAAACGTCTGTAAATGACTACTAATAACTATTCACTGGCATGATGAAGGGATGATGCACTCAAAACAAAGTTGATACAGTAATTCTAGTGAGATTTGGTGATCAGTCAGATAGTAGAGAAAATGTGTGTATATCCTATTTGAAAAATGCAACTCAATGTGAGGTAAATGTAAGGGGATCAATTTAAAATCTATTTCAAGATAAAGAGATAAAGTTATTAGATTTTGAGATGAACAACATTCTATGCACCAACTGTTCACAAATAGACCAGGGACATGCATTAAGAAATTAAATATGATCGATTTTGATTTCATGTTGACACTAATATAAATAGTATAATTTAATGATTATTTTATTTGTAGCCCTTATTTAAGAAACTCTATCAACAATACAAATTATGTCTTTAACCAAACTCAATCTTGGAAAAATATCATATAATCATGTGAAACATCTTTGTGAAAGGCTCTGTGAACTTGAAGGTCAGGTGTGGTTTAAGCATGTCGCGTGACGCGTCCACGGCATGAAAATCGTCGGATGGATGTAATGACGTCATGGACACTGGAATTAAATAAGGGACCAACGTCCTTGAGGGCCTCATCTTCAAGAATGTAAATCAGAAAAGATGCAATAACATATGACGTTTGTCCCAGTTTATAAAATATAATAATAATAATATTAATAATAAAGGCTAGGTAACTTGATATTATCTAAATGAAAACACGATTGGTGTCGTAAAGAGCAATTCGATGTGTCATGCAACAAACTAGCTACCTGCAGACGGTGATGAGATTCTTGCGCTCCACGCCGACGTTTCTAGAAGACGATTTTTTCGACGTTAGACCCATAGCCATTGCGGTCTGGAGACAACCTGACTTCATGAATCGGCGGAGGCTGCATCGAGCCTCAGTTTCCCGGCTGCGCGGCTCAAACCCCTCCCTTCTTCCGCCGAGCTGCTGCTGGATGGAGGTATGCCCACTCCAGGGCTGGGGACGACAAGGCTACACAAATACAACATTTTACTACACTTGCACTTTTAAACTTTCTTTTTTCCTAAAAAAGGGGGGACAGATTAGAAATATTATAAATGTTAGTTAAGAGATTGTGTAAAAATGTATAAGATATGGAAGCCTGTGATTATTGTGCCTCATGAATGAAAAGAGGGCAGTGGAATTCATAATGAGGAATTCATAGAATATCTGAACATAGGCCTATTATATAATTTTTAATAATAAATAACTTTGGTCCCTGTCGTGAATGTGGAGAGCAAAATACATCAGGCAACTATAGAATATTGTGCAACTGTTCAAACTAATCACATAAACAAATAATAATACACCGTACAAACCCAACCCATTTTTCCAACAGAAAAGTTGGGACATTTGGTAAAATGCTTTAAAATCAAGAATTTGGGATTTGTTAATTCTATTTAACCTTTATTTAACTGACAAAAGTACAAAGAAAAGATTTTAGAGGTTTTACTGACCAGATTATGGCTAATTGTATTTTAATTGTAATTATAGGCTAAACTAATTTTGATGGCTGCAACACCAAAAGTGTTCACTCCAAAAAGTTGGGACAGAGGCACATTTACCACTGTGTCACATCACCTTTCCTTTAGTTAAGCTTTTTAATAATTACTAATTGTAATTACTAGCCTAATTGCAGTGGTGTAGTGCGGGGTATATGGAATATACCCACATCTAAATCCCCTCTGATGCGCATCATTTAGTTGCTATCCAATCTCGTGAATAAAAAACACTCACAGACAGGAGCCACCTCCCCACAGACAACACACAGAACGGGAAGAGGAACAGACTCTGGCTTGGGAACGGGAACAGACTCTGGCTCGGTAACGGGAACAAACTCTGGCTCAGGAACAGTAACAGACTCAGACTCTGGATCAGCCATCTTGCGTCTTTGGCTCTGCAGAAGTGACATGAAGTGTCTCTGACTCGGCCATCTTGTTCGTAGACACTGGCTCTCTAGAAGTGACGTGAATAGTCTCTGACACTGCCATCTTGACCGTACAGATACTAGCCCTCTAGAAGTGACATGAATAGTCTCTGACGCAGCCATCTTGTCTGTAGATACTGGCTTGGAGGAAGTGACGTGAAAAGACTCTGGATCGACCATCTTGTCCGTAGACACTGGCTCTCTAGAAGTGACATGAATAGTCTCTGACACTGCCATCTTGACCGTGAGACACTGGTTCGGAGGAAGTGACGTGAATAGTCTCTGGCGCCAGCCATCTTGACCGTAGATACTGGCTCTCTATGAAGTACCGTGAATAGTCTCTGACGCAGCCATCTTGACCGTAGATACTGGCTCTCTAGAAGTGACGTGAATAGTCTCTGACGCAGCCATCTTGACCGTAGATACTGGCTCTCTAGAAGTGACGTGAATAGTCTCTGACGCAGCCATCTTGACCGTAGATATTGGCTTGGAGGAAGTGACGTGAAAAGACTCTGGATTCGACCATCTTGTCCGTAGACACATGGCTCTCTAGAGAAGTGACATGAATAGTCTCTGACACTGCCATCTTGACCGTAGACACTGGTTCGGAGGAAGTGACGTGAATAGTCTCTGATGCAGCCATCTTGACAGTAGACACTGGCTCTCTAGAAGTACCGTGAATAGTCTCTGACGCAGCCATGCTTGACCGTAGATACTGGCTCTCTAGAAGTGACGTGAATAGTCTCTGACGCAGCCATCTTGACCGTAGATACTGGCTCTCTACAGAAGTGACGTGAATAGTCTCCGACGCAGCCATCTTGACCGTAGATACTGGCTCTCTAGAAGTACCGTGAATAGTCTCTGACGCAGCCATCTTGACCGTAGATACTGGCTCTCTAGAAGTGACAGTGAATAATCTCTGACGCAGCCATCTTGACCATAGATACTGGCTCTCTAGAAGTGACGTGAATAGTCTCTGTGCCAGCCATCTTGACCGTAGATACTGGCTCTGCTAGAAGTGACGTGAATAGTCTCTGACCAGCAGCCATCTCGAGCCGTGGAGATACTGGCTTGAGGAAGTGACGTGAAAAGACTCTGGATCGACCATCTTGTCCGTTGACACTGGCTCTCTAGAAGTGACGTGAAAGCGGCAGAAGTGAAGTGAACAGTCTTTGGCTGGGCAGACGTGACATAAACAGTCTCTGGCTGGACAGATGTGACGTGAACAGTCTCTGGATTGGCAGACGTGACGTGAATAATCTCTGGATAGGCAGGGCCGAAGTGGAGCTTAGGCTCGGCAGGGCTGACGTGGTTCATGCTGTGAGGATCCGGTGAGATCCATACTGCTGGATTCATGATTTAGTGAGTTCTTCTGTGAACGATGCGGAAGGAATGGAGCAGAAAAGTGAATCCAATCGCAAGCACATTAACAATACAAACAGGTAGTCCAAGGTAAACTAAGGATGGCTGACGCAAAACAGACTTTCCGAAGCTTTGCGAGATCCCGAAGCGCAGATGATTCGAAACACTGATCCGAAGCGTGATTCAAAACACCCACGTCACGTGACTATGGCTAAATGAAGCTTCTAAGTGTTTCATCAGGTGGAGTGCTCCACCGAATCAGGGTTTGGTTGGGTCGTTCGGGAAAGATCACACATAACCATACTGATCGCATGAGCCAAGTGCACACAGAATGCCTATTCTTAAAGGGTTAGTTCACCCAAAAATGAAAATTAAGTCATTAATTACTCAACCCCATGCTGTACCAACCCCGTAAGACCTTCGTTCATCTTCGGAACACAAATAAAGATATTTTTGATTGAATCTGAGAGCTGGATCACTCCTCCATAGACTGCCTAAGGGACTGGCTCTTGACGGCCCATAAAGTCATTAAAGAAAAGGTTTAAATATTCCATGTGCCTACAGTGGCTCAATTTTAAGTTTATCAGAGCGACGAGACTACTTTTTGTGCGAAAAAAAAACATAAATAACGACTTTATTCGACTATTCCATTACTTCATTATGGGCGCATGTGCGAGAACTGAGATGACGACGTTCTTCTTTGACTACTTCTTACAGGTTACAAGCATAAAAAAATACAATAATAAAAAAACAACAATTTTTTTTATAGCTCGTTGTAAAGGTTGTTTCAGATCAACACCTGCAATTGACCACTAGGTGTCGCCATGGAGACGAGTGTAGATTGATTCGAAGCCTTGAACAATATGACATTTGCTTCAACTGTTTCATTGCTTCACGAAGCCTCAAATATGCCCATCACTAAGGTAAACGACAAAACAAAGAAACTCAGACCAGGAACAAGGAAACAGCTAACAGCAACCATTACAACATTAAGAACTCACATACAATGCAACAAGACACAGGGTTTAAATACAGTGACTAACAAGATAACAAGAGGTCGTGGTCAATCAGAAACACCTGGGGATACCAATAAACTAGAAAAACTACAAATGACTATAAAACATAACACATAACAGGAAATAACTATAAAGTTCACACAAGACAAGGGAAACACAGACAGGAATCGGACATGAACACACACTGTGAAAACTATCCCTTTAAATATACACTACTGTTCAAATGTGAATTAAAGCAATAGTTGCTTCAAAATGAAAATTCTGTCATCATTTACTCATTTACATTTACATCATTTTTTTCATCTGTTGAACACAAAGGAAGATATTTTGAAGAAATACTGTTTGGTAACCAAACAGTTGATGGGCTCCATTATAGATTTATTTTCTTACTATGGAAGTCAATGGAGTACATCAACTGTCTGGTTATTCTTCAAAATATCCTCCTTTATGTTCAACAGAAGAAAGAAATTAATACAGGTTCATTCAGATAGGCCTAAACATTATTTTATACTAAACTGTTTGTACAGTTGATTGTACATTTCCTTATCTCTCACATACATACATCATCATCATCATCGTCATCTCTCATGGCTAAAGAAAATGCTGTCTAAGAAATGTTCATGTCCTGAAACCAGTCAAGCTAGATAACCGACAAAGATAACTAACAATAAGTTCTCATTTTACACAACAACATAGATGGATAAAGTCAGTATACAAAACAAGTAGAACTGACAGTTTTAGACAGAAGATTTAACAATTTTCTTTACATGTTTTTGTCACTATTCTTGCATCCTCTTTTCCCCTGTTAAACTCACTCGAATACGTTCATGTTTAAAAAAATTAAATAAAAATTTAAGTATGTTCTTTATGGTTAAATATACCTGTACCAGAGGTGACAGTAAAGACATTTATAATGCTTGAAAATTAAGCTTTGCCATCACAGAAATAAGTAACATTTTAAATGATATTAAACATTTATTTTTAAATAATAAATATACTGATTAAAATATTACTGAATATTTTTGATCAAAAAAATTCTGCCTGGGTGAAGAAACTTTAGTGAATGTTAGTGTAAATAAATATGTACGTATGTCTTTATGATTGATATCAGCACAAATTAATGAATAAAATAATAAAAGGGGAGGAGATGAAGATTCTTAGACTCTCTGATTAAGTTGATTGTTTATTTCACGTGTCAGGAAGAGACAAAAACAGAGGCTTGGAGGTTTAATAGAGAAAAAAGATCAACTAGCAAATAAAATGGAAGACTTTTGTGAATTTATGACATTATGGGTCTACTCCATCCGGTATGCTGTTATTTGGTCCTAAGCGACATCATGGACATCAAAGAAGAGACACCTGTAGTGACAGATGACTGGGGCGTGTACTGTAAATACTGAGAATAAGGGCATATGAAACGAGTACGAGTCATAGTGGTGGGGGCTGAGAACTAAACAAATATTTAGGACAGCACCTGGTTCATTAGAGATCTGAGAGTTGCGCAGACAGCAGTCAGAACACACAGACGAGTATGACTATGAAGTTTAACACAGCTGTTATTGGGACCATACTTCTCAACATAGCAGGTAAGATCTTACTAAAGTCCACAAGTGTAAGCTTAATAATGTTCAAATGGTTTAATAAAGACAAGCCAATTTAATTCCTGTTGCTAAGGACCTTTGTAACTCTCCCACCCCGATACCTGGAAATGGATGCAAACGCACTTTTGTAACATTATACGCTACCATTTCAAACGTTTGTGGTCAGTAAGAAATTTTGTTTTTAAAAAGAAATTAAAGAAATTAACACTTACACTACCGGTCAAAAGTTTAAGATCGGTAAGATTTTTTATGTTTTTAAAAGAAGTCTTTTCTGCTCACCAAGGCTGCAATTTTTTGATAAAAAATACACAAAAAACACAGTAATATTGTATGACAATTTAAAATGACTTTTTTATGTTAATATATATTAAAATGTAATTTATTCCTCTGAAAAAAAGCTGAATTTTCAGCATCATTACTCCATTTCTTCAGTGTCACATGATCCTTCACAAATCACTCTAATATGATGATTTTATGCTCCAAAAACGTGTATGATTATTATCCATGTTGAAAACAGTTTTTTAAATTTTTATTTCAGGATTCTTTGATGAATAGAAAGTTCAAAGAACAGCATAAAAAAGTCATTTTAAATTGTCATAATATTTCACAATATTACTGTGTTTTTTGTGTATTTTTTATCAAAAAATTGCAGCCTTGGTGAGCAGAAGAGACTTCTTTAAAAACATAAAAAATAGTACCTATCTTTAGAGTGTTGCTTCTTTTACTTACTCCTTCATGAGTGCGACCAAAGGAGAAACCACAACGACCACAGGCTTTTCATTATGTCCCATCTTCTTAGCGACCGTCAGAGCCAGCTGATAAGTTACACTTTTCCCGAATCATGTGGGGCGGCAAAAATATCTTTCCGATTGACAAACGCCTTGATTGCAGTTCTCTGTTTGTCTATTAAAATTAATGCGCGGTCGATTTATTTCGCGACAGGCACGCGACAGCGGAATCTATACATCTCAATTCTCCAGCTGCAGTCATCTCTGAGGGAAACCAGTTAGCGCTCTTTGATAACGTGATGATTACGTCCCTGAAGATCACCTGTCCATCATCGTATAAAGCCCGTGCCTGGCAATTTGATTGGCCCAATCATTTTTTGCCTGATCATAATTACTCCTCAATGGATGAAGTCCAGACTGAACTTCCCGTCCAAAAAAATGTTGTGGGCGGAGTTCGGGCTGGCATCCAGGCTAGGACAGGAGATGTGTCAGTCAACAAATGGGAAAACAAAGTAACATGTTACTTTTTTAGTAAAAGTAACTCAGCTATTTTGTTGTGAATTTAAAAATAATGTGTTAGTTTAGTTACTTTAAAAGTAATCTGATTACCTGTAAAGCATTACACCCAACACTGATTTTAATAACATGGCTATATTCATGAGAAGGAATTATCTTGATTCAAGTCAACAGTATATGCAAACATGAAATGTGAGATAGCGAAGTTGCAGGTAACACAAACCAGTTCATCAGCTTTGTAAGCGTTTATGTAAATATCTGGTATCTGTCTCCCTCATAGGTTCCCTCGGCCAGTTAGATGGTAAGATCTTAATGACCATAACACTCTTGTTCCACATATTTTGTATGCTTTTGGGCATTTTACTAAGAAATTCCCACATCTTCTTCCTGATAACCAGTATGTGGTCAAGCTCCCCTCAACAACAAGATTGTTGGGAGGACAGGATGCAATGGCCGGGTCTTGGCCGTGGCAAGTCAGCATTCAAAGTGACAAGTTTGGAGGCCATTTCTGTGGCGGGAGTCTAATCAATAAAGACTGGGTTTTGTCTGCAGCTCACTGCTTCCAAAGGTATGAAATTGAAGATTATAGGTTTGGCCAAAAATTCTAATTTTGTCATCAATAAATTACTCTTGTGTTGACCCATAAGACTTTTGTTAATCTTTTAAACACAAATGGAGGTATTTTTAATGATTTTTTTTAGAGATGTTCGTGTCAAGCAAGCATGCTTGAGCTTGCGTTTAACAAATCTGAGTGCTCTATGTAAGTTTGCTGATTAACATTAACATGTAAACACCTAAATTAAATCTGATTATCATCAGACACTGTAAAAAATATGTGATCAATAAGTTATGACAACATATGTTTTATATTGCTTTACGTCATCAAAACTAAAAACAAGATTCAAATAATTTCAGACAGTTTAATGTAATTTAAGTTGAAACATCCAAGACTTGAATTAAACCGCTCGATTCATATGGATTTGTTTTACAATCTCTTATATGAATGTTTTGAAGCTTCAGAGTTTTGGGTAAATATTTCAATGGACAGAAATCTTCAGATTTTATTCAAAATATCTTCATTTGTGTTTAGAAGATGAATGAAAGTGTTATAACAACATCATTTTCATTGTTGGGTGAACTAACCCTTTATACTCCTCAAGACACAATTATAAATTGATCACAGTGGAATTAAAAACTGAGTTTGCCTATTCACAGCTCCCCCATGGGTACCATTGTGATCTACCTAGGACGTCAGAGCCAATCAGGCTTAAACTCTTATGAGGAATACAGGACAGCGAGTTCGAATTCATTAACCATCCTAACTATAACAATCCTCAGCGATGACAACGATATAGCACTGCTCCAGCTCTCGTCTTCTGTGACGTTCTCTGATTATATCAGGCCAGTCTGTTCTAGCGGCTGCTGGTAGTGTGTTTGCTGCAGGTACAGAGAGCTGGGTCACTGGATGGGGCATGTTACAGGCTGGAGGTGAGCGATACTTGCAAAAACTTTAAAGCTCAACAATTTACTGTAAATGGCTATTAAATGACACTAAAATCATCCTCTCATCTATGTCACAGGCACCCAGATTCCTGACATACTGCAGGAGGTGATGATACCAATTGTGAGCAACAGTGACTGTGATAATGCTTATGGAGGTAGCATCACAAGCAATATGATTTGTGCTGGATTGCTAAATCAGGGAGGGAAAGATTCATGTCAAGTAAGTATCAATCATTCAGTTTGAACCGTTTTTTAATTGACAAAAATATGAACATTTAATTTTTTGGGGGATTCCCCTGCACTGAACTGTACATTACCAACCTATCAGGGTTGCCAGATGTGAGTTACAAAATTAGCCCAATGATTCAGTCCAAACATCAAAATTTAAAATATGCCACTCTTACATCTGTCTCTCATCTCTCAGTCACTGATATGCATTACAAACAATTTAACCACTGAATATGCTAGTAGTATCATTTGCTTTCATAAAGGAGCTCACACCCTTTGCAGCTTAAAGTTGGAATGAAACAGAAGTAGTGATCATCTTTTCTTCCCTATTGTGACAAATCTGAGTGAAACGGCTTCTCAAAAATGATTGGATCTCTATGGCTATTGCTGTGATTTCATATGAGTGACTGGTTGTCCTGCCAATCAGAGAAAAGTTGTAGTTGCAAAGAGAAAGGGGATGTTATTTTTGATATTGTGTGTGAGTTACAAATCCTTCCCTCACGGGTCAAAATGGTCAGAGGAATTAAAATGACACTTCTTCATTTTTTCAATGCAGAAAGCTTTTATCATTTCATTCTGATATGTTTTTATTTACCTCTATATTACTGGATTTTAACAATAATTTAAATAAGCACATTCTTCATATTCTCTTGCTTAAATACAAAATAACTGCAGTGACTGCAAAGACCAGTTAAAACATCATACTAGAATCCATTGTGCGTCTCTGCTGACCTCTTGTGGAAAAATAATAATATAACATGACATTTCATGAGTATTGCCACTAGATAGCCTTAAAGGGATAGTTCAACAAAAAATAAAAATTAGCCATGATTTACTCACCCTCAAACCTAGGTGTAAATTACTAAATGATAAAAAAACAAAAACAAATCGGCATTATAGGCTATTCAATGGCAGTGAATTGGTGTTAATATTTTATCTGAAGCAAAGCGATGTGTTTATGTTAGAAATATATCCATATTTAAAACTTTATAAAACTAAAATAACTAGCTTCCAACAACTGGCCGTACGCATTCGGATTGTGGTGAAAGAGTTAACCATATCCTCAGGGCCTTTCCTATTGCTCTAACACTAGATGCTGAGAGAAACAAGAAGAACAAAAAATAGATAGTAGAGCTGGACAGAACAATTGGAATGGAATGAATACAGTGGTCGTTATACTATCTTTTATTGCCTTCTCCAGGAACTGGAGGGTAAGTAAGGTTATGCTCCTTTTCATTGCCGGCCTAATATTCAAGTACAACCATCTGTAAGCGTGCTGTAAAACTTCGATCAGCATTGAGTTCCCTTTCTAAAGGAAATGTTTTCATTATGCATGTAACCATGTGTTCTCTGAGAAGGGAACGAGGTGCTGTGTCACATTGCCATACTTCAGGGATGGCTGCGCGTCTTCTTAGGCAAAATTAATCAGATCACGCACACCTTGTGACATCATCGCACTGTCCGTGTCATGAGTTTAGTCTATGTTTTTGTCTTGTTACATGCGTTACAG
The DNA here is from genome assembly GCA_030378365.1 of Hybognathus amarus. Taxonomy (NCBI): domain Eukaryota; kingdom Metazoa; phylum Chordata; class Actinopteri; order Cypriniformes; family Leuciscidae; genus Hybognathus; species Hybognathus amarus. The sequence goes on from JAQIUQ010002155.1 coordinate 195,263, forward strand.
CTATCTGTCATGTTATTAGTGTTCCCAGGTTACCCATTTACACTAATGTTTCCCATTAGCCACACCCTCTTGTTATCTTGTTTAGCTTGTCTACCCTTGTATTTAAGTTGGTGTGTGTCGTGCAGTCTTTGTTGAGTTCTTAATGTTATATAGCTAGTTGTTCAGTTCCTGAGTCCTGTTTCCTGTTCCTGAATTTCCATGTGTGTATCTGAATTTGTGTATTAAACAATACTGCAAATGGATCCTACTGCCTTACCTGCTTCACGGCTTCCGAGCCGTGACAGAAGAACTCAACCCTGCAGCAGACTCCAGGACAGCCTCCTCCAACACAGACTCTGGGTCACAGCCTCCTCTGCAACGAACTCTGGAACAGCCTCCTCCGCCACAGACTCTGGGACAGCCTCCTCTTCCGTGGACTCGGGACAGCCTCCTCCACCACAGACTCGGGGACAGCCTCCTCCGCAGTCGGACTCTGGGACAGCCTCCTCCTCTGTGGACTCGGGGGACAGTCTCCTCCACCACAGACTCCGGGGACAGCCTCCTCTGCAGCGGACTCGGGGACAGTCTCCTCCACCACAGACTCGGGGACAGCCTCCTCTGCAGCGGACTCGGGGACAGCCTCCTCCGCCACAGACTCTGGGACAGCCTCCTCCGCCACAGACTCTGGGACAGCCTCCTCCGCCACAGACTCTGGGACAGCCTCCTCCGCCCACAGACTCTGGGACAGCCTCCTCCGCCACAGACTCTGGGACAGCCTTCCTCCGCCACAGACACTGGGACAGCCTCCTCCGCCACAGACTCTGGGACAGCCTCCTCCGCCACAGACTCCTCCGCCACAGACTCTGGGACAGCCTCCTCTGCAGCAGGACTCGGGGACAGCCTCCTCCACCACAGACTCGGGGACAGCCTCCTCCGCAGCGGACTCTGGGACAGCCTCCTCCTATGTGGACTCGGGGACAGTCTCCTCCACCACAGACTCCGGGACAGCCTCCTCCGCAGCAGACTCGGGGACAGCCTCCTCCGCCACAGACTCCGGGGACAGCCTCCTCTGCAGCGGACTCCGGGACAGCCTCCTCTGCAGCGGACTCCGGGACAGCCTCCTCCCGCCACGGACTCGGGGACAGCCTCCTCCGCCACGGACTCTGGGACAGCCTCCTCCGCCACGGACTCCGGGACAGCCTCCTCCGCCACGGGACTCCGGGACAGCCTCCTCCGCCACGGACTCCGGGACAGCCTCCTCTGCAGCGGACTCGGGGACAGCCTCCTCCGCCACGGACTCCGGGACAGCCTCCTCCGCAACGGACTCTGGGACAGCCTCCTCCCGCAACGGACTCTGGGACAGCCTCCTCCGCAACGGACTCTGGGACAGCCTCCTCCGCAACGGACTCTGGGACAGCCTCCTCCGCAACGGACTCTGGGACAGCCTCCTCCGCACGGACTCTGGGGACAGCCTCCTCCGCCACGGACTCTGGGACAGCCTCCTCCGCAACGGACTCTGGGACAGCCTCCTCGCAACGGACTCAGGGACAGCCTCCTCCGCAACGGACTCTGGGACAGCCTCCTCCGCAGCGGACTCTGGGACAGCCTCCTCCGCAGCGGACTCTGGGACAGCCTCCTCCTCCGTGGACTCTGGGACAGTCTCCTATGCCATAGACTCGGGGACAGCCTCCTCCGCTGCCGACTCGGGGACAGCCTCCTCCTCCTCTGCTGACTTGGGGACAGCCTCCTCCTCCACCAATTCGGGGACAGCCTCCTCCGCCGCCTACTCGGGGATAGCCTCCTCCTCCGTCTGTCAATAGCTTAGCTTCACACGTGCCTCAGACACTGGGTTTAGCAGAAAAGCAGATAGCATCCCAATAGCACCATCAACACAGCATCTCGTTCCCATCTCAGGGAATCAAGTCAGATAACAGACATTGTGTATTTATGTTGAACTATCAGATTTGATTTTTGAAGTGATCAGATTTCTGGTTTGCTATTGCTGTGATGTCACATTAGTGAAACGCCAGTAAACACTTCATTAGAGAGAGAGGAGATGTCGCTGCAAGCGGAAGAGGAGGTTATTTTGAATAAAGATTACAAGGGGACATGATTAAAAAAAATCATAGTGATTACAATAAACACTGCAGTATTCCATAAAAATAAGAATAGTTTATTGTAAATTTTCATGGTGACTTTAACAGTTAACTGTATCATACCTGTATCATACTGTATCATGTACTTTATCAATGCAGGGAGACTCTGGAGGTCCATTGGTCAGTAGGAACGGCTCCCAGTGGATTCAGTCTGGCATTGTGAGTTTTGGTGAAGGTTGTGCCAATCCCAAATATCCTGGTGTGTACGCCCGGGTGTCTCAGTACCAGGATTGGATCAACTTGTACATGGGCAGCAACCAGCCTGGATTTGTTGAATTCAGTTCCAGTGGATTCAGAAGCAAACCTAACCTGCTTTTATTTTCAATTTCTCTCTCATTCTCCATTATTCCTTTCATATGCTCTCTATATCTCTCTTCAGAGAAATTGTTTGAATGATTACTCTCAGGGTTCTTTGATTAAGAGGAGGCAATGGGCTCTATGCACGGATGTATTTCCGGTGAAGTCTAAGGATGCTGGATTACTTCCGCCGATCGTAGAGTCCAATGCTATACCGAGAATTTATATTGGATTTTACACTCCATGGTTATACTAAAGAAACGTTTAGTCACAAAAACAGACAAAACAGACACCCCTCATTGTGTTTATGCTTCTCTTAAAAAATATATTAAATAAACATAAATATATATAAAATTACATTTAAACGTATTAAAGTTTTCGTTTCAAAGACGGGAGGACAGTAAATTTGGAAGACTCTGCCAAAATTCTGTTTTCCTCGGTTTTACTCCGCTATTAATCTCCCCAACCAGAAACTGAAGTGCATCCTTGCGTCAAATGCAGAACTTATGCATGCATATAGCCTATTGTTCTGTACAAGTTCTCAGAAAGATATTTTATTTATCATTTATTCTTTACCTTTACTCTAGTAAATCTGATTTCTCTACTGTTGACGAACTGGTTACACATTACAATGATGGACTGAACATGATTTTAGATGAATTTGCACCTGTGAAAACCCAATCATTTGTACATTCATCTCCTTGATTTAACCTGAACTGCATGAACTTAAAACTAAAGGCTGTTAATTAGAGCAGTTGTATGTCAGGTCTGACCTTACTGTTCATAAAGAAATGTATGCTGAAAATATTCAAAATTATGAAAATACACTGTCCAAAGCTAAATCTGATTTCTACTCAAACATAATTGGAGTTAGCAATGGTAACTCCAGGTCTCCATTGTTCACGCTTCCCTTGTTTCTGTATCTCCATTTCTTAAATCTGCTATTATTACTCCCATACTTAAGCAACCAGGGGATGAACCATTTCATTTTGAATACCATTTATCTCTAAGGTAGTGCGAAAAGTGCATTGCAATTCAAATTCATGAACATCTCTCCAATAACAACTTGTATGAAACAATTCCAATCTAGTTTTCGTCCCCACCATAGCACTGTGACGGCTCTTGTCAGAATAACCAATGATCTACTGCTGGCAGCGGACTCTGGGCTTTTAAACATACTCCATATTGACTTGAGTGCTGCCTTTGATACTGTCTCACATATGATACTTCTTGACAGGTTATTTTCTATTGGCATTATTGTCAGTGCTCTGTCTCTTTCATATCTCTCTGGATGCAGTCGGTCTATTCAAATAAAAAGTTTTAGATAAAGAATATCTACAGTCACCATTGGTGTTCCCCAGGGTTCTGTACTGAGTCCGCTTCTTTCAGATGATATCCAACTTTACCTGTCTGCCAAACTCACCATTTCTTTTCTTTATAAAATATTTCTTTGTTGTATAAATTTTTACATGAACATTAAATGATTCAGCTACTTTTCAGATCAATCAGCTGCTTTTATTACACTAGACTACTAATTAGGCGAGGAAGGAGGTGTTTCTGAAGTGTAGTCGGGAATGTTTTAGGCTGGATGATATTACAACCAACATAGCTCACATATTTTATGTAAATGAACAAATGAATGAGATTGGTGATTAATCTCTCACTTTGAATCAAATTTATGGGCAGAAGAAAGCCTAAACAATCAGTTGCTACCGTCACTACCTGCTCCTGAGTCAAAGATGGATCCTGATTAAAGTGAAGGTAACGTTACCCTGGAAGCATCCGAGAACCAAAACGCATCCAAAATGGAAGAGACGTGGCAAGGTGGTACCTGGCATCAGTGAGAGAATGGAGGATGAAATGGATAGAACAGATTAAAAGATTAGAACCTGTAACCTCTCACTCTTGGCAAAAGATCTACCACTAGACCATTGAAAAATTCAAACAAACATCTGCAGATCTATGCATTTATCTACGGGTTCAGCACGCAAGCACAGTTTGATAAGTTTGTGCCCAGCACTTTTGAAAATGCACTTCTGAATGCATCTCTGTACCCCAGCACATTTCAAACCAAACTGACACCTATATGGGCTGTAGTAACTAATAGTAGCCTACTGACAATAAATCACAATTGAGTGGCAAACTGATGTGAATGTGCTCTATTGTTAGGGGAGGGGCCAGCCTTATGGTGTGTTCACACCGAACGAGAATTTAATTATTTTGCGCGAGTAGGTTACATACAAAGTCAATGCAAAGAATGAATAGACGCATCATTCAGCATGACGCGGAGTTGGGCGGCACGCGTATGCTGCGCGAATGTCTTCCGCGCAAGTGGAAATATTTGAACTTAAGCGAATGTTCAAGTGTCTAACTAGACGCTATAGACACGCATTTGACGCTCTATTCGCGTTTGGTGTGAACACACACCATTAGGGGCTTCAGTGCGTCATCGAGCCCATTTTAGCCCCGCCCCAAAAATCCGTAACAAGAATCTAACACCACAACAATTCAGTATTCACATTTCACAGTCTTTGTAATGTTTTAGAAATACATTTCTAACATTTATAATGTGCTAAGATTTTTATTTTCATTTTTTATTTCCTTGAGCAAAAAAATCCAAGTGATGGCGTAGACTCATAGCGCGTTCATTCAACATATTATGAGTTCACTCCTGTCATTGCTAACTTTACATTGCAGGCTGTTCATTTTTAAAATAAAACTGCTTAATTTAATTAGTCTTTTGTGCAATATTAAGGCTGTGCTGGTCAGTCATAACTTGCTGTTATTTCAAACTAATTTCCCTTGAAGATGCTGATTAAGCCTACGTGTATCTATATTGGGACTTGACTTAAGTATGAAGCCTTCATTACGTTAGTTAATAGCATCCACATGTTGAGAATGAGAGTGTGCATTGGAACAGTTTCAGTTTCGGGAAGTAAAATGTGCATAGCCTATGGTATTAATAGTGTTTAAAACGTTAATGTTATTTTCACTAGGAAAGCCATCATCTGAAATTTGAGAAGCCCAAGACTGCAACATGGAGACAGGAACGAAAGCCAAACCACATGTCAATCATATATAAGTGATTGTTCATGAAGGCTGGAAATGAAAACGCCCTATATTCAGGCGTGCATTACTATCAGGCACTTTTTCTTTTATCTCAAGTAAGATCATACAAGGTTTTTCAATTAATCCCAAATCTGTTATTTTTTGCCTGATTTATAATAAACCTAAGTTTCTTTCTATGTAGATTTTATATTCATAAATGTAAATGTTTGAATTGTTAACCTAACTTTTTTGTATTCTAACAAGAAATAAAACTTAATTTCACTCTAGCTTAACAAAAATGCCCAGAAAATGTTACAATTTGCACAGCCTAGAAACTCAATGCTGTATTCAATATGTAACTTTTATTAAGTTATGTAATGCCCTGATCTTTCTTTTCCTTTTTTTTAGTTAGTGTCTGTTTCTGCTTTTGAGCTATGGTATTAGTTTATCATATTTTATTTATTCTCTCTATTAGTGTTACTCTTAATTATTGTTATGTTCTAATTTTGTTTTACCATAGTGTAAACTGAATGTTCAAAAATATAGCATAAAAAATAAATGCTATATTTGATAAATAAAGCAAATAAATAAATGCTATATGTATGTGATGTAAACAGCTGTTTTTCACTGCTGTTTACATCATAAACATAGTCTCCGCCAGTTGCTTAGACAAGTGTGATATCTTAAAGACACCCTTTTCAGAAAATTGTGTGCTTTGGTGGGAATTATTTACATACATAACTAAAGATAATTTTGGAATAAGTAAACCAGAGTCACTGGCCAGGTACTTGAAGACTAAGACATATTTGGGCAATTTTCATTGAACCATTGTGTACAACTCTTACATCTCTTTCTCTCACATGCAATAACACACTTCAAGTAGGTGACACACAGCCTTTGTTTCAGTATAAAAGGAGGTCAAACAAAGGATCAGCATAGCAGGAGAGAGCAAGAGTATATTTCAGCTGAGAAAACCAGAATTACAGAAGTCTTCAGGCAACTAGATAAACAGAAGCCCACTCAAAAGAACATTTAGAGGTGTATTCATATGTACATACAGACATGGCCAAATAAATACATAAATAAGAATAAATTAACAATAATATAATTACATAAAAACAAAGTCAGAAAATAGTCATTCCTAGCTCAAAATATTTAACCAGTTCCCAAACCAGTATACTTTGCTATAGTTAAAAATACTGGCCCTATTCATGCCCAACACTTCACAGTCCCTTTGAGTTAGTGATGTGACACAATCCTGCAGTATTTTGTGTAAAGAGCAGGTTAAAAGTGTAATTTCTACAGCTACATTGATGCCTTCTGAGCGCACACACTAACTGTCAAGCAGAAAAATAAAAAACAATCTAATGAGTAACAGAACATGACTCACCTATACGCTTTCAATTATAGTGGTTCAGAACTAAACCCAAAGCTTTGATTTAAGAAGAGCCAACATTTATGCAGTGCTTTTAAAAGTGTTACAGTATCTCACAGACTTGGATGTTTGTTTAGCACCCCTCCTCGTGAAAAGTGCAAGTTTTACTCATTGAACCGAACTTGTGTTCCATCCTCTCACTTCCACTCCTAATAATACTGTTTAGAATCAAACTGACAGTCCTATTTGTGAGTATCGCAAAACAAGCAGGCCTTAGGGAGGCGTGCGACTACGTCGTTAAACCAATGACACTTTTACCATAAAAGTACGGGCTAATTGGTGACACAACATGTCATCAGTGGACCTCCTAAATCTCCAGATAGAAACAAAAGGTTGACAGCTTGAAAAGCCGATAAACATCTTGTCAGAGTGGAGAAAGAACAGCGGTTACACATCTAATGTGCAGTCAGTGGTAGAATAGACTTCATATTGTGGCATGGATCTACTAAAAGGTTGGCGAAGGACATTTTGCTGGCAGTCTAACCCCTCATAAAACTGTACGAAAAGTACAAATTGATTGGCTCAGGTTCGTCCAAGTGCCTTGCCAACTTCAGCTTGGTTTTCAAGTGCAGCCTTTTAATGGCCAGTTCGGTCCCTCTGTCTGACATCTGGATCTTAAAAGGATTGGAGTACTGCAGCAGAGATATGCTAATGCATTAGCTCAGCCTCATACAAATCCTTTAAATGACCCCCTTCTTTATAACTGCTGATTCACTAACTGGATGCAGCCGCAACCATCTTGTTTTCAGCTGTAATGAGCATCAGCATAGGGGAAAACAGAAAGATAACTGGCAATGGGCTATGCATCTGAGGGGTTGTTATGTCAACTTATCCGCCCTTAATAAGGGATAGAACTAAATAAATAACGAACAGATTCAACAAAAATCTAAAATAAAATTCAAAATCTATTTGGAATTCAATGTAAATGATAAAACTGTATGTACAAATTGACAGAGAAATCTCAGTTTCCTTTTTTGTATCGTCTATGCAAATGTAACAAAGAGACCGAGATACTCAAGAGAGGAGAACGGGAGGTCTCTTTCAATCCTTCCATCCATCACTCATTTTAAATACTGTTCCTGCTTCGTCCACATCAGTACCTTTTTCTGAAGCTTATGACCATGGTACTTTACAAATGATGCACTAACCCTGCAAAGCAGACATTTCCCCAACCTAATGCTCTGACACAGAGACTAGCATGTTATAGAAAAGAAAATATCTGTTTGGTTTGGTCTGAAGTCTTATTTTTCATCTCAAAGAGAGGATTGTGGTGAATATAGAGGTTACACAGCTTCAGTGTTTCTGCAGGGTCAAAAAAGGATCCACCCATTGAACTCAGTCAATCTGCCTTCTGTTTCCTATTTGGCCTAAACCTAACAACCCTGCAACTACATCTCTATTTCTACCCCTCTCTCAGTGCGAGTCAGCCTCTCTTGGGCTGTATCCATTGGCAGAGGGCAGGAGTGAGGTTTTCGGCTCAGAGTCAGTGCTGCTAACAGCTGCTTTGTGCCGTGAGGCTCTGGTGAAGAGACGAAAGGCACCCCTGCAGATGAGGGAAAACCAGTAAACCTGCGGGGCCATGAGCATAGCGGCACCTGCGTTACACTGCCAGGGCACAGACAGCGGTACCATGTAGAAGGGGATGGATGCGTACCTGTGATATGAGCACAAACAAACATATGCATTAGAAATAGAACAAGGGATCCTTTTAATGTCAGGAACTTGTCGTGTTGCGCCACATCCAGTGTAGACAGCATCACTGATTATAATGAGGTTGCATCTGCTTTTGTCGTGCAGAGACACTCACGTCTGGTATAGACACAGTATAAGAAATTCTTTGTATATTCAGTCAATTCAAAGTCTAGCCTGGTTAAAACCAGACCATGATCAGTTGTAACAAAGCAAAGCGTCATAGATAAATCATTTCCAGAGGGATGTCACCAACGGATGTCGCGGGTACCTAAAACCAATCAGAGAAATGAAGGCGATGACGTATGCAAAGCGGCGGCCGGCGGAGAAAGTGTTCCCAGTGTTGTTCTTTGCTCGGTTTTTAACAAAAAGGAAACGTATAAATCGCTTAAAAACAAACGCGATAGCTGATTCGAGCGAGTAATGTTCGACGGTGGCGTCCATCTTTGTAATGTAGGCTACAAAATATGCTTCAAAATTCCAGCGCTGTTGTCATCGCGTAAAGCCCGCCCCAACGTTTCTGATTGGTGCCGCAATTTCCACGGACTGGAAATGGGTTTGAATGAGCTCTTTGCCAGACTAACTTTGAGAGCAAATCTAAATTTGCCGGAGTTTATCCCATTATTTATTAAAAGTTTATCCCAGGCTATTCAAAGTCCCTTTCAAGAAATGTTTGATAAGCCATATTTGCAATGTCTCCGTGCAGCTACAGTGGTGCTTAAATTTGTGAACCCCTTGCAGAATCTGTGGAAATAATTTTAAACAAAATAAGTTGGCTCATACAAAAAAATGCATGTTATTTTTTTATTTAGTACAGTCCTAAATAAGAATTCTTACATGGATGTTTACATATAGTCCACAAGAATAGCTGAATAGCTAGAATTTATAGAAAAAAATAGCTGAACATACATATACATTTAACCTTTTTTAGTTGTGTTTGAGTCACTCAGTTGTCCTCAGTATAAAAAGATAAAAATCATACAGTCAAAGCTGGATAGGATTGAAATATGCAAAAAATGCCGGAAACCCAAAGAATTTGCAGGGCCTAGAGGATTTTCCTGAAGAACGTTGGGCAGTTTTACTGCTCAGGACAAACAAGGGATTCAAGAACGACGATCGAAATAAACGAAAAAAACAACAAAAAAAAACAACGGCCAAACATGAATGACAGTATTAAGATTCAAGGGTACATAAAAGATGTTTATATATTGTCTGAATTTATAAAAATGACCCTGTTCAAAAGTTAATGTAAAATATCTCATTCAAGACAGTACTAAAAAAAAAAAAAAAAAAAATTTCCCTCTTATTGAGTAAAATTTATTGACATTTTCACCAATTCTGCAAGGGGTTCACAAATTTTCAGCACCACATTATTTCAGGCGTTAAAGGCCAAATCTACTTGAATGGGGAAATACCGAAATCTGAAATAGAAGTGCATATTTCAGGTTGGTCCAGCCATTCCGCATGCGCAGTCCCGAGCATGCATCTCAGCTTAGGACACTGACTGTTGGCAAATTTCTCTTTTATTCCAGAGGTGGGACTTATTGTGCATTGCACTTTGCCTCAATTTGTAGTAATGTGAGTGAATCAGCCTGGTACATACGTTATTTACACTGTGTTTAGGATATTGCAAGTAACTAACATCAAACTATACAGAATCTGAACTTGACTTTTAATATGTTTTGATCAAAGAAACTGGATGACTTGTCGGAAATCTCAAAAACAATTTTTTTGACTTGTTTGATATGATAAAATGTATTCTCAAATAACCATTTCATTTCTTTACCAAGATATTTCCCATGCTTTGTTCAGTTATATTTCTAGGTTTTCCATAAAAGCCTTGCTGCAAGCACATTCAACTTCTTAGCCTGTGTTTGCCAGTAAAGTCTGCACTCAGAAATGTAAATATTTATAAAATGCTCAAGATTCCCTCTTATGAATAATACATCATTGCTGCAATTTTTAAACTAGAACATGTCATCCGGATTGATGATGATGATTGTCTTGGTATTATGATCAATTCATTACAACACATGGTGTTTGGTGGTTATTACAATCGTTTAGAAGGAATGTGTAACTGTCTCATGTTCTAAACAAATCTTTGGTCGAGACAGATTATGATGCATATTTATTTCTGACCAAAAAAGACTTCCAGATTTAAGATTTCATGTTAATATTAGAGGCACTGTGACTCAGTGGAGAATAAGAGGATAAAAGAAAGAAGGAATAGATGAGCAATAGAAATATAAGACCTATAAAGACTGAATGATTGAGTGTTAAAAGGTAATCATACCTGCCGTAGGCGTAGTAGAGGTCAGGGGAAGAGAAAGAAACTCTGCAGATGAAGAAAGTGACCAGCATAAGAGCTCCATTGACTTTATGTAGGAGAGTGTGCTGTTGCTTGTACTGAGGCAAAGAAACAAAGAAGAGCAGGAAATAGAGAAAGAGAGAGTGTTTAACAGATAGAAAAATATTAATAGGCAGAACAAAGAACCCTGACAACCGTGATTCAATATTCCCAACTAGACATTTAACACTCAAGGAGTGAAGGAGACATGTACAAGAGAGTTATAAACAAGTCAATCAGATGTTATAAGATTAGTATATCTGGTACAGTATAAAGAAAAAGAAAAATCTGAAAATCAGCTTGTCTACGACTTTAAAAAGAAAAACATAAGAAAAGAAAGTCAGAAAGAGATGGTGAATGCGTGATTGTGTTTAGTACCTGGATGAGTATTTTTCCCAGACAGACAGATGGGGTGCTGAGTTCTGCCAGGAACATCACACCCTGGAAATAATCCCCTTTGCCCTGTCTCCAGAACTAGAAAGAGAGGAAAAGAAAATAGGGAAAGGAAACAAAAGGAAAGGATGAAGAAAATAAAGGGGAATGGGGACAAGGACAGTAGGAAAGCGAAAGGTGGGAATGACAAGGAAGGGATAGGAAAAGAAAAGGAAATTGGGAAGAATTAAAAGAATGGGAGGGGAGGATGACAGGGAAATGAAATGAGAGGAAGGAATGTAGATTGTTACAGAAAAGGAAATACATTTCAAAGTGGGAAGGGGAAACGAAAAGAAAGGGAAACAAAAAGAGGAGGAACAGGAAGGGAGAGGAAAAGAAGGAAATGGAAAGGAATGGGAAATGGAAGGGGAGGAGGAAAGGGAAATGAGATGAGAGGAAAGGAAGGAAGAGATAATTACAGAAAAGGAAATACAATTCAAAGAAGGGGAAAGGGGAGGAAAACAGGAAAAGAAAGTGGGAAGGGGAAACAGACAGAAAGTGAAATAAAAAGGAGAGGAAAACAAAAGTAGGAAAGGGAAAGGAAGAGAAAGATAAAGGGAAAGAAAAGAATGGAAAAGAGAATGGGACGAGGATACAGAAATGGGAAGTAAAAGGAAAGGAGAGAAAGGGAATGAAGAGAAGGAATAAAAGTGGATAAAAACCAAAAGAAAAGCAAGAGATAGTCAGACTTGTGTTGTGTCAGATGTAGAAAAGCTTAGTGTGGTTTTATCAGAGGGAAAGTGCTGCAGAAGATTTCCTGTCCATAACACTTATTGTCATTTAAGTGCAGCTAATGCCAGGGTACGGGCTGCTGCATTGCTGCCGACAGCAATAGTCTCCATGGATACAGATGGAGAGTGATGGAGAGCATAATCACAGGGTGAAAGTACACATGCCCATTCGGGACAAGTTAGACTCAGCCACACTTCAAGCCACCCACATAGCATGACCCCATCAAATCACTCTTCAAACAGCCATGAAGCCAAAGCTGTTACTACACTCTAAACATATGGCTCTGGTGAGCCTCCATAATCATATTAAAAAAGATGTACATTAAATGTTTATGAAAAAACTTATGTTAATGTCACAAAACCCTCATTCCACTCACCACAGAGACAGGGAAACAGACAGTAACCATGACGACATGGTGCAAGACCATTAGGAACTCTCTGCGCAGATAGCCGATGATGGCTGACCTCATCGATTTGGCCTGGCTATCCTCCTCGTGATCTTTGACCTGAAGTTTGTACCAGTGGCACAAGAACATGGCATAGATGTCATAGATGAAGTAGGGGACTGCAAAAAGGATATAGCTGCTGGTAAGCCAATGCCTGGACAGAGGGAGCAGAGAGAAAGAGATATGGGATGAAGGAACAAGCATGAGAAACCCTCATATTTGCTTTAGGGTTACTTTGTGGCAACCATGAGTCATATATTATATACATACATAAACACTGGGGGTGGCACGGTACATGAAAAAAACATTCGGTTTGCTTGTCTCAGTTCGGAGCGTGTGTGCGTCTCACGGTTCAACGTATGTGCAATATAACCCCAGACGCGCGTTTCCTTTTCACACAAAATAAGATGTGTGTGGGCATACATACTGTACATAAGGCTTATTTGACTTAAACAAGCGTTGCACAGAGCGATCGATGAATGACATCAAAGTACCGTGCGAACAACGGCTCCGTATGCTTTTCAATCACTCTCGCAGTACTTTGATGTCATAAATCGATCGCTCTGTACGGCACCAGTTCAAGTCGAACAAGCCAGTAAAAGTGGAGTATGGAGTGCTGCAGGCCACGTCACGCTTAGAAATAGCAAGTGGGAGAGATAAGGAAGGCTAACCGGAGTTGGAAGATGCACGTCATATAAGTCTGGTGTGTGGGAACATTTGGGATTTCATGTTTTGATATTTAAATATATACTGTAGCTACAGTGGCACTTTAAGTTAAGATAAGAATAGAGTGCATAGAATCTCTTTTCTTCTTTTGCCCTTTTTCCTATTGTGGCAGTTAGCAAACAGCATTACTACTGGATTGGAGTCTGGATCGCCTTTGACTGTAACAGTGAAAGTTCGTAACGAATACAGAACGAGTAGCACCCCAAATATATACACATACATGTTATACATACAAATCTATATAAATCACTTTTCCATGACTTTTTTCCCAGTCATTCCCATATTTGATATTTTGATAATTTTATAGATATTATGATCAGAATGGCCAAATTAACATTTCAAAATCCAAACGTGTGCAGAATTCCATGACTTTCTATGAACATGTCCAAGCCAAGAAATTCCAACAAAGTACATAAAAAAGCTCAGCTAAGATTCTGATAAATGTCTTCTTTTGTGTTGCATGTAAGAGAAACATTCATACAGATTTAAAACAACAACATTTCCATTTTGGGGTGAAGTTTTCCCTTTATATTTGACTAGCAAATTACGCATCAGTCAGATTGTAGAGGCAGTAAAGCTATTTTCTGTCTTCCAAAGTTAAATGTCTAATTATGTTGTTCTTTTGATCTTTCTATTAATTAAAGAATCCACAAAAATAAAGTAGTCAATATTTGAAGTGGATCAACGCTAAAATATAACTTCGTAACACGATTATAAGGCCATGCAGAGTAAGTGCTTTTTGCGTACTCGTGGTTTTAGTTGTTCCTATATTTTTTTCATAATATTTATTACTAAATGTTTGGTGAATTTATTTATTTGTGATTTGTTCCTAAAATCGTCAGTACACAGAGTTCATGCACAAACTTGTGCGTGGTGAAGGAGACCCAATGCCTGGCTGTCTAACTGGTAGCTGTAAAACCACATTTGAAAAAAAATAATTATTTAAAAGTTCTTTTAAAAAATATAACACATTTGTTCTAAATGACAAATGCAGAAAAGTTAGTTCATAACTTCAAGGCTATCCATCCATCTTCTTCCGTTTATCCGGACTCGGGATGCGGGGGCAGCAGTCTAAGCAGAGATGCCCAGACTTCCCTCTCCCTAGACACTTCCTCCAGCTCTTCCGGGGGACAGCGAGGCGTTCCCAGGCCAGTCGGGAAACACAGTGTGTTCTAGGTCTTCCCCGGGGTCTACTCCCAGTGGGACGTACCCGGGAACACCTCTCTGGGAAGGCGTCCAGGAGGCATCCAGAACAGATGCCCGAGCCACCTCAGCTGACGCCACTTGATGTGGAGGAGCAGCGGATCTACACTGAGCTCTTCCCAAGTGACCAAGCTTCTAACCCGATCTCTAAGTGATCGCCCAGCCACAAATATACTTGCATATGGTTCTCTTATGTTGCTGAACACAGCTGCGTGGGTAAGCAGACTCTGTGTCGTGTGTGTGCCGTCGGAGCGACACGTGGTCTGCCGATGGTTGGGAGCGTGCGCTTTCAAAGAAGGTTTAAAGGTCTCGGACGTAAATTACCAAAAAAACAATTCAGGGTAAGTTAATTTACCCCTCTGGGGAAATGAACAAAGTCAAAAGGAAAACAAAACTTAAACAAAGAAAAAGATTCACAAAGGAGATACATGATGAAGCGCCGGCAGAAGAGAGGAAGAGAGAGAGAAAGATGATCAGTGATTTTAAAACGTGAAGATGTAACACCCTCTGGAGAAACTGCCCCTTTGGATGGAGTTTTACGACTCTTTGTCTTGTCAAGGCTTGTTTATTTGCATCTTTTGCATTTTTTATGACAAGGGTGGTCAGAGTCATGACACATCATTTCTATTTTTGACTAGAGGAGGCCGCGAGGATTCCAATGATTCCAAACAAGACGTACAAACACGAAAGGAAAGCAAGTTTACATTCATAGGCATGAATATAGGCAGAGTTTGTCTAAAACATCTAGAGAAGTCATAATTGCACTAAAATTACAATAAAACACATGGGTATGCAGGAATATATAGTTTTCTTTACAGAATAAGTTAAGTTACAGATTTCAATGAAGGAATGTCTAATTATGTGTTATGTGTGCATTTTGGAGAGAGCTTTCTGGCCACCTGGTCTGGCTCTGAGCTGAGGAGAAAGCAATAGAGATAGCTTAGAGGCCTGACCCCGGTTGTGTGTGTGTGTGTGTGTGTGTACAACATTACTCCTTGCTGGAAAGGGGGAAGGCTATGTTTGAACTCAGTTCACTATGAAAGTGTCAATAAACGGCATTAGGAATAAATTGCTGGTGAATTACTAGCGTGGAAGTCAATGGTTAAAAGGTTTTCAACTGTGGATTTGAATGAGTCCCAACTGACAGAGTCCAGATACCCTACAGCAGAGTTCCTGTCAACTAGACAATCCCTCAGAAGGCCTCTTCGACATGATAGCCATCAGCACAGATTTAGCAAAGACCACAAGAATCAGACAAGTCCTCTGCATAGACCCATGAGCAGCTTTGTCTCCATACTGGAGTGATGATTGCAATCTTCAAACAAAAGTAATTTAATTAAATATTTGAATGCCACTGATCAACAATTTGATTTCTGACTGAATTATGACTCACACTGTATTCATTCATAGCCAGAAGAGAACTAGCCCCAGTGTGAGTTTTTTTTTCTTTTTTCTCCATTCAGCCACCTGATGGAGTTTTCCACTTCCTTTATGTTTTCCATCAGATGGCTCCATTTCTTTCTCCATTCCTTGCCACTGTTGCCTCTAGCTTGCTAAGTTGGGGACACTTTATTCAACAATATTACTGATTAGACAGCACTGACACAATAGGATGAGAGAGTGAACTGAGCATGATGTTGTCGACATCACTGTTTTTCTGCAGAAATGATTTTTAGATTAAATTAATTTAATTGATGGTCTTTCCAATGGAACTGAATCAACACTGAACTGCCTTCTGATGAACAATGACACTATTTTCTTTTAGAACTGCTGAAAGGCTGAAATTAACTGTTTGCATCATTGAATAATTATTCTGTTATCACTGTAACATTTAAATATATCAAAATAGAAAACTGTTCTTTTAAACTGTAATAATATTTCATAATATGTCCAGTAGATCTTATGAAGATTTAGTCCACACTCTAATGGCTAATATTGGCCACAAACCATTGCGCTTTGGAGAAGGATTTGGATTAGAGCTTTAAAAACGAGTAAAACATTTTTGGGTTTTTTTTAACATACAAACATGGCAGGTATGCGAGGTTATATACAGTATAGAGGTTTAAAGGAGCTGTATGTAAGGATTGTGGCCAAAACTGGTACTGCAATAACATTCAAAATACCGTAGAGCAGTGTATCCCCTTCCCCGGACTCCGAGGTTGCCAGATAGGTGGCAGGATCCGAACATTTTTTTTATCTGACACATTTGTAGCGGCTGACTGGTAGATTGGGTGGAGGGTGGAGCATCATACCAAAACACAACATGACAACATCAACATCAGTTGAGGGCTGCAACTTTACTTTTTAAATGACAATATGCTGGCTGGACTACTGTTGTCAGTGATATAAGTATTTGAACTGAACATGATTTCTTTATGTCTAGTGATATATCAGGGCCATTTTATGATTATTTAAAATAAAATTTCTTACATACAGCTCCTTTAAAGTAAGGTTTAGATAAAGTGGTTTGATTGACTGATAATCAACATTTAACCTGATTTAAAAATCAATAAATGAAACAAATGTATGTAATGTTGTCTGTATTATATTTCATCTGCAACAACAATGTGAACTTTTATAAAGATCCATTTGGCCATTAATTTTTAAAGCCATCATTATGCAAAAATATGAGTAGAGTTCAACCCATGAGCCACAGAGCCATGTCTGGAAGATCACCATGCTACTTCTTATCTCTCTGATACAGTAGGAAATGAAATGTGGTAGATGTTAACTATGACAACATGATTGACAGCGTAACCATGTGACAAAGTGTCCATTAAAGATGCAATTCATGACATTATATTATGTCTCAAAGCAGGTCTACTCTTCTACACACTCAAAAGTATGTATTTTTTCTCCACAAAAAGAGAATATAATTTTAGGGTGTAGTATAAGTAATTGGGACACAGCATTAGTCTAATTCCCAGGCTTCCTGTTCCCTTGATGTTGGATTTACAACACATACCCCAAGTAATTGAGTTTACCTGGCTTAAATCATTTATAAAACATGATTGCTCCAACCCATTTGAGCAGCCGCTCTTAATTAACTTGTGGCCCTTCGGGTTAAGGCACAAAATAAACTGAAAACTGTTTGACAAACCATCAGCGTGAACACATCGAATGGGTTTCACAGAGTGTTAAGATGCCGCTTTAAATCATCAACTGAAACCGCTGACTAAAGCCATCATAAAAATTCACTATTGAATACTTTGCCCATCTACTCTCTCTGCTCCCTTCCCCCTGGCTTGGTGTGCCACAATGGATTTACAGATAGAAACTAATTAGGTTAAGAGCCTAATTAGATTATTCTGACATAAGGTGTGCATTGGAGGAATAGCACATTCTTAGAAACACTCAGGGAATACTTTTGCACTCCTACACGTCTGGGAACAATTCCATAGAAATGAGAGAATTCTCATCTGTATACATAAATAAAACGCAAATGAATTAAGACGAGAGAGACACATGCACATAGGAAAACAAACAAACACCAAAGTAAAGCAGTGTTGTGTGTGGTAAAACAGATCTTCTGCTTATAAAATCAACCGGAATTACCAAAAAATATTTCTCATTTATACATCTAGCTACAATGCACATCCTCAGCTAATACTCACTGGTCCTCAATGATGTCTTTACAAGAACGGGCGATGATGTATCCGGCAGAGGACGCCATAATGGCTTGAACGGAGGACACCAGCCTGAGAAAGAGAGGAAAAAAAAGTCACATGCATGAAAGAAAGCCAAAGCAGAGAGCAAAACTGACTGCAAACATCTTTAGATCAGAGATATTGGAAACTATCAATAGCAGATTCTTATAACACCAGTTAAGAAAAGAGTAATTTAAGCAGGATATTGCAAAGTAACTTTCCTAGCTATGCAGAAAAGCTCATCAATAAATCAGACAGTGTACCGCAACCAAACATTACTTTACATGCAACTCTTTACTCTGCAGATCTTAATCTGACACATTTTTTGCAAAAAGGCCTCCAAAACAGGATAATGATCTATGTCATAAACTTACAGCGACACATTTTGTGATAGACCAGCAAAACAAAATTATCTACCCCTCAGTTTCAGCCAACCATTTTTGGTTTTATGGGTATAGTGTACATGAGCGATGTGTCGAGACTAATCTGACACATTCTTAAAGCTGAACTGAGCTTAGAATGGTTTGATCGCTCAGATTGACATGTCTTGATTTACCATGCGCCAAAGAGATAGGAGCGTACAGCTGAAACAAAGCTGTTTCATCACTCATCAACCAGGATCTTATTTCTTGTTTATTCTTGTATTTCTTGTATGTAATGTTGCAGCAGAAATCGAGAATCGTCAGACAAGGCAACACGTTTCCAATCTTTATCCTTTATCAACTTTTTTTAAATCTTAAATATCACACAAAAAACACAATTATGCAGCCAATGCCATGACTTTCATGTTTATAAACAAAAAGAGCATATAATATGTTCTTTACTGGCATACATATTTTGAGATGAACCACAAGCAAATAAAAGCAGATAGTTTGAGCCTGACAGGACCTCTCAACACATCTCATTTTATCTTCCCTTTTTTTTTACCTGGATGAGACAATGACAGCATCCTTCTCGCTCCATTTGAGCCCAGGACCATGTTTTAGGATTCGCTTAGACAGCAGGAAAAGGCCGGGGAAGAATATGGAGCCAGCTGCAAGGATGCTCAGCATAATCTCGGGAAATGTTGCTGAACGTCACGGTCTGTCTATAGAGGATAAAAAAAATCACATATTTTAGGGTTTTGTTTTTATGAGCATCTTAAAATATCCATATTTATTTATATCATAGGAATGTATACAAGAACAACCTTGAAACTTGTGAAAAGTCAAACATGATTTTTTTTGTCTGTTTAGTTAGTTGCTTCACTTTTGCTTCATCATTTCAAAGATTAGCATACGAGTTCAAACTCAGCATTATTACTTCTCACCAAAAATATGAAAGGAATGAAAAGGGTAAGGCAAGAAAGAAGGATGACACAAATGGGGAGAGTAAAGAAGTAAAATTAGACCAAAAATCCATGTTAGAAGTCAAAACAACAAAACAAATACCTTCATAAATCCAACATACATAAAATGTACTGTGCCAACTACATAAACATTAACTTTAACTACCACTAAACTCAACAGTCAAGTCCAGACTACAAAAGGAAAACATTGCAATGGCACGACACAGACAGATTCCCCAGATCTCTTCAGGAGAATTCCAATGCAACTGCATCCCTTCACTAGTCTCATTATTGCATTGTAATGAGTCCTTAAATTATTCCGGACGACTGCCATATAATATACATGTACACTCACCGGCCACTTTATTAGGTAGGTACACCTGTCCAACTGCTCGTAACACTTAATTTCTAAGCAGCCAATCACATGGCGGCAACTCAGTGCATTTAGGCATGTAGACATGGTCAAGACAATCTCCTGCAGTTCAAACCGAGCATCAGTATGGGGAAGAAAGGTGATTTGAGTGACTTTGAACGTGGCATGATTGTTGGTGCCAGAAGGGCTGGTCTGAGTATTTCAGAAACTGCTAATCTACTGGGATTTTCACGCACAACCATCTCTAGGGTTTACAGAGAATGGTCCGAAAAAGAAAAAACATCCAGTGAGCGGCAGTTCTGTGGGCGGAAATGCCTTGTTGATGCCAGAGGTCAGAGGAGAATGGCCAGACTGGTTCGAGCTGATAGAAGGGCAACAGTGACTCAAATAACCACCCGTTACAACCAAGGTGGGCAGAAGAGCATCTCTGAACGCACAGTACGTCGAACTTTGAGGCAGATGGGCTACAGCAGCAGAAGACCACACCGGGTGCCACTCCTTTCAGCTAAGAACAGGAAACTGAGGCTACAATTTGCACAAGCTCATCGAAATTGGACAATAGAAGATTGGAAAAACGTTGCCTGGTCTGATGAGTCTCGATTTCTGCTGCGACATTCGGATGGTAGGGTCAGAATTTGGCGTCTACAACATGAAAGCATGGATCCATCCTGCCTTGTATCAACGGTTCAGGCTGGTGGTGGTGGTGTCATGGTGTGGGGAATATTTTCTTGGCACTCTTTTGGCCCCTTGGTACCAATTGAGCATCGTGCAACGCCACAGCCTACCCGAGTATTGTTGCTGACCATGTCCATCCCTTTATGACCACAATGTACCCAACTTCTGATGGCTACTTTCAGCAGGATAATGCGCCATGTCATAAAGCTGGAATCATCTCAGACTGGTTTCTTGAACATGACAATGAGTTCGCTGTACTCAAATGGCCTCCACAGTCACCAGATCTCAATCCAATAGAGCATCTTTGGGATGTGGTGGAACGGGAGACTCGCATCATGGATGTGCAGCCGACAAATCTGTGGCAACTGTGTGATGCCATCATGTCAATATGGACCAAACTCCCTGAGGAATGCTTCCAGCACCTTGTCGAATCTATGCCACGAAGAATTGAGGCAGTTCTGAAGGCAAAAGGGGGTCAAACCCGTTACTAGCATGGGGTACCTAATAAAGTGGCCGGTGAGTGTATATTGAAGCAGGAGAAGCTGGGATGGTGGGGGGTGTCTGTACTAAAATAGGCGTGGAAAGGATTAGCAGGCCAAGAGATTTAGAAAGATTACTGCAGGGAGAGGGAGGGGAACGAGATGAGGGGAGACCAAGAAGAAAAGAAAAGGGTATGTGGGAGGGAGGAGGTCGTAATTCTGTGGTACAGTGAGGGAAACCTTGTGGGAGGAGTTGAAAGGGAGTGTATTATTCCAGTGATTGCTACATTGGGACTGTGGGTGCATGTCTGCAGCAAGCAAATCACAAAAGCTAAAAAGACGTCACAGAAATCAAAATCTATAGCGGCCAAATGAAGAAGTACGTTACAGAAATGACAGCTAATGTGCGTTAATTCATTATTCTAAAGCTTGCACTAACAAATCTGGTCATGCAACACGCAAATCATTGAAGAGAGTGAACAGTACGCACAAAATCGATTATGAAAACATAACCCTGCAACACATGATGCTTTTGCATCTCAGAAAAACTCTAAATCTCCCACAAACTATATTCTAAAAATCTTGGGTAACGTCTGATTTTCTCTATTCATGTAAACAACAGCAAAGCAACACGAGCAGCTCACATATTCACAACGCTACCTTCCAGAGCTAGCAGGCTAGCGCCATCCATCCTATTGTGTCATCGCCAGCAGGACACGAGGCAGGGGAGTCTCATCGAGACCTCTAGCTAACAGGTTGTAGGCGACAGGCCCACTGGCTGTGTGTGTGCTTACAGCAGGCAGTAATGAATCACTTTCCTCCCCACATGGTTGATGAAGATTAAAAAAAGATTGCTTAAACAGGGATGAACCCCCAGAGCTCCAGATGCAATATGATTATTGTACAACAGTGTTCAATCAGTACCATGCAACTCCTTTGCTGTAACCCATACAGACCCAGAAAACACCAGCATGTTATTATTACACTAAGTTCACTACTGTTATTATTACCAGCAAGCTTATTTTTACACTAAATGAGCCATACATTACAATATGTTACAAGATTGTTAATGACTTGTATTATATTTTTATAAATATATTTACATTTTTTAAACAATATTATATACTACTGAAAATTGTAGATTTTCACTACAATTTAATCTACATCATAGATTAAATATTTTTTATATATATGTATATATGAAGAGTTCAGATGCAAAAGCCTCTAAGTGCCATT
Organism: Hybognathus amarus; assembly: GCA_030378365.1. Classification (NCBI taxonomy): domain Eukaryota; kingdom Metazoa; phylum Chordata; class Actinopteri; order Cypriniformes; family Leuciscidae; genus Hybognathus; species Hybognathus amarus. Next base: position 217,489 of record JAQIUQ010002155.1, read on the forward strand.
TGAAATTTTCTTCTAAAATGATCATTTTTTATCAAGCTTGTATATTTAATTTCAGTAATTTCACTTAAATGGCAATGAAGATTACCTATTAATTGTCATTTAAGTGAAATTACTGAACTTAAATATACAAGCTTGATAAAAATGGTCATTTTAAAAGAAAATGTTAAATGGCATTTAGAGGCTTTTGCATCTGAACTCTTCATACACACACACATATATATATATATATATATATATATATATATATATATATATATATATATATATATATATATATATAAATAGTTTATTTTTGTATTTTGTTAAAGGATATATGTAATTACTATAGTAATAACACAGTACATTATGAACTACTAAATACAAAATTAATGTTTTAATTTTAAATTTCATTTTTGGAAGAATACCATTTCAAAATATAACACATAACAGATTAAACAAAGAAGCAAGTCATAATGTTATCGGTGGACAAGTATGTCCCCTATGAATGGCCATATTCATATTAAGGGCTCAAACCTGCACCTTTCAATGACCAGCTCAGGTATTTTCTTATATTATTATGCCACATCAACCACAGCTTTGTCAAATCACCTTAAAGACACCAAGTTGACATGTTGTTACATGGTCAGACATCTATTATTGTTGCAGGCATATGGTCAGAGTAAATTATTAATTCTACAACTTTGGTTAGGCGTGGTCTTTTTGGTGACGATGGCACAAAATTTGTAGGAATTATTACTGAAACCATATCAAGCTGTATTATGCATAAAACCAACAGAGAAAAGTGATATACATTAGAATGTACACGGAGTCTAAATGAGTCACAACATTCATATATGATGCTGTAGAGAAGCAGCAGGAAGACATAATCACATTGGACAAGAGCAAGAGAAGCAAGCCAAAAGATTACTTTAAGGTTGAGCAGCGTCGGTTATGGGGCAGGACAATCCTGTCACAGTCTTGCAGAAACCGGATCACGAGGTCCATGAGGCATCTGTGAGACGGTCGACATGATGTTGTTGGATGTATCCTAAGCTCTTGATTGCACAAAGTTTCGGTTTTGGTTTAACAGCACCTGCTGGGAAAAAAAACACGTGTTAACATATATCAACGAGAAAGACAAAACAATAGTGTTTAAAGTTTGTCTGAGCTGTCTGCCCTAATCCACCTGTCCAGGAGGCGAGTGCATCCCTACATATAAGAAAGCTGATCCGCGTCCATGTCATCTTCACAAAGCTTTTAACTCAAGCAGAGTCCGCAGATCAAAAGCTGCAGTGGTCAGACATGACCACACTCAAACATTAGCCTTGCAAATGATTAATTTAAATGAAAATGTAGGCTATCCGTGGCAGAGAGCGGATACCTGCGCCAGATGGATGAGAGAGAAGCAGGTCTCCAGGCAACCACTTTGGTCCCCGGTTCTGGCTCTATGACCACCTCACTTGGATTAGACAAAACAAGTGGGCACCGGGGAAGGTAGGGAGGGTGGAATGGCTCACATTTGACTACAAAACATGTGCAAATCCTGAACCAAATGCCGAAGGTTATCTAAATAATGGCGTTATTCTAATTCCCCTGCATGCAAAGTAGAGAAAGAGTCACGCTAGCTTTCATGCTAGCGCTGGGCTAACATGACTCAGACTAGCCTCGCTGAGTGGATAATTACAGCACTGGTCTCCGTTGTCTTTTTACACAACCTTCAACTAATATCACCGGAGAAGTCAGTAAATATTGCACGGACACGGAAAAAAGTCGGTTTAACTTACTGTGCATCGCTCTCGGTTCAGAAATCACGTCTTTTCGACTGGCCCCAATCCTAAATGTGTTGACAAGAGATTAATTTTACTTTTAAATCTGCACCGCGACTCTTAGTAACCAAACGCTGATTGGCTAAAAGAGACGAACGCGACAGATTGTTCCTTCATTCATTGGTTTAAGGTTTGATTGACAGAAAATATAGCCAATGGCCAATAAAAACAAAGTGACCTGATAGTGCGCGACCGCATTAACTATTTATGGTCAGATTTTCATTGTTTCAGCAGTCCGAAATACAGAATTGTCATTATTTTGCTCACATAAACAAATAATTTGCGCAATACACGCAGACAGTATCAGTTTGTAAAACGGGGGTGATATGAGCTGCCTATGAGTTTGGGATAGTTCACACAAAATTTGATTTTGTCATTATTTATCCTCAAGTTGATCCAAACATGTATGAGTTTCTAAGAAGATATTTGAAGAATGCTGGTAACCAGATAGTTGACGGCCACCATTAAAAATAACATTTGGTTAAAAAATTATCTTCAAAATATGTTCTTTACACACACACACACACACACATATATATACAGCACACACACATATATATACACACACACATATATATACGCACACACATACATATATATATATATATACACACACATACATATATATATATATATATATATATATATATATATATATATATATATATATATATATATATACTCACACCGGCCACTTTACTTAGGTACCCCATGCTAGTAACGGGTTGGACCCCCTTTTGCCTTCAGAACTGCCTCAATTCTTCGTGGCATAGATTCAACAAGGTGCTGGAAGCATTCCTCAGGGAGTTTGGTCCATATTGACATGATGGCATCACACAGTTGCCGCAGATTTGTCGGCTGCACATCCATGATGCGAATCTCCCGTTCCACCACATCCCAAAGATGCTCTATTGGATTGAGATCTGGTGACTGTGGAGGCCATTTGAGTACAGCGAACTCATTGTCATGTTCAAGAAACCAGTCTGAGATGATTCCAGCTTTATGACATGGCGCATTATCCTGCTGAAAGTAGCCATCAGAAGTTGGGTACATTGTGGTCATAAAGGGATGGACATGGTCAGCAACAATACTCAGGTAGGCTGTGGCGTTGCAACGATGCTCAATTGGTACCAAGGGGCCCAAAGAGTGCCAAGAAAATATTCCCCACACCATGACACCACCACCACCAGCCTGAACCGTTGATACAAGGCAGGATGGATCCATGCTTTCATGTTGTAGACGCCAAATTCTGACCCTACCATCCGAATGTCGCAGCAGAAATCGAGACTCATCAGACCAGGCAACGTTTTCCAATCTTCTATTGTCCAATTTCGATGAGCTTGTGCAAATTGTAGCCTCAGTTTCCTGTTCTTAGCTGAAAGGAGTGGCACCCGGTGTGGTCTTCTGCTGCTGTAGCCCATCTGCCTCAAAGTTCGACGTACTGTGCGTTCAGAGATGCTCTTCTGCCCACCTTGGTTGTAACGGGTGGTTATTTGAGTCACTGTTGCCCTTCTATCAGCTCGAACCAGTCTGGCCATTCTCCTCTGACCTCTGGCATCAACAAGGCATTTCCGCCACAGAACTGCCGCTCACTGGATGTTTTTTTCTTTTTCGGACCATTCTCTGTAAACCCTAGAGATGGTTGTGCGTGAAAATCCCAGTAGATTAGCAGTTTCTGAAATACTCAGACCAGCCCTTCTGGCACCAACAATCATGCCACGTTCAAAGTCACTCAAATCACCTTTCTTCCCCATACTGATGCTCGGTTTGAACTGCAGGAGATTGTCTTGACCATGTCTACATGCCTAAATGCACTGAGTTGCCGCCATGTGATTGGCTGCTTAAAAATTAAGTGTTAACGAGCAGTTGGACAGGTGTACCTAATAAAGTGGCCGGTGAGTGTATATATATATAGATATATATATATATATATAGATATATATATACACACACATAAGATCAAACATCTCTGTAGGCCTGTGTTCTTACTAGGCCTTATTTAAGACCTATTGATAGACACACAGGGGAATTAGGATTGAATTTTGGATTGAGTAAATTTAAATTGATAAAATTGCTGTTTTTCTAGCAACGAACTTGTTTATTTACCTTTTCCTTGTTTGCATATTGATGCTGCTCTCTAAGAAAATTAATAGATCTGCTTTTGCCATTTTTTCCAGCAAAAAAAAAAAATAACTAGCTTGACTGAAAATGGGGAACTACTATGTGGTACTACTAAATAAAAACTGAGATCCAGGGGCCGCTTAAAGAATTGATAGAAAAATGGAATTTGCAAGAGTCTGAGGGTCAAACTTCACAAAAAAAGACAAGAGTTTTCTGATTGTGGGACTTTAAGTGTGTAAATTTTAGGGGAGACGAGATGTCTTCTTAAAAATTTGTCCCCAAAGGAACAGAGATAGATTGACTGGACTCTCTTCAAAAGATGGGAACATTAGGCTGAGACACATTACGCGAAACAGAGAGGAGGTGAGAAAGCTCCAGATGCTTTCATTTGCTTTGCCGACAAAAAAGAGGAAGCAAGCATTGGAGGATATGCAGGCAACCATCAGAAAGCCTCGCCCCTACAGCACAAATGCTACTGCAGCTGTGAAAGGGGAAGTTGAGCGTGTGCCAGTAGCTGGAAGCTCTGCAGGGCCGCTCCATTATAAGAGCAAGCGGAAACAGAGGGTGAGAGCTCAGACGAGAGCGAGAGTGACTCAGGCGGAGGTGAGAAAGCTGTTAGATGAAGAAGACATTTTATCAACACTCACGAAAGAGGCTGCACCCGAAATTAACAAATGCCACTTACCAATAAGACGTGTACAACTTATCCTATATCAAGGTTAATCCTCTGAATTTATTAGGTATTTAATGTCTAAATTAGAAATGACAATTTCTGTATTGTCAGGAAAAGAATTGATAAAATACTACAAAATTGTCATTAAAACAAGGCTATAACTCCTTCATTTGTACTTACATTGTACTTTATGGTTTGTGGGCCATGAAAGAAACAGTGAGTATGAAGAGTAGTGGTTCAATGGAATTAAATCTTGAATATCTATTAACATTACAGCATTTCTCAAATGAACACTCTCAATCTGCTTTCTTCCAAAAGATGCAAGTCCAGCCTCATGTTTCTGCAGGGAAGAGAGGAGGCTCCTGGGAGGAAGCAGGAGTGTGGCCCACGGGGATGGATTTGCCATGATGCTGGGTATTATGCAAATGATGCAGGGGTAAGAGCATACCCAATAATGCAGACAGTGACAGTTCACATGTTGTGCATTGGGAAAGAAACTGTTACTGATATTTCAATTGAAAACAATTTTCAATTATTATCAGGAATTCCAGAAATCCTTAGGGCTAAAGATAAATTTGATATTGGACGAACTAAGAATGCTGTGCCTCTCATTAGCACACATGTCAATTTATTTCAATAGGGACAATGTGCAAAGATAAATAAATAAATAAAAATAATAATAAAATAATTAGAGATGATTTTCACCAGATTTAGCTTAAGCCATTCCACATGTAGGCCCGGAGCAGGTGAATTAAAATACAAAACATACAATATAACATGTAATTAGTCACTCAAACACAACAATTCATTCATTCATTCATTCAACCATTCACCATTACAAGTAAATCATACCAAGATTACTTAAAAAAAAAATCACTAAAAGTCATATTTACATACACATTTATCTATGTTAACACGACTGGTTTTCCAATAGCACTTACCTCGTATTGCGAGAAAAATCCTTCAGGTCTAAGGAAGGTTTCAGACTCTGTGTGAGTTTGTTCCATTCTTTGATGCCTTTAAATGAGAAGACTGTCTGTGCAAAGGCCAAGTTTAGGCAGTCTGCAACCATTGCACCTCATGGATCTGGTACTCATCTGTTCAGAACAAAACTGGACAAATGTTTTCAGGGGAGGAGGCGCAATATTATTCAAATTTTTAAAAAGTAATCGCACATTGTCATACATGCTGTATTTTTCCTGAATCAGGCAGTAATGATATCTCAGTGGCTTATTTGTCTAAGATTATATCAAGGTTTTATTGCTGTTTCACTCATCTGTGACCAACAAGAAATACAGTAATTAATATGAGGAATTATCGTTGCTTCCAAGTAAATTTTTGCAGCATCGATGAGTCAATGTATTCCTAATATGTCTAAAAGCAGACAAACTGTATTTTAGCGTGCTGCACGTTTTCTTAACATGTTTTTTTTAAAGTAAAGGTTGAATCCAAAACAAGACCTAGATATTTAAATTCATTATGGGACTCTGATTTGCATAAATGCATGGAAAGGAGGACTTCAGTCCTCAAGCTTTGCTAAAATACACTGCTACTGTTTTATTTACATTCAGTATGAGCAAGGCAGAGGAAAGCCAATTTAAGATGTTTCCCATAACATTGATTAGTTTATTAGCTACACTGGTCACATCACTTCAATGCATGTAAACAACAGTATCGCGTACATTTGCATGTCCACCTCACCGCACACCGAAGGAAGATCATTTATGTAAAACATGAACAGAAATGGCCCAAGAACAGAGCCTTGTGGGACACCCATGTCATTAGCTTTAGATGTTGATAACTTTTGACTTATGCACTGGACATGGTCACTGAGATTTGATTATATCCACTGCAGTGCACTTGGAGACAAGTTATAGTTAGTTAGCTTCCACAGTAGCACAGAGTGGTTGACCGCGTCAAATGCCTTGCTTAGATCCAAAAACACGGCACCCACGACCCTGCCCTTTTCCAGCTTTGCATTCACCACCATTAAGTTGGTCAGAGAAAACATTGGAAATATTTTCTTTGTACAACTGTCATTTAAATAAAGGATCGAGAGAATTAACATACCACAGATTCTTGATTTAATTGCATTTGACAAAATGTCCCCAGTTTTCTGGAAATGGGGTTGTACTTTTGTTAAAATATATAGTTTCTGACTAACAGAATGTTGGTATACAACAAAAAATAATATCAGCTGAATTAGCAGTGTGTTTTATATGAAAACTTAGTATCTAATCAAATTTTACATCTCAATTCTATTCATAAGAGTAGTTTTATTGGTAAAAACATGGGTGATTTTAGCAGTATAATCTCTCTTCTATCTGTGCTGAAGACTTCTGTCCTGCAATGCGTCGCCTACTTTTTTTATCTGGAAGGCAATATGCATATGGAAATTATATGGAGATATAATCACAACAAAGTATCCTAAGCTCCATTTATGGTTACTTTAGGGACTTGAGAACACATGAAATAAAGCTTGGGTATGTACTTGCAAGTTAACAGGTGCAGATTCTGACGTTTTTACAAATCTGAAAACTTTTGACACAAAAGAGTAATTGTGTCGTGATCAAGATTTCACCTTAAGATTTTTAGTTTTTTTTAGAAGAACTTTTAAAATAACTTAATTTTAGTCACAATGAAACAGACAGATCTTTTCATCCGTATTTTGACCTAAAAGAGTTTTTTTTTACACATTAGTTTAGGTCAAAACATAAAAAACATGCATAAATTAATATGCAATTAGAAAATAGATTTGGAGAAATTTCATTTCAAGCCAAAATAGTAGCAAACCACATGAACATTTAAACTACTTTAAAATCTGTTATTGAAATATAATAACTATGTCCTTGAACTGGAATGTAATTGTAATGACAAGCCAATAAGATGCAAAGGCAAGGTTTCCAGTGTCTGTCTCTTTAATGTCTATTTTATCCTAATTCACGTACTCTTTTTTTTTTTCTTAAAAACTTCAAGTATTTGTTGGGAACACAAAAAGTCCAAAAAACATATTTTCTTCTAAAATGCAAAGACAAAAAAAGAAAAGAAAACCTAATAAAACATAACAAGAAATAATGACCATCTTAAAACAACTATTCAATCATATTATCAAAGCCATAATAGTCATTAACACAAATACCAAGTTTTCAGTTTCATCTTAAAAATGTCTAACATCTATTATCTTACGACTAAAGGAAATTCACCATTTACTTAAAAAGTTCACTTTCTGCTTGGCAGTCAGTAAGAGCAAAAACGACTAAACCAACCCACTGATCTTCATCCCACTATTTTGCTAGTTTTTCTACCAACACAATAGCAAGTGGTCATAAAAACATCAACTTAAAAAAAAAGATTAAAACCAAAAACTTAAAAGAATTGGTCACAATACATGAAAACAAAACCAAAAAAAGAACATGTTCCTATAATAAAATTAAATAGCAACAGCACATTAAAAAAGTTTCTAAAATAAAACAACTAATGCACTGCAATTTGCAAATCCAAGTGAAGTCCATACACACATGCATTGAGAGACATTATTAATGAGGAACAGCCTTGATGCATCCAATCGTGCCGTGCGCTTTTGCTGCCACCTGTTGGTAGGAGGCAAACATTTACAGTGCTGGGCATTTGAGAATTCGCATTATTCCATCTGCAATAAACCCAGAGAGCACCAACAACTGCTTGTCTTCAGTAACTCTGCCTGGATCCACATCTACAGTGTCTACAGTCCATATAGTTTAATATGAAACCTGAGCTCTAGACGTGTTACTTTTACAAAGGAGTCAGGGAGGTATTACACAATCAGCAGCATTTATCCAACAAGCATCCAACCCATCAGCCACCATCCCACCAATCCCTCACTCAGAAGGAAAAAGAAGAGCAGATCGATTCAGAAACAATTCGGGGAGAGATTGCTGCCCATGGTAGGAGCTCCACACACACTTGACGTCATTCGGCTGCATTACAGTACGTTTTTGATAAACGATTGGGTTCAGTCTATACACACAAGCCCAGTGAACTGAGGGCTGGTTGAGGTAATGAAATATTCAAAAAAGTACAACACTGCACATTCCCTAAACTCCCCGTTTTTTCAAAAACACGCACGGACCACGACTTGCTCATGCTGCCATGAAACCCACGCACCTGGTCCGCCTAACACAAACACAGAAAACGTTCGACAAGACAATAAATTAAAAATAGAAAATAAATAACATTCGATCTATCTTCTCTGCCTACAGAGCCTCGCCCAATCAGAAATTAGGATACTGATATCAATCTGGTTTGGTCCTAGGAGGAGGGGCCGGGGGAAGAGGGTGTTGGGGGCTTTGGGAAGATGCTTCAGGCAGGAACAGCACAGTACCTACGTTCCTCAGATAAACACAAGACACCATCGACCCTAAACAGCATTCTTATACAACACTAAAACTAATGCATTTGCTCAAGGATCGTTTGCACAGGATGCTTCATTAGAACTGTAGAGATTAGAAAGAAATCTGCACAATAAACTCCCCCCACCCCCAAAAAGAAGTAAAATTAAAATAATAACAGTAAGGAAAAAAAATCATTTTAGAGAAAGTCTGAGTAGTATTGAACAGAAAGCATTCAGTTCAATGAGGAAGCCATAACTAAGAAAGAAGACTTTTGGAACTTTTGGTTAACAGAATAAAACCTAAGAACCCGGAAAAGGAACACAGTGATTAAAGTCTATAGACTGAATTTGGAGATACACCACAGTTAAAGATGGCCACAGGGGTGATGCTATGGACTTGTGGGCACTGTCATCTCATCTGGTAGTGAAATCATGGTCAGCGTAGTCTCATCATTTGCATTATTCCAGATATCAGTATTGCACAACATTGACGTTGGCTCATTTAGTCAAAATTTAACAATCCATGAGATTTTCTTTTCTTTTTTTTGTGGAAAACTATTTGCCATAATCTTTGAGCACATAGTCAGTATAAAACTGTTCTCAGCAGCATCAGAAGCGTTATTCATCAGTGTTGTGAAAGTGGAACTGGAAAAATGTGTTTCTGAGAAATCCCCACGTTGACTGGGAAAGAGTGCTGAAAATGCGCTCAAAAGCATGTGATCCTTCAGTCATCTCCAATGCAAGCTTGCTCCTATGATCCACATGTCCCAGTATACACCTCATTCCTCATCTCTCTTCTTTCCTTGATACTTTTGACGAATGCCAGGCTGTGGATCTGATCCAGAAAGTAAGAAAAACAATGACTTAAGAATTAATTCTGTCATTATTTACCCACTCTCATGTTGTTCCAAACCTGTAAGACGTTCGTTCATTCTCGAAACACAAATGAAGATATTTAAATTGAGCATTTGAGCATGTAGAGCTTCTGCAAGAACCAATGAGGTTCATTCTTGTGTTACGCGGCACGTTTGAGCTTTTGAGCTTCGTTTGAGCTTCGTTTTGAGCACGTTTGAGCTTCTGCAAGAACCAATGAGGTTCATTCTTGTGTTACGCAGCATGTAGAGCTTCTGCAAGAACCAATGAGGTTCATTCTTGTGTTACGCACCAATGAGGTTCATTCTTGTGTTACGCACCAATGAGGTTCATTCTTGTGTTACGCACCAATGAGGTTCATTCTTGTGTTACGCACCAATGAGGTTCATTCTTGTGTTACGCGGCACGTTGAGCTTCTGCAAGAACCAATGAGGTTCATTCTTGTGTTACGCAGCATGTAGAGCTTCTGCAAGAACCAATGAAGTTCATTTTTGTGTTACGGAGCATGTAGAGCTTCTGCAAAAACCAATGAGGTTCATTCTTGTGTTACGCAGCATGTAGAGCTTCTGCAAGAACCAATGAAGTTCATTTTTGTGTTACGGAGCATGTAGAGCTTCTGCAAGAACCAATGAGGTTCATTCTTGTGTTACGCACCAATGAGGTTCATTCTTGTGTTACGCGGCACGTTTGAGCTTCTGCAAGAACCAATGAAGTTCATTTTTGTGTTACGGAGCATGTAGAGCTTCTGCAAAAACCAATGAGGTTCATTCTTGTGTTACGCAGCATGTAGAGCTTCTGCAAGAACCAATGAGGTTCATTCTTGTGTTACGCAGCATGTAGAGCTTCTGCAAGAACCAATGAGGTTCATTCTTGTGTTACGAAGCATGTTTGAGCTTCTGCAAGAACCAATGAGGTTCATTCTTGTGTTACGAAGCATGTAGAGCTTCTGCAAGAACCAATGAGGTTCATTCTTGTGTTACGAAGCATGTAGAGCTTCTGCAAGAACCAATGAGGTTCATTCTTGTGTTACGAAGCTTTTTTGCCTCATTTTAATGACTCCCTGTTGTCATGAAGAAGGACAAGGAAGGATTTTTAGGGGGAATGTTTGCATTTAAAAAGTTGCCTCATGGCGTGTTTGACGAAACAAAGACGATGCGTACAATTAGCAAAGCTGAATTCAAATACCATAGAAGCTGGATGCAATGATTTCCGGCCGCGAAAATTATTCGGCCTAAAATGGCATTTTCAATTTTGAGAATAGAATAGGCTTTGTAAGACTAAATTTTGATAATTAGTCAAAAAATAAATCTGTTAAATCTAATATGTTGCATAGAACTGAATGAAGAATAATATATTGATGTTTAATATTATTTTAATATAGGGCTATTTTCTGTCCAATTTTTGTGGAGATTTTTCTTTTTTTTCTATGTTGTTTAATTTAATTTGGTGATTCTATGTTTAAATATTGATGATTACAAGCTTGGGAGAAATGCGATTAATCATAGCAAACTGCAATTAATTAGTTAATTTTTATAATCGATTCCCAGCCCTAGTTTATCTATGAATACAAGTCTAAATTCAATCAGTTCATCAAATAAATTGATTGGGTCTCTTCAGATAAATTTGACTCAACAGTTCAATTCATATGGATTGGTTTGTGGTAGTTGCATAGCTCTTAGTTGTTGTTTTTTTTTAAATAAATATCTTCATTTTTGTTTTGAGGATGAGTCTTATGGTTTTGGATTGATATGATGGTGAGTAAATGACAGAATTTCAATTTTTGGGTGAAACATCACTTTAAAATAGAAGTTTGGTGGACACAAATAAGGTCACATGCATTATAATTTGTTTTATATTTTTTACTGGTTTATATAATCTACTACTACTACTACTACTACTACTACTACTGATAACGATTTCATCAAATATTTATTTGTATTTATATTTTAATGCTTTATTTATATTTAATGGTATCAACAACTGGCAACAACAGCACATTATTAATATTATATTATTATTATATAAATACATTAAATATACATTTTAATAACTATATAAAATACATTTATTTAAAATAATATTTTGTATAGAGACCACCCGGTCCACCCTTTATAGCTAATACCACCCTGTCCACCCTTTATAGCTAAGCAACAATCAAATGCATTACAAGAATTAGTAAATATTACATCTGATTACATCTCCACATCATAGTTAATTTTTTTAATCTATTTGAAAAAGGTTTGTCAAAACAACACTTGTTCTTGTACTGACCTAATGAACGTTTTGAAGGCTGCACTCTGGGGATTGATGCACAAAGGCACTCGTTTGCCTTGCTGGTGCTCTGTTATAAAACGATGGATGAGCTCTGAGATGAAGAGAGAAACAGATCAAGTCTTTCAAAATAGGTCCTTCATGTCAAAAGAAAATGAAGTTTAATATCGTAACAAAGGGCTATGTAATAAAAAGAGAGTCACCTTTGCCCTGCCAAACAGAGTGCATGCTCTGCTCATAGTTGTGGCTGAAAGGTCGATCTGCAGGCGGCTCAAAGTCTCGGGTGTACACCCTCCCGCTGGGCACTGAGTAACAGCACTTACACATGCACGTGTGGTACCTCAGACGACCCTCATCCAAATACGGATGAGACAGAGCATCACTACCCGTGATGCGCTTGGCCTATGGATGGAGACACACAGAATAATAATTATAACAACATCATACTACAAAATCATTTTATATAAAAGAACACGAAGCTTGCACAACCATTCAAAAGTTTGAGGTCAGTAAGATAATTTTTTTATTCAGTAAGGACACATAAATTGATCAAAAGTGACAGTAAAGATATTTATAAAGATTTCAGTTTCAAATAAATGCTGTTCTTTTGAACTTTCTATTTATCAATTTTTGAAAAATATGCATCACCGTTTCCTCAAAAGTAGTAAGTAGCACGACTGTTTTTATCTATAAGAAATGTTTCTTTACAACCAAATCAGCATATTAGAATTCAACTTTGCCGTCACAGAAATAAACCTAATTTTAAAATATATTAAAATGTTTAGTGTATATTTGTTAACATATTAATTGTAATAATATTTCAGAATAATTAATGTAATAATATTTTTATTACTGTTTTTACTGTATTTTCAATCAAATAAACACAGCCAAAGTGTGCATGAGAAAAAAAAATCTTAACGACCCTAAATATTTGGATGGTATAGTATTTCCAGAATATTGGGATTTATTTTTTTACATTAAATGGAAATGTACTTATTGGTCTTGAAAATATTGTCAAATTGAAGTACCTAAATACATCCAGACATCTCACTTTTGAGATCATTTTACATTAAGTAAATGATGATGATGATGATGAACTTGATTTTAATTACTCCCAATTCTTTTATTTATATATTTAGAATTACATTAAAAAAAATCTCATAAAATTATCTTAATGGGGCCAAAATGATCTAATCACTTTATCTGCACACCTTACACACCATACAACAAATGCTACAATTACATATTTATTTTAGTATTTAAAAAAGATTATTAAAAAAATAAAAAAAACAATGTTATAATGATGAATTCTAAATCTAAGTGTCTAAATAATGAAGAAAAACATCTAAACGTTTGTCAGTGTGCTTCCTGCAGTTCTGCAAGAGTCAACCATTTATGGAAGAATGTTATGACGCATTTACAGCCAAAAATAAACTATTGTTTTAAGTGTAGGCTATCAAAAAATTTGAAAAAATGTATACATCATACTCACTGGATCAAAAACCAGCATGCGGCATAAAAGATGAACGGCTTCATGTGTTGCCCCATCTGACAACATGTACAGAACAGACAATGATGGCTAAGGGAGAGAAAGCACAAATTAAACTTATTCTTGAGCACTAAGTATTTAAAGACTAATAAATCACTGTAAGACATGGTACAGAACTGGTTTGTGGGGTCCTCTAAGAATGTGCGCTCGAGCTCCTTCACATGCAGATGCCATGGCAGAAAGAGGAGGAGTCCCGAGAAGATCAGTGATCAGATCCAACTGAGAAAAGAAAGAAAATGATTGAGTAAAGAGACACTTTTCATTCATACCGTTTCAAAATCAAATGAATAAAATAGCTTTAACATTTTAGCAAGATTGTAATTTAATGTATTAAAGATGATTCTTTATTATACTCTAACATTTAAAGGTATGTGGTGGGTAAGATTTAAGTCTTTTATGCTCACCAAGGCTGCATTTATTTGATGAACAGTTCATTAAACTGTAATTTTGTGAAATAATTACAATTTAAAATGAAAGTCTACTATTTGAATGCATTTTAAAATGTTTATTCTTGTGATGGCAAAGCTGAATTATCAGCATCACCATTAATTGAAGCAGTCTTCAGTGTCACATGATCCTTCAAAAACCATTCTAATATGGTTTGCTGCTTATGAAAAATTTCTTATCAATGCTAAAACAGTTTCACTGTTTGATATTTTTGTGTAAATGTGATTTTTTTAAGAGAAGGTTAAAAAGAACAGCATTTATTTGAAACATAAATATTTTGTAATGAGTAGAGCTGTGTTTCGATTCAGAATTTCAAGAATCGATTCGATTCCGATTCTAAAGATCTCGGAATCGATTATCATTATTCGATTCGATACGAATTCGAATCCGACTTTTTGAGATTTAGATCATTGTTTCTGAAAAAAGCATTTTTTTTTCCAGCTGTTACCTGAATGACAGGACTGTGGTTATGCAACATATATTGATACTAGACATTCAACTGCAAATTAATGTAGTATTGATTGTAAAGAACAATCCCCCTTCCATGTTGATACAACTGCCTTCACAAACGTGCACTGGTGTAGACGACAGAGGACGCAGAGGTATAGGCTATATCAGCAGGAGGATTGCAAGTAACCGGAACCGTGATATTCACGTTTTTTATAAGGCTATACCCTTCTTGTTTTGAACTTCATGCATGTGTATTGAATGTTAGACAAGTTCATAATGATAACGAGACTGTTTATCGTGGTGATGTGTAGCCTACAGAGGCTTCGCAAAGAGTGAATGAGAGAGAGCGGCAGAGCGCGTGCGATTACCTGCGTCTGAAGTCATTCGTGGAAAGGTTGCCGTGTCAAAGGAAAGCGAAATAGTTGTTGTATCATCCTTTTAACATTCATGTTACGGGTATTTACCATAAATGCGCGTCAGCAGCAGCGCTGGTCAGCATCCCACAGCGCGAGGAAGCCGCGGGGAAATAAAATCAGCGAGTCACGCATTGAATCAATGCCATATGCATCAGCTTCAGCGTTGCCCACGTGACGCGCTGCTCAGCTGAGCCTTGACAAGTGGAACTCAAAGTTAAAAATAATTAACACCTTGAAGTTGTTTCATTACATCTATTTTAATGAATCTGCTTTTTTGAACGTGTTCGTTGAATGAACGGTTTAATGACTCAAAGTCCGTTGTCATAACAATGTGCGCGCTGAGTGAAAGCTTTTAATGCGCACAAAGGAATCTCCCGGTCGCGCCAAGTTAAAGTTCACGGGGAAAATGTAGGCCTATTAATAAATCGATTCTCTGAGTTACGGATCGATCTTTAGAAATTAATATGAAAATCGATTCAGAATTGGTGAATCGATTTTTTTCAACACAGCACTAGTAATGAGGTTGAAGTCACTTTTGATCAATTTAACGCATCCTTTCAGATTAAAAGTATTTATTTATTTTATTTTTTTTTAATGTTACAGGCACAAACTTTTGAATGTTAGTGTATGCCATTACCTGTTGTATGGGGCTCTGAGCCTGGAAGAGAATACGCCGGCCCAGCAATTCAGCGAAGATGCACCCTACAGACCAGACATCTATAGCTGAAGTGTAATGCTGACATCCCATCAGAACCTCTGGAGCTCGGTAATACTGCGTCACCACCTCCTGGGTCATGTGACGAGAAGGGTCTGGCTCCTCCACTTCGTGCCAGGCCAAAGTCACAAATCTAAATGAGAAGGAAAAGTGACATTTCTCATTTTGCCATTATTATTTGATTGAGTACATTAAGCACATGTGCAGTGTGGTACCTTAAGCAGACAGTTGCTGTTGACCAGCAGGTTCCCTGGTTTGATGTCTCTGTGCAGAATGCCCGCAGAGTGCAGGTACTTCAGCCCTGAGAGAAAGAGAAAGGACACCTCATAAACGACATAAACAGGAGGAATAATACTAACATATCATATTCAAACACTAACCTAAACTTGTGTTTGTATATTCAAACACATAACTAAACACTATTACAGACTAGGAAATCAAGACTTCTTGCACTTGCCAACACAAACACCCATGTTTTATTAAAGGTGCTGTGTATCCACTAGTTTGGTTGCACAAAACAAAAATGATGGCATGGATAAATTTGGAAGGCAGGCATGGAAAACAAATCTCCCCAACAGGGAAAAAGAAAAGAAAACAAAAAGGAGGATCTGACTCTTTCATATGCAATAGCCCCTAAAATATTGTATTTCTTCTTTATTACACACAAGAAAATACATTTATGTATTTATTTTTGCCAGGCAAAATGTAAAAAAAACAATAACATCAACAATATAACAATAACCTTTGCCATCACAGAAATAAATTACATTTTAAAATATAAATAGAAAACACATTTTTAAGTTTCCACAATATTAAGGTTGAGTTAACGCTTTGAGTGCATGAGCGCGAAGACGCCAAGGAACTTGACAGCATCTGACTATGAAGTTATTGGAATGCGTGCTCGTCAGAGGTTATAATTAGATGTGCCACAGGTGTGCTTCAGGTTTTCTTTGTCTTCAGACCTTGACCTGTGTGTATGCAAGCTATCTCTCTCTGTCAGTCACTCTTTGTTAGTTGGGCACCCTCACCTTGCTCATTTCCCTTATATTTCCCATGTCCCTCAGAGACGTTCAAGATGCTAACTATCAAATGATTGTGTCGCAAATCCAACCAAGCGATTGGTTCGTCACAATCGATCTCAAGGTCGCATATTTTCCATATAGAAATACTGCCACAACACAGGAAGTTCTTGAGGTTTGCTTTAAAGGGTAACTAAACCCTAAACCAACTTTTTTCAGTTAATGATCTGTAAGAATGGGGCTTTATTAGTGCTGATCATTGATTCGAGAAACTTTTTTGACATTTGGGTATAAAGTGTTTTAAATGTACAATATATGATGTAAAAACGTCTGAGTGCTGCCCTCATCAGGTTGAATGATGGCTACTGCAGTTAAATTTTCCAATTGGATGTTTGCAGTGGTACTTAAAATAAGTGGTTCTACGTGACGTAAGCAGGTTCCAGCTCACCACGCCCTTGGTACGAGCTCACCACGCCCATGGCAGTATAAAAAACATCTTGTTTTGTCAAAAGCATAGGTGTCAACATTTGGTTTTCAAAAACCAGGAGATTTGTGCGGGGACCTTTCAGCCAGTGGTTGCATGCACATGGCCTGGAAGGCCGCCAGTTCCCGCCTAGAGCTGGAGTGTGCAAACTGCATTTAACGCCAGATTGCTTCTCCAATGCAATAGAGGGCTTCTCCACACAGCTCGCGCTGAAAAGCGACGCAGTGCCAAAAGCTGCTCTTCATGGACTTTATGTTTATGTGAGTGAGCATATATTTTTAATCACACCACTTCAGAAATAAAATTGTTTTTATTATTCTTTGAACAACGTCGAAAACACAATGACAGGTGTTTAAAAAAAACGCATAAACATACATATATGCATTATTGCAAACGTATTATCATGAAAAAATTGTGTGGAGCGAGTGTGCACAGCCGCACTCAATCGCGCATCTTTTTGATTAGCCTAGCTGTCAGATACTGAGTAAAAATTAAAAGAAACAGGCCTATTCAATCCTCCCTGGATGTTTACTTAATGATGAAATTAATAGCAATCAGGAGACTGAAAGCAGCAAAAAAAAGAGGACTGCAGTGCTGTCAGCAAACAGTTACACTTACGCAATAAAATCTGCATCGCAACATAAAAGGTACAGCATGGGTTTTTATATTTAATGCGGTTTGTTCACTGTGAGTTTGAATTAATAGTGTAATAGAGTTAATACATTTATTTACATTTACATTTATTCATATAGCTGACGCTTTTATCAAAAGCGACTTACAATTGCTATGTCAGAGGTCGCACGCCTCTGGAGGAACTAGGGGTTAAGTGTCTTGCTCAGGGAAACATTGGTGTCTCACAGTGGATTCGAACCCAGGTCTCTTTTACACCAAAGGCATGTGTCTTATGCACTGTGCCATCACCACCGTCTGTAATAGTGCATTGTGCATGTTAGGTATAATGTGACGTATATCGTTTGAGTAATGTCGTTGTTCTATGTAGGCCTATGCCCAGAGGGAATGCCATTCTTTGTTATGTCGTAATGTCGTCCTTGGCATACTAGGCTTTTGTTAAACCACCGCCACTGCCACTTTTGTTAAACACGGCCATCATCTCGATTGGCACATCCAATGCCTTGAGTTGATGGCTGTATTTCTGGCCCTGAAGTACTTCCTCCAGCAGCTCAGAGACTACCATGTCCATAGTGCAGGATGGACAACATTGCGGCAGTCACCTATCACCTATCTGCGGCAGTTTGCGCCATCTGAACAGGCTAGGGCAGCAGATTCTGCTTTTGGCTCAGGTCAAGTTGCTGTCTGTCAGAGCGATTTATATCCCTGGGTATCTGAATGTCGGAGCAGATTTATTGTACAGACGAACTGTGCTGAATGGGGAATAGAAACTCCACCCAGAGGTAATGAAACAAATCTGGCAAAGAATCTACGAAGCAGAGTTGGACCTCCTTCACTCTCAAGAGGTCTCCTCTACTTCTCTCTCTCGTTCCCAAAGTGCTAACTCAGCGCAGCATTGAGAGAAGCTTTTGAAAGGGAACATCGCGGGTTAATTGACCATTGTTCACTGAGGATATGCCCAAACTGCTATTCAGACAAAGTGATTCCTGAAGATGCACCTGTGGCACATCTAATTACAGCCTCTGACGAGCACGCATTCCAATGACGTCAACGTCAGATGCTGCCAAGTTCCTTGGCGCGTTCGCACACATGCTTCTCAGCTGGGCACACACAAAGGTCATTCGTGCTTTCTAGGACAAGGGTTACACTCAAGTAACCAGAGATGTTTCACAGTATTTTGATCATATAAATGCAACATTGGTGAGCATTAGAGAGACATCTTTCAAAAATATCTTCCAATCCAAAACTTTATGAGAAAAACATACAATTAATTAATATACAGTACATTTACATTACAACACAGTCTCAGCCAGAACATTAATTTTACTCTCCCAGCAACAAGAGATCATAAGATTAAATTTTCCCAGGATTATTCCAATTAGCTCAGATGCAGGGAATATAATTTAAATAATTAATCATGAATCATGATCGGGAATCACCTACAAATTATAAAATTACCTGTAAAGGAATAAGTTGCCAATGTTCTGTATGAACAATTGAATGCAATCGTCCAGTGTTAAAAGATGTAGTTTCTAACCAGAAAGCTACTGTGGATAGAATAGGACATTTTACTGTAATTCCACGCACCCCATTTACGGGGGCCTGGAATTCCTTCTTGTCGGAAAGGGGAAAGGTTTTGAGATGATAACGTCTGTGAAGCTGGCTTATTGCTGGTTTTGTGGGCGTTTTATTTTAAGTCACGTTCGCCATGAAAGTGTCAATTTACGCTATTAGGAAGGAATAGACTTTCTGCTGCTCGCTGGTGAATTACTGAGACGCAAGTCAAATGTTAAAAGCTTTTTTACATGTAAAATTGAATAAGTCCCAACTGACACACCCCAGATACCCCACCAGGCTGATTACAAGATCAAACAGAATCCAATTCTGCAACGCACACCAAACCCTTATCGGTCCTAAATAAAAACCTGACCGAAATGAAAATAAAACAATTATAATCACAAAGTAACATATGCCCATATGAACTCACCCTGAGTATCTGGTAGAGGAACACCTTGATGTGATCGGTGGTGAGAGGCTGAGGGGAAACGATGACTTTATGTAGGTCACTCTGCATGAGCTCAGTGATCACGTATCTACACCAGACTCAGTTAAGGCCACAATGACAACTTCTACTATGAGAACACAAGAGGCAAACTGAACAATGGGTAAAATTAACCAAAAAGAACATACCAGAACATTAAGAGTATTTCTATATCATCATTGCCATGTGAATTGAAAAAAAACAAAAAAAAAACCATCTGTTAAATATATTAAAGTTCCTAATAGTCAGTTTTCCAACAGGCAAATAACACTATTTTATTTACTTGCCAAAGCTAATTTTCACTTGCCATGGTGTTCATTTTGGATGCAAACCAGAATATTCCTAAATTAATAAATGCAAAAACTCCTTCACATAATGATACATTACAGTTTTATATACTAGACAGTCAAATTTGGATTCAAAGGCCAGGGCCTGACGTTTACTTTTTCTTTACCATGGAGTGCATGTGTTCATAAGCAGAAAAATTTAGAAGCCCATAAAAAAAATAATAATAAAAATAAAAACTTCAGGGGAACAATGCAAATTTTTGCTTGCATTGTTAAAAAAATAATGCATTTTAGCTAAAGGGGATATGAGGAGACATTATAAAAGGAATACTCTTATAACTCCTATAAAAAATATATATATTTTTATAATATATCGAAGCTCATCATTGTATAAGGTATTATCACGTATTGAATTAGGTTATAATAAAGTACTGCCCACCCAACAGGTTTAATAACTTTTCTCACAATAAAAAGAACTCTGAACAATTAAATACAATAAAGCAATACACAACAAAATATACAAAGTTTTCAGACAGATTAAAGTAGACAGCAAAAGAACTATAAAGAACTATACACTTTACAATAAGGTCCCATTAGTTAACATTAATTAATGTAAAGTGTTACCGCACAATAAAAAGAATCAGGCATTTTCAGTCAATATCCAGGGCATGTTTTAGGTTTTAATATTGAAATAGTAAATTTGCCTATTAAGTCCAAAAATATTTAAGTATTTGTTGTGATGAACACCATAGTGAAAATCGGAAACAGCTGTTAAAAACATTTAAATTCTGGTCTGCTTTGTTTACAGGGGTAACGGTAAAACGATTTTAGAGTTAACACACATCTATTTTTAGTCACAAATGCTCGAAATGGTCGAGCCCTGTTATAAGACTTCAATTTCCAACTCACAGATATACAAGTTACACTCTATGGGGCTGTTTTACACATGGCCACTTCATGCGTTCTCTCAGATCAGATAGCAACATGATTTATCAGATAGCGTTGTCATATCTGTACTATAAGTGGCATATAGCCTATACCACACTCTCACAAGTTTTATTTTTTAGGATTTTTTGGGAGGAGTAAAATTTGTGGTTTCAACAACCAGAAGCATTTACACTTGTCCAGTTTTTTCTGGAATACGGCCCAGACCACCTACTGAAGTGGTTTGAGCGATCGGATTCAAATCCGTCTCAAATGCATTTCGGAGGGCATTTACAACTGGTCCTTTTTCCAATCGAGTAGCTATCTGATCACAGAAAACGCATGAAGTGGCCAGGTGTAAGCAGCCCCTATGTTAATACAGCAAGTAACTCTTTACACTGTATGTTCTGGTCTGCTATTACTCCATGTCTGACGTTGCTTTATGTTACTAATGAAGAAATTCTCTGTTTTCGTCCACCTATTTTTATGTATGGAAGCTTGTTTTCCGCCACTGAATAAAAAAATTAAATAAATAATTGTGACTTTTTACTCTCACAATTTCTGACTTTTTTCTCACAATTGCGAGTTTATATCTTTGCAATTCTGACTTTATTTCTCAGAATTGCGAAGATAAAGTCAGAATTACGTGATAAAAGTCGAATTGCGAGTTATAAAGTCAGGAATTGCGAGATATAAAGTCAGAATTGCGCGATATAAGTCCGGATTGCGTTAATAAAGTCACAATTGCGTGATATAAAGTCAGAATTGCTGACATATAAAGTCAGAATTGTGTGATATAGTCAGAATTGCGACATACAAAAATCAGAAATTGTGTAATATAAAGTCAGAATTGCGAGATATAGTCAGAATTGTGATATAAAGTCAGAATTGCGAGATATAAGTCAGAATTGTGATATAAAGTCAGAAATTGTGACATATAAGAAATCAGAATTTGCGAATATAAAGTCAGAATTGCGAGATATAAAGTCAGAATTGTGATATAAAGTCAGAATTGCGAGATATAAAGTCAGAATTGTGATATAAAGTCAGAATTGCGTGATATAAAGTCAGAATTGCGAGATATAAAGTCAGAATTGTGATATAAAGTCAGAATTGTGATATAAAGTCAGAATTGTGTGATATAAAGTCAGAATTGTGATATAAAGTCAGAATTGTGTGATATAAAGTCAGAATTGTGATATAAAGTCAGAATTGCATGATATAAAGTCAGAATTGTGTAGATATAAAGTCAGAATTGCAGATATAAAGTCAGAATTGTCGAATATATAAAGTCAGAATTGTGCTGATATAAAGTCAGAATTGCGACTTATCAGGCCAATTCCAAGGGAAAAAAAACTAACTTTTTCCCCTCAGAATAATTTAAATCTCACAATTCTGACTTTATATCATGCATTTCTGACTTTATAACACGCAATTGCGACTTTATATCTAGCAATTCTGACTTTATATTCGCAATTTTGACTTTATATCACGCAATTCTGACTTTATAACTCGCAATTCTGACTTTATATCTCGCAATTGCGACTTTATATCTCGCAATTCTGACTTTATAACTCGCAATTCTGACTTTATATCACGCAATTCTGAATTTCCATCTCGCAATTCTGAGAAATAATGTCAGAATTGCGAGAAGTAAAACTCGCAATTGTGAGAAAAAAGTCAGAATTGTGAGATAAAAAGTCGCAATTACCTTTTATATTTTTCATTCTATGGCGGAAACAAGCTTCCATATTTATGCGCATTTTGGGATATTGCGTGAAAAAAAGCCGGATGGAAATGCCAAGATGTGCTTAAGCTACAATAGAAACACATTTACCCAATAAATCATTCAATGCACAACAAAAACTCACATGGCTTTGCCTCAGTAGTGGATGTGATAGGAAAACTGGACCAATTTCATTGCACAGTATCTCAAATGTTGATTTGATCATTCTGAAATGCCAAAACTCTGGCATCAAAATGATTTAGCATAATGACCTCCACGAAGCCTTACACGATTGCATTGCTAAACACCAGACATCCAAATGTAAGATAAAATGAGAGCGTTTATTGCATTTTGTCTGTGCGCACCGAGGCACAAGAAATGTATGAATGTAGGAAAAAATTGCCACAGTGGCTTCCCCGATTGCAGCAACTTCCATTTTACTTACAGATATTTTGTGCCAATTTCCAAGGATGGCTCTGTTCTCTTGAACACAATGTTTTATGCGATATTCCAATTTTGCACGCAAGTTAAATTTACAAATTTGGATGGAAACAAAGCTAGTGATAGAATGCAAACATGTATACTGTGGTATAAGATTATGTAAGTTGGAACAGTATCACTTGCGAAAAACAAATCAATTACTTAATCCCCTTATTACATAGGCATTTATAACACAGAGAAAATAAAAGTTTCAGATGGGAACAGATTAAGGTAAAAATGTGGGTATGAAGGATACATCTCCTCAAAGCAGTCGATTTGTGGAGGTTGGAGAATGTCAAGGGCAGACAGCACCTGCCAAAGCAAATTCCCATCATTACAAAAAAAACATGCAATCAATTTATAAAACTCTGCAAAAACACACACCCACTCAGCAATCAATCACATGCATGCTATTCCGTTTCAGCCCACAAAACTTACGTTGTCATGTTTAAAGAAACACAGCATCCGGAGTTCCCTGAACACACGTTTGCAGGAGACCAGGTTCTGGAAGACATTTGGCATTTTCTTCAGAGCCACCTTACGCCCATCCCGAGGGTCCGTCACAGACCTACCAAAGCAATGCAACAGGGTGTTAACATTATTGAAGAAAATGTGTGTAATATATAAAACCACTGTTCAAACATTTGGAAGTCAAACATTTTAAAATGTATTGAAATATATAAGAAGCTTCTTTCAAAAAAGGTAGAGAGCCTACATGGACAGAGGTTCATCAGAAGTTAGTGTGGTGGGATGACAGCAGCACTTACCAGACCACCCCAAATGCACCATAACCGATTGGTTCGATCAGGCTCCATTTCAGCAGGACTTGGAACCTCACTTGCTGGGTTACTGTGAGGTTGCGGGATGGCTGCCCCTCCGCCAGCGCTGCCCCGAGAGATGCCGGGTGTCTGGGAGTCCCAGCTGGTGCGTTGGGTCCAGTGGGATTTGATGTTGCACTGAGGCCCGTTGAGGTAGTGCCGGTCGTGGCGTTGACACAAAAATACTTGTGGCCTGAACTCTGATCCAGGGAACAAGTTACCACACACTGTTGGCCGAGTGGATCCATGGAACGCCATTCTACATTAGAGCAAACATGGGTGAGAAAGTCATTAAAACGATGGCCCACCAAAAAATGAAAATTCTGTCATTATTTGTTCATGCTTCGCACAGTTTCAAAACTGTATTTCTTTATTCTGTTGAACACAAAAGATGATATTTTGAAGAATGTTAAGCAGTTTTGGATACCAGTGACGTAGAATTTTTTTGTCCATACAACATAAGTCAACAGAAACAAACTGTTTCGAGTTACCAATAGGGATGCTCCGAATCGAATCGGCCAGAGGATCGGTATCTGGCTGATCATAACAATTTTTGACTCGAATTGGTACTCACTAACTTGGCCGATCTTACAAACCGATCGCGATTTGATGACGTCAATGAATAATGATTAAGTAGTAAGTACACTCCCGACAGTTGGTTTATAAAATGACAAATCTCTAAATTATTTAGAATTTCTAAGGAACATTTTATTGACAAACAAAAAACTAAAATTTGTTATTTACTGGGGTCTTTTTTTGTTATTAAATTTGTTATTTACTTTACAAAATGGGGTCTTTTTTAATGGAGTACAAAATAGGCATTATTTTCTGAAAATCTTCACATCCACTGGAGCTCAAATCTTATTCAGATCAAATACGTTGCCATTCAACACATTGCTACATTGGTTCTCATAATATTTGGGGTGGAAAATGACATTCAAAATGCAGGGGAGTTCCTCCCTAGTGAATTATGCTTTATAATTTTGCTTGTTCTTCACACAAGTTAGAAGATGCCTTCAGAAGGCTTGGAATATAGCATAGGAGTTTCATGGACCACTTTTATGGAGTGTTTTTTGTTTCTTCTGGGGCTTGACATTCATAGTTGCATACAACTTCATAATGACATGATGTGTGTAAATAATGACAGAATATATTTAGAAATATTAAGCTTAAGTGTATGCATCATACAAATGTAACCATCCCAACATCAATTAGTTTACAATTAACTATAAATAAAACATTAAATCTAGACAAATTGGCAAATATTAGGCAATACAAACACGTTATCTCTTAGAGCCAGCGTTCAGTTACAGTGCAGCCGCATTGCAACAGCGCAGGTCGATCAGAAACATTACTAGACCAAATGCATGCCAAAGGTTGATGTACTTTAATCATGTGCTCGGTCGATGGCCTGACAGCAGCTTTATCGGCTATATCAGTTTAAATAGCCTCCAAAAATAAGAAAACGTGCTTGTAACACGTCTGGAAAGTTAACATCAGTTTGGTTCCTCATCTTTGTTCGCTAGGTGCTCTTTTCCTCTATATATCCAAGCTAGCGACACTGTAATCACACAACTCGTTACAATGTTAATATTTAAGCTGCTAAAGCCCTTCCACACACCACGGTCATCTGCCAACACGTATCTCAAGCTTATATTTGTTTAGTTTAATGTAATTTTCAAGCTAGTTAACTCTAATAATAATAATGTAGCTAACTCGACAACCAGCTGTTAACTCTGGCTAGCTGGCTAATTAATCTGCTCCGTGACCTATATCTGATGTTTATATGCACAATTATGTATTCTGAGCGAAAATAATAACATAAAGTGAATACAACCCTTCCTAATGCATAAAGAAAGGGAAAAGCGAACTGTAACTCGTGATGAAGGCTGGTAATGTAGGTTTATTTGCTACAGTTGTTTGTAAAGTTAGCTTTAGCACAGCGGCTAACCTCTCGGAGCTGATGGCAGCGGCGGCGGCGGAGCTCAAATCTTCATGACGGATGTTGCGGATCGCAGCGCTCGCCCCGCATTTCTACTCGCTTTAAATCCTTCTGCTGCTGCTGATCTCAAATCTCAAACTGTCTCGCCGTGTTGCTCTCTCTCTGGTCTGGAAAATCAGCTGTTGGAAATAGCGGTAGTGAGGGAGAAGGAGGAGTTGAGAGAGGGGGATGGAGTGAAAGAAAGGAGGGATGAGTGTATGGGGGAAGGGAGGACCACCGGTGTAAACAATGCGAGAGACGCAGTTTAACCGTTCACTCTTTACACGATTAGGGTAAAAAAATATAGAGTCAGAAACTTAACAACAACAAAATATTTTCCTTTTACTTTTGTTGATAGCAGGTGCTTAATCTTCAGAACATATTGTCCGAGGTTTTTTTTAGACTGTCTGAAATAATAAAGTTGAATATCTCTATTTGTGTGATGCTATTTTTCTTTGCAATAATTTGGGTTACAGGCTTGAAAGGATAAGCTTGATGAACACAGTTACTACAATTTGTGTAACTGAGAAATAATATTTGCATGTTTTCTGGCTATTATGCCCTATTATTTAATCATTAAGTAGGCCTAACACAAAAAAAATATATATTTAATTAATTTTCTATATTTTTTACATGCAATTTATTAACTTCCTATTATAATATTTGTTCTTATAATACAGTTTCACAGTAAAGGTTTAAATTCGAGTCCTGTCTGTGAAACATTAAAACAAAAAACTGAAGCTAAATATATAAATTAATATTATGATGACCTTGTAGTTTTATAGGTCTATTGCTGATGGGACAGGCATTTGATGTTTTCAAAAGCTGTTTATATTTTATTAAATCGTTTTTTTTTATATCATTATAACGTAATAGTTTGCGTATAACAAAAAATGGTATTAAGTTGTGTACCGTATTAGAAAAAAATCCTCCTTTTCTTTCAAAAGAATCATCCCTCCCCCATTTTTATAGATAGATAAATGCACATACACATTATATCTCAATAAAGCAAGTGAGACAGCAATAGTTAAATTCAGTATAATTAGGTGCATGTTCATTATACATAGATTAATTAGGATAGGAGCACATCGACACCAACACATTTTGGCGTTAAACTAGCATCAACACAAACAGAATTGGAAACATAGGTTACAGATCTTATTCAATATAATCAACATTGTTACATTTGTTTAACATCTTCAGTCCAAAAAAAGAAAGGAAAATATATCGATATCAATGAGAAAAATATCAAAGGAGGCAATGAACAATAGACACATTTTTAGTATTCACGTATACTATGTACATTGCAAATATAAATAAATATTTTGTCCTTGTGACCACGTTTAAATGAGAGGAAATTGCACTATATTTGATACCCTTAAATGTTGTCATTCATGTCAAGATCATTTATGATGGAATAATCTCTTAAATTCATTTATAAAATGCATCTCTTCCTGAACTTCTAGATCATGTAGATATGAGCCATTATAATATAAGGAAATGGTTAGGATGCATAATGTGTTGATTCCTCTCAGTGATCTACATTCCTCAACAGTGGATTTTTTTTTTAAATAATGAACTGGGACAGCACTTAATAACAGCCTACATTTAAAACCAGTGATCTCTCCAATGGGACTTAGAAGGAAAATCTAGCAACACCCAAACCAGTTGTCTATGAGATCTTCGCAGGCTCCTTTAGACTGTATACATCAGACCAGATCAAACAATACGCAATCCAGCGAGAACTTGCTGCTCAGTCTGCACATAAAGGTGAATCAGGTTCGTGTTTCTTGAGTTCATTCAAAAGTTACAGTTGTTTTGAGGAGGGTCGGTCATGTCTAGCACAGTGGCAGCAAGATTTGAGGTGGGAGGGAGGGGCAGGTTTCCACGGCAATCCTTGTGGAGTGAGAAAACAGGTGACGCTTGATTGGTCATTCTGATTTCATACAATCACATTTCTCAATTAATAAACAAATGACATCAAACATGGAAAATATAAATTACAAAAACATGATTTTTTTCTCACTTAACATTAGTACTGAGTGATATAGCTAAAAAAAAGATATCTAAATATTTATTCATTTTCTTTGCAGTGGCTAGAAATGTGGGGGATTTGATCTTTTTTTTTCATTTTGGACCAGTAAAGGCATTTATAATGTTATTACGATTTATATTTCCACAATTTCTACAAAAAAATAAGCTGCACAACTGTTGTTATAATGTTTCTTGGTCATCAAATCATCATATTAGAATGATTTCTGAAGGATCATGAGTAATGATGTTGAAAATTCTGCTTTACCAACACAGGAATTACATTTATAACAGATTCAAATAGAAAACAGTTATTTAAATTCTAATAATATTTTACAATATTACTGTTTTTAACAGAATTATTTATCTTAATTATTATTTATTTATTTATTATTTATTATTTATTTATTTTATTATTATTAAATACCATATCGGTACTGATCATGTTCACTTTTTAATGTTACTGAGTATTGGCCGGATAAGAAAATTTTGCCAATATATTAAAGCTACATTGTGTAACTCTTTAGTTTATTCTTAGCTAAAAACACTTAGTTCTTTCAAAAATATATGTGCTCATTAATGTATATTTACTTCGTTCAAGTAATAAAGTATTCTCGTGAGTGTATAATATGCCATTGAAAATACATACGGGTAAGGGGTTCTAATGTTGGTCGCCATGTTGCCCCTCCATCTTGCAAGTACATTAGCCAAAGAGGACATACCCGTTAATTCAAGCTTCGCCTTTCGTGTTTACGTTTGAGTTAACACTCATGGACGAGGTTGAACTGGAAGCCATGTTAATCTTGGACTCATTGGCCACACGTAGGAGTTAAAACGAAATCGGAATTAAGAGGAACAGAAACTAATATTCACTGGATGGTCATATACCTTTCACCACTAGATGGGGGTAAAAATCACACAGTGTAGCTTTAAAGCCGATAAATAAATAATTATTTCCCTTTTACATTTATTACACTTTAAGATGTGCACTGTTTGTCCTGATGGTTTTGAATTACTTGAAAAATGACAGTTAAATGCAACATGTGCTGTGCAAGTCTGTCATATAGAACATTACTATTGTGTGCTTGGGACATGGACTTTAATAGTGAATTTTTTTGTTTTTGTAATCAGGCTCCCAAAAATTACATCAAAATTTGGATTTAGATTTCATCGGCCAATATATTGGTTATCTGGTTTCAAATAAAAATTATTATTGGTTATTGTATCTAGACCAAAATTTTCATTTCGGTGCATCCCTAATTTAAATGGCAGTTTGAATTGATTCACAGAAATGAAAAAAAATAAACCGAATAATAAACCATTTACTAATTAAAAGACAAGCAGAGATCATGGAATCAGTCTTTAGGAAAATGAAGGGGCAAATTAAAATTGCATTAAAATCTCTGCATCTTTCAATTGTGTGGCAGCAAAATCATTGCAAATATATTGTGAATATCTGATATATCAATCTAGTTTGCTCACCTGTCCATATTAGGCCCATCGTCTTGCACATTTTTCTCCCCTCCCACCCATTAATCCCGCTTCATACATCCCGCCCTCCCTCCTCGTGGTGTGCTGTGGGCTAGCTGTGACTCTGAGGAGCGATGCTGGAGCAGTCAGTCACCAGCAGCCCAACTGTGACTGGAGCGCTGGAAACAGGAGTGTCTGTGCCCACTGTCTGCACTGAACTGCTGCTGCTGCTGATGGGGCAAGGAACGTTGGGGTCCGTTTGGTTGGCGTGCTGTGGCCATGTGACCCTGCAGCTGAGTGGGAGTCTTACAGGTGTACCCACACAGCTGACATAGCAGCACCCCGCCTGGGCCTGAGCCACGGCCGACCCCACTCTCCTTCCACTCTTGGCCATGGTGCTTCTGAGCGTGGACGCGCAGGTACGTCAGAGTCGTGAAACCTAGGGGGAAACAAGGATGGTTTTTATGTAAAAATGTAATTGTTGTCTCTTGTCACCTTCTCAGTGCTTTAAATCATACAGGGAAACTCCTAACTTGGTGCATTATAACATAATTAATTTACAAAATAAACAACAGTGCCCAAACTATGCAGTTTAATTTTGATTTATTTAAACTCCCATGACAGCGATATAAAACATTTGTGAGTTTTTTAAATAATTCATTAAAAGGATCAGCTCATAAGAGTCTTTTGAGTAAATAGCCAAATGATTCAGTCAACAGAGCCATACTAAAATATTATGCGTTAAATTGTTAATTAATTTAAAGTTAAAGTCTGAATTAAGTTTGATGAGATAAAAAGCCTGAAACAATACAAAGACAATAAATAGTCAGACTGTCTTTCTTTTTAAGATGTCACTGGCTGCCTGCAAACACATACAACCAACATAGTCCAATTCACAAGCAAATGGCTGAGTTGATTTAATAAAAAGACACTCACTAAAATATTCAAGTTAAATTAAACAAATTGAAAATAAATTATTTGAAACCAGTTACTGAATTTATATCTGACTTGTCAAGTTCTTTATGTTTACACTACCAGTAAGCCTGAGGTCAGTAAGATTTAAAAAAAAATGTTTTAATCAAAAGAAAATAATTTTATAATATTTTAAATATACAAAAGATTTCTATTTCAAATAAACGGACCTTCTATTTTAAGTTTATTTATAGTTTTAGTTTTAACCTTCTATTCATTAAAAAATATCCGTTTCCACATAAATATTAAGCAGTGCAACTGTTTTCAACATTGATAATAATAATTCAAGTTTCTTGAGCAGAAAATCATCATATTAGAATGATTTCTGAAGGATCATGTGATACTGATGACTGGAATAATTAAAAATTCAGCTTTGCATCACAGGAATAAATTACATTTTAAAATATATTCAAATAATAAAATGGTTTTTTAAATTGCAATATTTCACAATATTACTGTAAAATATTACTAAATTTATGATAAAATAAATGCAGCCTTAGAGAAATAAAAGAGAATAAAAAAATTACTGACAACGTTTGAACAAATGTCTGTATTACATCATATTTAAAGACACATGCTGCGTACGAAATCTCCCATTACTCCACTATATAGTGGACTATATGGTGAGCTCGCATTTTGTAGTGCTGTCCAGAATGTATAGTGATGATTATTATACCCTATATAGTCCACTCAATGTATCCCAGAATGCATTTTGAAAAGTAGTGTACAACTCGATGGTCAGCTTACCTAAGCCCTACATACCATCATGCATTGCGCTGATCGTAAAAATAAGTTACTATCACGTGTGGAGTAGAGCATTATAACAAAAACGGCCAGAAATCACTTTTCAGTTTTTAAATTTTGGAGAAATAAGCTCAATATAATGTAATATATTTATTTAAAAATCTTTTTACCCCAGAGCAGGATCAGTACCAGCTGACAGATGATGTAATCAACGCGAGAGACGATCGAGATGCATGTCCGAAAGTGGCTTCTTATTATGCTGGTGAGCTCACTATATAGTGCTCTGCTCTCTAACCCCAATATAGGGGGTAGGGAATAGTGCTTTGAGTGGAGATTTTGGACACAGCTACATATTCACAAACAATTGAAATAAACAGATAATAATATAATAATAAAAGGTAACCACAAATGAAATAATCAGTGACTCACTGCGGTTGCAGAGGTGGCAGATGTGATGCTGTGATTGGTTGTGGACCCTCATGTGATCTGTGATGTAAGCAGGGGAGAGAAGTTTGCCACAGATGTGGCAGGGAACCTTGTCCTCGTGTCTGATCATATGAGCTCGATAACCGGTCTTTAGTAGCGAACGCGGATTCACATGTCTGCACAAACAAACACGCTTTATCAAACACAATCTTCATTATGGCATTCCAGCTCTATCCCTATTCGCCTTCATCACGCACATCATGACTCATCCTCGACACACACACTGTCAGACACATATGGCTGCAGCCCACACAGACGACTTCACATATATGAGCAGAGAAGCATGTGTAAGAGCTCTGCAATACTGTAATAAAATGGCCTGAAGTTTGATGAAGAGCCAAGACAAACAAGGCAGGATGATTTAAAATAATATTCTGGTCCTGGGCTTTCCAAGGTTACATTTATTTGATCTAAAATACAATAACAGTGATATTGTGAAATATGTGAATAAATAAGGTCACATGACCCTTCCAAAAATCATTCTAAGATTTGGTACTACAGAACCATTGTTTTTTTAATAATTAATATTAAAAACACTTGTACTGCTTAATATTTTTTTTTGTGGGGAAATGGATATATATATATATATAATTTTTTTTTCAGGATTATTTTATGAAAAGAAAGTAAAAAAAAAACTTGCATTAGAAAAATATTTTGTAAAAAAGCCTTTTCTGTTACTTCTGATCAATTTAATGCTGAATATTTTTTCCCCAAACAAAAATGTTAATGAAGGTTATTTTAAATTGTAGTATAATATTGTTTATAATAAGACTGTTATTATTGTATAACTGGTGAAATAAATGCAACCTTGTTGAAAATAAGAGACTTATTTTAAAAACATTAAAAAAATTTAACCGACCTCAAACTTTTTAACAGTAGTTTTATATTACAGCATTAGTTAAAGATAAACATTCACAAAAGTGTTTTGTTTAATAAATATATGATAATAATAAAAGATAATAGGAGATCAAAGTAATACATATTTTTTCATGCTTATTTGATGAAAGAAATTTTAAGAAATGTACACTTTTTTTGTTTTGAAGTCTGAGAATTAGACTATAATAGAATATAGGTAATCAAAGGCACGTCAAATCACATAGAGCATGCAAGAGGAAGTTAAAGACAGTGATAAAGAGTAAAAGAAAGAAAAATAGAGAGAGGAAGACAGAGAGATAAGAAGAATAGAGCTGCATTACCGGACATTTGAAGGGTCTTTCTGTAGAGTGCACCTGTTCGCACATGACTGCTTCAGATGGTCAGGTCTGGAGAAGACAGAGAGAGGCTGACATTGTGAGTGTGTGTGTGTGTGTGTGTGTGTGTGTGTGTGTGTGCATGCTGCACTTCATCTCTATATGAACTAGAGGAGGGTCAGCAGAGATCTGTCTGGAGCATCAGGGCTCCTTTAAAACAGCAGGATGGTTGTTTTCATTAATTTTATGCATATTTTCATGTAGCAGATGCTTTTACCCAAACCATCTTTTTTTTTAATCAGCATTTGCATACCATGAGAATCAAACCTGTGACCTCAAAGTTGCAAGCGCTGTTTTATCAGATGAGCTGCTGGAACTATAGTAGTTATACATACAAATAATATAATATAATGAATTATATAACAATATAATGTAGTTTATACTATTAATATATATATATATATATATATATATATATATATATATATATATATATATAGTATATGTATATAGATATTTTTTTTTATGTTTATATTTTTTGGCATATTTTAAGTTTTGGAGTTGTTAAGTTTTATGTTTTTAAAAAATGTCTCTCATGCTCACTAATGCTGCATTTATTTGTATTATATATATATATATATATATGTATATATATATATATATATATATATATATATATATATATAGCTCTTTTCTACTTTAATAAATCATAAATTGTAATTTATTACTGTGATGGTAAAGCTGAATTTTCAGCATCATCGCTCCAGTTTTCAGTATCACATGATCCTTCAGAAATATTTTTTTCCCCCAGGACTCTAGAAACTTCTAGAACTAAAAATGTTCTTCAACATTCTATTTTCAGAAATCATTCTAATATACTGATTTGATGCTCAGTTATTGTCAATGTTGAAAACAGTTGTGCTGCTATATTTTCAGGATTTATTGATGAATAAAAAGTTAAAAAGAACAACATTTATTTAAAATAGAAATATGTATATTGTCATAATATTAGAATTTGAAGACTGAAGAGTGATGATGCTGCAAATTCAGCTTTGCTATCCCAGGAATAGATTACATTGTAAAGTATATTAGAATAGAAAAACATTATTTTAAATTGTAATAATATTTCACAATATTACTGTTTTTATCACTATATTTTTGATCAAATAAATGCATGCTTGATGAGAGACTTCTTTCAAACATTAATGTAATGTTACTTTATAGGCCTAAGGTCAAGTGAAAATGAGACCAAGCTAAATCTTTTTTTTTTTTACAATTGGCTCGACATCTTGTATCTCTGCATATGGATGTAGATGTGTGTTAAAATATATGAGACAGATTGATAAATACAGACAGGTCATTTTTTCTTCATCACTAACCTACTTTCAGTCTCAAATTAGTAATTAGGTCATTTCTCCATAGCTTTCAGTTAAACACTCACGAGTCCTCGACCACTGTCAGAACTGCAGTATAATGCTCTAACACTGTTGAAACCTGCTGTGGATTGGCCTGATACACAGTTTGTCCTCATAATCTCAGCTCACTGATGGATGAAGTATGCTTATGCAACTAGTGTGCAGGTGAGCAAAGCTTTTTCTCTTACCGTGAGAAGCCCTTGGCGCAGTGCGGACACACGTAGGGTTTCTCCACTCCTCCCTGGTGTGACCGAACATGATAACTCATTCGATCCTTTCTCTTAAACCGCTGTTGGCAGATTGGACAGGAATACGGCTTCTCATCCGAATGGGACAACCGGTGCCGGTTAAGATGGTACACGTCCCTGAAGGCCTTTCCACATGCCTCACAGGCATGGTTCTTCCTGACTGGATTGGGGTTGGGGTTGGGATTAGGAGTTGGATTGATGGGTAACGGGTTTGTTATTGGGATAGATATTTGAATTGGAGTGGGATTACTTAGGTTATCATTGATGTTGCAATTTGGTGCAGCCTGAAAAACAGTAAAACAGAATTTCGGATTTTATGGCACTGATGTGTTTATTGTGTTTAGAGCCACAGCAAATCTCTCAGTGTCTTCTAAGTACAACAAGCACAATGTTTGCTGACCTACTAACCAACTGACTGTCAGTGTTCAACAAATGAGGTAAAACCAGGTATGAGACCATGTTACACAACTGCTGACGCCTTAGCCTGATTTTTTTAGCCTGAGTCTTGGGAATTGGGAGGTAGAATTTTAGTATTTTAGTTCATTACAGGAGAGAAAAAAATGATCAAATAATGTTAAATGGCACTTTCCACGAATAGTAGAAAAATGAATGTCCCATTTACTATTTGAGAGTCATTAATGTCATGTTTTTGTGTCATGAGACACTATTATGCCCTGTTCAGATTACACGTTTTTTTGTGTCTGTTACGATAGTCACTGTGTCAGATTACGCGATTTTGAATAATAAAATCTTGTCGTGTCGTGGACAAGACACAATGTCAGACTACACGTTGCTTCCTGACCTGCCATCGCATGCCGTCTTTAACAGCGCGTGAGGTCATCAAGAAAGCGAAACTAGCGCGTGACTTCCAGAAATGAACGTAAACAAACAATGGATGAAGCGGTGAGTGTTGTATTAGCTGTCCTGTGTTCAGAAAAACCCGACAATGGACACGTTCCTGGATTGCTCGGCATTGCCTTTTCAGCGTGAGAAATGCACGGTGTGGCGTGTGAGCGTGTGGACTGGTTGAATTGCGTATGTCTCACGGCCATTGCGTGAGACTTGAGAACCCTGCTCGAAGAGGACAGTATGGGCTGTCAATCCTCCAAAGAGAACTTGAGGTAAACTATTGTTTTCTTATATATTTTTACTTTTAGTTTTAACGTTAGCACCATAGTCTCTCTTCGTTTCGCCATTTTTGAAAGTTGTGTACAGAAAAGATGTGCTCCTATTGGTCAACCTCATACATGTGACGGAACCGTCGAGAACGACCATTACAAAAATTAAACATGCTAGTCTTTTTGTCGTGATGTCGTGAAGCATCGCAGACGCGACGTAGGTTGTCTCCCACTATGACACACTATACGAGATGATACGATCGAATCTTGCGTCCCGACGCCCGTTGTCGTTTACGAATCCCCACGACACCCTACGTCAAACGGATCGTGCCAAAATCGGGCTAAAAACGTGTAATCTGAACCAGGCATAAATCTATCTAAAATAAACCATTCAACCATAAAGGCTGGAATAACTGAAACTGGTTGCAATAATGTCAAATCTAAAATGAATTGAAAAATAAAACAGCTCCTGTAAAATTTAGCTTGACCTACTGTCTTTGACAATCAACCTTTTCTATTTGTTAAGCACCTTGTTTCGCTAACCATTTGTTTAGATTTTTTAAATCCTGACGTTTTTAACTTATGAAAAGTGCCTAATAGCTGAGGCAATGGCATGAGGGGAAAAGTCAAAGCATAAACAAGGGAAGTGCAGCAAAGGTATGCAAAGTATTAACAAAAGACACAAATCAACCCAACCTGAACCATTGTCCCAGTAACCACCACAGCAGTAGGGAGGGGCTGGTTCACTGTCATGGCAACCGTTGCCGGGGCGATAGATACAGCAACTGTTTCTACCTGCTGATTGCAGATTGGGGAAGGATGGATCATGGGGTCGACAGCCGTGGGTATGGAGGCAGGTATAGACAGCTGGAGGAGAGAAAGAGGGATGGTCTGCCTCTCCAATCGTGAATCCAGCCTTCTCTCCGTCTATTTTCTCTCTAGCGGCTCTGTCCTTCATCTTCACTCCAGTGTGGACAGACTGGTGACGCCGCAGGTTGTAGCTGTTCTTAAACTGCTTATTACATATGGAGCAGATGTGTGCAGGCCGGGCTGGTCGCGTGACTGGCTTCACTGGGAAAGAGAAGGTTAAAAGACACTTTCAGCATGCTATGCATACACAGGTGTTGTTGCACACAAACACCTAGGCTAGGATTAGGAACAAACTCAGGAACATATTATGATCCTTTCAGAATTCATACTTAAGAGTTTCCAGGCAGTAATTAAAATAAGATGTGAAATCACTTCAGCAACTTCATTCTCCAGTTTCTTTTTTATCTCCACTTACTGACAAAAACTGGATGGATTTTTTTGTTGTTGCACTAATGCATCAAACTTAAGTGCAAAAAATGCTTTATGTATTTTATCTTTCACTTGCTTTTAGAGTATTTTCAACAAATGGATTAGAAAAAGATTTGTAGTACAGATTTCAAACACTGAACCAAACCAACCAGCTCCTGTTTACTGTTAAAATCACATTCTGGGTAAAAATCTAAAAAACTCTGGTTTTACCCCCCAGAACATGATTTTACCAGACATATTTTTTACCCCCCAGTTTTATTTGTATTCATTTATCAGTTTTATTTTTATCAATTTTTGTATGTCAGCTTTTTCCAGTATTTCTTTAACTTTAATTATATTATATATATATATATATATATATATATATATATATATATATATATATATTATATTAGGGCTGTGCAAAAGTTAATTGCGATTAATCACATCCAAAATAAAAGTCTGTGCTTACATAATATATTTTGTGTGTGCTGTATATAATTATTTTGTATATATAAATACCTATGCATGCATGTATATATTTAAGAATTATTTGCACTTAAATTCTGTATATATATATACACAAATACATAATCTATATTATATAAATATAAATATTTTATATATCAATAACACATTTTCTTAAATATATACATGCATGTGTGGGTATTTATATATACAAAATAATTATATACAGCACACACAATTATATTATGTAAACACAGACTTTTATTTTGGATGCGATTTTATTCGCAAGACATTTTGCACAGCCCTAATATATATATATATATATATATATATATATATATATATATATATATATCAGCTTCATTTTAATTACCAATTTTTAATAGATTTAGTAAACAATAAAGACATTGATTTGAACATTTTTGAAGAAGCTATCAGTCCAGATCTTGAATTAGCTTTGATTGGGTGTTCTGACCCTATATTGGCATTAACACATTCTCAGCAACTGTCTCTTATGTTTTTTATGGTGATGTTTGCTAAAAGGGTGATCCTGATGGAGTGGAAGTCCACCTTACCACCCACCTTTCATAAATGGCTGGCTGAAATGGTTGCTGCCCAAACCTCAAAAAGATTTTTTTTAAGGCCGAAGCTTCTAAAAAATGTTGTTGTTTTTGTTTTCCCCCTTTGTTTGTTTGTTATGTATAGCATAATTTATGCATAGATTTTGTGAGATTTTCACCTGTTTTATGTCTGTATAAAAACTGTTACAAATAAATAAAAAGACATTGGTTCATTAACCCAGTTTCTGTTTTCACAGTAACAGCAACTTCTCTGAATGGCAAATCTCTCTTCAGCTCCCATTTTCAACGGCACTAGTTCCAGAATTTTTCTTTCTATTCATTTTTCCCATAAGTATTTCACACCAGCAACAATGTGAATCACAATACAAACTTTGATTCAAATTTGAAGCATCTCTTTTGGTTCAAGACTGTGTACTTAGCTGCTTTACTGGGGAAAATCCCACAAAGTATTGCGAACAGCATAATCAAAA
This sequence comes from Hybognathus amarus, assembly GCA_030378365.1. Classification (NCBI taxonomy): domain Eukaryota; kingdom Metazoa; phylum Chordata; class Actinopteri; order Cypriniformes; family Leuciscidae; genus Hybognathus; species Hybognathus amarus. Next base: position 256,039 of record JAQIUQ010002155.1, read on the forward strand.
TAAAAATTCTGGAAAAATATAAAACTATTCATTTACTAATGTTGATTGTACCTACAAAAACACTATATTATAAGTTTATTGCAAATTATACATGTATCCAAATGTTTCAGTATTTCAAGAGCGTAGAGAAATCTACCTGATTACTTCATTCGTAGTGCTCAGGACTCTTTGATTGGTGTAATTTTTTTGCCAGGAATTGCACCATTACACAAAATATTTTAAAATTCAAATAAGAATAATGCGGGTTGGCGGGAAGCAAATACCATGGATTCTGGATGGATTTTGATGGTCTTAAAAGATTTAAAAGTTATTGTTCAAAATCAATGTCCTTATGGAGAATATGATTTACTGCCAGAACCCAACTGTCTACAGGAGAGACCAACACTCAACAGGAGAGACACTACAGGAGAGAAAACGTGCAGGCATCCTTAATAATATTCCAACCTTATGCAAATCAATGGATCCATGAGCATTTTCACCCATTTACATTATTCTCCATTCTCCGGCAGCCACTAAAGTCACAACAACAAACAGTCTAACCTCGTTTTCTCCCTTCCCACCGTCCTCTTTTGCCCCTCCCTCACCCGGTACAGGCTCCTCATTCAGCGCTGCTGTGTCCACCGTGGATGGGGGCGTGGCTAAGTGCTCAGGGGGCGGGTCCTGAGAAGGATCCGTGAGCTCCGGGAGAAGATCTGATTGGAGGGTCGCGTCAGTTTGGGACTGCGAAGGCGGAGTTGTCTGTGAGAAGGGGCAAAATCACACATTTTAAACATTCTTTTGCCTTTACTTGTGAATGAAAGTACACCAGTGACATTATGGACAAATGCTACCTATTATGACATGAATTTTAATGAAATAACAAAATAGCATACAAACATGATTATATGACATGTAATCTTTGTCTTACCTGAAAGAGGAAATTGCTCCAAGCTGCATCCATCATGACGTGTAGAAAAGGACAGATGCCGTTTGAAATAAACTTGTCGATTTTACCGCCACAATGAACGACTTCTTCCACTATTGTATCACATGTATATTTGCTTTGTATTCAAAATGTAAAACTACCATATGTATAAAGACATGTTATTTAAATTTAAAAAGTCAAAGAAGGCTAATTAACGTACTCTGACAGTCATAAATTCATATCAATTTTACCTTATGTTAAAAAAAACATTAAGAAATGACAGCTGTCAGTCACGGTCCCTGTTATTAACACCTCATTGCCACATAACAGCAACCATGCTTAAAATTTTATATAAAATGAATTTCTGCATTATGTTTTCTTGTTAATTAGACCGATGTGCAATAATTCATGCAAAGATAATACAATTATAATGGCAGTTTAATGTTTAATTTGCTCTCAGCGTTAGCATGGCGTTGGTAAAAATATTTCCATCATTTTTTTTAATTATAAGATTCTCCATCCAGGCCCGAGCGGCGTCTGCGCGAGCCTCGGCGTTGCGTCAAATCTCATTCGTGTCTAGCGAGCGGTTCACCGGTCCTCGTCCATGGCTCCGCCTCGGCATTTCAATCGAGAGGATGACATTTTTTCCTTTTTTCCCTGCAATACTCTCACCCTCCCACCCTCGCTCTTTCTTCCTTTTCTTTTTTATCCCGTCTTCTCTGCCCCGCTATCTCTCCCCCACCGCCGTGTCCCCCTTGTTTTAAAGGGATAGTATATTTTGAGTGAACACCCCCTCTTGTGTCTTCGTCCCCTCCTCCACGCGATGCTCTCGAGCGCGGTGTCGTCCTCTCGCGCCCTTCGACGTTTGTGTTCGGCCGACGCAAATTACACCATAAACATCGAGATCAGTTAAAAGAAACCATCAGCGCATTATTCTCTAAAACCTAAGTCTACAACACAAAGATTATCTGTGGTAGACAACTGGATGCTCGTATGGGGAAAAAATGTCGCAGGTCCTTAAAGGCAAAGACGCACGCAGACGCAGCTGCGGTAAATAAGCGGCTCTAGATCACGGCCGATAATAATTGTAAGCGCCCAATGGGATTAAACACATAATATCAGACTCACTTCCAACCAAAGTTTTTTGGTTCCCAGTGCAATATTTATTTTCTTTCTCTCAGAACAGCGCTTTATCAGACACATTTCTGGCTGGAAATATATTACGTTTATTTTACGCTGTGCACGTCATGGTTTAGAGAACGTTCCTTCAACGTGCACTGACTGAACATTACACCAGAAGCATAACGTTTCCATACATTGTTGTAGTAGTCATGCAAATAAACACAAAAACATCATCAGACTTATGTTGAATTAAACGCTAAATGCTCTTGAAACTTAAAAAACATAGGGGAGCGTTTTGTGTTTGCGGCTTACAGGAATATCATTTGCAGCTTGTAAGAAATAAACTGCATATTGGTGTCAGGATAACTTTATTGTCAAATCATCTGTCACAATACAAAATACTTTTCTTCACAATCATGTAACTCTCAAAATTCTGATCATTTATATAACAGCTCTAAAACAGTAGGTCTACTTCTCTACCACAACCCCAATAATACATTCAAACGGCTTTGGACAAAATTAATGGCAGAGTCACTTGTAATAATATAATATAATGTTTTCAAACTAATAATCAAACGGATAATGTACTTTGATAGACCTACAACGAAAACATAAACGTCTAATAAAAAACAGGCTCATTTACAGAAATAATTAAATGCCACACAATGATAAAAATCTGATGATAAAACCAACACCAAATACAGTGACACTTAAGTGACTTTCAGTTGAAGTGTGGAATGTTTCTGTCTTTTATGTGAATGCTATTTAGAAATGTTGCTTTTAAACAGCAGAGCTATTCTAAATCCCATTAAAAAGATGCATGATTATTCAATTAACAAATAAAACCAAACAAATAAATAAAAATAATGAGACACCCCAAAGATGACATAGTGCAGCTAGTTCCATCAACAGAAATGGGTATGTCTAATAACTGAGAACTACAGGAATATGGATGAAACTCATAAGGTATTTCCTCTGGTATCATACCATTGATAATCTATATTCAAATAAATATAAACGCTCAGTGAGACTTTGCATGGTCCCATGATTGATTTCCATGATCTCATCCTCATCAATACTTGTAAAGCCTGCCGATGTTCTCATAACCCTTTTTCTGCTCATCATCTTCTCTCTGCCGTCATCTCTGTTTTCTTGGTTTGTGTATCCTCTCATCCATCATTGTGCTTTGCTCCGCTCTCTCTCACGGTCAGCCACATCGATGGCAGCCATGTTGCGGGAGGCGGTGATGAGGTGGAGTAGACTTATGCCAGACTTCAGCAGAGAGACCACGGCACAAACTCCCAGCAGCCATTGCAGCCACACTGGACAGAAAGAGTGTCCGTTCAAAAAAATGATGCAAACAATATTTTAGTCAAATGTAATCTGCGTCCTTTAAGGCCGTGTGTCAACCAAAGCGTTTTTTCCATGCGCTTGGCGTATGTTTTCAATGGGAGCGCCGCGTATTTTAAAACACCATGAGCGTAACGAGGCGCTGAGCGTTTTTCACGCTGAAGCGGGCGTTTTTTAACCCTTTGGTCGCCGAGAGTTGAAAAATTTTCAACTTTGGATAAAACGCAGCGCTCATCACTGTCACTTTTTACCCACCCGTCCAATCACAGTGGAGGAGGGGCGGGACTAATACCACACCGACCAACTGTCACAACATTCTTTCTGTACAACGACATCAACCAGCAGAGCTAACCGAACAAAATGCATAACTGTAAACTCCCCAGCGTAAAAAAGGTGACAGTGGGGCGGTTGGGGGTTGGGGTGGGGTAAAGCAAAATGGAGTGAAAAGCAAACAGAAATATATAAGCCATTTTTATAAATGTCTTAAGCATTTTTAAAAATGTTTTAAATACATTTTATAAATAAAGGCATAAAACCACTTTATTTATAGAGCACTGATAATAGTTTCATATAATTAGTTCATTAATTAAACTAATAAAAAGACAAAAAGAGTTTGAGATATGTTTGGTAATTTTACCTGAATTAATTTAAAGTTAATTTGCTATATTTCAGATCAATATATTTGTTTTCCTTCATTTTAATTAACCCTAACTGTATTTTTATCAGAATTATAAATAATTCCATGTAAAATAATACTACAATCACTTAAAAATAAACAGATTAGTGCTCTGTTTTAAGGACAAGAAATGAAAACCAATTGAACTCTGTAACAGCCACCTAGTGTTCAGTGGTGTTCATGACATGTTGATATGCCTTTAAGATGACTTCTTCTATGGCGTTCGTTATGGTATGCATGATCAGAGAATGTCTAATGCGTGCGCACGCACGCTCAGTGAGAATGCTTGCGCAAAGACAAAGCTGACGATCTATCGCGGGCTGTTATTTTATAATGCGTTTACTCTATGGTTTACATCCACTTTGATTTGTAGCGTTTTACAGAGTGTTTTCTTCAACCTGTTAACAACTCCCCCAGCCCCCCAAATAAAAAACTCTGCGGTTCTACGTGATTCAATGACCCAATTGACCAAGAAAACGGCGATTTTCGCGACAAGTTTGCAGGTATGAAAATGGATGAAAAATAAAATTTTAGTATGAAACAAATTATCTGCGAAATCAGTTACAAGTAAACTGTGCTGCTGATATTCTGTATCATAGCAACGAAACGGCTCAACGGACAGATCTGATCTCATGAAATAGCGTGTGTATGACACGCCAATTCGTATTTCCATTTTTGGTGTGCTATCAACACGCATAATCGCTTTTCAGCGTGTTTATGAGCGCCGTTGACTTAACGTTATTACTGTATATATATAAATATAAGACCTACCTCAACCCCGTCCCTAAACCTACCCGTCACTGGGGTTAATGGCATTTATGAGTCTTCCCTACCATCCTAGGCAAAAAAATATCGCTCCCCAGATGTAGATCTACATTTTGCTTCGTTGCGCTCTGACATTTGATGGCGTGTACATACACGCGGAATCACTCGGACATTAATGGCGTAGACACACACGCATACACGCGGATAGCTCAAAATGCGTCAAGATAACATGCCACTTGACTCGAAAGTGGTGTGTATGTTTACGCAAAAGTCATGATGTCATGTTGCAACGGAAAAAACCGCTGCGTTGCCAAAACGCTCTCAAGCGCCCACAGCACGGTGTCTTCTGCAGAGCGTCTGGCGTTTTCAGCTGGCTAAAAAAGCTTTGGTGGACACATGGCCTAACTATGTTGTAGTATGTACATATGAATTCAACACTGCTGATTCTCACCCTGGGGTTCCTCGATGTAGTACATTACGTAAAGCAGACAGAAGAAAAGTTCATTCCCCATACACATAAAAAACAGCACCGGCTGTGGAAAAAAACACTGATGTCAGAACAGCCAGTACATGTGAACTTCTTCTCGAGGGCTTGGAGCCAGAGGGGCATAAGTGGCATTTTGGGCGAATATGAGTTCTTTATATCAAAATAAAGGTCTCGGTGAGCTCTATCCAATGGTGTCAAAAATACCTATCTGAGATAAACTGTATTGAATAAAGCAACAAAAAGGTGCATCTGACATATTTGACTTTTTTTTATTTGAATTTTTTTTAGAACATTGTCATTGTGTTAATATATGCCATACATTTTTTACCTAAATACTCATTCATGTAGGTATGCCTGTGGTTGCAATGTTTGTGGTTTAAGGTTATTAATACAGGTGATTGAAATGTGGTCAAAATTTTGTTTTGTCTCTCCTGTAAAGTTTGTTAAAAGCCACTTACGCCCATCTGGCTCCAAGCCCTCGTCATGCATATTTTAAGATCAACCTATTAAGCTTTTGATGGGACTTCCTGACTGTGTGAATGAAAGAGAGTGAATGAGGATGTTACCCTGGATGTGTAGTAGAGCCGTAAGATGGGGTTTCCAGAGAGGTCAATGGTTTTGTGACTAGTTGCTCCCTTCATCATGGAACTGGAAGAAAAGAATCACAAAAAAGACACACCCGTATTATTAAAACGATTTATGTAGGTCAAAGGGGTACTTCAATTAAATACAATATATTAAAACATTCAATATATTATACAGTCCCTCCAGAAAAACACAATTATGCGATCGCTGTCGCTGAATTTAATGCATAATCAGCCAAAGTCTGCATATTCATGTGGGGGCCGCATTTTTCAAGTACGCCGCACTTTCGCCGCATAAATAAAAGAAGTAGCATCAAACAGAAATGACCCGCACACATGGGGTGTTCGAGGTGCACATATAACACTGCAGACAGTTCAAACAGGGAGTGTGCAGCTCTTAAAGGGGCATATTCCCACATATTCCATTGCATTTTTAAAGAAAATGGGCCGCATAATCAAGGAATTTTGCCCGCAACAATCACAAAAAACTGTGTTTTTCTGGAAGGACTGATTATATTATAAAATTGGATTCTAGAGGTCTGTGGAGATCAATGAAGTAAAAAAAAATTATATATGTATATATCTTAGATCTTATCTACATTAGATTCTAATGTTCTGAAATGCATTACGTAATCTATTAGTGTTGGTTATTGATTTTGATAACTAAAAGAAAGAAGAAAAATCACAGCTAGTAAGATCATTAAAATGCATTTGCAAAATAGATAAGATTTCCATTTCATGCCAACTTTAACGATTTATGCATAGGTACATTTACTATAAATAAATGAAATAATAAAATTGAACTCTAAGGGGTCATTAGAGATCCATAGATGTATAACATAATTTCTGGTTATTTGAAATGAACATTATCCAATATTCTGATATGCATCTGATAAATTACTGATTTACATAAGGATTAATGTAAGTTGTTACGATCTAAATCTTTTTATTACCAGGGGTCTAGAGGTATAATTCTTCCAATAGATATGAGAGATTGTGCATTCAAATATAGCTATAAAAACAATAAAACTGCAATTGTTTGTCAGCAGTTTTATATCAGTAATAGAGGCGCATTTCATATTGCAATTTCACTGGAATGAAATCAGACAGCAAATTAGCAATTAGACAAGTGTAGAGAGCTATGTGCAGGGGTTGCAGTGAAGTCCCATGTTGCACAAGTGAACAGTGCCAGACAAAATGACTATGTAGCCTATGCCTGTGTGTACCAGCTTGGGGTGAGATCATCTGTAAACATAAAGAGAGATTTATAAGCCTCCAAGTACAGTCTTGAATCAACTGCTTTATGTATTCACATACCAGGTGATGCTTATAGGCCACATACACATTGCAAAGTTTCAGGAGCGAATAGTTGTTTTGTGTGTGTACGAACACAACTCGCTCCCAAAATAGCAATGCTTGACACATCGGTAACCACAGCAATGTTCTGGCCTCTCACGTATTTGGTATATACTACTGTATTTCAATACCAAGATAATATTACAACTGTCAAAGACTTAATTTTAATCAAACCACCGTTGACAGAGGTGTCAGTGTTTTGCTTATGCTTGGAAGGCTGCTTCGCAGAGCATGCTCTTGAAGTGTTGCCATGTCCTCTTATAATAAGAATTTTAGGCCTGGCACATAAAGCAATACAGTTTAAAATTGAACGAATAAAGGGGGCAACTGTGGACCGCAATATCTTATTTATGTTTATTATGGGCTTGTTCTTCAATGCAAATGAGTCACTCCCTTAAAAGGGGTTGTCACTCCCTTAAACGCCTGAACTGTGCTGTGTGCACAGAACAGTATTAAGCATTAAAAGGGGTGAGACACGGCTTCGAATCCACTGTGAGACACAAATGTGTCCCTGAACAAGACACTTAAAGGAGTAGTTCACTTTTAAAAAAACTTTTGCTGATAATTTACTCATCCCCATGTCATTCAAGATGTCCATGTTTTTCTTTCTTCAGTCGAAAAGAAATTAAGGTTTTTGATGAAAACATTCCAGGATTTTTCTCCATATAATGCACTTTACTGGTCACCAAACGGTTTCAAGGTCCAAAAGTTTCAGTGCAAACTGCAATCTGTTTAAAGGGCTTTAAACGATTCCAGACGATGAATAAGGGTTTTATAAGCGAAACGGTCGCTCATTTAAAAAAGTTGAAGTTCTATAAGCTCAAAAGGTCGCCTTGCTCTGTTTTGTGGTACGCATTCATGACTCTCCTATTCGAACTGTGTCATTTGAAATGAAATGAACAAATTGACTCGAAAAAGAAAACAGGAGAGTTTAAAGCTTAAAAAAAATAAAAATAATAATAATATATTATATATATATATATATATATATATCATGCGTGTTTTCTATTACTTATGTTTTTTTATGTAGTATAAAATGTGAAAATATCTTGAGCTGGTCAACCACAGACCTTATTTCAAGCCGTTCACCAAAAAAAAAAAAATAATAAAATAAAAAAACACAATGAAATTGAAGTTCAGAAGTTGGAAAATGCATTGTTTATTCAGGACTAATACCTTATGCCTTAATTGGATTAAATATTGGACACACCTGTGCAGGTGCAGCCAGTGGCTGGCTATGTCCAAACACATGCTGAGCTGAAACAGGAAAGTGTAGGATGGGTACAGCAGTGCCAGATTCACCAGCAAACACATGGTGGCACAACGGTCAGTCAACATGTCCAGCATGGCACCAAACTTTGTACCTAAGGAAAAGGCAGTGATGGATACAAAAGATGTGCAAAGCACAAAACAGAAATAACATACAACACAGAGCTGCAGATCACTACCTTGATTAAGAGCGCGGGCAGCATGTCCATCGAAGGCATCTAAAAGGGCACTCAGTAGGTAACAAAACACAGCCGGACCCGGGCAGCAGGGCATCGAGTAGAAGGATACCAGAGCCAGTACAATACGGGCATATCCTATTGAAAGTGTGGAAAAGATTCAAAGAAAGCATATATAAAGAGGGGAGTACACACATACATGGGTACTACGAATTAATGCTGGCCTAAAAACAGAAGTAGCAATAGCCTTTTCTTCACTATCGATGATGTAGCCTATATCTGAGTGATCAAGGACAAAAACGAGGGTGGAAATTGATTTGGATAGTTGTGATTTGCTATTTTTGTGATAAAATGTAAGAGACAGGTTGTCCCACTCTCAGGTCGAAAAAACTTCACCAGAGAAGATGTCTACAAGAGGGAAAGATAGTAATATTGATTGGTGTTTTTGAGATGTCCACTTAAAAGTGAGAGGCAGACAGAAGTGAATTCAGGTTGATTGGGACACTTTTTCCATAATGAGGCAACTTTAGGCAGACTAAATAATTGGAGAAGTCCTGCAAATGTCACCAGAGAGAAGTCAATCGTTTTTACTGAAAGGTCCGGTTATGATATTTTTAAATAAACCTTACGAGGTCAAATTATAAAGACAAAAAGAAACATGTACACGAATTAAATTGTTCACATCATGCATGGACAAAGGGTGAATTTGTGTTTCATGTCGACTTTAAATCTTTATACTACATTGACAGTACTATTAGTGGATTAATGTGCCGTATTAAAATGAGATTTAAGTTACTCAGTCTACGTTAGAGCATTGCAATGACATCACATCAAACATCCGCAGGAAGTCAAAACAACCGCTGTAAAACACAACGATCATGCAGACTAGACACTAGTACAGTTGTACAGACTCTTCGCATATTTAATCAGAACATTCGTGACCTTTATATCCATGTATGCGTTTTTAACGAAATAACTATTATCAGTCAGGCAGCCACGGTTAAACGTGCGCTGAACTCTGTCGCGCGCTGACGATCCGCGCTCGTTATAACTCAGTTCGATTGACTTACCAATTAAATTCGGAACGAACAGGAAGATATTTTCTTCGGTCATGATAACGAGTGCTATTATTTGGACGGATCCCTGAAATGTCTCTCTTCTAGCTCTCTATTTCCCTGTAGTTCAGTGTGGCGCGTGACGTCATGACATCATGTACGCGCGCACGCCCGCCGTCAAAGGAATCCTCCCCTTTAATTGGCACGCGCTCTATCCTGGGTGACACCAAAAGCATCACGTGCCACGGCCCACGCCTGACCCCAAATCAGCTGTGTCACTGACAGCACTATGATGGTGACAGTGGTATAACCATAGGTATAACAGCAATGAAAACATAATTAGTAAAGCATTCGTTTTTTTTACCATATTAAACATTTTCACCGTCTTCCTTTTGATTAATCAATCTAAAGTCTCATCTATCAACAGTAGTTGCCGAAATACACTGTAAAAATTCGTTAAATTTACCGACAAATAAAATACGGAAGCAACATTTTAGGTTTACAAATCACGATAATTTTTTTTCAAGTGTAGTCAGTCGATTATCACTAAATAAATCCGCATATGGGGCACTTATTTTGTCAAGTTTGTATTATTTTATTACGTTTTTTTACATCAAGTAAGTTAACGTTAAGGTTAAACAAAAAAGTAAAAAAAAAAGAACATTCTTACAATTATTATACTTAGGTTGGAAATTATTCTAGCTTTACCAACTGTATCTGCTGTTTAGCCGTTTTAACAGGAATGCCTTTTAAACAAGAACGTCAGAAAAATAGATTTAAACCCGTATATTACCGCAAAATATCCAATAAATGGGAGTAATTTACTGACTAGGACTAAAAATAGCTTTAAACCAGAACAAACATGTGTCTTTTTTTGTAAGCAACCAGTGATTTCCACTTAGTATGGCCTCTGTCTCTATGGAAACTGTCTTTCCTCTACATTCAACATCTCCAGGGTGTCTGTGCATGGCAGATGCACATGCTCCTCATTCAGAAAAACAAGTGTGCATTAGTCCAAATAGATCACACAGGAAAGGTAATTTTGTTTGTATCCTTTTTAATGACTTGTTAATCATTTTCTGTACAAGTTCTATAACCCATGTGTTAAAGAGTTCTCCTGTAATCATTTCACCTGAATGTAATTTGGCCTTTTTTTCTGAGCTCCCTGAACAACCATGCTCTCCATCAGCCTTTCAAACATCACAATTTTGCAATACATTTCAGCGCAGGCTACACACACTTTCCCACACATCTGCAACAGTAATTGTCTTTGCATCCTTATAGCTCCAGTCCTTTAAACACTGCAGGATGATGAAAGCAATTTCATATATTTACCTCAAGTTACTACCACCAGATACTGAAACACCCCCTAAAAGAGGATACACTAATAAGAATCCAGCATGTGTTGCTGTAAACACATTATATGATAGCCCAGAGTTACAGAAGGGCTGAGGATTGTTTTCTCCTCTTCGGTCCATAGATGTTAGTAACCAAGCAAGAAAGGACATAAGGGAAAGTGGTGATGGGTGGGGAGGCGATGTGACGTGAACACTGAAAAAGGTTGGCCAGGCACAGGGAAGTGAGGTCTGCATTTCTCCTTGGTTCAGGAGGCCGAAGGAGAGTCCCAGTGAACGCTGGTGTCTAAAGAGAGCTGGCAGTGTGGGAGCACGAAAAGATTTCGGGTTTTCAAAACTAAAATAACAACGTAACTGGCAAAAATCTAGCTTCATCTCTCACCATGTTCTTAAGGGTATGCTGGAGATTTTGGTTGTCAATGTAAACAGCTTGTGTTACTTTGTGTCCATTTTATACATACAAATTTTGTAAGCAAAAACAAAAGTAGTGCATTCCAGAAAATAAGATGGAGGGAGAAAGGGTGGGGTGGGGGTGGGGGTGGTGTTTGACACTTTACAGTCGTCTAGAAATGTTCTATACAGCTAAAATCTCTTAAAATGTTCTGTACAAGTTTAATACTGGCTCTAAAATACTACTCTCCTGACAACGCACTGCACAAAAGACTCCTAGCCTGAGATGTAACAAGGAATGCTGGGATAGGTAGTCCTTTTTGATTTTTTAAACTAAAACGAGACTCGAAATTCTCACTGTGACACTGCCAACATTTCCCACCTAGTGGTAAGCATTGATAAAAAACAACAACCTGGCTTTAAAAAAGAAATTGTAAAAAGAAAAATTAGTGTACAACACAAATATTGCAGTGGTAGTAGTAGGTGTAATAATAATGACAGTATCTATTTTTTATGACCCATTTTCCAATTCACATAGCAAAATTATTATTACCCTAAATAAGAGTTAGTGCTTGTATATACACACGTTGTATAAGTACAATATAGATCAAAAGAGTTGAACAGAAAACAACCTGATGACTTTCCCCGTCAACCCTTCCACAGGAGATGTATTATACACATATACTTAGTCATATAAACGTCTGTTGTGTATGTTTGTATACAAATGGTCTCAGTACATCACTCTCATGCACAGAAACCTGTAACCAAACTCTCTTATGGACATGTACATCATATTTACAGGAGATGGCTTACTCACCTAGCCAGGTTCAATCTCTTTTTAAAAGCAATCTTAGCACACCTATGCTAAAAACAGACACTGAATGACAGCCCAGGTTAAACCTAAACCAAACACATCTTAAATGGCAGCTTGCCCTTATAAGGACAGTGGGCGGAGTTGCTTTAGGTCAGTTGAGCCTCTAGATGGCAGTATAACATGTGGCATTGTTTAAAATAATAAACAGAATACGAAAATCATTCAAAATAAAAAAAAACTGCCTCCCGTCCTTGACTCAAATACAAATGTACAGTTTAAAACCCATCAATGATTGATGTTCTTTTAGTATTGTTTTAGTACTATCTACATAATTACACACAAAAAATCAGTTCAATCACCCTTTTAGTTCCTCAGTTTGCACCTATTCTCCCTTCCACAAGTTTTTGCACATGCTACAGCACCTTCTATTGCATCTGACTCGCTCGCTAGCAGTAAAATTGAAAAGGACTCATCCTCTGGCTCAAACTCAAGAGATGCTCAGAGTCAATGAATAATCCTGCCATTATTCACTCACCCTTGTGTCGTTTTAAACCTGTATTTTGTTATTTATCTGCAAAACACAGATATTAGAAAGAGCTAAAAGATGAAAATTCTGTCATGCAGCAAAACAAGAATGTTCCACAGAAAAAAGTAAGTCGTACGGGTTTGGGGCGACATGCGAGTAAATGACAGATTTTTCATTTTTGGGGTAAATTTTCTGTTTAAAGCAGCTCTTTTCCAAATAACGCTGGTACATAGCTCTAAAAAAAGAGAAAGCGAACTACATTTGGTTCTGACGCATGAAAAACCAAGCTTTTTTGGATGCGTGATTTACTATTAACGTTCAGACCCAAATTATGATCTGCTCAAACATTCAAGTCTTAAGAACTCTTGTTGCATAGAAAAGTGCTGCTTAAAAGATCCTCCAAAACTCAACTTTTGTGTTCTATGAGAAAAAATAACAGTATGTAGGGTTTGCAACAACACGAGAGAGCGAGTAAATAATAACAGATCTTTCATTTTTGGCAAATTATTCTTTTAAAAATGAAAATTGCACAAAATGAATTCAGCTCAACATGAACCAGGATTAAGCATAAAATAATTTCTGTAAAAAGTTCAAATCTTAAACCGTTAGACGTGCAAGAAAATTCCTGGACATGAACGAGCAGAATTCAAAGGGTCTGTCTGACCGTTTAAAATAAAATAAAACTAAAATGGACCAGTAAAGGATGAGCCCAATCTACAGCATTGGCACCACTTGTGTTATTTTCATCCTTTCCCTCCCACACACTCAGTATAGCTTTCTGCTCCTGTAACAGTACATCTCGTCTTTTCTGTTCCACGATCTAAACCCTGAGCCCTCCCGAATCACTATCCCTCGGAAACCCTGAGATCTATCTTCTTGTAAGTAAAGGTCTGTCATCTAAATACGTCTCCGTTTAACTCCTAAACGAGCTACGTCAAGGGGCTTTTCTCCCCTGCTAAAAGCCTGCAAAACATTCTAGGAGACTTCCCAGAGTCTGACTTTCTATGAGTAGGAGAGGTGGGATCCGTTGGAGATGTGCGACGTCACTGATGTACTCCGACTCAAACCTCCGTCCCCGCCCGACCCGCGCGGCACCTCCGCCCGAGGCGGTTCTCCGAAGGGGTCCTGGACTGTTTCTCAGAGCCATTAGGCTGGGGCCCCTCACAGCCAGGCTCTCGCCCCTTCCACCATAGCCACTCTGAGAGGAGGAAGAGGAGGAGGAGGACTGGGGAGAAGATGTGGAAAGTGAGATGGGTGGAGGAGGAGGAGGTGGAGGGAGGAGAGCGAGGGATTGGGAAGAGCCATGGGAAGAAATGTGATGCGAGTGGCCATGAGAGGAGGATGAAGAGGAGTGGTGACCACCTCCTCCTCCACCACCTCCCCACTCCCTCTCTTCGGTTGTCGCGGTACAGGTGTGGTGTACTCTGGTGGTGGTAATGCTGCGGCATGTAGCGGAGGTGATGATGCGAGGAGGAGGAGGACGGACGACGATGCAGACGAGGCAGAGGAGCGAGAGCCCGGAAAGCCACGGGCACCCATTCCCTCTAAATCCCTCTCTCGTTCTCTCGAGATTTGCTCCGCTCGGCTAAACCCGGCTGTACTGTTCTGACTTCGCCAGGAGGGCGGCGCCGCTGAGTTTTGGACGCCATGGCTCCACTGACTGCCCGAACGAGGCACAGGACGGGACGGCCAGCCCCCAGAGCCGGAGGAAGGAGGGTTAGGGTAGCCCTGATTGTAAGCCTCAGCAGGGATTCCACTCAAAGCCATGTTACTGAAGCCCAGACGCATGCTCTCCGAGTCAAAGGACTCGATTTCTAGAGCTTGGTGCTCCAGCAGAGCCCGGATTCGCTCGGATCGCTCGATTCTGCAAAGACAACATCTCCTCCTCGATCTGAAAAAAAAAAAAACCCAAAAGGGTGACAAAAGAGAACAAATTAGAAGACACATTGCATGTCTTTTGATGCTCATTATAGTATCAGTGTCCGCTTACTGAAATTAGTTTCGAGTTGAGTTTCCGAGTTGTGTTTTTGTCCTAATTGAACAAGGAGTTGTTGCTTAATCAATAACTAAAAAGGTCAATTCTCAATTAGGATTCTGCTTTAGATGCATTATGATACAAATGTTTTTGCAATAAGTCCAATCCTTGCTCTGTTTTAATGTTTTAACCCATTAGCGGTCACATCCCGGTACGCCTAACTTTACTTCACTATATTTCTATTAAATCCTAATTTAATTATGACAAATTATATATCGTTGGAAAGGTCTAAGACTTCTAAATAGATATTTAAGATTATGTAGGAAGAGTAATTGATGAATTTATGACAAGGGAATTTAAGACAATTTATGACACCACAAAAAAATCCACCACATCATAACAGGAGGTCTGACCTTTGTCACAAAAAGTCAATGCACCCACTTTTAATCATTGAAACTTCTGTTTATATGCTAAAAGTTCATAATAAAACAATCTAGTACTTTTCAATAAAAAATTATAATATACTATTATCCTCTAAAAAATATTATATATATATATATATATATATATATTTTTTTTTTCCTCTAAAATTTAATATAATCTATTTTTATCGCCTTTTTATATCACATTTTTTAGTAGTTATCATAAATTAGGCATCATTTGAAAGCTTATAAACTCAGTTCATCCTGTCAAAACAGTTTTATAATTGAACGTTGCATTACCATAGAAACGGTACTCTAAATTAATATCATGCTCCTCCCTTTTGGCCATCATTATATTTCATAATTTATGAAAATTATATTTTCTGACATATTGACATGTCTCAATGTTCCACATTTTGTGACAGAATTGATATTTGGACAGAAATGTATTAATTTGTTAAGGCAGAATATATACAACTAAATTCAATGGAATTCAATGGCACCCGGTGGCTATTTTTGGTACTACGCCTAAACAAAATTTAATGGGAAATTTTTGTGATACCAACTTCAAATTTGGAACATAACTTGGTTAGATTTATGGCTTTGATTTTATAGTAATTTTAGAGTAAAAATATTTTGTAAAATATATATTTTATATAAAATAAAAAATATAGTACAGCATATTTGATTTACTGTAAATTTAAACTTCCATAAGTTTTTCATACTTTCATTTTTATATAATCTGCTGAGTGTTTTCTTTAAAACAAACTTGGGTGTATATTCCAAAGCGTTCAAATGTAATTTATTCCTGTCATAGCAAAGCAGAATCTTCAGCATTTAGTGTCACATGATCCTTCAGAAATCATTCTAATAGGCTGATTTAGTGCTCAAGAAAGCGGTCTTATCATGAATATTGAAAAGTATTGAACTGCATTCATTTGAAATAGGAATCTTTTATTTCATTATAAATGTCTTCATAATATCTTTACGGTCACTTTTGATAAATGTCATGCATCCTTTCTGAAAAATCTAAAAGATCCCTAACTTTTAAAAGGTACTGTAAATATTACAGCAGCTTATAAAGTTTTAGAACAGAGCCATCATAAAACATTCATCACTAATATTCACTCAATTTCTCTCTCACCCTCTGCTCAAGAAGAGCTCTCCGTATAGACACCCTCTGCTCCAGGTCTTTGGCCTCTCTCTCATGTTGTGTGTCTGTGTGCATCTTTATTTTGCTCTGATAGGCATTTAGCAGCTCCAATTCCTGCTGCAGCTGCATGCGCAGTGCTCTGTACTCCGTCCTCCTGAGTCTCATCCAATCGCAACTGGAGGGAAAACAAAAAGGTGTGACATCAGTAGAGAAGCAGCCAATAAAGACATTTAGGTCTGACTTGGAGGTTTCAGGATCTGTTGATTGATTTTGGGAGGTTTGGCTATAATTAGTAGACTACTATATAATTAAGACTACTAGATTTGTCTTTTCATTTTTACATTATTGTAATGAATTTTTATTTTATTTTGTTAATAGCATTTGTTAACTGCCTTTATTTTATGCAGAAAAAAAGATCCCTTTGATCTTATAGTGAAACATAATTTGGACATGTTCTTATCCATTTTTGTTGAAACTGACCCATGCATGTAAATGTATGCATACATTATTCTGTAACTGCACATCAGTTTGAGAGTATACACTAGTAAAAATAAATAAATAAAGCATTAAAGATGGTCGTTCCTTGCCTTACTCACAGCCTGTGTGGACAGCATGTCTCTGATGGAAATGGTTTGTACTGTTCGGCCAGAGATGGCCAGTTTACGTGTTTGCTCTTCTTTGAGTCTCTTCAGTACGGTTTTATGCTCTGATTTGGGCGTGGTCTCCAGCAGGTGGTTCCGCAGGGCTTTGTATTGCCGTGTCTGAATCTTACAGGTGTCTTGGAACTGACGTTTGATCTGGAGCTCTTTCGTCTGAGAGAACAAAAACAAGAAACATATAATTTAAGCACTCAAGTTGACATTAAAAAAAAACTGCACCTTCGGATAAGTCTTCAAAACAGGAAAACGAAGAAACCATTCATTGATCGCATATACAACCTTTCCCTTGAACATGAATAAAGCAATCTTGTCATTTTTTCATATTTTTAATGTTTTTATCACACTTTGTTCTAAATCACCAAATGGACACACAACAAAATGGATAAAACTCTTAAATATTTGATCTCTACATGGCAGACAATGAAACACACCTTTCCACTAATTAGTCAACTAAACCATGTTGTCTTCAGTTGTTCATCAGTTCTACGCAACAGAACAATAGTCATCCGTTCTTAAAGCGTTTATTGCAAATGAATTTCATCTCTTTTTGTTTGCCACCACACTCAAACAAGCAGACTAATGAATGGCTTGACACAAACTGTACTGGGGCAGAGCCTTAGACAAGGCTTTCATCTGTGTAAACATAAAATCACCAATGCGTGCCATGAAATTAGTTAATCTCATAAATATTCATTTACTTTGCATCTGCACCCACAGCCTATATGCAGCTCTAGCCTACATATTTGGTACACTGCCTGTTTTATTTAGCTGAACTGCTATAAAAATCTGTGGCAAGGCTGCATGATGTACTGGACAGATGGATTTAGGCTACATTGATCTGAAGTGCAGACCAGTGTTGATTGAAATGTACACTGAAATAACAGTTTGACCTAATACAGCAAGAGATGAAGAGTGAAGAGAATTACATTTATTGCCATCCCTGTCAGAATTTAACTTTCCCTATAAGGAAAAAAATATTTGCCCTTCAAATTAATTTTCATGCTTTTTTTTTGAACTTATTAAATATTTATGTAATGTTAAATTCTTAAATTGAGTCATTAAAATTAGAATCATGACACTATAGGCTGTCACCAATTAAATCTGTATCAACAAGTAATCTTTGCGCTAAAAAAGTTGCAAAGAAGCTCCATCTGAAGTTGGTTTTAGATGCATTTATGGTTTAATGCTGGGCAGGAAATGCATTTACACAGCAATTGCATAATGTAATGAGAATAATGTCAGAACGCAGATTTATTTAGGAATAAAAATCAAGTGGCTGTCTATGGAAGTCATTGAATCACTCAATCAACAGATTTGTTCAAAGACTCAGACTCATTCAGGGAATGAAACACCAGTCTGTGTGCCTAAAGGCGCACAACAGTTCTGTGACGTTTCTTTGGAAGTTACATCAATTAATACATAGTATTTATTAGTGCTGTCAGTTAAATTAATGGTGTAAACACAAACCCATTTTTACGGTGTCAATGTTTTTATCGTGAGGTAACGATCTTTTGGCCTAGCAACCTTTGTAGTTTTTTTTTTTCACATGCTATTACATTTTTGTTTAGTACAAAATGTGTCAATGTGTTTTATTTTGTATCGCCCTGTTTTGATCCCTTTATAAAGGGCTGTTTGTGTGACAAAGTATTTGTTCACCCTTTTATTGATGGAGCAAACAATTTTTACACCATTTAACACTGTCCAAGAGTGAATGTTAGTGTAAAATTGAACACTAAAGAAGGAGGGATAATTTTTTTTTTTTAAAAAGAATAAAAAATATATATATATTTGCACAGTAGTTGTAGGAACTACAGTTCGAAGAACTAAAAAAAAAAAATCCCCAACTGAGTCCAGTCAGAACACAAGAAAAAAGGAGAAATGTCAAATCTCAAATTCAAGAATCCCTCCGGTCAGAAAGCGGCTTATGTTCATGAGAAGGGTCAAATACGATAGATAAACGGTTTCTTTCTTTTTCCATTTTGAAGACAAAAATTAATTATGCAAAGGAACTCTGTGTGTTTTTACATCACAGGAATGTTTCATCAGGTGTAGGGCCATTGCCACTTGGACAGTTGGGTTTCACAGATGCTCTTTGTGGAATCTTATTGCAGCTGCCAAAATTAGTATTTTATAAACAGAAATCAATTGGTGTACAACAGAGTTATGTGGCATTAAGAATTGAATTCAGAATGCCCTTTAAATTAAATTAAAATTCAATTCAATTTGAATTTATGTAAGAAATATGATGCACTTTTATTCTCATCATGTGAAGAACGTAAAATCAAAATGGGACAAAAACACCCACCAAGCCCGTAAAAAAGCAATCCACACCTTTAAGCTTTTAGGTTGCTGGCGGACCTCCACAGCGTGTTTCTGACGGAGTTCCTGCTCACGCGCTTATTATACTCCATCTGATTGGCCAGTTCGCTCTGGTGCTGCGTTCGGATCAGGTCGGCCCGAAGTGCGCTGAACCAGCGCTAGCTGCCTGAACTCCAGCTCCTGAGTGGACTCATGATGTCTCAACAACATAGCGCACTCCAGATCCTTCTGGGTTTGACGCTTATTCAGGTCCTACAGTGACAAAAAAAGAAAAGAAAAAAGGATGGATTATGTATAGAAAGAGATGAATAGATAAAAGCGCAAGAAAGCAAATAAAAGGGAAAGCACACAATAACTCATGTGCGTCTCACCTCTCTAAGCAGGTCCTGCTCCAGATTGTGTCTCGCGAGCAGCATTTTCCTTTTATACTGTCTGCACTGCAGCTCGTAATACTGCCTTTGTCGCCGTAATAAAGAAGCCTCTTCTTCAGCCTGGATCTGCTGCATACACTCCTTCTGCCTCACCAGCCATTCCTGCTCTCTCTCGCTTCGGTGTGGACTGGTTCTCATTCAGCTCCTGTTGCCATGGGGAAGGATTTTAGGGTGGTAAAAGAAAGTGTTACGTGTGTGGAATATTTGTAATACGCGCGTGATTTGGGGAGAACGACACTACATATTTGACGCGTTATGTGTTGCATACTTGCTCTCTTCTTCCTATCTTTCGCAAGCTGCTTATTGGGCTCCACTGTTTTTCCGGATCTAGAATTGTGATCTTTTAGTGCAGTGGTTCCCAAACTTTTTTGACTGGTGTTATACCCTGAGGCATTTAACACGAGTGAGTCATTCTTTCATTTATTCAGTAACAAAGCAAGTGGCTGTATTTATGAATGGGTAATTGAGTCGTTGACTTAAGAACAATTTGTTCAACTAATTTAGCTGTGTGTTGTGGTTCTGCTGTGGCTTTTGTAGGGCCCTATAAAATCCGTTTTATTTTTTCCCAAATTCTATTTTATTTTTTCCCAAATTCCGTTTTTCTGTTTTAATTTTTGCAAATTCCGTTTTTTTCCGTTTTAATTTTTGGGAATTCATTTTTTTTTTACCCTTTACTGTTATTTTAGTTGTAAAAAGAGTGTGCTTTTTATTCCGTGATCGCAGAAATTATAGGGCCCTACTTTTGTAGAAACTCATTTCAATGCAAAAAAGGAAAAACAACACTGACAATACTGTGTTTAAAATGTACATCACTTAATGTTACCCTTGTTTGTTGAAATGTCGATGTTTGCAAGTGTGTGAATGTTTGGAAAAAATTTACTTTTTACTCTTAATTTGTGTAATTATTTTGTTTGGATTTGGAATACGTAGAGAATTTTGCTTTATGTTAGACGGAGAGCAGGGTCAGGGGCCGTTCACACAGAACATGTTTTTCCATTCCAATGTGCTACTTTTCCATTATTTTTTCCAAGTAAACACAACTAGAGGGACGAGCATGACCGTTGCTCTCAGAGCATCTAGCGCATAGCACAGCGTTCTAAAAACATGGCACTCAAGTTAAAATCAGTTAAACTTAAAAAAAAGCATCTATTTCTCCACTCGTCTTTTTCCGTTCCACTGAGCTGTGTCAATTTTGTCGCTTTTCTGGTACAGGGGATTGAAGCGACCATCAAATAGAACAGATTTTTGTAACAAGTTCAAGATAGGTAATTGGGTTGAATATTGTGCAAGTACAGTCACTCTGAATTCATAATCATGAAGCTCTGCGTAGAGTGAATTATATGAGGGTGTACCTCCTTCAGCTGCTCCTTGCGTTGCCTGTACTGCCGTTTCTGGGAATCCAGCAGGCCGTTGAGTTCCTTCTTCTGCTGGTTCAAAATGTGCTGCTGAAATTTCTTCTCTTCCGTCTGAGCAGCTTTAATCTAAAAAAAAAAAAAAAAAAAAAACAGATAAATATGTTTAAGCAACACTAATAATGCATACACAAAAATGTTTGGGGTCAGTATGATTAAAAAAAAAAAAATGAATAACTTTTATTGCATTAAATTTTAATGGGTTGCATTAAAATGATCAAAAGGGACAGTGAAGACAATGTGACAAAATCAAAGAATCCTACAAAAATCCACCAAAATATGACAAAATAAATGTTACATGAACAAAAACACCATATTAGAATAATTCCTGAAAGATCATCATGTGACAATGAAGACTTGAAGCAATGGCTTTTGAAAATGCAACTTTGCCATAACAGAAAGAAAATATATTTAAATGTCAATAAAAGTCAATAATAATAATACCTTTTATTAACCCTTTAAGACTGATGGGAGCGTCGGCGCTCCGGTTTGCGTGTGTCTGTTTAAAAGCCTATAGAAACTGAAACCAAGTGGCTAGCTCAATCATTCTTTTTGCATGCAAAACCAGATGTAACATGGTCAGAACAAGCCTCCAACATGCGCATGTTGTGGTATTTTCACCTTCTAATGAGTCTGTACAAAATGTGTAAACTGCGTTTCACAAAAAAAGATCACAAAAATGCATTGCACGTCTTTGCACACATGATCTGTAGATCTGCGATTGATAGTTACGGCTTCCGATGCGCGCATTGACGTATCACGTTCGGTGCACTATGACAGATCAAGCCTCAACATGCTCATGTTGCGCGGTTTTCACCCTCTAATGAGTCTGTAATAATGCGTTTCCAAAAAAACACACAAAAATGCATTGCGCGTCTTTGCACACATGTTCTGTAGATCTGCAATTGATAGTTACGTCTTCCGATGACGGATCACGCCATCACGTCCTGTGCACTATGACCCCAGCGTGTGTCGCATATAGTGACGTCAAAAGCTACGTCTTTTGGCCAAGCGTTTGACTCATATAACAGGTTTGACTCGCACTTGACTTCCATCTGCTATATGTTCCTTCTTATCGTTATTGTCTTTTTACCATTGCTTCATTCTATCATTTCTTTCTCGTTTATACACTCGCAAATACAAGCACATTACACACACACACACGCATGCGCGCAACATTATGTCAAAATGAAAGTACACGGATGCACTGAGCTC
Source organism: Hybognathus amarus (assembly GCA_030378365.1). Taxonomy (NCBI): domain Eukaryota; kingdom Metazoa; phylum Chordata; class Actinopteri; order Cypriniformes; family Leuciscidae; genus Hybognathus; species Hybognathus amarus. The sequence continues at coordinate 278,454 of JAQIUQ010002155.1, forward strand.
TCCGTCTGCTCATCGCCTTTATTTATTTATTTTATATTTATTTTATTATTAATTGTTCTGACAGGGTCTATTTAATTTATATTCTAACCAATTCAATGTTCAATCAATATTCAAAAGCAAAATGTTATCTGTTTGACCACAAATGTAATTGAATATTTTACATGGCATTTTACTCCCTTTTTTGAATGAGTGTATCTTAAAAACTAATTGATGTAAACAGTTCAAATCAATTCTGTATAGTTTTAAACTGTTTTATGCACATTTTTCTCATTGACAAGTTTGAGGTTGACATTTATCATTTTTTTGTATTGAATAAAATATGTAGAATTTTTTTTTAATTGTTTGGTCATAAAGGGTTAACTGTCACAATACTATTGTTTTACTGTACTTTTGATCAAATAAATGCAGCCTTGTTAAGAAATAGACTTCTTAAATAAAAACTAAAAACTTTGGAACTATTGTATATATTTCTGCTTCTTTCTTTTTTTTACTAAGAAAAACGTGTTTTTACTTAACTACTCCCTTTCTGATCGTGAATCTGATTTAAATCAGAGATTATATTAAAACATCTTTTACCTAAAAGCCCATTCTTGCACATCACAAGACTAATATCATCATTATAACTTTTCTTAAACCCCTCACCTCTTTTTCCAGGATGGCCTGATGTTTCTTACTCAGCTTGTCTGCTTCACTTCCAAAGTTGTTTCTCTGGGTCTCCAGCTCTTTGTCCAGCCTGAGCTGATGTTTCATCCATCTCCAGACTTGAGTTTGTTCTCCAGAGCCAGCAGCTGTTTCTGGTGCTGCCTCCTCATGCGCTTGTACCCAGACATCTGCTCCCTCAGAGCTGAGCCCTGCTCATGCTCCTGAATCTGACGGGTCACCTGGAAAGAGAGAAGAGGGAAGGTTGTCTATCCCAACTTCAGATCTGCAAAAAAGAAAGACTCTGAGCTGCAGGTCAGTCAGATGCTCACCAGTGAGGCTGTGCGGATGGTGGCAAAATGGTCTCGGTTTCTGTGCACCTCCTTCCGAGCGGCTCGACGACGGCGGCTGCTGCTGCGACTCCATCTCCGGCTCATAAGGATCGTCATAAATATTATCGCTGCTGCTGGATGAGGCAAAAACAAATTAGTCAAGGAAAGGTAGACTTTTGAGGATTGTGTGTTCTCACGCGGTCATTACGTACAGCTGGGGCGGTGTATAATAGAGCTGTTAGACGTGACAGTCTGTTCTCCCTCCTGCATCATGGCCATCTCAGCACTGTCGTCCCGAGCCATCGGCCAGGCTGTTGACTGAGGAACTCTGGGAGCTGGCGCTGATGGACATGGAGGGCACAGACTGAGAGCTCTCCATACTGTTCACTGTGCCTGTCTGTAGGAGGCACTGATCCGAGTCTCTACACACCCATCCAAAAGAAAACATGTCATGATCTTTTCCTATTTTCTTTAGTGTAGAACAATATAACAAAAGAGCAGACAATGGGCTGCAAGGATCAAAAGAAGAGAAAGACAAAGGTTGACAAGTCTTTGGATGTACCTCTTCCTCCTCCTCCTTCCTGTGTGGGGCCATTGAGGGTTTCCTGAAACAGGATCTTTTTCATCTTCCTGTACTGCAGGTTGTCCAGCTCTCGCACGGCGCCTCTGGTGCGCGTGTATCAGATCCATCACTACAGAATGAGGGCGCTCTCGACATAGGAAATGGTGCTGTGAAGGGAACACATGTTGCTGAATCACAGAGCTATATAGATGAGCTTCATGACTCAAATCTCAGCGTGTGTAAACATGGATGAGATAGAGTTACGCGGAATAACGGTTACATTTGTCACACAAATAATTGCTTTTAATGATTTAATTGCCCACTTTGTCACCTGCAGTATAAGCTTAATAATACACATACTGGACTAGAGCTTAAAATAGGATTAATTATGGAATCCAGTGTGAGCTATTTATAGCACTGGAAGTGTTTAAATAGGATAGTTCACCCAAAAATGAAATATTACCCTGACTGATTTATCTCACCTCAAGCCAGCCTTGGTGTATATATGACTTTCTTCATTCAGACTCATACAATCAGAGTTATATACTGTACATATACAATAATGTCCTGGCTCTTCCAAGCTTCATAATGACATTGAATGGCCCTTTCTGTTTTAAAGTCCATCAAAGTGCATTAGGGATGGGCATTCGATTACATTTTCTTAGTCGATTCGACTATCGATTTATTAAGATTTTTATATTTAAAATTCATTATTAATTTAACTTTTTATAATTAAAAAATGCAATGAAAATACAAAAATACAGTATTTTATTCCTCAATGGTAAGATATTACAAGAAGATGCGGCAGTTAAACTGGAGGTTCTGTCAGGCTAAACGTGAAGACGTGTGCTTAAAACAGCGGAACCTGCAGCTGCGAGCCGGCATTCTTGAAACAGAGATACGTTGTTCCAAAATAATAAAAATAAGAATCATGTTAAACAATAACTTAAACCAAAAACAACAATATTTCGATATGCCAGGTTGTGTGTAAAATGAACGCGCTTAGATAACAGAACCGGAAGAGAATACAATGCTGAATAAGATCGTAATTTTTGTTATTTTTAGGACCAAAATGTATTTTCGATGCTTCAAAACATTCTAACTAACCTACTGATGCCACATGGACTACATTGATGATGTCTTTATTTCCTTTCTGGACAAGGACAGCTAGCACCGTACATACATTTTCAATGGAGGGGCAGAAATCTCTCTGACTAAATCTAAAATATCTTAAACTGTGTTCCGAAGTATGAACGGAGGTCTTATGGGCTTGGGGCGGCATGAGGGCGAGTACTTGCAATATCTCATTTTGCCATGAAATCTTTTTCAATTTTTGACATTCCAACAGAAGCCATCTCTATATTCCAGTGGAACATAAAGCTGCAGAATAATAGAGGTTATTTCAAACATATCAGAGAACAAGGGATGAGAGAACATGTAAATGAAAGAGTGAATGAAGAGTTGAAAGAGTGTGTTCAAGTCTCACATTGAGCAGCACATCTGAGGTAGGCCTGTCCTGAGGGATCTTTTGAAGACAAGAGTCCACAAAGTTACGGAAGTAGTCCGACCTGCATTTAAAACAAGGAGAGAGAAAGTGAAGACACTCACATACACAGAAAACATTAAAAGACAAACATGTAGAAAAACATGACACTGCAATTGACCCTTCCATAAGCCCCGCCCTCCCTAGTTACTGTTGCTACGCCTGTCAAGCTTTCACGGCTGGCCCATCTATTATAGTGTGGATGCAACTGGTGTTAGACATTCCCAATGAGATAATTAGTAATTTTCGATGAACAAGTGAAATATCTGAGAGTGCAAGACAAAAGGGACTACAGTATGCATTCGAGGGATATATTCACGACATTATATGCAACCGATTAGAGAATAATTTCTTAAAAATTGAAGTTAAAGCCTAACGTTATAGTCCGAGCGCAAGCAGCAGGCGCCTCATGAAGCTGACCGTTCAAATGGGAAACACAAATTGAAGAACAGCTATGTACATACACAGCAGGGTACGTGAAAATAATCTTAATAATTATAAATCAAACAGCTTATCAATAAATCGTGTGGAATAACGTCGGGATCTAATATCGGGACAGCCGCGATCAGATTGGGTTAAGTTACTTAGTAAGTGGTAACGTTAGTAGGACGTCGATTAACAAAATGCTAAAAAATATTTTAAAGTACGTCAGTGAGCCTTTGTCTTGTCTCTTTAATCGTCTTATTTTACGTTATCATTATGACCAAAGAACCGTCAATATTTCCAAGCAATAGGTGTTCTTGTTAAGCATGTCGACATTTACCAGTAGTTGTGAATGGGTCATAGATGCTAGATCACGCCAATCATTTCTCCCCTTGGCTTTAGATTTTCTGGAAGGAAAACAATTCCTCTCCACCGTCCAAACTTTTAGTATACCAGTATCAGATTTGCACAATCCATACGCACAATGCTTCAGCGTGCTTCCCTCGTTCGAAAGCTTGCCAGACCTCCCGCGCATAGTTACGGTTGCTAAGACATGATTGGCCAGTGGCGGTTTTCGGGCATGGCTTAGCGAAGGGTTAATTGTAAAAGCAGCCATTTCAAACTTATATTAAGTGGCCAATGGAGCCATGCTGCTTTGAGAGAGAGAGAGAGAGAGAGATTACTCTCATAATCAGAGAACATTCCCTCTTTCCTGACAGGTACATGATAATGATAATAAATGACCAATAAATTACTAAACAGTCATGTTGGGTTTGGAATAGGAAATTTGAATGTTATCTTTTAAGGACTGTAGGATAAGCAACAGTTGCCCTGAATGGGCCCAACCAGAACCCAGGAACTCAGTCAACCACAGTTATTTCCTTTGATGTCTTTACTGAAGCATCTGTTTGGATGCGTTCTGTACAAAGATAACAATCCAATATAGTGAATAATGCCACAATCTGTGTGGAATATTACTTGCAATAAGAGCGAAATACAATAGTGCCATGATTAGCATCTGAATAGTCCATTTCACTAGCCTGGCTAACGCCAGACCACATATCATTGAGAATGAGACGTGGTCAGGAAACTACGTTCATTTTCTAGTATTTTGAGGCGTGGTTTCACGAATTCCCAGAGCCGTATTATTGGGTGCTACGAAGGTCTATCAAATGCGCCTGTACATAGCTCATAGCCAATCGGTTCAATGATACCAGATGATGTCTGATACATTGAGAATGAATAAAATCGCGCTCCGGCAAGGCAGCATGGGGAAACCCAGGCTAATAATTGACCTATGGCTAAGCCACGCCCGCTCCACTCATCTCGGACAAACAGGTCAACATTCGGGGACAGGCACTATGGCAGCTGTCACAGTAAGAGACATTTCATTGGAGGCAATGGTGATTTTTGGAGACAGAAAGTTTATCTATCATCTCGAAGTCACCTGAAAGGACCTTGCCTATGCATTGGAGGGTTATATTAGTAATTATATTGTTGAGAAGGTCGATGAAAAGCTCCAGGCAAAAATGTACGGGTCACAGTGTAAACATGATATCTGCATATCGCTGTAAAGACTGACAATGATGAGCACTGCGTTTTACCCAAAGTTTAACATTTTTTTCAACTCTCACGACCAGTAAAAAATACCAGGCGCACGGTGCTTCAGCGTGAAAAAAAAAGTTCAGTGCCTCATTACGCTCATGGCATTTTAAAAACGTGCCAGCCCCATTGAAAACATACGCCATGCATGTGGAAATAAACGCTTTGGTGGACACAGCCTAAACAGCTAATAAAAATTTCAGTTTACCCACACACTGAAAAACAAATAAATTTGATTGCAAATGCAAGAGAACAATGCAAAACCAAACAGAGACGAAAAGCAAAACCAAACAGTTAAATAAGACAAAAAGGAGAAAAAAGAAAAGAAAAGTAGAACAAAGTTCTTACCAGTGGTTTGACGCCAGGACAGGGCTTTCGTTTTGCGCAATGTGGTATAAGGCACTCATAGCATTCATATTGAACAAGGGAGGCTTCCTTTCAGCTAGACAAAAAGACAAACAGAAATTTAAAACCAGTGCAAATACACACACAAAAAGATAATTAAGTTGCAATAAAAGAATGAGACCAGAATTAGTGCTACAATGAAATAAACAGACACTTAGAGGTATGAGTGAATAAATTAAAAGGCTAGAAGTTTAAGGGAAATGTACAGACTGGGCAAGAACAAGAGAAAGAGGAGTAGAAGTTCGCTGACAACCCAAAGCAGCTTAGACACTAAAACCCAAATCCCTTTCCCAAGCAAAAGACAGCGACAAAACACAGACTTGCAAGCACAGAAACACGCTGGCCTAAATAAATCCTTAAGATCTCGAGATGGCTTGTAGTCTCAGGTCAGTGGGAGGTGGAAAGTCATGGATGAGTTTCAACATCACAAACCTAGTTCGATGCAGGTGATGCCGAGAGACCAGACGTCCACTTTCCCGTCGCACTGCCCTCGTCCATGGCTAGGATCACTTCTGGGGCCATCCTAAACACGAGAGGGGATCGTGATAAACAACACTTTCTTTGCTCCCTTGAAAGATATCAAAGTACAACCTACTGCTCAGACACTTTAACATTCACAATGCAGGTTCCTCTCAGTTCAAGTAGACCTTTTATGGACCATTATTATGGCCGACATAGTGAATGTTCAATCATTTAAAACTCAAATGGGACCATTTTAATCATCCTTTTTATTTGGCAATTATGTTTCCTAAAGGTTGTGTTATTAGACTCGTTTTGGAATCCCTGTCATGACTTGAAAGTATGAGTGTTAAAACATTTTAATAGTACCTGAGATTTACATTTTAGCAGAAAAAAAACAAATGGTGTTAGAAGTGAAAGGGCTAATTCATGCAAACTAATGTAACCTACTTAGGTCAGTGGTTCAGTCCAAAAATCTGATTTATTACTGTTGTCACTCAAAAACTATTTGGAAGTCTCTGAGGTGTTCATCTCTAATTGAAATGTCTTTGTAAACATGTTAGGTAAATATAATTGTTTATTACCATGTTAACTACCATTCAAAAGGTTGGGGCGACAAAATTAAAATACAGTAAAAAAAAAAAATAATAGTAGGAAATATAATTTACAATAGCCATTCAAACCAAGAATAATAACTATAAAGTTTACATTTTTTTAAAAGATTTTAATTTTGAATATATAAAATAAACAAATATTCTAAATGAGAATATGGTAATCCACACCACAACTATAACGATAATGGCACAATACTGACACTAATGACTTTCAAAAATTTTCTACAGCTGATGAGTGATTAAAAAACCTTGACAGCCCATCAGAACCCAACCCGCTGGTAAAACAAGTTAAACTAATTAAAAAGAGGCAGACAACATCGCTGTGTGTCCGCTGGTGTGTGAACGCTAACATAGTCATTGCTCTAGTAATGCAATAGTTTTTTAAGAGTCTTTGATGAATCAAACATTTACAAAACAGTATTTATCTGGAATATATTTTTTTGTAAAAGGGTTTGCTTCTAAGGAGTTGTGTATCCAAAAAAGTAGTCATGTCTTTAAAAAAAACTAATCTTACTGACCCTAAACATTTGAACATTAGTGTATTGTTATTTTGGTGCATAAAAGGTGCATAAAGATGCTAAAATTACTCGCTCATGCTCATTTATTAAAAAAATTAAAAGAACATTCAGCTTTTATTTATTATATTTTAATATTGATCTATCTTACTGCAAAGTGCAACAAATAGAGTAATAACATAACTTTCAACACTCTCAAAAGTATTTAACACACTCAAATGTATTTTTAGTATAATTGTTTTGAGCAATTAAAACAGTGCTGCGTAAACCCCAGTTTTAATTCGGCAAATAAAGTGACTTGTATGAGTAGTGATTTCATGCCATTAGAATGAAATAAAATATTGTGATTCAAAGTGATCAAACATAACTGAATGTCAAGTTCAGTTCAATAATACTTTATTAAACCCCAAAGGGAAATTATTTTAGGGAGGGAGGCGGAGTACATTATACGTAACTTTAATCGTAAAATGAACAAGTAAATGAACAATTAAAGCTCCGGCGCTCCTCCATGGGACTTCGAGACTGGTGTGTTGCGCAGGGATCTGTCTCTCATTAGCATTCACTTCACCGGCCTCGTTCCGCTACCATAGCTCTCGGCCCTCGACCAGCTCAGTAACTAGGGCTGTCAACTTTAGTCGTTTAGTCGACTAATCAGTCAATGCCGTCTTGGTCGACTGACATTCTTATTGGTTGACCAGTCGCATTTTTTTTTTTTGCCAATAGAAATACATTTTCAATGATTTACTCCTTGATATTTATTCCTTTATAAAGCAGTTATTTATTAACCTGGCCCTAGCCAGATGAATATCGCTCCGCCTAGCTCCACTCACATCCATCTGGAACCTCTCCCATTGAGAGTGATTTCTCCAAGCAATTTTATGGCCTAGCCAATCAGGACGCAGGGCGGGAGTATCACAGATGTGACGTAGTGGAGAAGCGACCGTGCGTGAGACCGTTTTGATTCAGACAACAATGGCGGCTCGCATCGAGGAAGCAAGCGTTAACACTGATGCTGCTATTTCATCCGTGTTGTCCAATTTAAATAACATTGTTTCATTAAAAGAACACCAGAGAACGGCATCTTCGAGTCTGCCGATAAAGCGAAAGCACCGACTGCATATCCGACATGATCTTACCTGAACTTGTAACAATGTTAAACCGAGTTCTGTAAGTCGTTCGTGTATACTTTTTTGGTTGGCTTCTTTGTTAAAATAAGTTTGCTGTGCATAATGTTGCCTTTTATCCGCACATTTTCATGGCACAGACGGCATTGATCGTTTACCGACATTGCGCTGATTGATGGCTATTCTGTTTTGTTTTTTCCTGCGTCGCTCCCATCAGCGTCACGGGTTGGCTTCGGTGTGAGTGGTTGAAATAGCACGTCGATCAAGATGACAGACACGTGGCTTATCCAATCGTATGCAAGAATTTTTGATAAGGCCCAGCCTTCTGAAACGCCATTTCAATGGATCGGTTCCAGATGGATGAGTGGAGCTAGGCGGAGCGATATTCATCTGGCTAGGGCCAGGTTAGTTATTTATTACTGTATTCTAAATATAATTAGCCTATGTTTTATCCCCAACTTTAAATGCGCCACAGTTTAGCGCACACACATAACACACCGGGAACCGCACCTACTGGCTGCGCTGCTGCTCGCGTCAGTAAGGGATGTACCGGTAGGTAGTTTTGCTGTATTCATTCATTTGAAAGTAGTCTAAATAATGTAACAAAACGAAATTAAACGTATATGCTATCTTACAACACAGCCTAGATTTCAGATTGTTTTTTAGGCTATTTTGTCTGTTGTTTTAAAACGCCTAACAGATCGGTTGGACAAAAGTTAACCCATAGCTTTGTAAGTAAAGAAGAATAGACGCTTTCAGCAGTGACGACATAAACAAACGGTACTGCGCATGTGCATAAAACTGGCCCAAACTTAACTTCCGGCAAACTTGCGCAGACAATACATAAGTAAATGTAGTAGCTGGTAGGGGTGTAACGATACACAAAATTGATCGGTTCGGTTTTCCCACGGTTTTGACGTCTCGGTTCGGTTCAATTCGGTTCGAGTTTAGAAAGCTAAAATGGCTTTTTTTTTAAACAGTGGATTAATGAAAAAAAAAAGGTCTTTGTCTTTAAATTAATTCAGTTACAATTAAACATTTCACAAGGATTAAAAAAAATCTGCTAATGCTGTGAACTATGTTGAAGGCTGCACATTACTATAACATTAAATGTTGTAGCCAAGACTTTTAACCTAAATTCAGATGCCATTTATTCATTTTTTATTAGATATAATAATCAACACACAACACGTTGTATGAAAACATGTAAACTGAACATAAGGCAGTTTTTACATTAACTTGTGTTTTTTTACTCTAATAATTTACACAGTTGTCATTTTCATGAAAGATATTTTAAACATAAATTAAATAATCAAGATATCATTAACAGGTTAAGTAAAATATAATATACAGGCTAACATAGTGCATTTATTTAGTGCAAGAGTTCATTTATAGGAAGTTGTGGACACTGAATCACTTGCCTGCTGAGGTAAATATAATGCTAGTGACAAGCTAAAGCTTTGCTGTTTTATTGACGTCTTTCCGCGGCTGAAACACTGACTGAGCGATTACACGAGTTATGATGCCTTTCAGTAAGTATACTGTATCTTTCAACATACCTTCAGGTGTCTTTTCTGTAACTGAGGAAGAGATGATCGCGTTTACTCGCGCGCGCGCTGCCGCTTGAAGTGAGGAGCCTAGTAAGCGATCTGTCACGTACATCAAAGAGCGCCAAAACGCCATTATTGTTTGAATTTCGTGATCAAGATAGACGGAATCTGAGAGATTACACATTGCTTATTATCGAAAGTAACAAAACACAGAGCTTGTTATTTGGTGTTAATGGTGGTTAGGCTACAAAACTGAATTCATTGTGTACTGTTTACATAAGACATGAGGTCCATTGAGCCGGGCTGGGACGGGGCGTGTTCGGTTCGCAATGACAGTATCGCGATTCGAATGGTGAGTTCAGTATCGCGGTTTTAGAGTTCGGTTCGAAAATCGTTACACCCCTAGTAGCTGGTATTTCTTGCCAGTCAAAGAAAATAAATGTTACCTGGCCAAACTGAAATGTGACACTACCAGACCCGTTGAACAAAAATAGGAGACAAGATGTTTTTCTACCGACGTGTCTGATTTACCGCAGTGTTAAAAAACTGTGGCGAGCGCGGCGACGAGGCTTTATTAGGTGAACATATCTCTCCTTATTAGCTTCTTACATGCTTGCTAACCTTTTTTAAGGCGGGTCTCCACATGACAGGATGTTGGATGGATCTGTGCAGCGTTGTTATGATACATTCTGCTCCGCTGTTAATGTGTTTGTGAGAGAGAGCGAGAGAGAGAGAGAGAGAGGGAGCGTGCGAATATGCGCTACACGCAACTCTGCAGTCAAATACAACTTTTCCCATCTTAAGTTGTAAAAAACACGGAAATCAATATGTGGCGGTCAGCGCTGATAATGTGGTGGGCTGCCACTAATAAATGCATGGGAAACACTGTACCGGATACTCGGATAAACCTAGCTATTTTAATATAGTATCTAATACAGTCAATGCCGTATTATCCAATAAACAGTATAAACTAACGGAACGGAAGTTAACTTAGGGCCAGCTCATCACCATGGCAACGCGTCTGATGAAAGCGTCTATACAGCCTGTATAAACGAGAGCTTTTGTTAGGATTTTTCATTATGTGGCAGATAGCAGTTATATTATTTTGTAGAGTGTGGTGTGGTCAGGTGGGCGATTGTGACTGTCACCATAGAGCTAGTGCTCCTCACTTTTTGCAGTTAAAAAAATCACTTAATTTTCAAAGAATTGTATTATTATTATAGTTTTATTTATTTTTTATGTTTTTTCGTTGTTGTTTTATAAATGCTCTATAACAATTGTTTAAAAAATGTTAAATCAAAACATCCGGGTTTTTTTTTAGTTTTTTTTTAGTCGACTAATCGTTGCGCAGGACAAGACCTTGGTCGACTAAGGATTTCTTTGGTTGACTACAGCCCTATCAGTAACTTTATAAAACATTAATACATAAGCTCATCCATGAACATGATTTCTCCCCTCAGATTGCTTTCCATTGGCAGTGGAGGTGAAGACGTCAACTCCCATGATTCAACACTCCTTCACATCAAGCTACGCCATTGTTATTGTTTTGAATAAGAGACCTCTAGCAGCGAAACTTACATACAGTGCCTTTAACCAATTAATCAATTGAATTTCCAACTCACCAGTAAGGTGTACCCACAAAAGAGTTGGCGGGAGAAACTATTGAGGCAGAGCCGAAATCTCCAAGCTTCACCTGACCAGGCTCAGTTAGCAGAATATTACCTGCCTTCACATCTCTGGAAAAAGAAAAGAAAGAAATGAGGATGTCCATCTTTCAGCAGTGAAATGTTTTATATATATTGACAAAAGAGTAAAAAAACTTCAAAAGAACAGCCAAATAAAAATCTCTAAGCGAGCAGGTGTAAAAATAAGAACAGAAATTCAAAGAAAAGGTCAGCGTTCTCACCTGTGTATCATGTTATGAGAGTGAAGGTAGGCGAGGCCCTGAAGTGCACCGTGGGTAATAGCAGCTATTTCCACCTCTTGAAGAGGCTTTTTATGCACTGTTGGATAAAAAGAAAATACTTCACTGTGGGAAAATATCACAATCCAGAAATCTGACGATTACAATATTTACACCTGCATGTTTCCCTATGAACTGATGATGGTACAAATACAGCACAGCGAAAACAAATGGACACCTCTAATGTCAGACAGGGCAGCCGAGGGAGAGCACGACAGCTTTATTTGGTAAGAAGGGAGGATGTGAGGAAGGGTACACATGAACTACTCACCCTCTAAAAGATCAGAGGCTGATCCTAGACAGTATTCCATCACCAGCTAACAGGAGAGACAGACAACATTAGCACACATCAGACACACACGTCGCTCACACGCATGTGCACATGCACTTACCCATGCTGTGTGCTCTCTGAGGTAGCACCCTTTGTATTCGATGGTGTTGGGGTGTCTGAGCTTCTGCAAGAACTTCACCTCTTTTATGATGTCTTGCCATTTCTGTGGGCCAAGAGAGAGAACACACCAAAAAGTAGCTTTCATGAATGAGTTTGAACTGTCTGATTCAATACAGTTGAGATACAAGTTATATTTTGATTCTGACCTCATTGGACTGTTTGCCACTGAATGACATCTTCTTGATGGCCACAACTTCATTGGAACGCACATCATGAGCCTGAGAGAAAAAATACGGTCATATGGAGAGCCTTATGACATACATACATAGCACATCCATAACTAAATATTGGCATGGGTTGCTCACAAAGTACACAGCTCCAAAGCTGCCATGACCGATTTCCGAAGATCAGTGAAGAGCTTCTCAGGATCATCTCTGTAGAACAGCTCAGACACCTCTGAGTCCTTCAGGGTCCCAGTACGCACACTGGCAGGCATGACTGGCTCCTGAGACAGAGAAAAATAAAGAGAGAGAACTGGTAACTATGCATGAATGCTAAATAAGCAATCCTGTTGTATTTTATTCATCTGCAACATCACAAAAACAAGGAATTGAGTCAAGGAACTTCTCAAAAGGCCACCTATTCAATGAGACAATCTGGGCTTCTATTTAAAAAAAATCAGTTCTCTCCAACTAGATTCAGTATTTTAACTTTTCTGTCCTTACTTTCCTAATTACATTTTTCCACATTTACATCTATTAATTTAACTGACTCTTATTTAAAGCGACTTACAATTGCTATATTTGTCAGAGATCGCACGCCTCTGAAGCAAGCAACTAGGGGTTAATTGTCTTGCTCAGGGTCTCACAGTGGATTTCGAACCCAGGTCTTTCACACCCAAGGTGTGTGTCCTATCCACTGTGCCATCACCAACCCTATAATAGAGGAATCAACACAATTTTTACACTCATCCAACACAGGGTTCGAACCCACTACCGGAATGGCTCAGGATTAGTAACACATTGTTTAGCACTAGGGTTGAGTATCGTTTGAATTTGAACATTTCTGATTCCGATTCCTTGTTTCGATTCCGGTTCCTGAACGATTTCTCAATTCCGATTCTTTTAAGAGGCAGGGTCAAAAAAAGTTTAGCTAACCTTGCTAACCAACGGTCTTTCTGAAGGAAATACTCCTTTCTGAAGGAAATACTCCTTCTGTCACAAATACTCCTTTTGTCACAAATGTTGCATTTTGCCGAGATTTCGTTATTTTTAGAAAAGTGAAGCCACACTTTGGACCGCCGATGTACTGTAAGCTACTCATGTTCGACTCGTTATGCCAACACTTCCGGTAGACGCTTCTTCGTTGGTGTTGTTCAGCGGTTACTTCTTGCGGTTCGATCCGACTGTGAATATCGAAACTAGGAATCGAAATTAACTTTTGAACGATTCCGGAAAAACAAAAATCGACAACAATCGATACTCGATTCTCGATACCCAACCCTATTTAGCACACTACGCCACTCAGACCGACTACAGACTGATACTAACGTAATGCTAATTTAGAATATACTATAATTTTTTTTTAATCAGACTTGCTCAAATTTTCACTCACAATTGACAACACAAGACAATTAAACTTTAATACATCTTCAATTTTGTAGACAGACTTTTCAGACGACTTGATATGTTTTTCTTAGTGCTAATCTAAGGGTGTACTCACACTAGCCAGTTTGAACCTGTGCCCGAGTGCGTTTGACCACCAAAGCGCAGTTCGTTTGACTGAGTTCTGAGTGCTCCGAACCGTGCCCGTGCGCGGCTCTATTGGCAGGACGCGTGACGTGCAAACCTCCTCATACGAACAGCATGATTTCGTGAAAATTTTCACGACACATCTGTTTAACAACAGGCTGTGAGAGGGCTGTGGACCAAACGACACAAAATTATCCACAAAAAAACCCCAGAATGATGGACTTCATTGTGTTCCGTTCAAGAGCGTGCTCTTCTTGTTTATCCCGAAACCGTCACAACATAATGACGTAAGTGTGCTCCGGCACGAATGCTGAAACCCTACGTGAGTGCAGGCCAGCAGGGGAGTGGGGAGGGGGGACAATCGTACTTAGGCCAGGTTCATGGCAACCGTGCCTAGTGTGAGTACACCCTAAAAAGTAATTGGGAATGGTAAGCATTCGAATTAGCTGGCTCACATTAACTACAGAAGTGCTTTACTTCAAATGTCACTAAACACATTTCTAAACAGGTTTTAACTTAAGAATAAAAAATGTGTTCCCAATATTTTGGATGCTTGTTTACGGTTATTTAAAGAGACAGCCTAGAAATTGTTGTGGCGGTGACAATTAAAATCTCTTGTCTGTAACTGAGCATGGGCATTTCACTCATGTTGGATGATGCGTTAACTATTTGCATTCATGATTGTTTTTCTGCCATATTTAAATATTAAACAGAAAGAGTTAAGTTTCATACTCGTGTGTTGTGAACTATTGTAACCAACTATGCAGTGGCTACCACTATTCTGTTGACTGTATATATGGCTACTAGTGTTAATGCAGCGGTCACCGCTACCGCCGTTGACACTGTGTTTAACCCTAAAGCTGGAGTAATTATTATGTTGCTGGCCTTTGCTTTCATTGAGTTTGTATTTGGAATTTTGATAGGGTCGGAGCTGATGTCTCATTGGTCTAGTTCAGCCTATCAGATGCAAGCACTCCTAGCAGCGTGGCTATTGGCCAACTGTCTGTCTCTTCCGTGGCTGATGTAGCTTGACCCCGTTTCTCCGGGCTTATCTTCACTACTCTCATGATGGGATTTAATAGAGTTCCCACAGCATTGCTACGCAATCTAGAGTTACCCATTTTTCCCATTTCTAACCGCTGAAAAGACGTAGGAAGGGGCACGCGGTTTCGTTTTTATATGCCCTAATTTGTGAATTCGTAATTGGCGCATTTCACCATCAGTGTGCAATGTGCGTGACGTCTACGTTCGTCAATAAATACACTGCATGTGTCTTGCGGAAGAACACTGTAGCTACTTCTCTCTTTATTAATTGCTATGGCGAGTCACAGGGAGTCAATATTGTGACTCCCTATTTTGTACCAGGCAATTTACGGTTGTTCAATAAAGTTCTTGGCAAAAAAGAAAAAAGAAGCAACTGTGCCTAATATTATTGTATAGCCTGGTATTTATTTTACTGTGTATATAGTACCCTACATTGCACAAGGTTTTATACGCATGCTCAAAGTCTTCTTGCATTTTTAGTGTATCTCTCTGGCAGAATTACAGCGGCACATACTGGTCTGGGATGTATTCTACATCGTTTTGAGTCGGTTTCAGTGGTTTCGTGTGTACGCAGATATTTTGAGACACCGACGTGTTTACGGACTTTTTTTTGAGCAGAAAAAAAAACATTGGATAGGGAAAGCTCTGGCTTCGTGTGGATGTGGCCTTACACTGCTGACAAGCCTGTCAGTGTTTGAATACTTTGTGACAATTGGCCAATTGTTCCAATCTGGCGTTAGCCCATAACATTTCAACAGAAGTGTAGAAGGGAGGACCTTCCCACAGCGTAGCTACGCAATGTCTCGTACCCACCTCTGAAGCCGAGGCTACCAGGTTACATATATCCGGAGACATTTTTGATATTTCAGCCATTTTGACAGCCCTAGACTGCTGGAAATTAAGTATCGTCATCACATGAATATATTTAAATACACATTTATATTAAATTAGAAGACAACCATAATGATTCATATAAAAACAGAAGACAATTGTAATAAATGTATAATTTTCTTACAATATTACTTTTTTGATCACCAAATTGGGAGTAAATGGCATAAAAAATTAAAATAAAAAACGTTTGTCTGTTTGGGGTGAAAGTGGTTTCCAAAAATTGAACCGAGTGTCAAAATGCCACTCTAAACTTGTAAACTCCTTTCATCTCTTCTCTGGCTTGGCTTATATGCCACAATCTGGCATCTGCAGCACACTATAAAAGACTCAGTAAAGTCTGTGACCCAGTTAGAAGTTGTGACTCTGTGCAGCGCATTAATAAAGATGCTGTAATCTGCCCTGGTTGGATGATGGGTTTCAAAATCAGATGTTTCGTTCCTTCCTTTTTTCATCTTCTTCATGCTAATGATCCGATACTGTTAGTTCAAAGTTCAGAATTGCCAACTATTGTGAAGAAAAACCAACATCAAACTCACATCCAAACACAAATCTATAAATGTACACACTTTGATAAAAAAAGTAAAGAACATATCATTTGCATATGCATTAATGACTGCTGTTACCGGAAACTCCCAAGTTGCGATAAAGTAAAACACGGAAGTAGTCGTGCAAGTAGTCCAAAGAAAAACAACAGCAAAGTCAAAGCAGCTGAGAGAAACCTGGCCAGATGAAACAATCAATTTGATCTCCTATGCTCTGGTGATGATAATCGATCCTGAAATCTGATCTGAATCTTTACTGGCTAGTTGAAGCAGCCCATTTAAAAAAAAAAAAATAAATAACAATACAGACACAGACACATTGGAGACATTCTTACGTTAGTTTGCTTATCAGACAGGTGGAAACTTTTATTGTTTATTATTTATGTAACAATTACTTGAGATTCTTTATTGTTATCTTGATGTTTTCAGTGGCTCCTGAGGCTCAAAGCTTTTATAAGAACACAAATATAAGTCAACCAATTCTCTGCACCAAATCAAAATTAAATCTGTAACACCATGATCTAACATAATAATGGTGCTTTTCCACTGCATGATATTTTGAAGTGGCACTAACTGCAGTGAAAAAGCGAACCGAGCCGTGCCGAGTCGTATCGTGGAAAAGCGAAGCAAGTCACACCGTGCCACGCTGAACCGTACCAGCAGTCGAAAGGCGCCATAATAGAGCTGGGTATTTACACAAATTTTACGATTCAATTAGATTTCCATTCACAAGCTTCGAAGATGATTAAATTCAATATCATTTGTTAGTTGGTATATAAAAATTAAGGGTAAAATGAACTAATTTGTATACAAACACTTAATACACTCGAGGAAGTTTGAATTATTATGAAATAGTAATACTAACTTTAGAATAAAAATCATATTTGTACTCCAATTTGTGAAATATAAACATGTAAATGTGGTAATAAAAACTTGACAGATTTAATCAAACATTCATAAAAAATTGAAGGTGTTTTGTGTTACTGTGTAATGTGTAACAGTTACATATATTTATTCAAATGCTCCCCTTTAGAGTTAATTTTTATAGCTGACTAATGAGTATATGGGACACTGAATGTGAGGTAAATGTGATGTTATGTGAAATTGTTTACAAACTGTTTTATTGACGTCTTTCCGCGTAGAAACACTGAGCAATTACATGTGATATGATTTCAGTAAGTTGGACTGTATCTTTTAACATAACCCCTAGATGTTTCTTCATGTTTATTTGTTGAACAACCGGTTCTTTGGAATTAAGAATCGATATCCGTTAGTAAAAATGAAAATCGATTAAACCTAGCCCTACATACTAAACTGTGCTTTAACAACACAATAGGCTGTCAAGTCTGAGGTCAAGACATGAAGATTTAAGACCCTGATACTTCAACGAAATTCGAAGAACGAACTGTTGTGAAGTTATTTTGAATAAAATCAGGCAATAAGGTTCCTTTTGTCTTCGTTTCACGGGTTTGTTTTTAGAAAAGATCGCTCTGACTGATAAACACCGAACTACCATTGGTCCATGGTGATGATTAAATAGGTAGGTGTGGCTTTTGAGGCTCTGCAGCCTCTGATGTGGAAATATCTCTTCTTCATTTATTCTTTGCAGTCCATCGAGGTTGGACAAACATGGGTAAAAACAAGAACACACTGGAGAGCCACTTTATAGTAGAAAATGAAGTTGTAATTCTCATTGCAAAAAGACACTAACACTGTCCATGTTTAATACTGTAAATCTATTGCAAGTGGTATAAACATAACATGACTTTACTGGTGTGCCGAATTGCAGAGCTTTTGCAATCATTCACATCGCTGATGATCAGATGCTTTCTTAATCGCTGTCATTGTGTTGTGTTTATTTTATTGAAAGGAAACCAAGGAGTACATTATTACATATTCATTCACCTAAACACAGCTTGGGAGGAGTCAGGATGTTCTCTAACAGTATACCGCTGCTCATGTCTTTCAAACTTTTTACCCCAAAGCAAAGACTGAAAAAGAACTTCGCTGTGAGTATATCGGGGCCTTTACATTTCAAAGACATGTCAATGAGTAGAAAAATTCAATTTAAGACATAGGTGAGGTCCATGAAGTCAGAATTAAATGCAGTTTGAAATCTATTTTACTACCGTAAAACGTTGATTTTCTGAATCAAATACGAATTAAATGGGGGAAAAGTGGTTGGGACTTGATTTGATCCATTGGGAAATGACAAATGTGACATCAGCAGAAAAAGGCTAGTTGTTTTCTTATACAAAATATTTCCAAGACAACATTGTTTGTAAAAGGAATAACATGCAATAAAGAAAATAGTTTTTTTCTCATTTTTACATTGTGTATACAGTTGTGATGAAAAGCAACAAATATTTTCTTTAGTGTGATGTACCATTTGATTTGAGTGTAAAGGATTATCAAAAAGAAAAAGAAATAAAGGGCAGGTAGTTAGTTCCATGCATCAGTTGTTGATTGGAATTTAAGATGTCGTGTTGAAGTAAAGGCAGATAAGCTTGCAGGAGTGGAGTTTAAGTGGAATAAATGACTAGCAAAATTCTGCATACGTCACAAGAGAGAAGTCGGTCATTTTCGCTGGAAGGACCAGTTATGATATTTTGATACAATTTTTTTAAAAGGGGATGATTGTGAATTGTTCACACAATGATAAATAACAAGCATTTAGAAAAACAGACAGGGTGGATTTTCAGTTTATGCCAGCAACTTAAAATACAGTATTTTGACACGGACAACACAAAGATAGAAACGGCAGTTCCCAGCAAACATGTTTGTGTTGGGATCTGGGACAGTCAGCTCAGAAAACAACTCTGGAAGAGATGCTCTGATTAAAATATAATGCTTCAACCAGACACCCCTGCACAATAAAACAGACAGTGACTCAATCACACCACGGGAGACAAGCAACTGCGCCGCTTCACCTGAGTGCCAAAGCTTTTAGCAGCACAGAAATCTTTCTGGTTGCTATAATGAAGGAAAAGCATACATGTCATCCGAGCTCTGTGGATGACCACCAGTGCTTCCAGCAGGATGATTACAGGGTGGTGGGGGTCAATGGGATTTGAGAAGTCTATTTCGCATTTCCTGCTTAAAGAAAGCCGGTTCAAGCAAGATCTGAGGGAAAAATCACAGCTGCTAACCACCAACCCATAAACCAACTTTACAACACTCTTAATCCTGATCAAACTGCACATTTCTGATGTCTCATATTTAAGAGTTGAAATATGAAAATTCTAATTCCTCAACCTCATGTTGTTCCAAACCCATTGGACTTTTGTTTTCTCTGGATCACAAATGAAGATTTTTTTTATGAAATCAAAGATTTGTCACTTCAATGAAAATCAACGCAACCAAACCTGTGATGACTCAAGAAGTTCATAAAACCATTGATCAATTTGTATTTGCAGAGACCTTGGATTAAACTGCTTGATTAATATGGATCACATAATGTTTTATGATCATTTTGAATCATCAAAGTTTCGGTTAAATGGACTTTCAAATGAAGGACAAAAAGGTTTCATTAAAAATATTTTAATTTGTGTTTCAAAGACCAACAAAAGTCTTATAGGTTTCGGAATGACATGAGGGCGATTAAATTATGGTCGAATTTTCATTTTGGGGAGGTACAAGGCTAACCCTTTAACCCCACTTGATTTATATCTTCAGCTTAAAAGTAGATGCTCAAGACTTGATCTGGGTGTGTCATCCACAATGTGCAGCGACCAGGATTGAGAACTACAGTCATGGCGTAATGGGTTACCAGGTTGCAGGTTCGATATTCTCAATGAGGCAAAAAATGACCAAGGTGGCCTTGAGCAAGCCACTGAATCCTGATTCACTCCCAGGGCCCCACAGCAAAATTGATCCACACTGCTCCAGGTGTGTGTTCACTACTCAGTCTCTACTCCTGACATATGTCCACACACTTCAATGGTTTAAATGCAGATGACAAATTCAGAATATGGGTTACCAATACCATACTTGGCCTTCACATGTCACTTTCACTTTTTACAGCATTGATGAGGTCCTCCTCTTAACAGTCTACAAACGATCATTGCAATGCATTATAAATATCAAGTATTGATTACACATGCCCTAATGTGCTATTACTGTACTTAAATGGTACCCAGTAATGTTCTTCCTTCCACTCATTGAGTGCACTTAAGTCTATAATGTGTTTGTGCAGTTGAAACACACCTTTCACACTACTAAAACTTTTCCAGTAGACTGTGTAGTGTGGATCAGTTTTGTTGACCTCGGGTCTGAATGAATAGTCAAGCGTGTGGTTAAGTTGCATACTATTGTATAAATGCTAATTAGGGATGGGGGCACAGTCAGTTTCCGGTGTTCTGCTGGAAAGGGGGAAACTAAACAATAGAAACAATCCGGCTGTCTCTCAAATTCCCAGTGAAAATGCATTTTGAAGAAATAGAATAGGAAATAAAATGTTCCTGATGCTTCTTATATAGGCAGCTCACTGAGTTTTGAGACACATGCAACGACTTGAGTAATGACTGTAGTACAAACCCCTGCTTATATTGTTATGACTGAAGATGTCCGGCTAGTTCATGACAGGCTCAAGTCTGTCAACAACAAAAAGTCCGAGTTTACCCGTCTTATCCAGCTATACAAGTCTCACAATCACCATTGGGTTTCAAATGTAAAATCTTTTAAATCTTACCGTGGCGTGCTGCGATCCTCCTCTTTATTCCCTGTGAATAAACAGTTATCCGGCTTCCTCCGCAAAAAAACCGTGGCGTTTGCTGTTTTTTTGCCCACTGCGACGTTTCAAATCAACACACGGTCCATTTTTTTCTACCAACGTCCACCTTCTAGCGTGCAGAAGAGTATAATTGTATACGCATGTATGTCCTAAAACTATATGTGTATATGAAGTCTTTATCTCACTCTCTCGCTAACGGCTCGTTAGCCAGCTAGCCAACTGTTTCCACTTTGAATACGGGCCGCGGCTGGTGTACCTGCTCGCCCCTTCCCGCGCCTATCATATTGCACAGTTACATCCGCGCTTTTGATTCTAGATATGATTTGAAGACTAAATCTATATTGTGTCTGATTGTCTTTCTATCTTGCCCCCTTTTTTGTCCAGGAAACGCAAAATGGCTACGTGGGGCGGGAGCGAACCGGAAGGAAGGTCAAAATGCTGTGCCGTGTGTTTCCGGTGTAGAGTGGCTTTGGGAATCTACCATCTTGATAAGGGCAACGTTTACAGTTTTTCTGAATTGCTAAAACAATAGCCTAAACCAATTCATCTAATGAATCACTCTTTCTATATTAAACATAAGTTCAGGTGGTTAAAACACTGTTTGCGAATCTCATGCACTCTTTTTTCAAAACTCTGAACACATTCTCACTCACTAAAACACATTTCGCACTGTGATGCACTTATGTTTCAAAATGCTAAACAGTAACACAGGTAGGCAAAACAAGTTAAACACAACTGAACACAGTTGTCACCATTTACACACAACAACTTAAATTGTTCACACTTATTTCTAATGATCAAACCAAGTGTAGCCTACATACACAGTCAGTTCAGAGTCCCACAATTGACTCAAAATGTTGCACTGAATGTTGATACCAACAATGTAATTACTATATGAAATGGATGTATTAAAATGGAATGCAAGAATTGCTGAATATATAAGAGATTCTGGTTCAGGATTACAGAAAGAAGTCAAGTCAATTTCTCATTTAGGCCTTTATATAGTGCTTTACAAAGTACAGATCATTTCAAAGTAGCTAGCTTAATATTAATAAACAGAAAAATAAATAACTGTGCTAATGTTGCAAAATTTCTCAATTATGAAACAACTTCCAAAGCTGTGAAGCAACTCTACAGAGAACAGTGTCATTATTCAGCTTAATACAATCTTGTTTTAATTCACTTCAAATGCTGCAAAATTACAAAACAAACCATTCAGCTGCAAAGTAGCTCTACAGAGTGTTATTTCAATTCAATTCAATTCAACTTTATTTGCCATGTATAGGCCTACAGATAGCCTACTAGGAATTTGATTTGTCTTCTTCATGCAGGTAACACACAGAAAGACAAGAAAATAGGACAAAAAAAAACAAGAACAAACAAAGACATTATGAACAATAAGTTGAATATAAGTGCAATGCATATATATTCCAGGTTTAATAGTAATTTAGGAGGACAATTGCTTGGGAAAAAAACTGTAGTGGTGGTGAGATGTTTTGACAAAATGGCCCGTACGCTTTCCAGAGGAGAGAAGATTAAACAGACCATTGGCAGGATGAGAGGGGTCAGCCACAATCTTCACAGCTCAACTCATTTCAATGTTGATACAGTTCAATAACAGTGTTAATGACAGTGTCATTAGCTTAATTCAGTTCCATTTTGCTCTCATCCAATAGTGCAGTTAAAATAACAATAATAATACAGAATATGAAAGGACACAAGTGCGAGATATCCTCAATTTATTAAAGTCCCCCTGTGGTAAAAATTAGTTTTTAATTTATATGTGAAGTTTTAATATGCTTTTGCCAAACCACGTGAAAATTGATAAGTCAACACCATTGCTTAAGTATTTTCTTCTTAAAACTGCAGGGAACCAAAGACAGTCTCAAAAACGGTGTTTAAAATCGCTGTCTTTTCTGACATCACAAACTGGGGGACTCAAAGAACTTAATAAGTTACTTAACTTAACTTAAAGTTATTTGGGTAATATCCCTATTGTAATATCCACACAGCCTTCAGAGCAAATGTATTTTGGTGGGTTGCAATACGTTCATGGCAAATAAACTGAAGCCAGTGTAATGTTGCTAGGCTACACTGTTGTTTCACTAATACAATATATACAACTGAACTCTGTAATGAGGGTGTCAACGTTAAGTTATTTTTTAACCATCTTAAATTGATTTCTCACTAATGAGTATGATGAATATTTAACCAAAAATAAATATTGGGGACATAAAAATGCACTGCACTGAGGCCATGGTTCATAAAGATGATGTAGGCCAGGCCTAATCAATGAACACATTTTCATTACCAAAGAACTTGAATGACGTCCCTACTGCAGAGTTATGACTATTTTAGTAAGAGAAAAGAGGATCTTTTCATAAAGAGACTGTTGACTGATGTAATTGAGGAATAAACAGCAAAATTCATACAAGAATTCAAAACACATACAAGAGAGCAGTAGCCATGACATTAAATGATCATTTTGTTTCCATTGTTGACTTTTCAATTTACAATGGTGTAGTAATTATTCCAGGCTATTTATGGAAGCTTGTTTCTGCAACATAAAAAAGTTAAAAAAGGTAACTTGTAGGCCTTAATTTTTTTCTCAGACTCAAGAGAATGTTTTCCTTTGAACTAAATAGTTTGTCCACTGTAGTAAAACCAGTAAAACTATCACTGAGCAAGCAGTCATCATTGATAACATTTTAGTATAATACACTGTAAAACCTGATGAGTTAAATCAACTGAAACCGTTTGAGGACACCTGATTGCCTTAAATCATTTAAGTTTATAAACTCAAACAAGTTAAGCATAAAAAAATATTTGATTTCTTTCCAAGTAACTCAATATCTTATTGTTAAGATAACTTGGGTTAATAAAGTTAATAGTACTAATTAGTTACCAACTTAAATCTATGAAGTACACTGTAAACCTGAATAAGTTGGCAGAACTCAAATCACTTTTAATACGTATAAACTTATTTAGCTTTAAAAGCTAATCTGCTAATCTGCTGAGTAAATGCTAACACATTAGAAACAGAGTGTTGTAAGCACTTACAAGCAGAGAAGCACTTGATGTATGAGCGTAATAATATAAGGATAATTTGCTCTCAAATCAAGCTGAATGCACCACTTGTCACCATGATGGTAACTATCCAAAAGCCAACATTAACCGAAATTATTCTAAATTAGCATAACAAAACATTAATCACTACTAAATCTCACACTTAACATTAATCTTACACACAGAAAAAAAAACATTATATTGCACTTAATTTTAGAATTTACACTCTTTCGAGTGCCATCGGCAAAGCATGCTGGGACATAGATATCCCAGCCATTTCAGTTAAACTTAAGTTCATCTAAATTAAAATAAATAATTTCATAAAACTCAAAACAATGAAACAGTTCAGTTTACTTAAAATATATCAGTTCTGTGAACTTGAAAGAAAAAGAAAGTGCTAAATACTCATAAAAATGTATTTGACTAAACTAATTCATTGAATTTAAGTTTGTCCTACTCAAACCAATACATTATTTATCCGTAAGGGTTTACAGCAGGCACAGATATAATAATAACAATAAAAGCACACACACCATATCATTCTGAAGAACACTTTATATGCTGAAATGGTTCTTTGTATTAAAGTTTAGGGTTCTGTATTCCCGCATTTATGTTTTTCAAATCTGTGACTGTCAAAGCGTCATTATTTTCTGGAGCTCAGCGACACAACTACACAGCCTGTCAACTCTCAACAGGTAAATGATTTTTTTTCCAATATACATGTTAATTTAAACAAATGTAACTGTACAATAATGTATTTTTCTTTTTATAGTTTAACAGAATATGTAAGTGTGAACAACTCTGTTCATGCTAAGGATACTCGTCTTCTCTTCTCCACAAATAATTTATGATTCATATTGTTAGATTTTAGATTTAATTATTACTTTATGCCTAAATATACAAAAATAACATGTTGTATTTATGTAACTTTTTCTTTTTCACATGCATGTAAAGGGCTTACATAGGCTACTGTCCATAACGATTTTTATAATCAAATGGAAGAGACTAACTAAACTCTAATGTGTATTTCAGATGCATTTTCTTTACATATTTGTTCTACTGTTCATGACTCTCCTTCTTCTTTCATGTATCCCCTTTGCCCTAATGAACTCACAAGCAAACTTTTATCTTTTATCTTTGAAACACAACCCAAATATGTTCTTTGCATGAATAATCATTACTTTTTCTGGGTTAGGTGAGATTTTTTGTTTTACTAAACTGATCAAAAGAGTAAAGACATTTATAATGTTACACATTATTTCTATTACAATTAAATGCTGTTCTTTTGATTTTTCTATTCATTAAAAAAATCCGTAAATAGCCTATACATATATAAATCAAATTAGAGACACCTGACATGGTGTAATGTGTTAACACAAAAAGTGACTTTGAACTGAAAGGTGCTCAATAAAATCAGTAATCCATAAAAGTTGTAAAGGTACGGGGCGTGTATATAGAATAAAGGCATCTGAAAAGAGACAGATCAGAGACTCTCGATGAAGAAATCTTCGATGAACACGACAGCATCTGTCGTGACATTAGAGAAAACTGCAGTCAGAACACAGAACAGAGCAAGTATGAAGTTGAACGCAGCTTTGAGTGTTGTTGGAACCATACTTCTCAACATCGCAGGTAAAGTCTAAGTGTACGTTTAATAATGTTTAAATGGACAAGCCAATTGAATTATGTTGCTAAAACCTCTCTCTCTCTCTCTCTCTCACACACACACACACACACACACACAATTTGAATTTAGGCTTAGGCTATGCTGAAATGTTTGAGATGCTGGGTTTGCGCATGTAACGGGGAAAACGTTTTTTAATGTCTGGAAATTGCACAGTTAGGCCTCTTTTGTTTTCAAAGAGGAAAAAGGAAACAACGTGTACTGTCGTGTTCATCCAGATTTCTTTATCGAGAGTCTCTGATCTGTCTCTTTTCAGATGCCTTTATTCTGTATACATGAGTAAACAATCTGAGTGTATAGGAATATAACTGGAATTACTGGAATAACTGGCGACTTTGAAGAATTTTTTTTAAAGTGAAAAGCAGAAATGATAATAAAGAATTTGTTTGTGCAAACATTAATCTTTTTATACTAGTAGGCTTAACTACCATCTTTACTAACCCTTTAAAGGTGCTCTAAGCGATGTTGGGTGACGTGACTTCTTGTTGATGTTAAAAGTATTTTCAAACAAAACGGAGGCTAATAGACCCTCCCTCCTCCTCATCTGCACAGACCCCCCAAACCCCACCCCCAGGGCCTTCTTGTCAGTTATTGGCTGAAACAGTTTGTTATGTTTCGTGGAGCGGGTCGCCGCAGTTTGTTTTTGTTGCCATTTGTGGGTTGTCTGCATAGACCGCGTTTTTTTTACAGAGGGGACAGGCAGCTAGCGGATAGTGAGGAGATGTTTGCTGTATGTGACAAAAAATGTTTGGGCCTAAAAAAACGTGTTTAGTTATTTAGGCCTCTAGCATATAGCGAATTTATAGCCTATAGGCCTGACTAAGCCCCGTACACAAGAAACAGTGCTGTGATAAACTGTTATTATATGTTCAATATTCATTATATATATATATATATATATATATATATATATATATATATATATATATATATATATATATATATATATATTGGTCAGTACAAAACTGATAAAATTAGGGTTTGTTAGTCTATTGCCACTAAAATTAAGCTTGCATGTTTAGCTTTAATACACCTCAGCTGTCTCATCTTATACTATAGAAACTGCACCAGGAAATGTGCTGATTGCTGATTGCCTTATAGCTCATAAGAATGGCATGGGTTCATAAAAATATATTGGTACAGTAAAAACTGTTCACAATTTGGATTTCATCAGCCCCTGCATTTAAACCCATTGGCTCATTATAGTGCTTAAAAAGACAAAGAGTGTTAGACTATTATTTTAATGTAGCCTCATCATGTGCGGGACCACTTTCGTTTTGTTGCGGCGATTTCGTTTAAATTTCATTGTGTTGTTAGCTACTGGGCCACCGTAGGTTTTCGCAGCAATGTCTTCCCCAAAATAACCATTTATTTCTCAATGTGAAGAACATTTTAATAATTTAAAGAACAATTTCCCACTGTAGCCTAAAGAACCTCTAAAGTTTCCATGGATGTTAAATGCCATTAAAGAACCTTTATTATTTTTAAAGGTGCAGCTTGATTGTTGAATCTATTTGTCTAAAATCTATTCAAATCTAATGGTTTTGTTTACACAGAGATCACATTTTTTACATTTTCAATCCCTCCCCAACCAACCCAGAACAAACGTCCTCCTTAGATAATTTTAATTAATAGTAATAATAATGACACATCAAAATTTCAATAAAAAATCCAATAGTTAAATGGCAGTGTTAATGTAAAATAAAAAAAATAATAAAAATAAAAGATTAAAAAAAAATGATATAGAGAGAAAAATAGACACCAAAATCAAAGATCTAACAATGATACAACAGTTAATGACATAAACCATTTACATTTGTATAAGGTAGCATCAACCACCACGATAATAGTGTGTAGAAAAGAAAAAGTTAGAATATCAATGTAAATCTCATTACTCCCCAAGATGGACATTTATG
Source organism: Hybognathus amarus (assembly GCA_030378365.1). Lineage (NCBI taxonomy): Eukaryota > Metazoa > Chordata > Actinopteri > Cypriniformes > Leuciscidae > Hybognathus > Hybognathus amarus. Next base: position 306,202 of record JAQIUQ010002155.1, read on the forward strand.
GCAGTTAAATATAAGGGTTGCCAGACATTATAGAGAATGTATGAGAACCTCTAATTACCAATAAGGATGCAATAAGGCCTATAAGTATGCAATAAGGCCATAAGGATGCAAAGCCAGGCAATAATGTTTAGATGGTCAGACTTGTTTCATCACATGGAGAACCAAATATAGCAAATTCAGCACATGGCTTCAGTTATACTTTAGAAAATGTATCAAATATGGTTGACCAGTAAATAGTAAGTTCGGGAAACATCCAAAACATGCGAGTATATGCTTCTCTAGTGTGACACTGCACACACACAAAACCATTTTACTCTTTATTGTTCCTAAGGGGAAATTTGTCTTGATCTCAAGATGCCCCTGCATATGCACTGACCAATCATTTCCATCCCTCCTACCATGCGTCATATTCAATGACTTTATAATGACTCAATGACTAAATCCTAAAAGTGGCTGTAAGACCTTTTTTAGTGCTACTAGCTGCACGTGCCAAACAGTGAGTTGTTCTTGTGTATTTATTTCAGCACCTATGGTCATATAAGCTGCATAGTTGAGAGAAGAGTTCGGTGCAAAGATATTTTGCCACACAGTAAAACTTACATCATAAACAATGCTACACAATCTTTAACAAGAAAGGCTTTTGTGAAGCACTAAAACACTGGAGCAAAAAAGTTCAAACATGCATTGTGATTAATTGTCATTTGGATTTAAATTTGATTCCCTAAATTATACGTACATTCGATTTTATGATGATCCGGTTTGTAGTCGTTTTTTTAGTTGCCAGGTCCTGATAACCATTTTCTAACTTATGGCCATTTTTTAAACAAATACTGGATCCAGTAACCCAGAAATGACTGTATTTTCTGTATGCTGCCAGTATAAAAGCACACAAGCCTGCTACTATAGTTACACTGCTACTTAGCATGGTGCGAAACAGGCCTAATTTATCTCACATGACTAACAAATTAAATTATACTTTCATGCCATGACAATGGGTCATTTTAACAATGTGGCTATAATCCATGTGGATATATATCTCTTGATTCATGCCAATTATATGTGCCTGTCAACACATTTATGTAAAAGGTATATTTAGAACTGTGAGGCTGCATTCAGGTAACACAAACCAGTTCATTGGCTCTGTTTATCTAAATTTCTGGTATCTGTCTCCTTCATAGGTTCTCTCGGCCAGTTAGATGGTAAGTTGTCATAGACTTAATGACCATAACACTCTTGTTCCACATTGTATGCTTTTGGGCATTTTATTTGGAAATTCCCACATTTTCTTTCCTATAATCAGTATGTGGTCAAGCTCCCTCAACAGACAAGATTGTGTGGAGGACAGGATGCAATGGCAGGGTCTTGGCCGTGGCAAGTCAGCATTCAAAGTGACAATTTTGGAGGCCATTTCTGTGGCGGGAGTTCTAATCAATAAAGACTGGGTTTTGTCTGCAGCTCACTGCTTCCAAAGGTATGAAATTGAAGCTTAAAGTGTTAGTTCGTTAGTAAGTTAATCTTGTGTTGACCCATAAGAATTTTGTTAATCTTTTAAACACAAATGGAGATGTTTTTAATGAAATTTTAGAGATGTTCGTGTCAAGCAAGCATGCTTGAGCTTCCGCTTAACAAATCTGAGTGCTCTGTAAGTTTAACATTGACATGTAAACGCCTAAATTAAAATGCTGATCATCAAACACTGTAAAAAAATATGCGATCAAGTTATGACAACATATTATATTGATTTAAGTCATCAAAATTAAAAAACAAGATTCAAATAATTTCAAAGACAGTTTAATGTAATTTAAGTTGACATAAACATCCAAGACTTGAATTAAACCGCTCGATTCATATGGATTTGTTTTACAATCTCTTTATGAATGTTTTGAAGCTTTGGAGTTTTGTGTGAATATTTCAATGGAGGGACAGAAATCTCTCAGATTTTATTCAAAATATCTTCATTTGTGTTTCGAAGATGAATGAAAGTGTTATAACAACATAATTTTCATTGTTGGGTGAACTAACCCTTTATACTCCTCAAGACACAATTATAAATTGATCACAGTGGAATTAAAACTGAGTTTGCCTATTCACAGCTCCTCCATGGGTACCATTATGATCTACCTAGGACGTCGGAGCCAATCAGGCTTAAACCCTTATGAGCAAAAAGGACAGCGACATTCATTAACCATCCTAACTATGACAATCCTAGCGATGACAATCGATATAGCACTGCTCCAGCTCTCGTCTTCTGTGACGTTCTCTGATTATATCAGGCCAGTCTGTGCTAGCGGCTGCTGGTAGTGTGTTTGCTGCAGGTACAGAGAGCTGGGTCACTGGATGGGGCATGTTACAGGCTGGAGGTGAGCGATACTTGCAAATGACTTTAAAGCTCAACAATTTACTGTAAATGGCTATTAAATGACACTAAAATCATCCTCTCATCTATGTCACAGGCACCCAGATTCCTGACATACTGCAGGAGGTGATGATACCAATTGTGAGCAACAGTGACTGTGATAAAGCTTATGGAGGTAGCATCACAAGCAACATGATTTGTGCTGGACTGCTAAATGAGGGAGGGAAGGATTCATGTCAGGTACATCATCCATTTGAACCTTTTCTAATTTACTAATTACAAAAATATGACCCAAGTCCAAACACTGAAACTCAAAAATATGTCACTCTGTGTCACAAATATGTCACATTTGAGATAGATATTTTACAATCATATGAATGCAATTAGGACATAGGCTACTTCAGTGACAGTTGCATCGCTTCAATGCTATTCAAAACACCTATCACGTGGCTTTATGTGATAGTAAACAGTCTGTCGAATGTGCACTCCCACTGTTTGTCGAAGTACTATAAATGAAGACATACTCCTCTTTTGCAGTAGCATTTTTCACATTGTTTATATGTAAGTCTATAATCGGACTCAGCTGTCTCATCTTAGTACAGTTTTATCATTGTTAGAATATAAAATGTGTTAAAGCAGCACTATGTAACTTTTTCAACCGTTATAATATTTTCCAAAACCCTTGAGATGGTACATCAACTTACAATAGGTTGAATGACAGGTCTGCCATAGCCTGACAGTGTCCGTATCGCTTTTACTGGCACTCTGTAACTTTGGGCGCGGGTAGGAACCTGAGCACAAAAAGAACTACAAAATTCGACTGCTTTACGGCATGAATAACTTCCCCACTTCCTCAAATTCCGACGCGAGAGTCTAACGAGCATTTTTTATTTACCATGTTGTCATGGCTGAAGCAGCAAGTAAAACCAAGAAGCCAAGGTTTTTTGTCAGAGGACAGTAGAAAGAGAAAAAGGGAGAGTGGCAAAATAAAAGGCTGGACGAGGATCAATATTGGTCCAGCATTAAGGGTGTAATTATATTCAGTCAAATATAATTAATGCAATATGTCTTTAACCCCATGGGGGATTCATATAGTTAAACTTTAATTTGATTTTTGAAGTGATCAGATTTCTGGTTTACTATTGATGTGATGTCATGTTAGTAAAACGCCAGTAAACACTTCATTAGAGAAGAGATGTCGCCACAAGCGAAAGAGGAGGTTGTTTTGAATAAAGATTACAAGGGGACATGATTTAAAAAAATAGTGATTATAATAAACACTGCAATATTCTATAAAAATAAGAATATTTTATTGTAAATTTTTCATGGTGACTTTAACAGTTAACTGTATATTTTCAGATATAAATGTTTTTATCAATGCAGGGAGACTCTGGAGGTCCATTGGTCAGTAGGAACGGCTCCCAGTGGATTCAGTCTGGCATTGTGAGTTTTGGTAAAGGATGTGCCAATCCCAAATATCCTGGTGTGTACGCCCAAGTGTCTCGGTACCAGGATTGGATCAACTTGGTACATGGGCAGCAACCAGCCTGGATTTGTTGAATTCAATTCCAGTGGATTCAGAAGCAAACCTAACCTGCTTTTAGTTTCCATTTCTCTCTCATTCTCCATTATTCCTTTCATATGCTCCCTATATCTCTCTTAGAGAAATTGTTTGAATGATTATTCTCAGGGTTTGATTAAGAGGACAATTGTGCCGTACAAGTTCTAAAAAGCGAGCAGGTATATTGTTATTTTGTCAATATACATATATATGTATATAATACAATATACACACATATATATATATATATATATATATATATATATATATATATATATATATATATATATATATATATATATATATATATATTCTTATGTAATATAAGAATTATATTATATCTTATATTATATCTTAATATAATAATATTATATATATCTCTTATAATATATATTCTTGGAAAGAAACTCTTATTATTGAGCAATTTTTTCCATTAATAGAATGTGCACTAATGAAGTTCAACAAACATGTGCCCCAGAATGTTTGAATAATGAGGGTACACAATTATACCATTTGTAATTTCACTCTCTGAAAACTATGAAAAGTTCTTAGTGTTTAAAAAAACAACAACATTAAAAAGCATTATTAACATTCCCTTTCATCTTGCGTACTATTTGATTTGGAACTTACATGTGGAAATGTCAAAAACGTGACACAAATTCATTAATAATAATAATAATAATAATAATAATATAATTCATTACATTTATATACTGTATAGCGCCTTTTCTGGACACTCAAAGCGATTCACATAGAGGGGGATCTCCTCAACCACTACCAATGTGCTGCATCCACCTGGATGATGCCGACGGCAGCCATATTGCGCCAGAACGCCCACCACACACCAGCTTAATGGTGGAGAGGAGACAGTGATGAAGCCAATCAGTATGTGGGGATGATTCAGGAGGCCATGTTGGACAGAGGCCACTGGGCAAATTTGGCCAGGATGCCACGGTTACACCCCTACTCTTTCGAAAGACATCCTGGGATTTTTGTGACCACAGAGAGTCAGGACCTTGGTTTAATGTCTCAACCGAAGGACGGTGCTCTTTTGACAGTAGTGTCCCCATCACTTTACTGGGGCGTTAGGACCCACCCATTACATTTACACTTACATTTATTGATTTAGCAGACGCTTTTGTCCAATCCTAATTTAACCATCATTCCACCAGCAGGAAACAGTCATGGTAAAGGTCGGAAGAAGAGACTTTTTTGCCTCTTTGAGATGGTACCACTGCAGAGCGCAAGTTTCTGGATGGCACATAAGTCTGAAGTAGTGAGTTTAGGAGGGAGAAGTGCCAGTGTTGGTTCTGTAGGCCAACGTCAGTGAATTTAATGCGAAAGGCAACTGGCAACCAGTGCAGGTTTGTGAGGAGAGGAAGCTGGAAGACCAGCCAGGAGAGCATTACAACAATCCAGTCTGGATAGAACAAGCACTTGAACAAGGAGTTGTGTATGCTCTGTTAGGAAAGGCCTGATCCTCCTAATGTTGTACAAGGAAAATCTAAATGTCCGGGCAGTTAGCAATGTGGTCGATGATGTTCAATTGATTATCAATTACAACCCCAAGATTCCTGGCTGACCTTGATGGAGTTATGGAAGATGAGCTTAGCTGAATGGAAAAATGGTATGAAGTGTTGGGTTGGCCCAGGACCACAGCTCTGTCTTCACAAGATTTAGTTGAAGGTGGTGGTCCTTCATCCATCCAGAGATGTCTGTCAGACAGGCTGAGATAAGAAACAGCTATGGTGATCGTCAGGCTGGAATGAGAGGTAGAGTTGTGTGTCATAAGCATAGCAGTGATAGGAAAAGCTCTTAATCACAGATCCTAGTGATGTCACGTAGATGGAAAAGAGAAGTGGTCCAAGCACTGAACCCTGAAGCACCTCAGTAGCTAGATGTTGGGTCTTAGACACTACACCCCTCCACGACACCCTGAAAGCACCTATCTGAGAGGTAAGACTTGAACCACTGAAGTGCAGATCCTGAGAGCCCTTCATCTTTAGGATCGACATGAGGAAAGGCAGGAGACAGATAAAGACCAAGGTCTGTATAGGATCTTTCGATTTGCGCCACTTCCCTCTGCACCCCTGAGTTTAGAACGATGTTCGGCCGAGACATCGTAGAAATTCAGATGCAATTTCAAGACCCAGTTGCGCCGCCTTAAGGATAGCCCTGACTGCTTCTTCTTCCCTGATGTTCAACTTCTTCCTCAACCTTATTTTCTGATGCACTGCCATCACTTTCTTCATTACTTTCTGGAAAAGGTACAGCTTTTAGTATTCTATAAAACATACTAACATCAACCTAAAACACAGGCAAAAAGGCTATTATACTGCCAGCTAGAGCTAAACAATAGTGCCTCATACACAGAAAATATGTACAGTATCCCCTAACATGACTTTAGCATTTATGCATAACACACAGATTTTCAGCCTAAGTATTTTTGGTATTTTACAAAATGTGCATTAAAAATGTCCAAAAACTTTTAGAAAACACAATTTCCCCACCTTTTATTTGGTTAATTTTTAGGTCTGACAGAAAGTAACAATAACAAAAATATAGTAATATAGTATAAATAATATAGATACATACACACACATATAACAACCATACCATGATACTTAGGAGATAAAAAAAATATTAAATGAATAAAATAAAAATTAAGATGTAGTTGTCTCCTAAAATAAGAATAAGAATAAGTTGCCTATCCAGTAGAGATGCCTACTCAGCCTACAATTTAAATGAACAGATTCTGGATATCTGCATTTCCTTGTCTAAAATGAGGTCCCAATGGGAGCCTTGACGGCATGTGACCCAACATGGGCTCATGTCTCATTCACTTCCTTGTTGCCAAAAATGTCAAGCATATGGCTAATAGATTTTAATTTTATTGGTTGAAGGAGATGTCATATGATCCTAAACTGTATTTTTTTATGATCCTAAACTGGGGACAGACACGCACCATTTGGGGAAGGGGGTTGCAATGATTGAGACTGATGCCATCTAGTGGAAACATAATATCCACAATATATAGGCTATTCAACCACTTGCATTGTTATGGAAATTTGTTTCCGTCACGAGAAAAAGGGGAAAAAAAGAAAAAGGTAATTGGTGATAGGCCTAAAGGTATTTTTATAATCTCACAATTTAGAGAAAAAAGTTCACAAGCTTCCTTAAACTTTCATTATACCTGGCCAACAATTGGATAGTATGTGTCAAAATGGCATTTAGCAACTTAGGAACTCCAATTAGAAGCATTATAGAAGTATTCAGGTGAGCGGGGCGTGTAAAAACACTGGCTAGAATTGAAATTAAGGCGTGTCCGAGGTAAATAAACGCAGGGTCCCATTGAATGTGGCAGCACTTGTTTTACTTGTCATTAGACACTCAGTGTCTGTTCTCAGTAAAAGAAACAGACAAGAACATGAGGATGGCATTGGGTCAAGTTGTGTGTGTTTCAGTGGCCATACTTTTCAACATAGCAGGTAAGTAACTTGCCAGATCTTAAAACAACCTTGTTTAATTGTAAAATTGTTTAAATTATGTAGAACACATTTATTATTTTCTTTGTAACAACCAAAAATTAATATCCTTCCAAACAAATGTTCCCTTTATTAAAAACTATAGAGCAAAACATGACAATAATACAAGTAAATAGAATTATGAACAGTTAGAATTATTTTTATTTACTCTTTATTTATTATTTATTCTATATCCAAGCATGAATTTATTTGATTTCTAATGACATACATTTTAAAAAGAAATTGCCTGTAATTTTTAAGTGTTGACTGCTTAAAATGCTAAAATGCAACAAACTGTGTCTTAATTGTTATGTTTAATAGAATGAAAGTCTATAATCACAAAATAATGAAAGTTTTTATGGTACAGATACTCTTTATGATGTAACTCTGCTACTCAAGCTGAATATGTCCCTCACTTTAAGGGATACTACACTTTTTTTGGAAATAGGCTCATTTTACCACTCCCCCAGAGTTAAACAGTTGGGTTTTACCGTTTTCTAATGTATTTAGCCGATTTTTTGATATTAAGAAGAATATCAGTCACCAGACAGTTTCTGTTCTCATTGACTTCCATAGTATATTTTTTTCCCTACTATGGAAGTCAGTTGGTTGGTTGACTTAAGTTACATGGTTGCCCTAAAATATTCAGTTCAGTGTTTTCTTTTGTAAAATGTCTTTACCAAACAAGAATGACACTCTCTATTGCTTATAATTCACTCCAGTTTATGTTACATAGTCCATGTTTACAGTACAAAATTATTCATAAGTGTTCCCTGTAGAATGGATGGTAGTGAAACTTATAGTAATGAAATAGTAGAAACAGTAAATAATATGGCATTATTGTAGGCATTATTATGTTGCAAATTTCTGTCTTAATTTTTGTGGTGTGTTCGGTTTTGAACTTAAGTTGAACAGTTATGAAAGGGGTATGGAAATGTACAAATTGGATTAATGCTTTAGTGGTGTTTAAGTGAGAAAAAAATTCATGTAAAAGAAAATATGTCATCACTGAATGCATTCTGTGCCAAAGCAATGATAAATAGTCCACAGTTTAGCAAACAGACTCCTGTTGTGAGTTTTAAAAAGGAGACCCTAAGGCCACGTTTCTCAAAAATGTGTATGGCAGTGTAGGGAGAAGGATAAAGCCATGCAAGCCAATCAGAATCCTCAGAATTGAACAAGAGAGAACTTAAAACCCTAAAACGCTGTTTCTCCCAGTTGACACAACAACACATAACTGGAGTTTTCAGAATTCTCCACTGTGGCCGGAGTTTTTAGAGAATAATCGTTTTCTGTGATAAAAAACAGGGTTTTCGTGTAAATGAGAGGCCAAAATCTGTATTTTCCCTTCATGTAAACGAGGCTTAAGTATTGAGAAATATGTCCTAGCAATTGTTAAAACAAACAAATTTTTAAAACAAAGAGATTGGTTTAATCAACAGAAACTCCAAAGATTGTTATCTGAAGAACAGTATCTTTATTTGAAAAAAGAAAAAAGTTGATAAATCTTTTTTTGATAAATTTAGATCTATCTTTTTTTAGATAAATCTTTTAAGTTGATAAATCGAATTTTTTTTGTTAAGTTAAGTTTATTCTCTTAAAAAAACACTTAACTTCTCTCTTATTAGCTATTTCCCCAACTTCCGAACAAATCATTCTTTTGAGAATCACTTGAAAAAAAAATCACTTTATTCAGTTGACGAATGGTCAAAAGACATCCCAAAACGTCAGTTATATGATCGAATTGGAATGAGACTGTGTTAGTCCGAGTAACCTGTAAATGTCTCAAAATGATTTGTGTTCCACAGACAGAAGTCTGTCATACAGTCTGGAATTCTTAGACAATGTTGAAAGAATAGGGAACTACTCAAACAACCAGTTTTTCAGTTTGGTCAGCATACATCTGCATAATCTCTGTGCAAACCAGTTCTGACTGAAATACACTTCTAAGAAACAAGAACACAAAGAAAACTAATAATCATTTCTAAGTCTCAAACCTGTTTAGGAACTCTAAATATTTCCTTGTTTTTTCTTATTATAGGCTCACTTTGCCAGTTAGACGGTAAGATTCTACACTTTTAATGACTAAAAAAAAACCTGAACGTTTAAGTAATTGGATCATGATTTGTTGATCTCAGTAGATTTAACTTCCAACAATCTTCTTTTCTCTTTAGTGTGTGGCCAAGCCCCCCTCAACACCAAGATTGTTGGAGGACAAAATGCAATTGTGGGGTCTTGGCCCTGGCAGGCAAGCCTTCATGAAATTTCAACTGCAAGCCATTTCTGTGGCGGCAGTCTAATCAATAAAGACTGGGTTTTGTCTGCAGCTCACTGTTTCAAGAGGTATGATGTATTATATTACTGGGTACGCTTCATATGTAGACAGATAAAGGAATTAAAACTGATTTATGTTCTCTATTACCAGCATCACTGCATCTAATGTAAAAATCTATCTGGGACGCCAGCTCCAATCGGGCTCAAACCCTTTTGAGGTCTCCAAGACAGTGACTCAGATCATCATTCATCCCAGCTATAGCACAACTACCCAAAACAACGATATAGCACTGCTCCAGCTCTCCTCTTCTGTGACGTTCTCTGATTATATCAGGCCAGTCTGTCTGGCGGCTGCTGGTAGTGTGTTTACTGCAGGTACAGCGAGCTGGGTCAGTGGATGGGGCCTACTCAGTTCTGGAGGTCAGTTCAATCAAACACATCAATGATTCAAAACTTTGAATAATGTGTCACAAGAAAATTTCCACTGGTTTATGTTCATAGCCTCCTCTATTCCAAACACACTGCAAGAGGTGCAGATACCAATTGTGAGCAACAGTGTTTGTAATGTAGCCTATCTAGGCGGCATAACAAGCAACATGCTATGTGCTGGAGTAAATGAGGGCGGCAAAGATTCATGCCAGGTAAATGTTTCACGTCAGATATCACTCATGTTGGTATATACTGCCAAGTCATATTAACATTAAGTGTTTATCAATGCAGGGAGATTCTGGAGGTCCATTGGTCAGTAAGAACGGCTCCCAGTGGATTCAGTCTGGCATTGTGAGTTTTGGTAAAGGATGTGCTCTACCTAATTTTCCTGGTGTGTACGCCAGAGTGTCTGAATACCAGTCTTGGATCAGCTCTCAGATAAGCAGCAACCAGCCAGGATTTGTCTCATTCACTTCTGCTGGATCCAGCTTGGGCTCACACAGTCACCTCTTATTTTCCCTTTCTCTCACATTGTCCATCATTCCTCCTATTTTCTCCTTCTATCTGTTTTCTTGAAGACAGAGGCATAATACTCAGGTTTATCTGATTACAAGATTATAAAGTATAAACTATTTAAACAGGACACTAAAAGTTTGGGGTTAGTAAAATGTATTTTAAATTGATTGATGAATCGTGAACAAAAGTATCTTGTTTTCCACAAAAAAGTAGCACAATAATCAGAAATGTTTCTTGGGCAGCAAATCAATACATTAGAATGACTTCTGAAGGATGACACTGAAGACAGGGGTAATGATGCTGAAAATTCAGCTTTGCATCACAGGAATAAATTTTACAAATTATTAAAAGTTATTTTTTAATGTTAATAATGCATCACAATATAACAATTTTGACTGGACTTTTTTATCAAATAGATGCAGTCTTAATCAGAGACTTCTTTAAAAACATGAAGAAACAAAATTACTGACCCCAAGCTTTTAAACGGCTGTGTATAAGCCACATTTTACTTATATTGTGAGCGACCAGATAATCTTAATACATAAAGCAATACAAATGCACAAATGCCACTTCTCTATTTAAATAAAGTTTTGAAGAACTAATTAATAGTCTTTTGTGTCTGTTCCTAATTGTGAAATCTCAAAACAACCAAACTGTGTTTTCAAATGAACAGGGAAAGGTAGCACACACCAAAAATCCAATAAATAAATAAATAAATAAAAAAATCCAATTAGAACAGATAAAAAAACAAATCACAACCATAAACATGTATTTTTGTGGAGATTTGATTTTTCACAAGAATTACCATCTTGTGTTCTGGTCACCAAGGAGACATGTGAGTAAAAAGCATGTTTAGAGACAACATGAGACATGGGCTGCGATTCCCAGTCCAAAATTATCATGTCCTTCCCTCGCTAACTTCCCCCGTCTAGTTCGCACTGGATGTACCATCATTTGATTACCGTTACACGAGTGCCCACCACTGGCAAAACCGCAATGAGATGAACTGGAACGTCCTAAGCCCTTGATCACTTTGAATCAGCTATGAGTTGATTTATTATTTACTTTTTTCCCTTTAAGAATTTGTTTAATGCGGAATCCACATGTATATAGGTGTGTCTGGGTTATTTAAATAAATTGTAATTAATATATCATAGAGTGTTTGTTGTGGTGGTGATTAGACAATCTGTGGTTACGTCACAATCGTACTGCTTTGTGGGACATATAGATGCCTGAAGTGTACATATGAAGTAGACTCGCTCAGACCGAGGGAACGAGTGTCTGTCCACATAAACTTTCCTCGTTCACTTCACGAAGTGGACCGCACTTCAAAATGGTGGCAGGGATTCCCCGAGGGTAAGTGCTTAGGGAAGTTCACAAGTCTAAAAGTGGACTGGAACGCAGCCCTGATGTATGAAATAAACCAAACAAATCATAACCCACAGGGCCACAGTTCCCTTTCAAAAGCTCTTGATACTGCGCGAAGAGCGTATGCATGGCAAACACGTCAACGATTTTGGCTTAACTGAGCTCTGATGATAACGAAATCGGAATGCACTATGAAATAGATGCCTGAAAGGTGCGCTCATCCATCTCCTTTATCTTTAGAACCGCATTGTGTTCATGTGTGCAAAAAATGTCTCGCTTATCTCCTAGTAAGGAGTTAGTTTTGTCAGCAGGAATTTTTTTTCACTCTCACAAGAAAAAAAGAGTTAAAAAAAGTCTAGTCGAGAGAGTCCAAGAAATACCTACTCGCGGCCCATTTCGGATAATCGATTCGCATCTACTTTGTCTCGAATGTCTGGGAAAGACATGTCCTATCAGCCTTCGAGAGCACAGAGTGTGAGCACTGTGAGACGTTTCCCAGTGCTCCCCTCCAGGCTCACATATATCAGACAAGATCGAGCTGAATGTTAAATGTGCTGCGTCCACTTCAGTGACGATAGATCGTACGAATGAGCTTCTCGAGAGGTAGTCAATCACTCTAGCCCCTTTTCCACCAAAGCATTTTGAGAGCCGGTTCGGAGCCGGTGCCTGCGCGCAAACCAGTTCTTTGTGTTTCGACAGCCAAAGAACCGGTTCTCAGCCGGGAGAACTGGTTCCAAAGCGGCACCAACTCTTTGCTCGACTAGAACCGTTCTTTTACCACGTCATGCTTACGTCGGGGCTGGGCGGGTTAAGATGTGTTCTAAACATCTTTTCTGACCATAATATAGGATCGCAAAGCCAGGAGAAACATTTGCAGAAACACGATGGAGTCCGCCTTTGTAATTGTTAAGCTTGAAGTTGGCGCAAGCGTCTCTATTTTTATTTATTGAAAACATAAGCAAAGAAGAAAACAATCACAAAAAATAAATGGAAAGATAAAAAAGACACAAGACAGGGGTACATAACTTATCAGAAAAGATTACATATCAAATGAAAATATTAAAAGACTTACATATTTCAATTGTTTTTAAAGCCTTCTTGGTACACCAGTTATAATAAGCGTTTCCATGTCTATGAAGACGTATGGCGACGTACACAGTGATGTAACGACGTCGTTCCCTGGGAGCTCTAGTCAGTGGAAAAACAAACAGGTTCTGAACAGGTTCGCAAGTTGAACCAACTCCGAACCAACTTTGAACCAGCACCGAACCAGTTCTTTTTTGGTGGAAATAGGGGTATCTTTGGACAGTCTTCAGTTCACAAGTTCACATGCACTTACAAATAATACTAATTATAATACTAATTTGTAACATTTGTGAAGCGCTTTTCTGGGTACTCAAATCGCTTTACATAGAAGGGGGGAATCTCCTCAACCAATAAGCAGCACCACCTGGATGATGCAATGGCAGCCATATTGCACCAGAACACCCACCACACACTAGCTTACTGGTGCAGACACAGTGATTAAGCCAATCAGTATTTGGGAATGAATGATTAGGAGGCCATGATGGACAAAGGCCAAGGGACAAATTTGGCCAGGATGCTGGGGTTATATCCTTACTTTTTTCGAAGGACATTCTGGGATTTTTAAAATGTAATGATTTAGAATGCATGTTAAACTGACATTTTAAAGATGTCTATCAGATGTTACTAAACAGCAGATGCTTTCCACATGAAGAGATCTTTTAGACATCTTGCAGACGTACCGTGTGCTATATTATGCGAAGGAGATCACAGAGTCTGTGCATTGTTTCGTCATTTCACATTTTAGATATACACTCACCTAAAGGAGTATTAGGAATGGAACACCTGTTCAATTTCTCATTAATGCAATTATCTAATCAACCAATCACATGGCAGTTGCTTCAATGCATTTAGAGGTGTGGTCCTGGTCAAGACAATCTCCTGAACCCCAAACTGAATGTCAGAATGGGAAAGAAAGGTGATATAACAGTGATCTACAATTTGCAAGAGGTCACCAATATTGGACAGTGGAAGACTGGAAAAATGTGGCCTGGTCTGATGAGTCTCGATTTCTGTTGAGACATTCAGATGGTAGAGTCAGAATTTGGCGTAAACAGAATGAGAATATGGATCCATCATGCCTTGTTACCACTGTGCAGGCTGCTGGTGGTGGTGTAATGGTGTGGGGGATGTTTCTTGGCACACTTTAGGCCCCTTAGTGACAATTGGGCATTGTTTAAATGCCACGGCCTACCTGAATGTTGTTTCTGACCATGTCCATCCCTTTATGGCCACCATGTGCCCATCCTCTGATGGCTACTTCCAGCAGGATAATGCACCAAGTCACAAAGCTCGAATCATTTCAAATTGGTTTCTTGAACATGACAGTGAGCTCACTGAACTAAAATGGCCCCCACAGTCACCAGATCTCAACCCAATAGAGCATCTTTTAGATGTGGTGGAACGGGAACTTAATGCCCTGGATGTACATCCCCACAAATCTCCATCAACAGCAAGATGATATACCATCAATATGGGCCAACACCTTTCAACACCTTGTTGAATCAATGCCACGTAGAATTAAGGCAGTTCTGAAGGTGAAAGGGGGTCAAACACAGTATTAGTATGGCGTTCCTAATAGTCCTTTAGGTCAAGATAGGTCAGACAACAGTAAATATAACAGACAGTTTGAAACATATCGCTTGCTGAGGCAAACGGAAGTTAATGCCGGTTGCACCAGATGCACCCTTATCTCTTCCTGTTCATGATTTTAGCCGCCCGTGACGTTCATTCCTTCCATTGGACTAGTTGACATAGATGCATCAAACGCATTCACGCTGGAAGCGTTCCCAAAGCGTCATCAATGACACATCACAAGCTTCCTCAAAAGGAAACTCAAAACTAGACTAGCAGGACACCTCTGAAGGGAGGGAAACATTTTTGTCAAATGCCTTTCGTTTAAGGAGAAAATTTCCTTCTGAGCATTTTTCCAAATTCTTAATTCGGACACTAGAATTAAAATAAAATAAAATAAAATAAATGTGTCAAGCCAGACCTTATGTTTATGGCCATTTGCAAAATCAACGCTGTAGTGCTCCTCACACCAAAATGACAGATTTTGACAATTTATTTTAATGAAATGGATTATATTTTAATTTGACAGTTTTTTATGTGTATGTTACTAAATTATATTTATGCAGTAGTTAGTCCAGTAATTTCAAGTTTTTGAGCACAGACCTGAAAATTAATTATCCAACTTGGCAGATTATTGCTGAATAAAAACATAAATGTAACCCGTCTTGTCTTTCTGCGTTGTTCTCAAGTAGACTCAGAGGCACAGCCAGTCACAATGCAGTTTATTATCTGCGGTCATAAACAATATGACATTGAGTGTTGCGTGACGTCAGGTTAGCATCTCAGTCAAATCCAGCATTGCTCTCACTCTATTCACATTTAACCTCTTTTACATACAGACAAACTACATACATTTGTAATCAATACAAATACAAAGGAAATATCACAGATATTCCCAATAGAAAAACACATTGTAAATTCCCCTTAGTCATACCTTAAGTCCATTATATAAACTACACATATAGTCATTGACTCATCTCAAACAAATATGCGCACACACACACAAAAACATACCTGCGGTCATAAATATGACAATGAGTGTTGCGTGACATCAGGTTAGCATCTAAAAAAATAGCATCACGTCATTAAAATGTTAATGGCCTGCCAAACAGCTAGCTCACCACGTGCTGCAGCAGGTACCAAACCGCATTTAACATATAAAAACACAATATCGCGGCTCGTAGTTCATTAAGACCACTGCAAGATTCACTCATTATCATACACTCTTACACGGTGATAAGTCAACAAATAAGTGATAATAACAACTTATAGATCCGTTTTATTATAGAAGAAACCTGACGTGAACTCACCTGCAGTCAAATTCAGCATTGCTCTGAGGTCAAACTTGCGCGGCGCAAGTCCCCGGTCCGATGACGTCGCACGCACACTCTGCACTAACCCGACGCGCAGGCAGAATGAACCGAAAACGAAGCTCCCAGTAATACAAAAAGAAATATTTTTTTGGTGGAATTCATGAGTATACAAATAAACCTGCTACATAAAACTTACATATATTGTTATGAAAATGCAAAAAAAAAAAAAAAAAAAAACTATTTTAGATAGCGAGAAAAATATATGTTATAAATCTAAACAAGCTGTAAATTTGCTATCTCAAAAAATTAGCTTTTTAAAATTAGTAAGATTTTTTTGGGGCGTAATCCGAAGCGTTTCCACTTAATGCAATTAGTATCCCATTAGGGACTAAATGAGATGTAACAGTTGTAACAACCAAGAACAGACGTAACAACATTTTTTTTTTGTCATGAACACAAACGAAAAGCACCAGAGGATTAACCATCACAAATGTCTGGATGATAGCAAAGAGCCTATATCCCAGTCAACAATTTCATCTTACAGTGATCTCAGCTCCCAGGATTCTCATGATGATGATGATGATGTTACAATCACAGGTCACAGCAAGCTAAAAAGTGTCACCTTACAGTGCACTACTTGTGTGTTCTTACTATGGTCACAATGTGAGGTCAGAGTAGTCACACTCACTGAGCACTCAAACTGTGAGCCTTACCATGTGAGACCACTGTGATAAACTCTCATTCTGTTTAGTGTGAGTTCACTGTGATCTAACATTTCTCTAATATATCACAAACATCATGTAGAAGTTCATATTTTATTTCCACCAACAAAGTATTTAAAAAAATAATAACAATATATATATATATTTTATTATCCTTTTCTGTCTGGTGTTGGCACTTGAGACAAATATTTCTATAGGAGGATCTTTGTTGACATCATTGTACGCATGCACAAGTCGTTGTGTGGCAAGAAAACAAATAGAATGGCCGGCTGTAAAGACGCGACAAACACTTTCAAGAGAGTTAGCAGGCAAAATCCACAATATATAAGCACTTTATTATCTGACGACCAGAGGAGGTTTGGAGAGAAGCTCAAAATTTGTATTGGTGACAAAATTGAAGTTATTCAAAGCCCATATGTGATTTGGAATGTCAAAAAACGTTGGTCCGACTTGCCCGTGTCTTGGCCACTAATCTGCTGGGGAGACATTTATTCTTATTTAATAGAAACCCCTTGACCCTTCACTCATGAAAGATTAAAGGCTTTCAAAAGTCTGGAGGCCTATGATTATTTTGTTTCTCGAAAAGTTGGGCCGATCTTTTCTGCCAAACAGAAAGCAGTGATGTGCTAAAAGCAACAGGACATCATGACATTTGCGTAAACATACGCGGCACTTTCGAATCAAGTGGCGTGTTATCTATATGAATTTTGATGCGTGTATGTCTATGCCGTTAACTGTCAGAGCGAAACGAAGCAAAATGTAGATCTACATCTGGGGAGCGATATTTTTTTCCAAGGATGGTAGGGGAAGTCTCATAAATGCTATTAACCACAGTGACGGGTAGGTTTAGGGACGGGGTTGGGGTAGGTCATATTTATATACAGTAATGTAACATTAAGTCAACGGCGTTCATATAACACGCTGAAAAGCGATTATGCGTGTTGGAAATACGAATTGGTGTTATACACGCGTCATTTCATGAGATCAGTCTGTTAAAGCAGAGGTTAGACCTGGCCAAGCAGTGTCACAGCGTGATTCGTATCTCCCGTGGGTGATCGCAGAACGGCGAAATAATCACTGCTCACTGCAAAGCTGGGTAAGTGTTCATTGATCAATGTTCTTATTTATTTATTTAAAATGAAATGAAAAACTTTTATCAGGCCCCCAACAAGCCATACAATCGACCACACAGCAAGATTGAACCATCCTCTTCTCTAAATCCTCCTCCAAACGTGCAAAACAATCAAATTACAGGTATCTAGTGGTGTTTCTTGCCACACGATTCCCATGATGCAACGCGACAAACGTAAACAATGACGTCACAAAAGATCCTCCTATTGACAGATGTAGCCTTAAGTACAGACTCCCTTTATTGTTTTGTTTCAGCAAACAATCCAGGTCTGTTTTGAAATGCATTTAATCTAATCTCCAACTTTCAGTGAAAATATGTTATGTATCTAAATGCTGGCACACATTTTACACAATATGACCAGTTTAAAGAGGTTGCTGTGCAAATCAAAACCAGCTGCTGTGAAGAAATACCTATTCTTACCACAAGAGGGTGTGTGTGTGTGTTTTATCTCTCAAATCCACAAGGGGTTTTGTTGTTGGTGAATATGATTTCACCAAGTTCAACATGTTCCTGGATCAATATCCAGGAACAACATTTCAATCAACCATTCACATTTGAGGTAGACCTATTAATACAGTTTACAGTTTATGTTAAGTTTAGGCTTACAACCAGGGTTAGGTGCATCAGTGTTTTTCACTGCCATCATTTCCATCTGATTTTAGGGATAACATATGGGTAGGGTTAGGTTTAGATGTTGATCATGTCAAAATCACAGTGAATAGGCTTGTGTAAGAATGTGTTTGTTTTGTAATGTGATCTTTTGCCCTTTATACATACATTATGCACTGTCATCACTTGTGCTTTGCATACACTCTTAACATTTTGTCGTGTTGCACATTGGTGTGGTTTACAGGCCGTGTGTGTCTGAACAGCCTGTTGTGTGATGACTGATGCATGTGTCTCAATCAGATTTGCCCTCTTATGCAATATAATTCTTCCACACCACACCAATTAAGCACACAGTCTCCTAGTTGTATTAAGCTTGGGGAACATTTATTTAAAGCAACAGAAGTCACGTTGTTTGTTATGGTCTCACAAACTCTTGAAAAGAAAGGAAAATATATGTTTAAAATTGTGCATCCAGGATTGTTCAAATGCATTTTTACATTTGGATCCTGAAAGCTTCGTCACAGACAGCACTCTCTCTCTAAACAAGTGTTTATCTCTCTGTGTGTGTTGCCATGCAATGACTCACAACACAAATCGGTTATGCGGGTTATCTGAGAGCTCAAGCACATTAAGGATACTGGCACATAATGGTGAAGATACTTCATACCAATAAGCTTCCAGGAGACAGATGGGGTCGAAATAAGATCAGCTGACAACCCACCTCCCCAAAACAGCACATGGACAGACATGCTCTTCAAGCTGGTGATTAGATAGGATGAACAGTGATGCTCCAATCAAATCTGTCTCTCCTAGAATCATGAGATAAAGACCTAAATAGACTTGGGCAAACTCATTTTGATATATTAGTTTATTATAAAGCTTGAAAGGCATTCATGGACAGATTATGGCTGTATCGAGGCCCCGGAGCATCAGCCTCTTTCCAGCAAGCAGCTAAAAGAAAGTTGTACTCTGATAAACATCTCTGCACCCTGATTTTGAGGTGCAGTGAATACATTGCACAAATTTAAAATTTAAATTTTGAATTTCTCACAATTGCATCTTTGAAACCTTCAGAACTTTCACATCTTGTAATTCCAGTTGTATATTTTTTTGCATACATTTCAAATGAATGTCTACAATATCACATCATAGTATCATCACTGTAAAAAAATATTGTTGGTTTAACTTAAAAAAGTAAGTAACCTAGTTGCCTTAAAATTTTAAATTCAGTGAAATGGAAAAAGTAAGTGAACTCAGATGAAGGAGAATGATTTATTCATCAGAAACTCAAAATTACACTTTACAATACGGGTGCACTAATAAGCATTAATTCATGCTTAACTAATGCACAGATAATACTGAATTAATGTGTAACTAATGATTATTTAAGCTATTCATTAATGATTACCACATTAGGAACTAATTAAGAGTTTGTGAGGTTAATGTATTAGTTCATACAGTACATTAATTGTTATTAATCAAATATGTAATTGTGGATTAATTCCATAATTACTCATTTTTTTAACTAATAGAGTTAATTAATATGTCAATTACCAGAATGAGCCAAAGTCTTGTATTTCAACTTCCAGATAATATGACAGGTATACTAATATGCATTAACACATCATTAATTACGTCATTGTTAGTGCAAATTCATGTGCAAATTACTACAATTACTAAATGACTAGTTAATAATGATGTGCCCCAACAAGTAAAGTCATAACATAATGATACCTTTGCAAATCATTAGCTAATGATTAATTAAAGCAGACAACTGGAAGTTGAAGTGCATAGCTTTGACTAATTGTGGTAATTAACACATTAATTTACACTATTAGTTAATAAAACATGTTATTAAGGACAATATGTTATTAAGGACAAATATGTTATTAATACACAATGACACATTGAATTAATAGCAAATGTATTACTTAACCTATTAATCGTATAGACTCTTTATTAGTTGCTGATGCAGTAATCATTAATTAATGGTTTAGATCTTCATGGGGTATACATTAACTCATGATTATCTGTGCATTATATTAGCATGAATTAATGCATATTAGTGCACCAGTATTGTAAAGTGTTACCGATTTTTTTACAGTGTACAAAATCATCTCACAATCATTGTAATATCCAAATCAGACATAAACTTTAAAGCTGAGTTTCCATAGCCGACATGTGGGGAAGAGTGCGGTGACATCTGCAGCAGCTGAAAAAACAAGAGAAAGAATGAGAACAAGCTTGATTAAAGGATCAGTGAAGGGGTGCAAAAGCGTCTCCACCACCAGCCCCTCTCCTCCCTCTCATTCTGTTCATCTCTCGTCCTTCGGCTCACTTTGTTTGACTAAATATATCTAACAGTTGTCAGTGTGACAAAAGCGCAAGTGGAGACAAATGATCATGATTATGACTGGAATAAAAGGATACATTTTAATTTGAGGTAGAGAATTCAGGAAGAGAAATGAAGAGATAGATGGAAAGAAACAGAGCGATAGATGCATTCGAAGAAGATGTCACACCAGGATTTGAAAATATAGTATTAACGATTTCACTGTGAAATCAATGAAGAGGTTACTTTCTGTCATAACATATTACTGTAAAAAAACTAGCAGATTCATTATGCTGGAATACCTGTAACCCATAGCTGACCCTTGCCTGACTGCCTCTTTACATATCATTCCATCCCTTTTTGCATTTCCCATCTAACAACACGTCATTTTGAGAACTGCTAATATTAATAATAATTTCAAAACATATATGATTATAGATGAACTCACACACCGCTTGGACTTTGGTTTTTCAGCTTGCAGCATTATAGTTTGTTGTCATTGTTTTAACTGATTTGTCATTTAGTTCAGCTTGTTACACATCGGTATTGATTGATTTCTTGGGTTTCTTTTTTTAAAAGTCTTATTTTTCATAAACTTCACCTTTATTGTCAGCCGCGCTCTCCTCTGTCCCCTGAACGAGTGGTTCACTTCCTGATTCTATGAGAACACTCCCTCAGAAACGGGTGGTGGGCTCAGATTGGTTCGTTGGGCCGGTGTTTTGTGATTGGCTAAACTGTCGCTCACGTTGTCCGGAAGGTTAACGCCCATTACCTTTAAGGACGAAACGGATATGTCATGAGCTCCGGTCCAGATGTATATTTGTCGAAATGCAGTATCAGTTTGAGGCATAATCAGACCGAGAAAGCCGCGATGAAGAGAGTCAAACAGAACGTCACCACACACGCCTTTTACTAAACGCTTCTGAATGATAATTTGCTACACTTTTTAACTTTATACACGTTTGTTTTACACAATAGCATCTGACTGGCAACAATAGCAACTGACTGGCTACTAATGTTACTCAAACAGCGTTGGCAAGTTTACGTTCTTGATCAAATCGAAAATAACGTCATAAAACATATTTACATGAAAAATACATTTACAACATTAGTACTTATACAAAATTCATGTTTGTACGCGTTCGTAGACACAAAATAGCATAACTACTAGCCTATAGTGGCAATAAAGCAAGCGCTGGCATTTGAAAAAAATAAAACACAAGGTTTCGTCTGGAATTATACATGCAAATACATTTAAAATGATTAAGTCTTAGCCTACTTACAGGTTGTGGCACAACAACTGCTGCCTCTGGTTTTAAAGTTGGATCTGCTTCATGTTTTAGTAACAGTTTCTTGTTGAATCCGGTGTTGAACTCATAGAGATTCTGGAAGCTGTCTTTCGTAAAATGCACAGCACAGAGAGCTAAATTACGATCGTCACTTTCAGGAACATAATCAAACATAAATTGTATCTATTGTTGACGAAGTACAGCGTCCGTGGGAAGTCCCCGTTTTTGTAGGCAATTATACTTCCTGATTTTTAAAAGACGATATCTCTGCTTACACTGAACTTTCAGCGCTGCAACTTTGCAGATACTGTTCATGCACCAACAGCAACATTACACACTATTAAAATGAAAAAAGTGAAATGGCAGTCAACCCCCCTTTAAAGTTAAACATCAACCTTAGTTCTTTATGACAAAAAAATGACAAGAAAATTGAGATGTATTTTGAATGTATTTTTCTGCACAACAATAATTTAATCTTTTTTTTACTAAATAAATTCCCATTTATTCCACAAGGTGGCAATGTCTGATACATAACAATGATGTGAAGTTTCACTCATAGTTTCAGCAGGCAGAAAACAAAAGAATAGGAAGTATCATCAGCAAAACTTGAAATGGCTCAGAGATTTACTGCAGAACTACTGATACTTTCAAATATTAGCGTTATTGTCACTTGATGGTGGATCTGGTGAAGAATCTGTCAGCGATCATTATATATTGAGTTTTGAAGATGTTGAAAAAATGATAGTTTTGAGAATATGTTTGGGATCGCGAATATGGGCCAGATGCTGAATCTGGGAAATGAGCCCCGACGAGGACAGTGACGATGATATAAAACATCTGCTCACACTGAACCCTTCCAAACGCCAAAAGTTAACAATAACAATTCCTCACTAATTGTATTCAAAGACAAAATAAAACTTTTGATTTTATCCCAATACAATTTTATTGAAGTAATACTTCCAACAACAAAAATCATCTGTCAATAAAGTGCAATTCTTATTTTTTCAAATAACTTTTAACAAAAATAAACATTTTCTCTTTTACTAAACATTACATTTCTGCATGACCAAACCTGACGGCATGCAGCAAACATCAACATGAGTTAAAAAATGAACCTGTGTCCATTAAATTTATGGCAAACCCAAAAAGGTGCTATTTTGATTTTATTCTCAATACAAAACTAACAAATACTATTTACATCTCAAATATCCATACGAAACCATTATGCTTGTCGTCAAGATCATGATCAGGATCATCATTTTTCTTTATCCCATCCTGATCATCATTTCATCATTTTAGGTTTCACTCACTGAACATACTGACTATCCCTAAAAACCTGTTTCTACATGCTCAATCCTTCTGTCTCATCCTGCATTTAATAAAGTCCATAAAGTCTTCAACTCATATTTGTCTTCCAGCTTCTCAGCCCTCTGGGCCTCCTGGGACATGGATCGGCCCAGGGCTCTGGGTGCTTTGGCGAACTCCATTCGGATGGGTTTGATGGGCGGCAGATCCCTGGTGATCTGTTCCACTGGTCTCTTGTCTGGACAGGCTCCGTCGGGAACCCGGGCAGGAGGGAAATCTTCCAGGGTGTGTGGGGCTCCCCGGCTCAAGCGGACGCCCAGTTCTGCAGGCTTGAAGATGGGCAAGGGGAGAGTGTTCCTGTAGGGTAAGAGCTGGTGCTCCCTTACACCTGTCTCCACAGTGCCCACTCTGACCACACCTGATGGACAGGCTTGATTGAGAGGACGGACCTGCCAATAACGGGACAGAGTCTCTCGGCGAGAGTCGTCCGACATCAGCATTGACTGGCTGTAAGAGAGAAAAATTGAGAACTATTAATGAAAAGGGAGATTTGAAATTTAATGTGTACTTATAATTATTTTATGAAAGCTGTACTGGAAATAATAATTTTGTCAATGTGTATTTTCATTAAAAATATATAAAGAGGCACAAGATATTAAGGCTTGTTTTTAGAGAATGTTTCTTGATTTGAGTTGATTTTTCATATTACAAATATAATCATAAATGTAACCATTTTTTACATGTATGCTTTTAACAGCAAAAACAAATTTGCCAAGTCTTAATATTTTATTTTTAGTCTTAATTTTGCTGCTCAAGTAAATTACCTATCAATATCATTATTATATATTTTTTCTTATTTACATTTTCCATAGTTTTTAAAGGGAAGCAGTGAACACTGATAAAATAGTTAATACTATAGAAAAAAAACACAAATGTAATTTCTGCCTGAATAAGTTAGTTTAGTCATGATCCGCAAAAACCCAGAAGAAAATTATATATAAGGACTCAATTTAAGCTTGAAGAAATTAAATCGGGCATGAATAATTAATAAGGTTGCATTTTCCCCACTGTTTTCCAGCTGTATTTATACCGTTTTATTATTGTTTTTGCTGTTAGGTTTTGTGACATCTGGAGTTCATTTTTATACTCAAAATGAAACATCGGTACTCAAAAATGATCCAACGAATGTTACCGTTATTTTGAGGTCTCATTATGTAGATATAATGAGATCTATTATATCTGTTATGTAGATATGTTGCCTGCACAATATATTCTTTATTATTTTCTTAGATGTTCTAAAGTCTACACGTTAAAAGCATAAGCTTAATTAAGTGTTATATTATTTGATTCAAATGTAAAACAACTTTAACTGGCAAATTTATGTACATTTTACTTAATTCCATTTGTGAAATGTAGCCTTACTAAAAAAATCTGCATGCAAAATCTTGCAAAAGAAAAATTAAGTCAATTTTCTTAGTTTTTCAGTCAAGATAAAATAGGGTAGGCTACTGAATTAAAAAAAAAAAAATTAAGCAAGCGGGACTGATTTGATGGAAGTCCTTGACTTCACTCTCAGATTAAAAAAGAAACAAATGCTGCCACTGTTGCGGAACCCTTTCAAAACGTGCCTTATTTACCAAAAAAGTGTTATTTAATAATTTGAACATTAGTAGCTTTTCTGAAAGGGTCCTGGACAATCAAACTGCCATCTTGCTGCAGATATGAATATCTACTCACCTAATCCTCGGGTTGTGTCTTCATATTGATGCTGCGCCACTCAGCAGTGTAACTCTCTCTCTTATTTGGATTTTCTTCCTTCACATTGCAGCTGAGCTCGGCTCCAACCACACATCCTCCTTTCTTCTCCAGGACTGTGCACATCATCTTCAGCTTCTGTTTATAAGTAGCTTGAAAACTTAGCCTATAGTCAATGATCTGTTTTGCTGTGAGATAGTTTATTCAATACTGCTTTGAAGATTTAGTTTTCTTAGATTTTTTCCACCTCTTATCTTGTCCTGGTTGAGTTTGAGGGAGGACTATCTGTCTATCTGTCTCTTGAGCTGCCTCGTCGTCTGTTCTGCTGAAGCGTGTGTCAGACTTTTATTCAGCCCTACTGCTATTTCTGTCCGATGGAGTCACTCTGCACTTTGTCTACAAGGACATCTGACACACACCCACCCACATTTCAAAACATTCACACACACACACACACACACACACACACACACACACACACACACACACACACACACACACACACACACACACACACACACACACACACACACACACACACACACACACACACACACACACACACACACACACACACACACACACACACACACACACACACACACACACACACACACACACACACACACACACACACACACACACACACACACACACACACACACACACACACACACATCTATCTATCTATCTATCTATCTATCTATCCATCCATCCATCCATCTATCTATCTATCCATCCATCATCATCTATCTATCTATCTATCTATCTATCCATCTATCTATCCATCCATCCATCTATTCATCCATCTATCTATCTATCTATCTATCTATCCATCCATCCATCCATCCATCCATCCATCCATCCATCCATCCATCCATCCATCCATCCATCCATCCATCCATCCATCCATCCATCCATCCATCCATCCATCCATCCATCCATCCATCCATCCATCCATCCATCCATCCATCTATCCATCCATCAACCCACCCACCTACTCATCTATCTATCTATCTATCTATCTATTCTATTTATTTATCTATCTATCTATCTATCTATCTATCTATTTATCTATCTATCTCATCTATTCTATCTATCTATCTATCTATCTTATCTATCTATCTATCTATCTATCTATCTATCTATCTATCCATCTATCCATCTATCCATCATATCTATCTCATTTATCCCATCATCTATCTATCTATCTATCTATCTATCTATCTATCTGATTTATCTATTTATCTATCTATCTATCTATCTATTTATATCTATTTATCTGATTCTATTTATTGTATCTATTTATCTATCTATCTATATCTATCTATCTATCTAATTGTCTTCTATCTAATATAAAAATGTCCAGTTATTATCTAAACGGATTCTGTTGTAGATGCTCAAATGCTTGATAATGTTATATCAGCATGACAGTTGTTCCCCATGATCCTATTAAAAGACATGGAAAGTCTCTCAATGGAAACTACACAGTGTTTGGATCTGGAACCAGGGGATTACATAACATGTTGCAGCAACTGTTCTTTACTGGTAATATTCTTTTGCACACATAATCTCTTTCAATAAAAGACTACTATGCTGCTACATTTGTTTATTTTAGGAGATGAAACAGCACATTTAGCTAGAAGGTTTTGGAAAACTACCACTGGTTACAGATCAAGATTCAAAAATATGTCATTAACTTTTTTTTCCCCAATCCAAAATATGGTTAATATGGGAAGCGTGGTCATAGCATGTGTTCAGCGAGTGCAAGCGGGGTATTCACTCATCATATGAATATAGTGCTCTGTGGATAGAGGTTGGGACAGTTGTATTCTCATGTTACACACATTCTGTCCCCTGTCTGTCATTGATTGCTCTCTCAGTGACGCAGTGGGCGATTACAGGAACTGATCTCACTTTATGATGCCCCTCTCCAGCAATGTGGCCACTCAGCACACTATGGTATGGAAATGTAATGCCAGTCATGTAGAGTTACACATGAGAACCAGGAAATGTCACATCAGACCAGGAATGAAGCTGCTACTGTTTATGATACACACTAAATTTGTTTCCCGTCATGCATGGTCAGACCTAAATATGAATCATTGCATTACTACATTAAATTTATTTGAAAGCACTATCCTTTTTTAAGCATGATACAACAAAAGAAATTCAAAATACAAAAGTATTCAAAAGAATTGGGAACTATTTCCATCAGTCAATGTCTTTTATTGTAATCTATATCAGACATTTTACCAGACAAGCAACATACAAGACAGGACAAAATACACTGAGCCATTTTAACCTAGTGATTCAGTTAATGGACAGTCACCATCAAAAGAATTTACACTATTTTGTATCCCAGCTCCATAACAGCACATATACATTATATAATAACACATCTGATACATCACCTATATAACTGATTGTATTATAGCGTTCCTTTTTAAGATTTTAAAATAAACAAAAAAATAAAATAAAAAGTTTCAACGCATTGCTCAAAGTTTGCGGATTTAGAAAATAATGTCACTAGAGAAAGGATAAACATTATTCTATTTAAACTTAGACAACTTTAAATACGAAATACATACTATTATTATTATTTTTGATCATTATTTTGGTAATTCATTTATAAAGATATGTTTATGTACTGGATTATATTACATCTTTGTCATTAAATAAAAATATGCTGGTTTTATATATTCAGGTACATAATTATGAACTCAATTTAAAAATAAAAAAAACTATTCATCTGTAATGCATGACCTGCTTCTCTAGAGCAAAGGTTATTACAGTAACTATGATCAAAAATAAAATTATTAAATGATATAAAAGATGGGCAGATAACACTATGTTAAGGGTTCTACAAAGAACTTGTTAGCATACACAATGATGAATAATATTTTTACCATTATAATGTCCTGAACATTCGCCCTAAATTTTATACTAGTCTATTAATCTATTCTTCCATTAGCTTCACTGTGAGATATTGGCTGGATTTGTGTTGTTAGTCACTAGCAATGAATTTTTCATATTCAGGAGCTCTACGTCTTTTTGTTCACATTTTTTAGTAAAGCATACTTTAATTTCATTGCTTTTAAAGCTGAGCGCAAGTCTGGCCATTTTCCCTCTGAAAAAAAGTGTCTCAAAGTGTCATGAATTTTAGTGTTGCACAACATGTGTTTACATTCGTGATTAAACGAACACCAAAAGTCATCATGTCTAGATCACTGTCAGTAAAAATGTAAACGTGCACCATGTTGAAAATGACATGAACAGCGGCCCTAAACATATGGACTCTTAAATCACACTTTTTTTGTGCATGGAAATGCATGCACTGACTCCACTGTGGATTTGTTTTACCATTTTCACCTCAAGTTTGCACGGGTATCCTCACGTGTTCAGATGTTACGCCACATTTTAGCGGGCCATTTCACTTAATTTCAAAAGGAATTTGCATCTGAAATTTTGTGAGGGTGAAAATTTTACCCCTTAGATTTCACATCATTTCGCACTGTTTTGATGCAAGTGTGTTTGTGCAGTATTTCTTTGAAACAATTGACACTTGGTTTGGTATTTTGTGCAATGTGACAGCCATACACTCACCTAAAGGATCATTAGGAACACCTGTTCAATTTCTCACCTGTTGCAATTATCTAATCAAGCAATCACATGGCAGTTGCTTCAATGCATTTAGGGGTGTGGTCCTGGTCAAGAGCATCTCCTGAACTCCAAACTGAATGTCAGAATGGGAAACAAAGGTTTACAAAGAATATTGTGAAAGGGAAAAACATCCAGTATGCGGCAGTCCTGTGGGCGAAAATGCCTCGTTGATGCTGGAGTTTAGAGGAGAATGGGCCGACTGATTCAAGCTGATAGAAGAGCAACTTTGACTGAAATAACCACTCGTTAAATCCCGAGGTATGCAGAAAAGCATTTGTGAAGCCACAACACGCACAACCTTTGAGGCGGATGGGCTACAACTGCAGAAGACCTACCGGGTACCACTCATCTCCACTACAAATAGGAAAAAGAGGCTACAATTTGCAAGAGCTCACCAAAATTGGACAGTTGAAGACTGGAAAAATGTTGCCTGGTCTCGATGAGTCTCGATTTATGTTGAGACATTTATGTTGTAAACAGAATGAGAAATATGTATCCATCATGCCTTGTTACCACTGTGCAGGCTGTGGTGGTGGTGCAATGGTGTGGAGGATGTTTTCTGGGCACACTTTAGGCCCATTAGTGCCAATTGGGCATTGTTTAAATGCCACAGCCTACCTGAGCATTGCTTCTGACCATGTCCATCCCTTTATGATCACCATGTACCCATCCTCTGATGGCTACTTCCAGCAGGATAATGCACCATTTCACAAAGCTTGAATAATTTCAAATTGGTTTCTTGAACATGACAATGAGTTAACTGTAACTAAAATGGCCCCCACAGTCACCAGATCTCAACCCAATAGAGCATCTTTGGGATGTGGTGGAACGGGGAGCTTCGTGCCTGGATGTGCATCCCACAAACCTCCAGCAACTGCAAGATGCTATCCTATCAATATGAGCCAGCGATTCTAAAAAATGCTTTCAGCACCTTGTTGAATCAATGCCACGTATTAAGGCAGTTCATGAGACGAAAGGGGGACAAACACAGTATTAGTAAGGTGTTCCTAATAGTCCTTTAGGTGAGAGTATTTTTAAGTGTTGCATTAGTGTCCAAACACTGTTTAGGGCCACATGTGCATATGGAAAGAAATAGACCTCAATAATATAATCACAGCCGTACAACTTTGCAGTTCAGCAGGTCTCACATAATTCACTTGCAATTGCCAATATTCACTCTATATATTACATCATATACTATTCTTTTTTCACCTCTTCGTAGGTTCAATGCGAACAATGCAGATAATTATTTATTCATAGACCTGATGTTGTAAAAAAAAAGAATCATTTAAGACCACATTGACAAAATGGCAGCAGAGAGCTATCAATGAAGAGATGTGTCAGTGACAGGTTAAGGGTTAATGCAATATTCTATTGTATCGCCTAACACTTTACCAACAAAAAGACACTGTGGTCTTTTGGTGAGATTTTGTCACAAGCATGACCAAAACTAGTTAGCTTCTTTGCCTATTAGAGACAAACTATCAGTTTAGTTTAGATTTGTTTTCAGAAATTGGAATTAAGTGAAATAAACCAAAGTGAAGTTCTGTATTCTATAATGGACACTTCGCAGAGTTTGCTCTGGAGGACACTGCTGACCAATCAATTGCCCTCCAACCATAATCAAGGCAAAATTTCCTGTTAACAAAAACATTTCGAGAGATCTTGTGCCACAGTCCCCAATCTGCAAAATATCAGTCAGTGTTTGAAACGCCCAAAAACCCACTATAAATTCCACAACTGGTTATTATAGCACCAAACAAACCACTGAATTCCAATCAGTCTGCGTTGGTCCCCATATTCTACCCCAAATGCCCAAAGTTCATGTTTGTCCTGTTCACCCCATATTTTGTTTCCCCAACCCATTTAGCCTAGCTATTTAAGGCTGTTGTGTACAACTGTATACCTGACCTTAGTAGTCTTGGTTCTGGTATCCACCAGAGCCATCATAATTAGCCTCCATGTCGGGGGTGTATCCAGTGTACTCCGTGCCAGCAGTGGGCGCTCCTGCGGGATCCTGGCTGGGATCAGTGTAGTCCTGAGAGAAGAGAGATGAGCTTGCGCCTAATTTGTGACTTCTGGAATCCAAGGAAAGCTTGACCAGCCTTTAGGAAAATGAAGATGCCCGGAAGGAGAGGTTTAGAGGGTGGGATCAGAGGGATTAGCAATGGAAATTACAGGATTATGGCAGCAGGATTTTTTTCAGTTTGGATGGTGAATAGTCAATGAAAAGGAATCAGTTAAGGAAGCCATGTAAGGTTTCATTGGAAGGAGGGAATGAGAATGACAGGATTGGACAAGAGAGGGAGAGGGGGGAAAGAGAAATAAAAGCAACATTAGTTTGATTAGGAATAGGATGCAATATTAAGATGGTTAGTCAGCTTTAAACTTAACAGAGTCAAGAATAAATTTAGGAAAATGCTCAAGTGAGTGGCTAACACATAGAAAACCCACATCCAAAACAAAATGTTGAATTTGAGTCAAACTTAATAGAGTTTAATCGAACAGCATCTGTCAGTACATTATAAAATCTATCACAAAGGATAAATATACATCATAGATAGCAACAAGAGCAGCTCAATTGTAAACAAAAATAAGATCATGAAATGCAATGGCAACAATATAGGCAAATGAGCGGGAAATAGTGTATTTCAAACAATGTCAGGATGAGATCTTGTAGACAACCTTACATAAAGTTACAACACAATCTGTCAAGAGCTCAGCTGAATGTTTCATGTGGAACTGCCGCCCCTAGTCAATTAAAAGTGTAACTGCAATTTAAAAAACAATCAAATCATTTTCTTGAGAAAACAGATTATCTGGCACATAAACTACCCTTCAAAAGTTTGGGGTCAGAAAAAATAATAATTGTTTTTGAAAGATGCTCACCAAGGCTGCAATTATTTTCTCAAAAATACAGTAGAAATGGTACATTGTGAAATATTATTGCAATTTTCTATTTGAATTTATTTTAAAAATTAATTCCTTTAATGGCATAGCTGAATTTTCAGCATCATTCTTTGGTGTCACATGATCCTTTAGATATATAATTCAAATATGATGATTTGTTGCTCATGAAACATTTCTTATTAGTATCAATGTTGAAGAGTTTTGTGGAAAACATATGATACAATTTTACGTTTTCTAAAAAACTCTCATTAACCCCAAACCTGTGAACGGAAGTGTACCTGTAAGCCCAATAGATAATCAGCATATAATGACATGGTATAATAAAATGAATAAAAATCATGTTTTTCATAACTTCATAACTCCAGACAGAGATGTGTTAAAATGTTATTTGAAGCTCTTCCCAGTTCATACAAGGGGTTTTAGGGCTTGATTTGGCACTTGATGTGGCTCTTAACATGGCAAAAAAAACAAAAACAAACAGATAAAATGTAATATCTTCATTGGTATTCATTGGTGACTGTAGGATTTGAAGGGTGATTTTGTAGTTGATGTCTATGGCATAGTAAACAAACACGTATGTGTGTGGTAAATGTTAGACAAATGGAGGTGACGTATGAGGGGTGAACAGTTTGTCGTATTCCTCTTCAAAGGAGACTTTCTTTAGGCGCTCCAGGCCCAGCAGTGTAAGAACACCCTAGAGAAAACAGATCGGCCAGAGCCAGCGATCAACAGAAAGAAATGACTGGAAACACATTTCAACAACACTGGGTTAATCTTATGGATACAGCAGGGAGGTTTCTGTAAGAGAAGTGCTGTGAGAGATTAGAGGTTAGAAGGATATATGCAAACAGTGAAGCAAAGATTACAGGGGTAAATAATTCTCTGGAGAAGTACAGATAGTAGATTAGCGAATGAAGATGTGCTGAAGTTCACAGATCATTCATTGAGAAGAAAGACAGGCATGTGATCTAGCAAATTTTCAGCTGAAAGACAAAATATGCTGAAAACATGGACAGAACATAGACTGGATAACAAAAATAAGTCATCAAAAATAAGTTCTCACAGTGAGTGGCAAAAAGACTGAATGGCTGTATATGTAGAGTTCAGATGCAAAAAAAATCAGAGGTATATTTTTACAGACTGCGATAGAAAGAGGAGCAAATGGATCACTGCAATTCACAGAAACAACTGGACTCCAGTCAGCGAAAGGTGGATCTGCAGTTTTCATTTTGTGTCAATATGCTGAATTTAGCTGTAAAACCATACCCATATATTTTGTATTGTTATATATATATATATATTAACAACTCATCAATTAAATATGTATCATTCCATATTCTGCATTATTGGATGTTTTTTTAACAAACACTGACTAAAAAAAAACGATTAAGTTTTATCGCTGGACGATATGATGATATATAGGCTATATACACTCACCGGCCACTTTATTAGGTACCCCATGCTAGTAACGGGTTGGACCCCCTTTTGCCTTCAGAACTGCCTCAATTCTTCGTGGCATAGATTCAACAAGGTGCTGGAAGCATTCCTCAGGGAGTTTGGTCCATATTGACATGATGGCATCACACAGTTGCCGCAGATTTGTCGGCTGCACATCCATGATGCGAATCTCCCGTTCCACCACATCCCAAAGATGCTCTATTGGATTGAGATCTGGTGACTGTGGAGGCCATTTGAGTACAGCGAACTCATTGTCATGTTCAAGAAACCAGTCTGAGATGATTCCAGCTTTACGACATGGCGCATTATCCTGCTGAAAGTAGCCATCAGAAGTTGGGTACATTGTGGTCATAAAGGGATGGACATGGTCAGCAACAATACTCAGGTAGGCTGTGGCGTTGGAACGATGCTCAATTGGTACCAAGGGGCCCAAAGAGTGCCAAGAAAATATTCCCCACACCATGACACCACCACCACCAGCCTGAACCGTTGATACAAGGCAGGATGGATCCATGCTTTCATGTTGTAGATGCCAAATTCTGACCCTACCATCCGAATGTCGCAGCAGAAATCGAGACTCATCAGACCAGGCAACGTTTTTCCAATCTTCTATTGTCCAATTTCGATGAGCTTGTGCAAATTGTAGCCTCAGTTTCCTGTTCTTAGCTGAAAGGAGTGGCACCCGGTGTGGTCTTCTGCTGCTGTAGCCCATCTGCCTCAAAGTTCGACGTACTGTGCGTTCAGAGATGCTCTTCTGCCCACCTTGGTTGTAACGGGTGGTTATTTGAGTCACTGTTGCCCTTCTATCAGCTCGAACCAGTCTGGCCATTCTCCTCTGACCTCTGGCATCAACAAGGCATTTCCGCCCACAGAACTGCCGCTCACTGGATGTTTTTTCTTTTTCGGACCATTCTCTGTAAACCCTAGAGATGGTTGTGCGTGAAAATCCCAGTAGATTAGCAGTTTCTGAAATACTCAGACCAGCCCTTCTGGCACCAACAATCATGCCACGTTCAAAGTCACACAAATCACCTTTCTTCCCCATACTGATGCTCGGTTTGAACTGCAGGAGATTGTCTTGACCATGTCTACATGCCTAAATGCAGTGTTAACGAGCAGTTGGACAGGTATACCTTATAAAGTGGCTGGTGAGTGTATAACACTGATATAAGTAATCACCCAGATTTAAACCTATATTGTATTTATATAAAACATTCACAGGAAAATTTGCTTTATGTTTAGGTCTATATTGCTTTTATTTCCCCGGTGTCGAAATCAGGCAAACATAAATGTCAGGCGACACGATTCCTGGCTGCATGTCAATAATATTTATGGATCACGATCTTTAGTAAGTTGTAAGGAACACTATATTGAGTCCAACATTTAATTTAAATTGATAAAATTGTTCGTTTTAGTCTTATTTTCGCAGTTTCCCCTATTAAATCCAGTCACGCAGCAGATCTTTTGCCACTCGGTCAGGCTGGGAGGGGGTTGTTCTCGTGAATGCATTTCCCTCTATATGTTTTAAATATCGAAAATAATTTATGAAATGTATAAAATTAGCATGCCACCGTTTTGTTACTGTTAACTAAAATGATTAAAAGTGACTGAAATAAAGTTTTAAATAAATAATTTTTAGAAGAAATTTTATTTTTAGAACTAAAATGGAAATATTCTCAGTACAGACCCATGTAAATATGGAGAAGAAGGCGAAGGTGATGGCTGCTCTGGCTGCGTCCCCGCCCTCTTTGAGGGGGTTGTCCTCTGGTTTAGCCACCTGCCACTGATTGGCCAGGAAACAGAATCCCACAAACCACACGAAAGACCAGAAGGCTGAGAGAAAAAAGGATTTCAGATCAATAAACAGCATAATAAATGCCTTTGATTGAAAAACAAAACAATAAACCCCCACAAATAAATATAAAATGATCTACAAACAAACTAAAACAGAGTGATAGCTTATAGTATTAGGTCTGATCAAAGCAGTCAATTTATATTTACAGGCATAGATGGCGCCATTGCACCACAAATCTAGCATAGCACTGCAGCAAGTTTAGAAGCAGTTACATTTTACCAACAGAAGGCAGTGTCTTAAAGTAATGCTGCGGTACAGGAAGTTTCGGATCACTGCTGCATCCGAAAGCTAGAGGTAGAAGGCAACAAGATACCTTCATCTGATTGATTTTTGAAGGCAGCATAGATGTATCCTTCGCTGCCTATGATATCCCACAATCTTGTGCTTTTGATTCTGTGACAGTTGAGCTAAAAAATAAAGATGGCATCTGACAAGGCAGCAACGCAACAAGTCAGCATCCTAAGCTTTAGGACGCAGCCCTGAGACTCTTAAGTGTGCTTTTGAGACCTTAGAAACAAATATACATGGAAAACATTCTTAAAACCTTCTTAGAGGGAGCTCCTTAGTGTTAAAATGAATAAAATATAATGTGTGGTTTGTAAAAACAGAAAAAGTGAGGCAGATTCAGGAGCAGCCTTGCAGTAAATATATCTAATAGTGATATAAAATATTGATATGCAATACTTCCATGCATATCAGCAGTTTACCTGAAACTCCAATATCAGCTAACACAGCCTTCTTGCGGTCTTTGACGCTGCTTATCTGAGGAAAGTAGATGTCCAGTGCCATAAATGCAGCACAGCAGAGGAAGGCCAAGGATCCCATCTAACGGCATAGTTACAGGCGTTCTGGTTGCGGTTAAAGATGCAAAATTCCTCGACCTCATCTGGACGGTTCACATAGCCCTCGTTCAGCGATGCATCCAAAGATCACGATGGAAAAGATCTGAGGATGAGAATTAAAAGAAGGAGACCGTTAAGGGAAAATTTGGAAAGAAACAAAGATAATTTGGACTTTCATTTATAAGCCAACAGTATCCTTCGTACACAATGCCACATTTAAAGTGTAAGCTAGATTAGTACACAGGCTAGAGAAGATGTGAAATGCAAAGTACCAGTTTAATACAAGAGCGATTTGAGGAGGCACAAATTACTGGATTTGGAAATGTTTTTTTTTTTTAGTTTAGTTTTACTTTTATTAGTGAAGTCAGCATGA
This sequence comes from Hybognathus amarus, assembly GCA_030378365.1. Taxonomy (NCBI): domain Eukaryota; kingdom Metazoa; phylum Chordata; class Actinopteri; order Cypriniformes; family Leuciscidae; genus Hybognathus; species Hybognathus amarus. Next base: position 342,446 of record JAQIUQ010002155.1, read on the forward strand.
AACAGAAGTTTGGACAGTCTTTTCTTCCCTATTGTGATGTATATGCTTCACGAACAGAAAAAAATGTTAAATGAGACTTGATCAGGAATTGATTGAATTGTTGTGGTTTGCTATTGCTGTGTTGTGACAGGTTGTCCCGCCCTCGCCGGTAAACACGTCATCAGGGAAAAGATGTTGCTGCACCACGAAGGGGAAATTATTTAGATGAAAGAATATGAGGGCACATTCATTTTAAATCAATAACGATGTGCATTAGATCAGTCTTTTTTAATATTTAGACAAATGGAGGTGACGTATTTATAATAAATACTGCAATAGTATTGTCAATTTTGCCCAAGAAGAAAGTAAACTCATATACCCACAAACAGAACTTTATAATTTGGGTTGTTTTCTGAGTTGTTATGCTAAAAGTATCAGTGATTTCATAATTATAATAATAAAAAATAAAAAAACTTTGGGGTAGATTTTATACACTATTTTATACTGCAAAGGCATTTTACCCTATTGAGAATGAGGAGTTGACGTCATTGTACAAAGCCCCTCCCCTCTCTGCCATGTTGGTTGGATTCCCACGGCAAAACCGTATTGTTAACGTGTGTTTTTAGCTCGGTAGTAGAGGAGATTCTCGCAATTCCGCACTGTTTTACCATGCCTGGAAGTCACTGCTGCGTTAAAAACTCCTCCAGTAACGCACACAAGACATATGGAAAACATAGGAACAATGGAATACAGTTTTTTAGGTTATCGAAATGGACACAGCATCAGGGAGAGTATCTGACGAGGAGACGCTGGATTGCATGGTTGGCTGATGCCTTTAGTAGACGATTTTCACTGTTTGCTGTGCCTTAACGAACATATGCAAAAGTGTTGTTTGAGTGCCTTGTTCATTACTTTTTTATTTCTTTGAAATAAATGTTTGAAACAACTTGATATAGCTTAACAATATTTATTGAGAACTGAAATATATGTATATTTGGACAATATAAGTTTCATGGACAACATGAGTAATAATAATAAAATAATAATACTGTTATTAGTGCAAAAGAACAAATATCTTGATGCTGCTTCTCCAAATACAGCTGTCTTGCACTTAGTGTGAGTTTGTTCCTGTAAGGTCCCTTTTCTTTCGCCTTATCTTTTTGCATTGCTTTACTCTCTTCCTTTTTCTCGTATTCTTAGATCCGTCTCTGTCCTGCCAAAATAATAAATGCGCGAAATAATAAATGCGCGAAAATTAAAGAGCTCTGGAATGTTTAGTCGCGTCTCTGTGGGGTTATAGGGTTCTAAAGGCGTTGCCATTGGTAACCGATAGCGTCTCCTACCATCATGGCCGACCGGCTCAGACCCCGCCCAAATCGGCACGTGACTCCTCATTCTCAATAGCCAGGGTTCATAACTTAGGTCTTAGGCTCGAATACCAATTCACCCTTTGGCCCTACTCCTTGTTTTCGAGTGTACCCCTTGACCATTTAAACAGAGATACAAGGGCCAAGGGTTGAAATATCCCCTACGAAATGGAACAACCCTTCATGAACCCGATATGTCATCAGTCGTCGGCGATGGCTCTGCCAGTACAGAGTTTTTACAGGATTTCTGCATGACAACAACTGACAATCAGCGCAGCTACTGTTAACTTTGAATAAACATGATGATGATAACATCCCTTCCTCGAAATGTATGTCTTTTCTGATCAGAAAGGTAATTTATTATACCATTTCTTAATTTAAACGACTATAGTGTTATTATAAGAGTAAATAAAGTGCGTGGTGGAATCATCTGGCGCTAAATTTAAAATGTTTAACCGTTTGCGATTCATCTCGCGGTGATTTCCGATGCATTCCGTGAACTTTCCCTTAGCCCTCCGTTTGGAGTGTGCTTCTGAAAAATCTCCGTTTCGAGGGCTATGTAGCCCTACCCCTTCGCCCTACCCCTCGATCTCAACAAAAATCGGGACACTCTACCCCTAGACGTGAAAGTGCAAAACGGAGGGGTAGGGGTGAATTGGGATTGAGCCTTAGTCCAGCGTTAAAAAGAAACTTTATCCCAGAGATAAACACAGTGTCAAAAGACGTAGAGCCAATTCAAGTTGTTAAAATGTTATAGTGCTGATTTCAACTTTTCTAGTATACAAAGGAAATTAAACGTTTCTCGCAGCCAACCACAACTTCTGACTGAAAACATTGTGTGCAGATGCCATCTATCACCACAAACATCACTGATTGATTAATCTATACATCTGTTTTTAATCTCACTTGGTTGCTTTCCACTGGGTTGGTTTTCTACAGGGAAGCTAGGGTATATTTCACACTTCCGTAGTACTAAGTGCCTATTTAGATTCCGATGAGCCTTTCTCATTTTGGCTCCAGGCATAGTCAACTATCTTCAAAAGGATGAAGGCAAATTTTGACAAAGGCCGGGGTTTTAACAGATGGCCTGGGCATCTGTGTTATATGTCTGAATGTGTGAGAGTGCAAGAGGCACTTCATTACTCCACTCATGCAATTAAGTTGCAAACTCTCCCATAGTTGTTCCCTAATTGTCAGCTACAAGCCCATGATCTAACCCAGAGAATCAGCTTTATTGTTAAACTAATGTTAAGGGGTTTGGCAACATCAAATCAAATAAACCCTAAATCTCCTAAGATAAAGATTCACGGCTCATTCAAACCTTGATTAAGCACATTTAATCAAGAAGATTAAAACATCATCAGCATGAGCTAGTGAGCGAGTAGTAAATAAAGAGCAAGATGAATCGCACTTTGGCAATTGTGTGAGCTGAGGAAGAAACGATAGAGGAGAATATGGACGTGGTCATGGCTAGGGAAAAGAGGCCGACATGGCATACCAATTTTGCAAATGGAACTTGAGGTAAGTAGTTTTAAGTTTTAGCATTATGATAATGAGTGTTTAACTTCCGAAACACATGCTCTACATGGTAGACCAACCACAACAAACTGGGCCATCTGGCCAATCAGAACAGAGCAGACTTGGGGAAAGGAAGGATTTAGAGAGACTGATTCATCCGTCGAGTCGTTTAAGAGTCGTTGGAAAAATGTGATGTGCAATGTATATTATGCGAATATGAAACTGTTTTTTGACTTTTGAAGCATGTAAACCTGTTGTCAGGAGATCTCTAAATCAAAATGAGGATAATAAGGCATAACAATTGCATAATAAGGGCACTTTAACCTAGTACAACAATTGTTTGTTTACGCTCGTTTTGGGAGGTCAGTCACTAGTTCCGGCTTCTTGTTGACATTACGCACATCGTTAAAGACGACAAGCAATGATTGGTTCGGGAAGTTGTTAGTCTAGTTGTTAGTTGTTGGCATGTTAGTCTAACATTTTACTTATGCATGAAACAGCAAGAATTTAAAAGTCAAAATCACACAGTGACTATTGTAACAGACACAAATATTGTTAAGTCTGTACCCGGCATAACAGTCCTGCATCGCATTTTAGAAAGTGCAACATGACATCATGACTTTTGCGTAAACATACACGCCACTTTCACGAGTTCACACTTACATCTAATTTTGAGTGAGTTCAATGCGTATTTGGCGTGCTGTCCGGAGGGAGGGCTCCGAGCTCGGAATTCTGCCCGAACCCAGAGTACTCCCCCCGTATGTAAGTGATTTTTTAGAAAGAGGAGTGTGGAGAACTAGGAGTGTGGAGAAGGGGTGGAGGAAGGATGCTGCAAACCTTCAATGGATCGAGGTAAGACTGCTGAGTCTATATGTACCCTCTTATCATTGGTTGCTGATTGCTGATTCCCGCCCACTCGTGTTAATTATCTGAACGTGCTCCTCCCGAACTTAGTTAATAAAACTTAATTTCAAGTCAAGTGGCGTGTTATCGCTACACATTTTGAGCTATCCGCGTGTATGCGTGTATGTCTACGCCATTAACGTCCGCGTCATTCCGCGTGTCTGTACACGCCGTCAAATGTCCGAGCGAAACGAAGCAAAATGTACATCTACATCTGGGGAGCTATCTTTTTCTTTCCTAGGATGGCAAGGGAACAGTCATAAATGCCATTAACCCCAGTGACGGGTAGGTTTAGGGACGGGGTTGAGGTAAGTCATATATTTATATATACAGTAAAAACGGCGTTCATAAACACGCTGAAAAGCGATTATGCGTGTTGATAGCACGCCAAAAATGGAAATACGAATTGGCAAGTCATACACACGCTACTTCATGAGATCAGTCTGGAAAGTGAGTGTCTTTAGAACACATAGAAAACATTTCTGGAATTGTGAAAGGTTTGCAGTCTGTATTGACTGTGATGCAATTAAAAATACGATGTATCCCAAAATGAATGCCAAGAAACGTCTATCGAGTTGTCCAAGTGGAACGAATGGAAAAAACATACACTCGATGTAGTCTGATTCATGAACTAATTACACTATGATCTGGAGGCATTTTCAGTGAATCACAACCTTACAGCATGACCATGTTCGTGACAAGATTGTGAACATGGATGTGACTGTATGATAAATGCGACACAAGATATCATCATGACAAAGCAATTTAACTGCTGACTGATTGTCCATATGACAACATGTTGTTCTTGTAGACAAGATTTTTTATTAATACATTTCTCTCTGAGTCTGCGAATTTAAGGAGCTACTAGTCAAGTATTTTGCATGGTTTTAATAAGCTGTCTGGATCACAAGGCTTCATGGCTAATGAGTGCATGAAAGCAAGCATTGTAACAGGCAGCACACGGGATCCTGATCTTGTGATCATCAGGAGCAGACCTTTAATGCTCTCTTTTTCAACCTGATTGGAATGTTTTAGGCTCTTGTGTGAATGCGAAACAATCCATTTGCACGTTTAAATTTTTTAAACAGTGATCATTTGTAAAAGCATTGTTAAAAAAAGTCTTAGTTGTCTTTTTGTTTATATTGTGTCAATGACGTTGTCAAGTCTCTTTAAATAAAAGCATAAACTGTCCATATTCTAAACATATCCTATTATTTCCACAAGCTTGCATATTGATATTACAATAATATTTTAAGCGTTTTAGAATACATTTAATTTATATTCTCTGTTTTTGTTTTGAGTTATATCTAACTGTACAGGATTGTTATTTGCCGTTTTGTGCAGCAATGCCTCAATTTCCAACCGTGGATTAATAAAGTGCTATCCTAAATATTATATACATGTCATATTTTATAGAGTTTAGCACCTCCCACAAGTTTAGTGTGTCCTCAATGTAATTTATGGTTCTTCAATCATCCAGACATGTCAGCTGTGGCTGTTTTGTGCTTGCACCATTTTAGAGCCAGAAACCATGGCTCATCCACCAATAAATCAATCGACACTTTGAGAGGAGGCGAAATACAGTCAAATAGAGCTGTCTAGTTATTCATCAGTGCTCTTTACACAAAGCAGTGTTGTTCCTGTAGCCGGTTGTGTAGTGTTAGATAGTGGCCAAGACAATGGCAGGTTATAGGAAACCTACAATAAAGTAAAACTAATCTACAGCTCATCAGTGATGCTTTAACATCAATTAAAATTGACTAGGGAAAATTACAATTCTCAATTTTAAATGAGTCATTTGAATTTAGACTAAACCAATTCTTTTGAGTCAGTGAATATAGACTTACATTTTTAGGGCCCTATAAAATCAGTTTTATTTTTTCCCAAATTCCATTTTATTTTTTCCCAAATTCCGTTTTTTCCGTTTTAATTTTTGCAAATTCCGTTTTTTCCGTTTTAATTTTTGGGAATTCATTTTTTTACCCTTTACTGTTATTTTAGTTGTAAAAAGAGTGTGCTTTTTATTCCGTGATCGCAGAAATTATAGGGCCCTACATTTTTGTATTTTTAGCTTCAGATTACCTTAGCAAACTTGCAAAAGTCATAAAGACCACTTTTATGATGGTTTTATAGTGCATTTGCATTCATTTTGAAGCTAGATTTCCATTTATTGTAATTAATTTCTTGAAAAAGAGCAACCATTCTATGTATTTTATTGTATGGATGGTGTGAGGATGTCTTCTTCACCACTAAAAAGATATAATTTTCTCTCTTTTTCTCTGTTAGCATACATGCCTGCCAAGCTTTGCCACTGACTCTCCCCTCCCCCTCCAATCCCTCGCTTTTAATCTTCCTGACCTTGTGTTCACTATGCGGGGAAAGAGAGATCACGAGAGAGAGAGACTGAGTCATAAGACTACAGATGAAGACCACCTATACATCTATATACATGTATAGGTGGTCTTCATCTTCCCCACACAATCAACCTAACCTGACCATCGCTTCACAGAATTCACAAATCATGTGTTCCTGCAGTAACACTGACCGAAGAAACAAGATTAAGTTATTTATAAACATCAGTCATATGTACAGTAGAGCAAATCTGCTGTGCTATAAACAGGAAAATTACATTTGCAAAATAGCTTACTTTATGTTGACTATAGTGCATCTGATAATAAAACTACAATAGCAAACATGCTGATGTTCTTATTATATCAACTTTGATCATGCGTCGTTGTGGTTGGGGGGTTGTAAGTAGGTCCTAATCTTCCCCTGTTACGGCACCCCCTCAACATATATTCTTAAAGGGGTCATATGATGGTTCTAAAAATAATATTATTTTGTGTATTTGGTTTAATGCAATGTGTTTATGCGGTTTTAGGTAAAAAAAAACATTATTTTACACACACTCTACACACACTTTCTGAATTTTCTAATTGTATCCTCTTTTTCGAAGGTCAAACAAAGTAGTTTGTCTTTCGCAACGAAAGTGTCTCCATGACATGGCGGCATCGACGGCAACAATAACACAGCGAGAATAAACATTACACCTTCTTTCTTCATGTATACATTTAAGGCGTCGAGCCTTAAAGGGGTCATGAACTGGCTTTTTCAATTTTATTATATTGTTGTCTGAGGTGAACTTATGACATTCGCTTGGTTTTTGCATTCAAAAACATCAAAATGAATAACTAATAAGCTATTTTCTACCCTAGTATTGGGACCAGCTCAGAAACGCTCGGTTTTTATGGGCGTCTCGCACTGAAGACTTGGAAGTAAACGTCCACTGCTGTGAGTGGAGAGTTTTGCATATTATAATGAGTTTCAACTCACTCGTCGATGCACACAGGGAAAATTGTTTTGAAAACAATGTTGTAAAATGGCAACCGGAATGATTCGCCGATACATGTTCGAACCCCAGAGTCCGTGTGTAGCACAATTCCAGTCAGATCCAATATAGACGGCACAGCACTGTACTCTTAATCGGTCTGCATATCCAGTCGTTTACAAAACAATCCTCAGTTAAATGAAGCGAACAGACTGTTTTACACTCATCAGCTGGAACGTTAATAAAAAAATAAAGTTTTGCAGTCCTATTGGAATCCAGAGGAAGCTTATGCAGTGACTGTCTTCCACAACCAGGCACGGCACAATATTCTGTGTTGCGGTAGCTCGATCTGGCTTGTCATCATGAGGTAGGCCTATGTTATTTAGTGTCTAATGCGCGAATTGGTGGGCGGGGCTAAACCGGCCACGTTGAAGTAGGTGTTGATCTTCTTCTGCGGGGTGGTGTTTTATCCTCTTTGACGTCATAGTTCCCTACTTTTAAAAACAAGTCGTTTGCTGAGGCTGGTGTCAATAAAAGCTTTTATTGGACTAACAAGGACGTTTTCAGTTCTGAAACTTACAGGATATTCTTTTGATATGATGACCTCTTAGATGTCAAAAGCTCAGGGAAATTTTGATTTCTCAAGTCCATCACCCCTTTAACTTTTATAAAGAATATCTTTAGGTTTGACACTTTGAGCTTTGTAACTGCAGATATTATACGCACAAACAGCTACATAACATAATAAAGAAAATCAAGAAATCATATCATATGACCCCTTTAAATAAGTCCATTTAATTGAACTGATTCAGGAATCAATGATATGTGTGCATCATCACTCTAAACCATCACTTTAGTCCATGTGGGAGTCTTCATATATTGAAAAATGAATTGACTTCAGTCAAATTCACCTTTACTTTCTTTGTTTTTTTTTAAAGAATCACAACATTGCTTACAAAATGCTTCTTATCACAGAATGATTATGATTATATTATTTTATAGTATTCTATACAGTGATAAAGGCCATGTTAATTGGCAATGCCTTCGAACTTTGAGGCAGATGGGCTACAGCAGCAGAAGACCACACCGGGTGCCACTCCTTTCAGCTAAGAACAGGAAACTGAGGCTACAATTTGCACAAGCTCATCGAAATTGGACAATAGAAGATTGGAAAAACGTTGCCTGGTCTGATGAGGCTCGATTTTTGCTGCGACATTCGGATGGTAGGGTCAGAATTTGGCGTCTACAACATGAAAGCATGGATCCATCCTGCCTTGTATCAACGGTTCAGGCTGGTGGTGGTGGTGTCATGGTGTGGGGAATATTTTCTTGGCACTCTTTGGGCCCCTTGGTACCAATTGAGCATCGTTGTACGCCACAGCCTACCTGAGTATTGTTGCTGACCATGTCCATCCCTTTATGACCACAATGTACCCAACTTCTGATGGCTACTTTCAGCAGGATAATGCGCCATGTCATAAAGCTGGAATCATCTCAGACTGGTTTCTTGAACATGACAATGAGTTCGCTGTACTCAAATGGCCTCCTATATATATATATATATATATATATATATTTCCTTATGAAAATACCCAAAATGGCTTGAAGAACACATGTAAACTATGGATGTCTTTGTCCATATTAGGGTTTTCCTGGAATGCTATATGATTTAATACTCTTATGAACTTATGGACTTTCTCTTATGACTTACACTAGATGAATGAAACATGCATTACCTGTGAGAGTTTAGCGCTCAATAATGCTCACATCACCCTATTTTGGGTAAAAAAAAATACCGCTCTCAAAAGATCTTTGAGGTAAACATTCAATAATTTAGACGTTTTTTATCTGAACGAGCACACGTTTGGACTAAAGGCCCAGAAGGATGTAAGTATAATACAACACAGAAAGGTGTCAGCATTAATAGGTTCATGTAACATTTTCCGTTTTTAGGATTACCAAAATAATTGAAATCAGAAATTTGTCACAATCATGACATAAAATTAAAACACGACATTAAATTAAATAAAGCAGAAAGGATTTTCTTAATATTGTGTCTAAACAAGACAGTTACTCAGAATTCAACACTGAGTCACGCCAGCTATAGATTCTCCATATCAGTATATTGCGACAACCTAATTAACACGATAACGATATTTGATTTTTTTTTAAATATCACGATTATTGTCAATACCAGTATATCGTGACAGTCCCACTGTAATCCAGGATTTCTATGTATTTTTAATATTATATTGGTGCATGTAAATTACATTTTTAAATTATTTTTTATTCATTAAACACATTGAATCTTTTTTGTTTTAAGTGCTGACTTGAATCCAGAATAAGCGTGCAAGATTGTATAATGTGGATTAGATACAAGACAGTGCACAAGTTAATAGTGATCCATTGCCAGAATACAACAACCAGACAAGAAAAAAACCTTCCAGGATATAAATGAATCACAAACTATGATAATAATGTTAGAGAGATCTAAAGAGGCTCTGTGAACTATATTTTCCCTCTTGACGTAGTAACTGTGCAGGAAAAAAGGTGGACATATGGAGAGAAATGGAGAGTGTGTCACCCTGCAGCAGTATTCAATGGTGCCATTAGTCATATAATGGACAACAGTAAAATGACTGTGCTATATTTAAAGCATCACATGTGCACTGTTCTGATTATAATATATATCCTCAAAAAAAAAAAAAAAAAAAGAAGAGCAATTGCAACAGACGAGCTGGAAAATGATGTGGTAATTCAGTGTTTCACTGACATGGACATGCTGGTTGAATACAGTGTGGCAGCTTGTTGGGAAAATAAATGAATGAACTGCATATTCTTGCCAAGAGGTTTTTCATCACCCATGTTTTCAGACTCTGTTTGTGAAATATTTGTCAGTGGAGTTTCCTGTGTGAAAGAGACTGCTCACATAAATCAAAGATCCAAAAATCATCAATTTTAAAGCAAGACTCACATTAGAAACAGCAATGAGGAACGACTCCAAGCCAATCCATCATCATATTTTGTACCAGATCTCAATCATGACAACTGCATGCTAATGTTGCTGTTCAAAAAAGGAGTATTAGTAGAAAGAGACACTGTTCCCAGACATAGGATAAATAAAAGCTTTCAACTAAATATTCTAGAGGCAATCCCATTAATGCCTTCACTGTTCATCTATTTTCATTTTCCTCATAGTGAGCCTGTTGGCATCCAGCCTGAGGCCTCTGATTGTTGTCATGCCAACACAGCAGCATTCACTCAGCCAATCAGAGTATGAATCAGACGAATACCTCCAATCCATCCTGAAGATTTCATACAGCACCACACAAACACACGCCACTTAAAGGTGAAGGGTGTAATTTCTGTGCACATGTATGCAGGTTGCCCGAACAGTCTCTCTATCCTCAATCCTACCTCCAACTAACTATTGGTTGATCGTGGGTCAGGATACTCAAACAAACAGTTTGGCTGCAATAACTAAAGCAACTTAAGTAATTCAGCTTACCTACTACATTCAGGACACATAAAAAGCTCCAAAATAGTCACACTGAATATGTATATATCGTAGAGATTTATCCAATACAGCCAAAACCTTCCCACCCTTTTTGATCAATACATTTCCATGACTTTTCTAGATATTCATGATCGCTGCAAATGTATTTAAATATGTAAATTCTTTTTTTAGAGATAGATTTCTATTTTACAGAATCCCTATGGCACATGGTAAAAAAAACCCTGAAAAATATATATATGAAAAATTATGTCAATGCTTTTGTATTCCGATTTGCGTTCCCGAAATTTGCGCAAATTTGTTCACAAACGTTTTGCAAGCGAGTGCAAAACTATTGTCGTGAACTGAATTAAAGGTAAAATATTTTTTTTAAAAATACATGAAAAGAAACTTACGACAATAAAAATTAAAAAAGTTTCCTTGACAACGAACTGAAATATAAGTCAGAATTACTAATGTTAAGTAACTAAAATAACAAAACCGAGAAAAATAACAATAACAAATAACAAAAGTGATAAAAAATACAAAAGCACATAACAAAATTACTAAAAAATAAAATCAAAAATCAACATAAAAACACTAATAATAAAATATTCAAAAATAATACAAATAATAATGTATACGTCAATTCAGATAACTATTCTCATTTGCAAAAAAAAAAAACCCCACAAACAAACAAACAAACAAACAAAAAAAGGCCTAAGATTTGAATTTGGCTCAGCGAAACTTCATGTTGAATATAACCAGAGAATTGTTCTATAGATGTCTTTTTTTATTAAAAAATAAAATAAAAAATAGGAGTAAATTATGTATCGAATTGTATCGAAAAAAAATTATCAATTCTCAGTGGTAAATAGTTATTATTCTTGAAATCTACCACCTATTGCATAGTTGTGGCTTAATAATCACCATTTCAGACACCTGGCCACCCCTCCCCCAAATCAACCACCCTCTTATAATCTCCCACCACCCCCTCACCATGTGTCTCTCTCTCTCTCAAAACGTTTTTATCAGGAAACAGTGCACACATGCTCATTCATGCAACATGCAAAAACAAAACAGGAGCCACTTGATTGAGATCAGATAAGGAAATAAATGACCAAATAAGCCAATTGTTTAGTTAGTTAACAGGGAGTCAGAAATTGTAAAGGTAAAAGAAATCCACTTTTCCTTTATGAATACTGAGCTTCTTGAGTCATGGTCAAACTCTCTATTTACGAAACAAATTCACGAGATTGAGCTACGTACACGTATTTAGGTAAAATGATCTGGTCCAACAGTATTGCCCTAAATGGTCGTTTACAGCAATATCATACTGATTTTCACGAATCATCAATCATAATCACGTATTCCAGAGAGCTGTGTAATTAAACAAAAATATTAATCTGAGAAAATTAAATTGAAGAAATAATTTGAGAGCGCGTGCCGTGTAGCGCGCGAGATGTCCATTTAGGCGGCAAAGCTTTACAAGCCGTTAACGCGTCATCACATGGCACTCTGGCTCGCGCTTAAATTATGTAATTAAGAATCACTCTCACCCATGACACTATTCGAAGAATAGTCTGCGGTTGCTGAAAGAAGGTAATTGGATCGAAGGTGCCGCCAGCCTTGCCAGCCCCGTATGCCTGCTCCATCCTCAGAGGTTCGTGATTTCTCCGTGTCTGAAGTTTTTATTATAAAGAGATAATTGACCTTGATTTCGAATCAATTTATCCTCGTGCTACACCTTGACTCTTCGTGCTTCACCCTCGTCTGTCTTGCGGTCTCGTTCTCGGCAGCCGTTTCTTGTAAAACGATGTCTTTTCCTCTCCGTACCTCTCTCATTTCAAGGGTGGAGAGAGGAGACTGAGTAAACACGCATCCGGGGGAACGCGAGAGCGCGCATTATGCTGTCAAGCTTGATCTAGGATACTAAGGCGCGCCGCCGCCGACCTCGTGCCCACACGTAGTAGGTAGGCTACTCTCTGTTTATGTGACAGAAATACATTTGTATCACGCGTAGATTACTTAAAAAAAAAAAAAAAAAAAAAAAAACGTATCAATACTCCCAAAAATGACGTAAACCCATAGAAGACCACTATATGGAATTTTATAATTAGGCCTACTGTGCAAATATTTGTAACATTATGCCACCTAGTGACTGCTCATAGCCCACACCCAGAGGACAAATGCTTAGTCATACGTAGACACAATATTTAACAAAACATATTTATTTAGTTTATGTTAAGTAAAACCAAAAAACAAGGGGTGCACCGCAAACTGCTCCAAATGAAGTTGCCAAATGCGTTTATGTGAAAATCTCAAATTTACAGGTGATGTACAGATCCAAATGATAAGATTATAATGCAAAATGTATTTTGCAACCATTAAGTTATAATATAATATAATTTCTAATATAATGTAATAAATTATTTAACACAACTTCTGTAACTGTAATGATGAAGGAACATCTCTAAAACAATACACTTTCCAGGGGGTTGAGGGCACTTGTGAAAATTCAGCAGTTCATTTGAAGAGGAATGGTGAGATACTCCTGTCGGTACAAGGTAGGTTCTGGTTGAGTGTATAATAATGTATTCTATGGTAATTGACTTATGCTTCACATGTTATGAGGGCAAGGCTTAGTCAGTATTACAATAAAAAGGTAACTACTTAACGAAAATAACAGGTACAAGTGTGATATGAATAGTTTGGCCAGGAACCAGAGGCCGAAGGCAATTGTTAATAATCAGACAAAAATAAAATGCATTAAACAAAAGTGAGGGTGTACATTTACTTAGGTGTTATTTACAAAGGAGTGGTTCACAGAGTTTAAAAAGAGCGCTTAAGCAATACTTGTTAAAATAGACATTTTTTTCATAAATTCATCCATGCACATCCATATAAAGCACAATCTGTATCTTCAGTCACACACAAAAACTCCATAAAAAGGTTCATTTTTTACTTCCACAGGTAACGGTTTCAAAGGTTCTGATTTAGTCCAAGGTAAGTCCTTCAAAACTCTATTCCTATTGCTGCACAGATTCAACAGGAAGGCTTATTCAGAGAACAAAATGTGTTTTGTATATAAGCAGAACCTTTTATTCATATCTAAAAGTAGCTTTCCTACCCAAAACATTCTCCTTAAACATCTAGTTTAAAAAAATGGCAACACTGGTTTTAGATAAGTACAAAAGGGAAACTTTTACCAACAGTACAAAATACAGTGTCATTATCTCTCGACCACTAGGATTCAATAAGTCATATAGGAGTAAACACAAATTTATTTAGCAACCATGTCACCCGTTTGTGAAATGTGAGATTTCCACACATCTTAATGGTACAGGTCTACATAATCATATAAACAAATGAAATGTTTAAGTAAACCACTACAATAAAAGAAATATAAACTGATAAAATCTCTCAATTCTTACAACAGCCCATATTTTCATCAATATTCATATTAATTTCCATTTATATTTCTTTTGAAAAGGAAAAAGCTTTTTAAGGCTTGTGGATTGCTACCCAAAGACAGTTTTAAAATGGCTCATGGTAATTCTTACAAAAAATGGGCATCACTTAAGGAAAGCGAGACAACATCTTGAGTGCAGATTCAAAGTTATGAATCCCTCTGGCCTCATGAACTGCTGCTAGAACAACATCAGATGTCTATCAAAAGGACATCTAAGAGAGTGTGAGGACTTTAAAGGCTTCTTTACAAGCGACATTCAGTGCTAATTCTTGGTACCTAGTCTTGATGGTTGGAACAGATACCTCACTCAGGTAAGTGCCATGTCTCTTATTGTGCTTTTCATCTTTACACCTCATCAGTACTAAGTATCTATGGAAAAGAAGGGCATAGCCAAGACAGTGCCATAATCAGTCCTGGACAGCATGTGAGTTACTTGACATTGAACACTAAGAGGGGCCTTTCTTCAGCGCTTTTGCCAGGGGCTTTTCTTATTCTCGCCATCGTCATCTTTGTCATCGGCTTCGTTGTCATCATCAGGACTGGTGACAGAGTCTCTGTGGACCTCGCTGGCACTACTGCGGGTGCTGTTGTCACGACTGCAGCTCTTACGAGGAAACGTCCCACCTCTGGATTCCGAGATCTCGTCAAGGAGTGGTGCTGCGGAGTTCTCCTCAGGTGAGTACATGGCTGAATGGCCCTCACTGCTCGAGTCTGGCGTTTCGATAACGGGAAGCTTGGAATAAATCTTTCCATGAGCTTTTCTTTCACTTCCTTCTTTTACCTTGCCCTCCTCTTTTGTTTTTCGGTGAGTGAGACTTCCCTGAACTCATGGGGATTCTTTTAGTACGGTGGTCCTGGGCTAGATTGCTGGGGCCCACGGGTGCACGCAAGGCTTCATTGCTCAGCTCAATGTAGGAGTGTCTAACAAGAGAGTTTGATCGGCCATCAAGGGAAACAAACCAGGCACGGGGGTGCGGCTTTACCCCAAGCTCCAGCAGCTTCTTCTCTGTCATTGCTTGCAACTCTCCATTCATTTGTGCAATAGTAGAGTCATTGAAAAGGACAGGAATACGGACGGGGGCAGTGGATTGTTCAGATCCCCAGTTCTCCTCTGAAGGTCCTTCTGCTTGCTGGCTAGACTCTTCCGCTTCCTTTTCTTGCCTGGCCTGCTGCTGCGTTTGCTTTTGGTTTTGACTCTGTTGCCGAGGCAGTGTCATGCTAACTTGGATGCCATCCATATCATGCTGCAGCTGTTGCTGCCTTTCCATGGCCTGCTCCACAACTGACAGGTCAGAGGACAGATGCATGTAATGTGCAGGGATGACCAGTGTGGGCACCATGCTGTGGTACATGCTCTCCTTCATCTGCTCCATGGAGTGACAGAAGATCAACTGGCCAGGCTGGGTGTTGACCGAACTGGCCCAGAGAGGGGATCCCCTGCTGATGCATAATACTCTGGAGGTTTGCTGTCCTGACTGTGGTCCTGATAGTGACCAGCAAATGGTGGCAAAAGTGGAGGTGGAGACGGTGGGTCTGACGAATAGCCCTGGTTGTCTTTAGCATTATGGTGATGGTATCTGCGCTCATCGGAGTCCTCAGCAGAGCTGTAACCTTTGCTATAATCGTCCTGTAGAAGCGGATTTCGAGTTCCTGAGTTTGAAGAGTGAGTGGCCTTCAATGGGAAGCTCTCTCCTCGCTTTGTGTCAGCATTCGTCCTGGAGTTGTGCAGCCTCTGGGTGGGGCCATGTCTGAAGAAGTCCTCTCGAGAGCTGTGGAGATCACGGTTGGAGGAAAGTTCAGATTTGATGCCGTCATGGTCACCGGCCGAGGACGCTGTCTCCACGTGTCCACCACTGATAAGATTGAGGTGGGAAGTGGATGTGCCCTGGTCTCTCTTTGAACTCTCCAGAGAGTAAGAGGGGTGCATTTTCCGACTATGGTGCCGAGGTTTCAGACATCGCCTCCTGGAAAAATAATACCAATATCTGTTAGCTATTATCCCACCAAGTATATAAAAATATAGAAAACATTTAATTTTTTTTGTTAACATAACTGCCAACTACAGATTTAGTAACAGTTGATATAGTTTAGTGTCTTGCTCAATCTTCCATGGGCTGCCCTCTACTAAAGATTTTTATAGGTCAACAAGAAGTTGTTCGTTTAAGCCATTAGTCGACTAATCTTTAATTACTTTATTTTTGAATTAAATATACACTGAGGAGAATACTAAACCATAAAGAGCGTTATAGGCATAAAATAGACCATTCCGCACTCAAGCGCACATAAACCTTGCTGCAAACCAATGAATGTGTCGAAAAAAAATAGCAAGGAGATATTTTATTTATTTATTAATAAACTATTGTTTATTATTGTATAGTCGGTGTCAGCTGCAAAGATAAAGTTCACGATGGTGATTTGCCATTTCCATCGCCTTTCCTATTTCATCTTCATTATGAAAAGCTTTTATTTGTACTAATCTACGGGTCTCGCAATTACCCCTTGGGGATAAATAAAGTTTTTGAAATGAAATGAAATACGGATTACATAAGCAGAAAGTATTTCTTTTCATTTTGAATTGGTTCGTTTAACAGTAGACATTTCAAGCTTTCTATAGATATATTTCCCATGTCTGACAGGGAAGAAGCCTGTACGCCGAGTTTACTTTTGTAAGTTCAGTTCACGGAGACTGAGATATAAAAAAAACGCATCCTATTTGTTTTCTTTATTTTATAAAAGCACAAAGTTTCTTGTTATTGTGAGTTTACACAAATAAAAGTAGACCCTTTACAGTTTTCAGAAAAAATGCAAGTGATCACGCCGACACCTCCATGTCATGCAGTAAGTGCACTATACTTTAGCTTCCAAACTCCACCCAAACACTTGAATATGTGCCTAATAATAGTGTATATTTATCTAGGTTAACGTAAGAGAGAGCAGCCATGTAAAGTTGCTACTTCAAATGATAAGCCATATTTAAAGAAATCAAATTTGACAAATCTTCTTTTTATATGTAATATTGTAGTGTTTATTATAAATGATTTATCCGTGCACTTCATTATTTTTTTAAAATTCATGTACCCTTGAAATCTTACATACTTAAATACATACTTTTCTCTCCCCATCGAAACGACCTCTCTCTCTTTTGGTCACGTGGAATGGCAAAAGGGTGCGGTCAGATCCGATGAGGGTGCGGCTATCGGTGCACTGCCTCTCAGAGAATCGCATTCAAATTGTTCACAACGCCCAACCTCCAACGATCCAATCAATTCCCGAAGGATGAAATCAAGCCCTGCCCTACATTTTTTCTAATTTCAGAAGCCGTTTCACTTGGATATACGTCACGACAAGGAAAAAACTCAACTTCCGTTGAGGATGAGGAATCTCAACTTCCGTTTCATGCCGACTTTAACGTTTGGATTTCCTGCCTCGACATACAGTAATTATCACAAAGAACCGTCATTAACAATCTGTTCCTCTCACAGACTTCGTAACTAGTTTTTTTTTCTGTGACTAACCGACTAATACAATTTTGGTTGACTAAGCCTCTTCTAGTCGACTAACTAGCAGCCCTAATTGATTTAAAACTTGCTATGGCGAAATATACAACTTTTTCGGGCAGACAACAAACATGCACACGGAGTGACAATACCTGCAGTAGTATAGTAGTAAACACAGCAGAATAAGCACTAGCAGGGCCATGGCACCCAGAATTGCTAGCAGGAAAATTGTGTGGTAGGTAGTGATGTCTCTCAGACCAGAGTTGTTCAGTCCTGTTCCTTAAACACAAAAACAAGTATTTTTATTTGCGCATTAAACAATTAAACCAACCATGTTTATCATTAATGTCATAAAAAGATGAAAATGGTTATTAAAAAAAAAATCTAAGATAAAAATCTAATTAGAAAATTAAGTATATCCTCAAAATGTCTCTTATTTGTCATACAACATAACATGTCATGTAACTGCTGCTGTCCTCACCTGAGGCAGAGGGAAATGCTGCAAGCCAGTATCCTAAAGTTGGAGCCACAAAACTCCATGTCATCTGAGTGCCCTCTTTTTTAATGTATCCAGCACCGCTTCTGATCCATAGACCTACAGCAAACCAGGACTTTATTACAAAATGAGCAGACATGGATAAATGCAATGAAATCTTGCTTCAGCGTACAGGAAAACCTCAATTTAATGTGAATGGGCAGTGTGCCAGGGACAGATTAGAGCCAAATCGTGCCAAATTACACACCCAATAGCTTTAATTCATTAAAAGGCATTTTAGGATCAGTCTAGGTTACCATTCAATATTCAAAATCACTCAGATAATGGAATATGGTACACCTAAGCAGGGCAGCGAGGGGCACATATTTGGCAACAAGCCCTAAGGCCAGACAAATGAGCACAGAGAGTTAATATGTTCTGACAGGGTGAACCCTGGCAAATACGATTTCAAATGTCTCCCTCCAATAAAGACGAAATGCTCACCCTTTGCTAGACTGGAGCATAAAATTGGATCTGTTACTATATAGTAGTAAAACAACAACAATAAAGTTAAATCATTAGTCACTGATACTTTTTTATTGTCTATTAAATATTACTTATTTATCATTTCAGATTTAACAGCTTTGTGCACAGCAGAATCCTAAGTACCAAACCCTGACACAAGCACAAAAACAGTCCCAGGCAGCTGTATGCAATGTGTAATTATGCACACTAGAAGGTGCTATATGTTCAGCTCAGCAGGGGCTTTCCCAGTAATACAGTAGTAAGCTCCTTGAAGTACCTTGTGCATAAGCATTCCCTGTCTCTGTATGGGCTACTTCCTCTGTGATCTGTCTCCAAAACAAACAGGGCCTTAGTAGTCACATGGAAAAACACAATGAATGTTTTCATAATCTGAAAACATTGGGGCATTCAGGGCCCCACCCCTTTTAGATAAAGCAGAGGACTGGGACTCAGCAGTCGGTGACATCATGTAAATTTGTGCTGTGTTAGTGTATGAGACTCAGTGACTAAGGGCTTTGGGTTGTGCTTTCAGAATGTTATTCACATTTATATTCCCAACATCCACGTTTCTACAGTCAACAGAGCAAAGTCTTCTTAGACAATACAGACTTTTGTAGTTCACAGCCACACACGTTCATCACATGGTCAAAGACACACTTACAGAAAGATTATATCTGCCCACACTCAAGAATACAGGATCATGTTCTGCAGAACTGACTCTTCTCTGGAACGCAGTTTTGGACCACCCCCACACATTAAATATTCAGTTTTTCCCCAGAATAGATAGACTTTTCCATATTCTTGTTACAGTTGTCACCGTTTTCTTTCCTTGGCTCTAAATCAAGTGCTTGTCTACCTTATCACTCATGTCTGAAAAATATCTAGACAAGAAGGAATCACAAACAATATATATACTGAGTATATATATATATATATATATATATATATATATATATATACACATATATATACATATATATATATATATATATATAAATAAATAAATAAATGCAATCTTGGTGAGCATAAGAGACTTAAAAAACTTTAAAAATCTTACCGACACCAAATTTTTCAATGGTAGTGCAAATAATTACATTATTTGTGCATTGTTAAATAATGCTAAATTTGTGTGAATATCCATCTAATATTAACAAAAAAGTCCTGTACTGTAGGAGGTAATAGTCTAGAACATCCTTTCAACAGACTTATCTGTCAGGGCAAGAGTCAAAGGAGGCTTTTCCAGGCCAACGGGCTGCCTTATTGCTTTGTGAATTGAATGGGGACCTCTTAATGAATCTCTTAAATGCATTGTGGGTCATCTTTAATTACTGTACTTATATGACCCACCAATACCAGTTCAGGAAAATAAGCTGAGAATGACATACATGCAATCACACATGGGAAAGGGACCAAGACGTAGTGGCACTGCATACTGAAATGGGTGGGTAAAAGTGGGAGCTGGGATTAGGTTGCCATAGACTAAGCTGCTTAGTTTAAAATCATTTGAGATTTCTCAGTGGAGCTAAGAGGCTCAATGAATCTTTTAACACACTTTAGGATAGATCATAATAAGCAGTCCAGACATTAGGGAGAAGAACTGAAAATAAATGTAACACAAAAATACCGGAAAACCTGGAATGACATGTGAAACTATATCAAGAGCAATGTAAGGGAAATTAAGACCTAAATGTACAGCCAGAAAGTGGGCCAATACCCTCTTTTAGTTGTATTGATTTTTCCACCAGAGCTGTTCTCTTTATTAAGCGGGCACCAGTGAAGGATCTAGGGAATTCTGCAAAGTTTGCCAGGTACTAAATCACATCCTGTTTTGGGAGCTGTGTCATGACAGGGTCAATGTCTGGAGATGATTTCTGCTTTATGAATTGGCAGGCTATTATCTATCCAATGTTAGAAGACTGGACAGCTTTCTTTAATTTGTACTGCACATTCACTTCACCTGCTCTCACTTTATCAGAACCTGCTTAAATAACTCAACTAAATTTGGAAAGTTAAACAGTCTTTCTCCATCTCCCCTTTACAATACTTTCTTACCTTTTCTCTGCTTCTTGTACACTTATTAAAAATGTACGACCCCTTCTTCCAAATGCTGCCTTAAGCCCTTGTGGACTTCCTGGAGGCTCAATTTTGCATGTACTATGACAAGGGTTTCTAATCCTGCCTCAGAAAAGTCAATGTCATACAGAGTTTAGACGCCAAGCTGCCCCAACACACTTGTCTGGATGTTTCTAGAAATCCTGAAGACATTGTTTTGTTGGTATACTTTTTGCATCAGCAAAAAGGGGTGCATCAAGAGAACATGGTGCCCTCTAAAGTGGGCGTCCATAATCACCCTCATCATTATAGTTTGATTCGTATAACTTGGATGAAATTGTCCATATACCAGTGTCCAAATTTACCCAAATTTTGTTACATTCTGTTTACCTGTTCTGTCCTCGAACCTCCAGACTGGGACACTGGTGGCAGTTTTGAGAGGAGAGTCAGAAGGAAGAGGGATAGAGATGTGAATGGCTTCTGAAACCTGGACCTCAGTGCCGTTGGGCCCAGTGAGCTGAGCACACATTGCAGCTAGTGCATTTAGCTCCACCCAGCTACTGTTGGTTCCTAAATCAGAAGTAATAGCAGAAAATGGATTACACTCCATTCACTCCATGGGTGGGGGGTTAATAGTAATGGCCGGAGAGATGGGTAACTCCACAGAAACATATCTCTTTGAAGAGGTGTTTGGATAATCTCACCTGTTGAGTTATTTTCCAAGGCGAGGGGGTAGGGGAAGCCCCCAAGCTCATATTGACTGCGGGAAGAGGTGAGCAATGCAGAGAGTGTGATTTGGGAGGTGTTTAGTGGTGGTCTGATGGCTCTTCTCTGAATCTGTACCAATGGCTGTCTCCGGGATCCTAAACAACAGAGATAAAACCTTTTTCTTTTTAAATGTATAGGTATAGTCTTTAGTGAGTAAGAATGGATTAGTCATATACCGAATTTATAGATTCTGTTTTTTGATAAAGAACCGAGTCATAGCTATTTCTCACATTATTTCACGTTATTGGTTCCTAACCCTAATAATGCTTTTGGGATTTGTTGTTTCCTGCATTCACTTGTGAATGCAGTTTTATAGGATTCAGTAACCACTTCCTTTAACCAGTGTTGCTGTTATAATGAGCAAGTGATTCAACCGCTCTGCTATGACCAGTCCTCTCTTGCCAGTCAGAAGGAGAAATTGTGGGGCATGATAATTCCAAGTAATTGCTAAAATACCACAAGAATATAAAGAAAATGTTTCCCAGAACTATAGAGTTCTTCAAAGTTTCCTGAAACATTTTACAATAATGATCCAAACTGCAGTAATCCCTTCCCCTCCCCCATTCGGCTTGCTTAGTCTGCGAGAGGCAAATAGAAAGGCCTAAAAATACAAGCGTGTATCTCTCACTGTAGGCTGTCTGCTCTGATTAGTGCTGGGTTAGCTGATCACTGATCGGCCCTGACATTCAGGATAGCGTGGCTGCAGTGTCAGTGCTTGGGGACTGTTTAAACCTGGCAGGCCATATTCCTTCTTTGTTGGTAACTGTTTTAGTAAAGTTATTTATTTACTTAGAAACTAATACAGTGCAAATCATCCAAATGAATCTCTAAAACTAAACCCTTTACTAATTCTCTGAGCATTTATCTTGAGCAACAGAAACAAACATGTATACCTGCATTTAAGACAAGTGTGAGATTCCGTAGGCTTTAAATGGTAAGGCTAATATGAGCCTACTCACAGTCTAACTTTAGGTTTCTGACTGCATAATCATGGCACTAGTAGCGATTTGCATCTTACATGATAAGGAAGGGTGCAACAGTGTCTGGCCAACAAAGCTTCCAATTCCGCTAGGATTGCACAAGGATTGGGCTGCTGATTGGTTGATCCCCTGTAAACCTGACACTGAAAACCAATGATTATGTAGTAAAAGAACGGAACAGTCTATTTGGGACTGATGCATTGCCAATCGGCAAGCCTCCTAAGGAGCTTGGGCATTATGAATTGCTTTGAGAATCCCCTTCATGTGCAGTATCATGTGGTTGGCCTCCTCTGATGGGGTCGTCCAGAAGAGATGGTTAGTGATTAACCTCACAAATGTCAGTTGGCTTCATGAACAGAATGAACATAACTATATAACTATATATGTGTCACAGATTTTCACATTTTCCAGGTTTCCTTTATTCTCTTTTAGTTGGGCAATTGGGCCTACTTCGAAGTGCTACCAGTTGGCCAAAACCTTTCTGGTTCAGAGGGGAGTGTTCACTAACACTCATCATTTTTAAGTCAGACAGAGAGCTAGATTGAGAAAAATGAATACCCATCAAGGAGTGAGCTCACCAAATAGATATACCACCGATGAATCACTAAAGTGCACTCCCCTTAACATTCACCAACCAATTTATCATTATTTCCATAACAAAGCCATAGATGATAGTAGCATCAGTTGGCTTTCTGTACTGAAGGCTGTTTGAATGCTATAGATTAGTACTGTTTATTAAAATCAATTATATTTTAATACTACTATTATTAATGAGACTCATTTGCCCCTCATTAGGGCCTGAGCACCAATGGTGAGAGGGCCCAATTGGGGTGCAATTCTCCTCTGGCTTATGAACCAACAGTGTGCGTTGTGGTCGTGTAATAACATTAATATAACATTATATACATTAATTTAGTTCATTTCCTAAAAATGAAGACATTTTCACATAGTTGTTAAAATATATTTTATATTAGTTTGTGATCAACATTAAATGGTATTAAAAATACTCATACCATGATTGATTTTGGTCATACTAACCACACATGGTAGCAGGTGAATCACTCAATAGCTATCTGTATCTCAATAGGCCCTGTGGCTGGAAGCTATTCATGAAAGCAGTTCTCAGGAGATTTACATTCAACTCACACTCCTGCTTGATTCTCACCAGTTTATTCTCTGAAAACACACTTCTCTCCTCTTTCACCCAGCCCCACTCTCTAGTCAAGGGAGTAATTTTTCATTCTTCATTGCACATGTTCTCAGTTACAGATGTGCTTATGCTCTTTTGTGAGAGAAAGACATAATGCCCTTGGCCACAGAAAGCAAGATACTAAATAAAAAAAGGTACAATGACTGGTTTATACATCTTAGTAAGGTAGATTTGACTAAATGTAGGGCTATATGAATATTTTGTTAATGGTTAATTATGATTAACAATATGTGATAAGATTTTAAAGTGCTAAATGTTTGCGGTTATTGCAAAAAATTCCTTTCAGGCGATTCAATAATCAGGAAAGAACTAAATAGAAATTTAGCTGCAAGCAGCCATTACCAGGTCCAAGCACAAAAGCAGACGACAAGACATGCAAACATGGCTGGGAGTTTCAGACCAACTGCAGCAAGGAACAATTAAATAAATTTTAAGATGGATTTAGGCAAAATGGCTGAAAAATCACGTACAGTAACTCAAAATATGATTTAATGGATTTTTTTATTTCACCAGTAGGTGGCGCAGTTGCAAAACTGATGTTATCAGAGTGAGGTGACAATGACACATTCAAAGTTTGGTGTCAAAATGTAAAAGCATTGCAGAGATAAAGCCTGAATATGCATTTTGGCAGCATGCCTCAAATTTCATGCTGTGATATACAATACGAAATCCGTAAATTTTAGTCAGAGATGATACAATTCGATTTTGGTGAAAATCTGACAAATGGTCTAGGAGGGGATTGAAAAAGTAGGTATTGAAAGAAAAACAGGATGGTGGGCAGGAAATTCAGCCAAATAGGGCAAACTTGAATGACTAAATTCAAATGACCTATGTTTCCAAACTTCTGACGGTGGTTTCGTCTCAATCGGACTAGCAGTTTCGAAGATATCTGCAAATGGTACAAACAATATGCCAAAACCTGGCAAGTCTGGTATCGTTGGACTCGGCAAGGATTCAGAAGTCTAATGAGATGACTCCCGTGAACATAAGTCAACCACAGCCAGAGTTATAAGCATTTGAAAATTGTATTTTACCATTGGTGGCGCTGCGAAATTTCTCAGGCTCCTTCAGGGCAACGTACTGATGACCCATACCAAGTTTATAACGATTCATTCATGCGTTCAAAAAAGACAGCATTTTAGCACATTGCTTGTGATAACATAAACCAAGTTTGGTCTGAATACAATTAATTGTTGCGAGATACAGCCTTATGTCTGTTTTCGCAAGCGCTACAACGGTTTGTCGAAAAAACTTGAGTTCTATAACTCTTAGTTGGCAATGCCTAAAGATGATCTGGTCCAATTTTGGTTAAAATCGGACAAACCGTCTAGGATGAGTTCGCAAAAGGACAATTCAAAATGGCGGACATATTTTTATGACGGAAAATGAATTGTCATAAGCTCAGAAAGAAAAAAGAATTATTACGACTTATACAGTTCAAAAGTTATTGGCATAATATGAGTGAAACTTTGGACAGGTGGTGGCGCTAGAGGTAATGAGATAGAGACACCAGAATTGGTGTATTTAATGTTGGGACTGTCCTCTATGGGCTGCCATAGATGCCCAGTCGACGGAATAATAATAATAATAATAAGAATAACGAAACAGATTCAATTGGTCCCTCCGCACCTTCAGTGCTTGGCCCCTAATAAAATGGGTTTGCATATTGTAAATGTAATTCATTGTTGTTGTGAAATGCACCTAAAGATATCCAGATATACAAACAACAATGATATACAACAATGGCTTTCCAAAACATTCAGATTCACCATTTATATGAGCATGTTTCTTTCTAAAACAAACCCTAAAGCCCAAAACAATTGAGTGACTTCTTTTCAGGCTGGTATGCTGTGAACACAGAAATCCACCCACGCTATGGCTCAGAGTTTATGCTGTTTTAGTCTGTACATCATTGACTCACTTTCATAAAAAATGCTCAGAGAAAACATAAACCGACTCTGCAAACAAACACACAAGAGGTGCATGTTTGAGCAAAACAATAAAAGCATTATATTGTGCATGAATTCGTTCTCTAGATTCAGGGGACATTAACAAGCTCTTCAAAACATTAACATAAAATTTAGTGGTCAGACAGCAGCAGAACCCAATTGATAGACTAGCAGATTTCAGATCAGGTTTTACATGACACATTCCTCCCACATAACAGAGACCGATATGCAACACTTTAATAACCCCTCCTCTTTCCAAAAGCACATTCTACTAGCACTGCCAAAGTTGCCATGGTAATGTGTTTTGAGGCATGAAAAAAAAAAAAAAAACGCCAATGTGAGTCCTGATCTCCCTCTACTTCCCTCAGAAAGCACCATGTTATTATCTGAGGCTGGATGTACTGTAATAGTACATAAATAATCATAAAATAACATGTTTGAAGTTGTTTTACATTTGAATATAGTTGTTTTATTGACTGATTGTAAACTGTTGAAATTCCAAAACTGCAGTGCACACTTACAATAACAACAGGTTGTTATAGTGGACTGGTTATAGTTATCACTAGTAATCGCTCTTGGTGTGAAGTTTTCAGTCAGGTACAAAAACAATACTTTAATTGGTAGAATTGGTAGATTACTCAAGGAATTTACACTCTTACTAAAATGTCTAAATCAGACTGCAAAGCCAGTTTTTTTTTTTTCTGTGCTGGGCCCAACAAGTTGCCCATTTATCTCTGGAAGAGCTTGGAGACACTGATGGTATTCTACAGCAGAGAGCCTCTCTTACTAAATGTGAAAAGGGAACGAGAGCAAGCTGTTGGCTTGTCAGCAGAAGAGGGAATGGGAGGACACTGCAATATTTGAGTGCATGTAACTATAATCACGGATCACCCCCCCCCCACACACACACACACACAGCTACACAGTCCCTTTATGCACAGAGAGATCGAGCTCATTAAGTTGATAAGAATCAGGCAGAAAGAGATGTGTCAGGATGCCTACACACACATACAGTACACAGAAAAAGAATGAGGATATGCAGAGTTCTGATATTCAAGTTTGCATGAAGCACAATTCATCATGCTTAGTAGTCCATTGGGTAAAATCACTTCCCATCCAGAAATCTTTCAACTAAAAGTCACTTTCCCAAACCACAACCATAATTTGAGCCATTGCACTCCTCATTAAACACCTGACTAGCACTGCAAAACACAAAAGCCACCCAGGCAACAGTTTCTCTAAATCTTCCTTATGTTTCCAGAAGAAACAACCACCTGCCAAAGCAAATGTGTCATTTGATCATGTTTGTAAATCTTAGTGGACGTTTATTGAGCGTGGAACGTGGTGAAATAGCTTGTAGACACTGCATCCAGTCTCAGTTTAATTGGATATGCTTACTGGCAGCTCTTGAGATACGAGACTATAGTGTTAGTCTGATTATTTAAACGACCAACTCAGCAGTTCCACACATCTGCACATGTAAACACTGCAGGATGTGTGTGTGTGAATCAATGGTGCTGCTTTTGGATCTCAAATTCCAAGCTAACCATGTGGAACAGAGCCTGGCTGAGTCGAAACACAGTTTCAGACAGGAACTGTCTCACTACCTACAGGAAAACTGTGGTGCTCAAGTGGGTAGTACAGGTTTAAGTCCAAACTGGGATGCCTTTTTCTCCCTAGTAATTACCTTTTTATAGTACTATAAATAGAAAAACTGTGGTGAATTTATTAAAAAGAGTTGATTCTTAAAGGCTACGATTAAAGATATTAAAGAGCTTACCCCAACATTTTAACTTTTTCACCATCATTTCTTTCCAAACCTTTAAGTATTTATTTCTTCTACTCAACACAAAAGATAGTGTGCAAAATATTGAGAACCAATCAACATTGGAGCCCATTGACTTCCATTGTAATAATAATAATAAAACAAATATAAAAAAGTGGGATATTTTTCCAAATATCTTCTTGTATGTTTCACAGAAGAAAGAAATTCACAGAGCTTTGGAATGACATAAAGGTGCGCAAACGACAATAATTTCCATATTTAGGTTAAACTATCCCATTAAGGAAAAAACAGAACTCACCTGGAGAACCCAACAGTAACTGCACAACATCGTCATATAGTAGGAGAGTGGCCGGTCTCTGGGGAAGTAAATATAGACTTATGGAGGCGTATACTGAAACACAAGTGAGAGAGAGAGAACAGAGGATAAGTACACTACTGTTCAAAAGTGTGGGGTTAAAAAAAGATATTAATACTTTTGTTCAGCAAGAATGCATTAAATTGTAAAAATAAGTATAAAGTATACACATTTATAATGTCACAAAAAGTTTTCTATTTCAAATAAATGCTGTTCTTTTAAACATTATATTAATCAAAGAATCTTGAGAAAGGTTGATCATAATAGAGATGCACAAAACAGTTGCCGCTCATGGAGTGGATTCCACTCACTTATACACACAATGGGTCTCATTCATGAAACACGAGCAGAACAAATGTTTTTGTAAATCGTGTGTAAAGTGGTTCTGGCGTAAATTTTCGGACTCATAAAAATGTTCGTATTTTCCAAATGTTAGTTGGAACGCAAGAAATCTACACCTGCTCCCAGCCACGCGCTAATGGTACGCTTAACATCCGAGTGTTTTGCTCATTAATAAGGCTGCATTTTAATTCACCTTAATCGGGTACATATTTAAACAGCATTCTGGAAAAAAAAATATTATATAGTAATTACATACGGTTTTCCTTTTTACTTCTATTATGAGAGCCAGTATAGCAGATCTGGTGATCGATGGTGGTCCTTCTCCAGTTTGAATATGATTTTTCCGAAGTGAACTATTTCGTTCTTTGCTGTCAAGCTTAATGTCAAACCATTTTCTTCTCACCTCTGGGACTGTTCGATTAACAGATGAAACTCCATTAACTGCATCAGTAATATGCTGCCAAGCTTCTTTTTAGGACCTGATTGGCCACTATGTATGCTTGAAAATAAAATTGGCGTTTTGAATGAACTTCTGATAATAAAACTTCAATTTCTGCATCCGAGAAATCTTTCTTTTTTATTCGCATTCATGTGATTATATGCATATATATATAGATGTCAGTCAGATATAATGGGCGGGATTTATGGTAATTGAGAATAAACATGCACGCGCATCCCATTTACGACTGGTTGGAATTCACTAACACACATTTCACTATCACATCTGACGTTTACAAAGTGTTTGTGAAACAGAAGAGTTTTCAGGAAGGTCTCTTTACGCACAAATCACTCACATATTTGCTCGTATATTTACGAATGTTTCATAAATGAGACCCATAGTTTATAATTTATATACATAACAATAAATTAATCATACGGTAGTGTATTTACATATAGATGTAATTAATATACATTAGATTGTCCATATGCATGTCTCAAGAGAAAGTTCATTCTACTTCATGCTGCATTAGCTCAGCACGACAAACTTCTGAATCGGTACTTAACCTTTTGTTAGCTATTTGTATGCTATTTGTCCATCCACATGTCTATTCAAATCAGTTAATCTTCCACTGTCTCATTTTCAGGAATCATTTACCCTGGAGAGCACAATGATGTTGTTTTTCCTGTAATATACAGTAGTTTCACCATATGTAGCTGATTCCTCACAGGTGACATGACTCAGGCACAGTCAGTTTATTGCAACACAGCAGGAAACTGCGTTCTCGCTTCAAATAAGCCTTTGATGACAGACACCATGTAAAACCTGACAAAATCTGAGATAGCCCTGCAGCTATATGTCTTCCTGTCAAACACTTCAGCTCTGTTGCCATTCAGTGGATCAGTTTTGGATCCATATTTTGTCCAGAGGACAGACTACTAAAGATGTAAAAACCAGAGCCTTTGACATATGTGAAGTATGAGAAGTATAAAATAAATGTTACCCGTTGGCATGCCAACATTAAATGTTTCTTAATTTAAAAGTATTTTAGAGTAATCTAACTTTGTCAGCTAATCTGAAATGTACTGAGTGCTCCTCTACGGGCAGGAGGACATATGCTGGAAGTACTCCAGAAGACTGCTGCATGCTGGGAGCAGAAATCCTCCGTGTCTCTTTCCCATCTGCTATGGCACATTGACAACCCTGAGCTCAATGTTTTCCAGTGTTTATTTAATAAAAACATGATTTTATTCAAGCTCTTCAATGTAATGAATGCTCTTAGGATTATTAGCAAAAAAAACTAAACAAGTTTGATTAATTGCTACAGTATAAGGAGAATGTAGCAGGCCACCAAAAGACATTAGGTGTCAGTAGAATGCATTTAGATTTTCCTGAGATCAAGAGAGCTTGTCACATGACACAGGCGATTCATGCACATTTACACCCATGCAGTACACAACACAGATGCCCTGAATAGTAGTGGCTCTTCTCTCTTTAATATTCTCTGCTTGGTAGGTATGTGAACAAAATAAAGGGAACAACAACAATACTGCCCACACTGCATTATCTAGAAGCTAAAAGAAAAGTGTGTATGAAGTGTGGGAGGGTATTGCATGGGCATTGAGTGGTTTCATTTTACATCATTTATAGTTACCTTCTGAAGCATTGTGACGACACTTAACAAATTCATACACCCTGGCTTTGATAATACAGCATTCACTCAGAATAATGTATAGAGATGCAGAATGTATTAGTACAATATCTGGTATCAGCCATGAGAGAGTCATCTACCGAGCGTCACTTTATCTTTTATCTCATTTTATCTTTAATTTATTACCACTGGTAAATGTTATCTTAAGACCGAATCTCAAAATAAATTTCATTTTTCATATTTAATAATGTTGTGGCGTCTACATCGACTTGTAGCATATAAAACAACATATTTTAGATTTCAGTTTTACTTCAAATATATTTAAAGACAAAAGAATATGGAATTTTAATATCAAGCAATTGTAATTAAAAAAAATTATGAGCTGACCTTAATTGGTGTCAGTGTGAACACTTGTTTAATAGATCAATTAATAGTGACCTGTTCCTTTAAAGGTGCCATATGGAATAATTGAGGTAAAAATATCCCAAAAATGAGCTACACACAGAAAGATAAGTGCAATGAGAAGAAATAAGTGCAATGATGTCATTAAAAAACTGAAAAGTTATAGTGTTGCCGAGATATAAACCTAAATTAGCATGCTAAATTACTAGCCCCGGCCCGTCAGGTGTCGTAATACAGTTTCGGCCATGGGAGGTGGTATGCGGGCGCGCAACATTACCACCAGCCAAACTGCAGTACACGAGTAAGTCGCGCTGGCTTATGTGTGTACTTGAACCTGATGTCAGTCGTGTGGAAATACCGGGAAATACAGCCCACTACTACATTTCAGTTCAGGGAAGAGTTCAAAAAATGATTGGTCGACATTATGCATGAGGAATACATTTTGGTAAGTTGTAGCATACTGTATCTTTCAACAGTGTTCATGTTCTTTTTCGATTAGCTAGTAGAGATGATCGGTTCACGTGCGCAAGGGATCTGTGGTGTAACATGTACAAGCGCAAAACGGCATTGTTGTTGAATTGCGTAATAAAATTGACAGAATCTGAGAGCTTAACTAACCTGCTTGCTAAGTGTCAATTGCGTGTGTCTCATGGTGAATTCGTGAGAGTTGTCAGCTCTGAATGGCGCTAGCTTGATCAACATCAGCCAATGCTGTCTGTCAAATTAATTCAAACTAACAATAAAAGTGTAATATGAACAAAACGAATACCATAAACTTCAAATAATTGCCCAGGCTTTTATTTTCCCATATCGTGGAAATGCACCAGCTTGTTTTTGAGACAGGCGTCTATGAGACGGTCTTCATCATTTAGTGTTGAGATGTTGTTCATTGAGTCTCTGATCTCTAAAAATCTCCAAATGCTCCACGTGAAACTGCGGTTTTCCAACCTCTTACTATCGTGTCAAATGATTTGAATAATATGTGCGAGAAAGAGAGAGCAAAACAGCGCTCGTTTGTGTTGTTTGAAGACGTGAGAGTGCGCGCAGCCGCGGCACAACTCAATTTCTGGAGGTATACTGCCCCCATCTGTTATGGCATATGGAATATGATTTGATTTTATATGCAAGATGGCACCTTTAAATGCTTTGGGGTCGCTCCAGATAGCCTCAAGCTATTATTCTCTTGTTATATCTCATATATTTATTAAAACCTTATCCACACAGACGTGTTTCAGCCAAAGCCACGCGTCTGCGGGGACATGGTATTAATAAATATATGAGATATAACTAGAGAGTGCGGATTTTCATCATTATTTAATTACCTTATAACTCTGCACCCATAAACGGTTTGGGAGTTGAGCGCACCTATTCTCAGCACTCAAGTTAATATTAGCATGAATTGAAAGACACAAACCCCAAATGTGAAATAGGCTCTTTAAAACCAGTAAAATATAATTATTCAAGTTAAACCAAAATGGACTAAGAGAGATAGGCCAATGGAGGAAAGAACAAGTGTTCCCAAGAATCCTGACTTCAGTTGATTTAATCTGAGCCGCAAGCAACTGCCTCATCACTCCAAGAGAATGACTCTCTCTCCCGAGTTTGCGTGACTCACACAGATTATCAGAGTGCTGCAGGGACAGTTAAAACTCAATGACACAGTAGATTTTTTTTAGAAACCCTTTTTCAGCATGGCTAAGAGACGAAATGGAGGAGGAATAAGGGGGCAGATATTTTGGTAACCAAACGGATAGAAGTTGGTGTACAGACCAATGCATTATTATCATTCAAATGACTGGCATCAGGTCATTTTGACACTGCTGGTCATGCAATTCATCTGCCCTGCATTAAAACAACCATACCGATTAAAACATGAGTCTGCCAATTAAAATGATTTTAACCACTAGTACGATTATAACCATCACAGGAATATGCTGTTAGCAAGCCACATGCAGATGTAATGAACAGGGACTGAATGATATATACATTGATGTTATAACACTTTTTTTTAAATATTTGATATTAACCTATTATATACTATAATATACATCATATTAATAATATAATTATTTCTTTATATACACAAACAAAATGACCAGCTTTAACAAATGTTTTCAAATGTTGGCAAAATGTATTCCTGATCTTCAACCAGAAGGAACTGGATGAAATCAATCCACAATCTGACTTGTGATGCAGCCAGAAATTAAATTTTCCGTCTGCATCATTTTTCATTTTTGGGTTAACTAACCCTTTAAACCACACCATGTTCATTCGTCTGACCAGAAGAGAACTGGCCCTGGAAGACTGGAAGTTGTTTTTTTTCTCGATATTGTCACCGTTGGAGCATGGGTTCCTTGTATCTGTCACCTTTTTTGCCTGCTTAGTTGGGGACACTTAATATTCCGTAATATTATTAACTGACTGCGCTAACACAACTGGAAGAGAACCGAACTGAGCTGGATGATGATATCACCATTTTCTTGAGAGCTGCTTTATAGACATTATTGGAAAACCGATGGACTTCCACAGTTTTTTAAATGAACTGAATCAACATTGAAATAATTCAACAGAATAATGACTGTTTAAAATTGTCTAGAGCTGCTTTACAGCAGAATTTAATTCTGTTTGCATCATTGCATCATCTGTATTGTATAAAGCGCTGTATAAATAAAGGCGACTTGACTGATAAAGTGGCGGGAAACGAGTTGTCCTTCTGGCCTGCATGCAAAAACAAACACACAAGCAGGCCTGAGAGTAGTTGAACCTAAGGATGGGACGGTATGAAAATCCATATCACGATTATAGTGTCCAAAATTATCGCGATTATCAATATTATCACGGTTTTCTTAAAATTAGATGAAAGTGTTCATAAAGAACTGATGCCTACACTACAAAACATTTCAACAAGTTTTATAAATGAAAATCAACAAACAACAAATAAACAAGCAGCTCTATGCAGTTTTTTTAAGCAAGATTCTATTCTATAGCATTTCCTTCTTTATAATGCCCGTCGTCAATAGCAACGCATAATTACACAGTACACATCAATATCACAACGGACACACGCTCGTTTCATTCAAATACAACTTGCCGGCCGTCTTCAGTCTCCAGTTTTTGATTGTTTTGAAAATGAAATCAGAGTTGATGTATTGTTTACAGAGTTTGATAATACTGGTGTGATCATCTTGTCTGGACGATTGTTTTACTAAATGAATTTATAAACGGGTAAGATTTAAAACATTAGCTAAACTCATTATCAATTCAATATGTCCCCGTAATTATGTCGTAAAAATAAAATCGGTGTTATACGTGATGTATCTATACATTACTATCTCTTAAAACTTCACTCTTAATAATAATCTTAGTAGAAGATGTTTGTTCATCGGCTCAAAGACACTTGCTGCAAAATTTTCTTCGTGGAAGCTTCACTTCTATTTCAAGTGAGTGACAAAATGTTTAAACTCAAAACAACATTTCGTGCCCAATTGTTTCTCAGATGTAGTTTTGGTATTGAGGTCAAAGTTAACTTGCCTTGCGTTCACCATACAACAGCGGGTGATGGTTACACAAGAAGATGACTCGGCAGATTTTTAATGTTTCTTTTGGACAGTGACTTTTTGTTCTGCAGACAGGGTGACTGTCCTCGATCAAGTTTCCCTCAATACTTTTGTAAATGCCTAACTATGACCACACCCCAGATTTGTTCCTCTTAAAAGGCTGAATCTCCCAAGCTCGGTCACTGCCGCCATTCCTTCTCAAATAGTAAACATTGCGTGCAGCGGCGGCTGCGTCAGACTGGCCGTCAGGAATTACAGTGAGTTATTAAAATCGCGATAATCAAACACGGTTTTAATGATAATTACATTTTAAACGATAATACTAACCGTCAGTATATTTTATCGTGGAACCGGTTCATCGTCCCATCCCTAGTTGAACCATAATAACAAAAAAAATCCCTAAATAAATCTTATTTCAAAATTGTGAGCTTGTGGGAAAATCTCTATCAATACCAATCTCTACTTACCAACTTTTTGACTTTTTTCATTTTGTACAGTTGATTGGTCTTGCCATCAATACAATGAATATATCTTACATTTCTAATATCACTCAGACTTTGGGCATAGTATTTTAATCTCTAATTGATTCCTGTAAATTGATCTGTAGAGTTTAAACTTTGTCTAATGGCAAAGGGACTGTATCCAATTCAATTAATCCATTTACTTCCTTTCTTCCGCAACTTCGTTTCATCAACACCAGGGTGTCCAGACCTGCTCCTGAGGGATCATTGTCCTGCAGAGTTTAGCTCCATCTAGCCTCAACACACCTGTCTAGAGGTGTCTATTATGCATTGTGGGACCATTATTCGCTTGTGCAGGTGTGTTTGATTGGGGCTGGAGCTAGACTCTGCAGGACAGAGACCCTCCAGGACCAGGATTGGACACCCCTGATCTACTATGCCATGATTTTTGAAGCATCTCCTAATTTGGTGTGACTCAATGGGAATGTGTGCAATTCCCCCCCCAAGAGGCTAATGTCATCCTAAATATGCCTTCATTCACCAGCCCGGCAGGTCTAGCACAACATGGAGCCACATTTGCTGGCTGTCTCCATATCTGTAACCCCTCTGGCTAAGTGGCTTCCAGCTGCTCGTACAGACAGCTTTATGCTGAAATACATGATTTCACTGCCTCCCCTTCCCCAGAGGTCTGACCAGCATAACTGGGTGGGGTTTGGGTGGAAAGAGGGGTGGAGGAAAGCATGCTGTTGTGCAAACAGAATTAAGCCAATCTTAGAGCAAGAGAGTCAAAAGAGGACACGGCCTTCCGGGGCCGTCTCCGAGCAGCTGCTAGGTATCACAACGCGGGCCGGCACGCTCCACACCCCAGTGAGTGTTGTTTAACATTCCTGTCCATTTGTGTGCAAAGCTCCATCTGGATTATAGATCTAGATGGTTAATCTAAATAATAGGACGAAGCCAACAGATCACAAATCACTCGTCAGATTCGGAAAGTTCACTGAGGCCATGAGCAAAAAAGTCACCATGTTAACAGTTGCAGTCGATTCAGATTCGATTAGGATTCAGAGGGCTGTATGCATGCAGTTAAGAATTTTCAGCTAACTATATAGGCTATACTATAGCTTCAAAACATACAATCTAATAATGTGCAGCACTATTTTGACATATCAGATGTTTGTCCTCACTGTCTAATCCCTTACAACATAAATGACTACATTCACTTTGGGTCATGAAAGCAATTTGAGCTGCAAGTGGATTCTGTGGTTAAAAAACAAAACTTCATAATCGATTCAGAATTGCTGAGAGAACCCTAAATGCATCTGAGAATCTAATTTTTTCATTAATTACTGACGAAGTCATTAATAACTCACCCCCATGCTGTACCAACCCCGTAAGACCTTTGTTCGTCTTCAGAACAGAAATTAAGATATTTTTGATTTAATTTGAGAGGTGGATCACTGCTACATAGGCTACTAAGGGATCGAAACTTGACGGCCCAGGAAGTCAATGAAGAAAATGTTTAAATATTCCATGTGACAACAGTGGCTCAAGTATAAGTTTATCAAGCAACAAGAATACTTTTTCGCTGCATGCACGAGAACTGCGATCTTCAGTAGTAGAATAAGAGTGCAGTTCTCACACATGCGTCATGGAAATCTCTTGAACTCTCGTCTCAGGCCTACAAGGAAGCAATGGAGTAGTCGAATAAAGTCGTTATTTTTGTTTGTTTTTTCGCCACTGTTGTCACATGGAATATTTAAACAATTTCTTCAATGACTTTTTGGGCCGTCAAGTTTCAATCCCTTAGGCAGCCTATGTAGCAGTGAGCCACCTCTCAAATTTAATCAAAAATATCTTCATTTGTGTTCCGAAGATGAACAAAGGACTTAATTTTCATTTTTGGGTGAACTAACCCTTTAATCTAGATAGAAGCCAGAAACCTTTTAATCTACAGTAAAATGCTTCAACTATATCCTTCATTTTTAATAAGGGATTAACATGATTCCAGAGAAGCCCATATACACTAACAGGTCTTGCTCTAACAGTTTTGACAGGAAGTCCAGTTAATACTCGAGCATTTCAGAATGAAACTGAATACTACTCGGTTTCTAATAATAATCTACAGGCTTCCCCTAAAGCCTTGTTGACACTACATGATTTTAAAACGTTGGGCTGAACTGTGCATTTCACACTACATGACTTGCTCTCAGTGAAATGAGTGGAGTGTTCAAGTTGTTTAGCTGTTCACACCACACAACACAACGTGATTGATCAACAACAGGAGGTAACTCACTGCACGAGTTGACAACGCACTACATGGAGATACACCCACGATCGGATGACAAGAGCAAGCTGTTTCAGTACTATGGTACAGTCTAAATCCTGAAAATAATCAAATAAATAACGAGTTGACAACAACTCTGTCACCCAACGATTCTATCTTGTCTACAAACCACGTTTTGTCACGAAAAACCACGCAATAAAACGAACCAGAAATTACGCGAAACAGCACGTGCGCCTATACCCAGCGAAGAAGAGAACACAACACGCGAATATGGACGTCAGACAGAAACTAGTGCTGCACACTGTTTGCACGACGATCTGCTCTGAGAAAAAAATGCAAAAAAAAAAAAAAAAAGGTTTACCTGGTGTCCTCAACCCATGCCTTGCTCTGATTGGCTGTACTCATGACATCACTGAGGTTGAGTTGCGTGACGGCTCTGGATATCTAGCAGGCTAGATATTAGGGCTGGGCGATAAAACGATAAAGATAATTATCGCGATAGAATTTTTCTCGATAAAACGATATCAAGAGGTCGATAAATGTTCGATAATGTTTATACGCCAAAAGCGGAACGAAACTCATTTGAACAGCACGCGCCACACGGAGCATTTATCCGTCTCGGCTCAAAGTCCAAACGGCCGCGCACTGAGCGCAGCGCGAGCTCACGCACACTCGCACTCTGATCGTCTCCCTCACAAGATCCAGTGAGAAGCGCTTGAGATCAGTGAAGAACACAAATGTCAAGTTTAAACCAGTTTAAAGGCAGATGAAACATCGCTGACAAAAAAGAGAAACACTGCGTGCAACGATGCAGTCAGAATCTGAATTGATACTGAATCAATTTAGCCTACCATGGATTTACTGTAAGGTTAGCCTAGTAATATTAACTGCACCATGAAATGTGGGATATACACATATTGAATTGTATAATATTAGTAATGTAGACAATGTATTAAATGACTAATGGAATATAAGTACAGTA
Organism: Hybognathus amarus; assembly: GCA_030378365.1. Taxonomy (NCBI): domain Eukaryota; kingdom Metazoa; phylum Chordata; class Actinopteri; order Cypriniformes; family Leuciscidae; genus Hybognathus; species Hybognathus amarus. Next base: position 380,221 of record JAQIUQ010002155.1, read on the forward strand.
TTTAATAATGTATTTAACTGTTTGGCTACTGTTTTTCATTCAAATACCACAGAAACCATAAAGTTACGCCATAATAGTGAGGTGCTAAGTTATAGGCTATACCTGGTTTTATCTGTGGTTATGATCTAAATGCATGAGACTGGATGAACAATGGTTAATTTTAATACAACCCAAATAGTCAGAATACTACTTTTTACCAAATAAAAATGTGGTTGTTACATAAAAAAAAAACAGATGTTACTGTTTTTGTTAATGAACATAAATTTAAATAGTCGTTTAAAACACAATTAACACTCTGTTTTATACAACTTTCACTTAGGAGCAAAAATCTGCCTTTAAACTTGAAAGAAATAAAGATTTAACATATATCTTGATAATTATCGATATCGACTGATATAAGAAAAATTATCGTGATATTTTTTTGGCCATATCGCCCAGCCCTACTAGATATTTTTCTGGGCTCGGCGACGCGTCTGCGAGGCTTCTGCGAGGCTTCTGCGAGCGTTTTCGGCTCTTTCATACTGAGAGATTGGCAAGCGTTCATCACCCGCTAATCCCCGCAATTTGCACCCCATAACACGCGATAAAACCCTGACCTGTTGGCGAGCTCAACGATTTGCAAATCGGGCATAAATTGGGCTTAAAATCCTGTAGTGTGAACTTGGCTGAACACAATGTAGAAAAAGTTCAGTCTTCCAATAGCACAGGAAGTACTCACGCGGATGCGGCTGGCATGCCAGGGTGCTGAGTTAGTGACAAATCCATGCTTTGATGCTGTGACGATGACCCACGTTCCTGGCCGGTACAGGAATGTAAGTGTGACAATCCCATCTCCTCCAGCAAGACTGGATGCTAAGATGCTCTGGTTTCCACACACCTGAACTGTGGATTCCTTTAGGGGTGACAGGTCGCTGTTATCGGAAGACCTGGACTTTAATCAGCACCTCTGTGAAAACAAGAATTAAAGGCTTTTTAGAAAAGGACATGGTTTTTCCAACTTTCTTCAGTGTGTAATGTTGCTGTTAATAAGGCCTTTGCTACATTACAAAGCACAAAGTCCCTCAAAAGGGAGTTATTCTCTGTATCAGCAAGCACTGTTTTTAAACTCCCAGTAACATCTTGAGTTTCACAGTATTCCTCACTTAAACTAAAAAGGGGCGAGGCCTGGTTAAGTTGTTTTAGTGTGCTGAAACTCGCGGTTATGATAAGGGGTGTTCGGAACACACTCGAAGCTTTATATATAGTAACAAAACAGTGGTACTGAGAGAATGGGAAGATAGGAGCTGCAACAATGTAAAATATGTGAAAAATAATGTTTAAAAACAAAACATTCAAGCATGAAAACCTATTCCTAGTATACCTCAAAAACAAAGAAGTAGTCCATGTGGAGTAGTTCAAATGAGTAGCACTGTTTCATTCCACTTTTGACGCATAAACATTCAGATCGAAAATGTACCGAACTCTTGGAATCTTTTTGTCGAGGAAAAATATATTATAATAATTATCTTTATTGTTTTATCACCCAGCTAGGTTCCAAATCTCACTGTCCCCCAATCAATGATTTCCAGTTTTACGTTCGTCAGACCATCTTTTCCTTTCTAATTGATTGATAAGTGGTAAACTGGACCACAAACAAGCCACACAAGACCACATCTGTGTATTATACTAAAATTGTCAAGTCTTAATGACCTACACATTCACTAAAAGTTTTCTTAGAACCTCTAGACCTAGTGACCTCCACTGAACAAACAACATGACTATGTTTAGAAGTGTCTGTCCTGATACGACACGTGAAATACTCTGGTTTGTTTACATTGAAGACCAGCACGGAGTGCAGTTAAGTCTCTACTCAGTGAGCCGAATTGTCTGCCACCATGTTCGATTGACACTGGGCAAATGCAGCAATGCTGTCTGGTTTAGTTCCTGGACATGTGCTTACTGTTCGAGACAGATGACCTGGTTCACCCATAAAATTTTTACAAGCCAGTTAGAGACATGTAAACAGGCCAGGGAGATGGCAAGTCTTTGCCCTGTTTTTTGGAGATCTGGGTACACAAGGTTCCTTCTGGATTCATGAAGTTGAAAATATTGTAAATACATTAAAATGTAGTTTAAGTTTCCATTTTTTTCCCAGCAAATATATTTTTAGTAACTCAACTTTTTACTTTAAAAGTCACGTTTTCCAACCTGAACCACATACCAAAGTTTGCTTTGCTTTCTGTGCACGCGTGCATGCTGCAGTGTCCTTCAGGACGTCTCATTCTTTTGATTCTAAATGGGTCAATTGATGCATGTTACCATGGATACTTGGAGATGTCAGCAGGCTAACTGTGGGAAAAAATGGGTCCCTGCATTTCCTGGTGAGGGGATACAAGTTCGGTTCAGAAAATAAGATCTGTTAAGTTTGTGATGGGCTGTAGATCTAGATGCACATCACAGATTAGGGGTGGGAGATATGATCAAAATCTTATATCATGATATGAGTAATTTTATTTGACAATAACCATGTATATCACAATAGTTATTTTTGCTTTAAATAAGATTGATATAAAAATGTATACCATTTGAAATTTCTAAATTTCATCACCAATTTCAATATCACAAAAATAGGCATATTGCATAACAAAAAAAAACCTTAATGAAGAAAAGTAAACAATCAGTTATTAAATACGATCATCAAAGAAACAAATTACAAGCAATAGAACAAAAACTACAGAATGAAAACACACAAACACACACTTCATTTGTGAAGTTGTGCATTTATAGTAAGAAATCAGAAATACAACATAAATTAAATTAAATGTATTAATATATAAAGTTAAAAAAGTGATTCATTCAAGAGCAGTGAGAGATTTTATTTGTCTTTTGTTCTTTGATTAACATTAATGACAGACGGGAGCAGGTTTATTAGGCTGGTGTCACTTTAAGAGTGAAAGCATGCATCCAATATACCGTTACATGTGTTTGTTTTCTTAACAGTTTACTTTCATTTAAGACATAAACGACTGTTTAGAAGGATAATTGCAAAGGCATTTTGACACATACGTGTGTGTTTTTGATGAGTTCAAACCCACTAAGGCGCCAAAAATAACTTGCATGCTCTATGAGCAGTGGCTTCATATGTGTGCTTCTCTAAGATAATAATAGTGACTGTTTAGTTTGATGTTACCTGTAAAAGAATACCTGCTTAATAATTATGCACATCTGATTATAAGATTTTCACTTCCAGCCAGCATTAATTATATAGACCTATCAATTATATATGAAATTAATATTAGTTATTGTGGTTTGGCATCGGTAAAACATGCATGGAAAAAAAATATGATCAGAATATCGACTACAAGCACTCACTGTACACACACACACACACGATCGACGTTCATTGGATGTCGCTGTACGTAGCGTAGGAACCGCCGTGACGTCGCGACATTTCCGTGCTACGTCCTACCTCGTACGCCGACTTCCATCACCCGTGAACGTACGTAGCGTCAGGAACCGTCGTGAACGATCATTGCCGGAAGTCAGATATTTTCATTTATGAAAGTTTTAAATATGTATATTTTTACGACAATACCGCACGGATTACCCTCAGAAGGCCTTCGTTTGTCACCCTGGAGCCGGATGGATTACTTTTGTGAAGGATTTATGCACATTTTTCGGACTTGAAGGAGCTGGACCCCATTTCTTCACATTATATCCACTGAAGGGTCCAAGACATTTTCTAAAATAACTGAAAATGTGTTCGTCTGAAACAAGATTGACATGCATCTCAAACGGCTTGAGGCTGAGTAATGCATGGTTTAAATATCATTTTTGGCCGAACTATCCCTTTAATATATATTTTATATTACACATTCATGATTCCTCAGAGGAACATTAACAGAGCTGAAAAGCTTTTAAAAACAAAATGTAAAGAATCTTCACTTCCACTCAGCCACAAGGATTTCCTGCACACAATTCCATTTCCTGTCTATTGTTTGAGTCGAAGCGCAAGGCGCAAATAATCCAGGAAACCTTTCTGAGACATAAACGTTCTCAGCCTCAGCGGAAAACTGAACTCACAGAAAAACTTATTTTACTACAACTAAATGTTTATTGAAAATCTGGCATATATAAATATTTGTCTGCCTTTGAGTGGAAGGTGAAAACGATCCCTAGATTTTTCTTTTTTCATGTTTAGTCCTGTCCACGGTGATAGTCTCTTTAAAACAAACAACACTTCATTATTTGCTTGTATTAGGGAGCGAAATCTCTTCCACTCACTCACACAGTGGCCGTCAGCATTTCCCTGCAGGCTTCGTGTCTTTTGGATAATAAACATTTTTTAAACATTTTCACGTCTGTTGTAAATGTCCTCTAGTACCACTTAAAGGTACAATATGCAAGATTTTTAGCCACCAGGGGTCGCTAACCTCTTACAATAACAAAGGTGTATATTAATGACGTATATTCCACATGAAGCGGAATCTTGTCGTCAGAGCTGATGGATCTTTATGGATGAGTGAATACATTGATGTTCTTAACATGACTGTGGTATAAAGCAGGGCGCGATTGCTGAGACGTGCAGCGTCACACGCATCATCAGTCTCGCGGATATAAAATAATAATTTAATAAAATAAAATTGAATTCTACTGAACTACACACAAGTGCTGAATTTATACTCACACAGGCCAGTTTATTAGAGGAACTTGAGGTAACGCAGCGCTGTTTCACTTGCTCTAGTCTGAACAGTTGCTCTAGCGTCCTGCTAGGCATAACAGGGCATAACCGACCCAGGTGTCAACGTCTGTCGCCATGGTTACTATTGCAGTACGAGGTCGAACCTGGCGGAAACCTTGGGGGTAACGTGAATATGAATAAATATATGAAAAATATTGACTGGCGACTCCTCACCCCTGCTCACAAGCCCTGTTTGCTTGGTTAAAATTGCAATTTTCTCACGATTTACAAATAGTTGGAAACATTTGGGATATTGTAAGTAATCAACTAAACAAAATGCTGTATATAACATTGGCCTAGTGGTTTTTGAATATTTTACTGCAAAAATCCTGCATATTGTACCTTTAACTAAACATAAACATCTCAAAATACACAATTATTAATATAACCATTAAGTTATGCTTTTTAAATGTTTTTTTTTTTTGCAAATCTCTCTATATCTTTATCTCTGGTTTTGTATTGCAAAGCCTTATTGTTCGGGCAAAATTGAAAATGGACAAATTTCTGCTCTATATCGCCAGAAACACAGGTTATAACCATGTGAAAAAGGTGGCATTTACTTGTTGAGAGGTGGTCCTGGTGTCACCAATGGCTCCAGACCACTCTGTTGTTTTTTCAGGCAGGCAGATGATATGTCAATAGCCAAGCAGTAATGTATGCCTGTCAGGAGCCTTGTTTGCCAAAACCACTGAGTTTCACTGGGATGCTCAGACATAAAGGTAGCTGTAGCCGTATCTTCTACTGTGAGGGCTGAATAAACAGCACTGAAAACCGACACTGATGTATTTGTGGTGGCAGTGTCCAGAATTAACATTCACTCTAGAACTAAAAGCAAGTAAAGATTTGGCCAGAACATAATACATCCTTAAAACATAATATATCATTTAAGTTGATTTGTAAATGAAATATTTTACTGCTGCTGAAGCGATGTGGACAAGTGTCCACATAATAAGCCACCAAAATAAAAATATGAGAATCGTCTAATGATTAGCCTATGTGAATGATGATGTGGTCAGTGACACAATGTTCTGTACTATAATAGAAGGAAACCGCAAAATATTTACACAAGAATACAAATATATAAAGTAATAGACAAAAAATATTTATGTAATTAATTATAAATTAACTCATAATTAATTAATTAATTAATGGTATTTTAATCTTCAGTCAGAAACTTTAATAATAGGGTCGAATTCTAAGAATTAACTATTAAGTACAACATTTGCCTCTATAAACTTCTAAGTACTGCTTATTAATAGTTAGTATTGGGTAGGAATAGGATCGTAAAATATGATCATGCAGAATAAGGCATTATTATGTGCTTTTTTAATACTAATAAACAGCAAAAATCCTAGTACTATGCATGTTAATAAGCAAGTGAAAATTGGACCCTAAACTAAAGTGTTACCTTTTTTTAAAATAAATTAAGATATGCAAATAATACAATAATTTTACAATGACTTAAAAATTATAAAGAGAATTGCTAAGAAAAATAATTCAAAACAGTGGCAGTTAGGTTATATTTAAAGGGATACTCCACTTTTTTAACTCCCCCAGAGGCCCAGATGGTCACTAATATTCTTCTAAATATCCGAAAATCGGCTGAATGGATTCGAAAATGGTAAAACCAAAAGTGTTTAACCCAACTGTTGTAAAAAGAGGAGTATCCCTTTAAGACGACTACATTTTCAACAGTCATTGTGTGTGTTATAAAGAGCAATCTCTCTCCTTTGACAGAAAGAGACAGACAGATGGATGGACACTATACAGACAGACAGATAGCTAAATAAATACGGTCTCTAAGTCTGTTTAAGATGGTTTGGAGAGTCCTGGATACAGAACATCTCATAAATCATTTCCAAAAGCCTCACCCTTTCCCTAAGCCCCAGCTGGATGATGTCCTTTGTCCAGGAAAACAGTAACTCAGGTCCTGCTCTGCAGGACAAAACGTTATGCAATAGCTCAGATAGAAAAAAAAAAAAAACATCAAACAAAAAACCTACTCCTATTTGTTCTATGCAAATATTACAGTACACCCACTCTTCATGTGATGATAACACTTTGAGATGCATGTGGTCCCTGTCTCCTCAGGAGATGCTTATAAACCAGGAGCTTTTGCAGATTTTTTCAACATGGTGGTTATGTTAAGAAGAAAAAAACACTACTAGGATCCAAGAAAAAAACAACTATGCAAGATCAAATAGCTCAAGGTCTGACTTGTGATTTAGCTTGTACGCTCTGGCATCTTTACAGATTTAAAGGGCTGCAAAAATAAACCAGTCATCCAGAGTGCCAGATTTGGCTGGAAGTGAAAAAATATCTTCTAAGGTCTCTGAAGGTGTTGATACAACCCAGAAGAGGAAAAGCACAGCAGAAATGTGTTGACTCAGCTCTAATGAACCCATTGTTGCTCAGGGAATTTATATAGACTTCTGCACAAGGAAATGTTAGTCAAGCCTGAAATTCACAACACTGCTTGATTCATCTGTCAATGGTAAGCACTTAAAAAAAGAAAAAAAAAAGATTTAGACAATTTAAGAATCAAGAAACTTCAGCAGAATCTTGCTCTAAGCTACACTGTGTAATATTTTAAAATGATTGTTTAGCAAAAAACACTTTGTTCTTTTAAATGATATGTTCTCATTAATGTATTATCACTTCAACTAATTAAGTATTCTCCTAAGTGTATAATATGCCATTTAGAATACATACAAGATTAGTCGCTCTGAATGGTGGAAGCCATGTTGTGCATCCATCGTGAAAATACATTAGCAACAAAGAGGGACATACCCGGAAATTTAAGCTTCTCGTTCGAGTTTTTACCAGGGTTTCTGCAGGTTTCAGTAAGTCAAATTTAAGACCTTTTTAAGACATTTTAAGACCATAAACATTGAAATTTAAGACCTACACGACGCATTACCAAAAATTTAAAAAAGAAAATATTTGGAAAAAATTATTTTATATGTGTGTGTGTGTGTGTAGGTGAAATTTGTACTTTGCATTTTATACTGTAAAAACAAAATTATAGTTGATTTTTAGTTGATCATACCCAGAGATGAAATGGCATGAACATTTAATTTCATGATTATTATGAAATCAATTTGCCAAATGTATGTCTAAACCCAGCAAATAAAATTAGCATCAATATGCACTTTTTTGTTTACATAAACATTAAAATACCATTAAAAATGATGGCCAGATTTTAAAGGAGTGTCTTGCAACAGGTTATCTAGTTAAAATAAAGTCTTCACAAAAATAGTTTTATAAACAGATAAACCTCATGTATTTCACCCTTTAAATGATCTTTTATAAAAAGATTGAGTCAAAAAATTATAAATTACTGACATTCACATCCCCTTATCTTTTATTATTAATAGTAACATTTGGGCCAATTTTCCTGTTGCGTCTGTCGTTGCTATGCAACCATGCACTGCACTCTCCATAACGACAAGAAGACGTTTCAGTAGCCAATGGATTTCCACCACCGAGAAACGCTTGCTGTAACATTAGGTCTGCTACAAGAGTTATTTATTAAGAAAGGGAGAACACCCGTAGTGTTTGGGTGCCCCGCGATAATTCATGTCGACTGAACATTCAATGTTATTACGAAAGGGCTGATTGGTTGGTTCTTCTGTTCGTTGGACATTCTGAATCTTAAATGGAGCATTATTTTTCAATCTCGCTGCGATGCGACGCGTGCTATATTTGAATGAACTTGAGCTGCGCTCTTGGCCGAGCTACCTCTCTCATCAAGCCACAAGCTAATGCTAGCACGCAGCGCGCGTGTTTGAATCGGTTTGAACCCCGCACTAGAGCTCCGCTTTGTAGGCTCACGACTCAATACTTTTTTGCTACTTTTAAGTAATTTTCTGTGGCCAGAGTTTTGGCAAATGAACGAGGGTAAACTTTTTAAGACCTGACTAAATCAAATTTAAGACTTCAGATGAAAATCTAGCCCGTTTTAAGACTTTTAAGGCCTTGAAATTTAAGTTGCAGGTCCTTTTTAAGACCCGCGGAAGCCCTGTCTACACTCAGTCGCACCGTGACAAATGCGAGAGGGAGATTACTTGCGACCGCCGAGCAGATTTGAAATAGATGCGTCCACCGTAGGTCATGTACAGATTTTACCGCCAGATGGGAGTAAATCCTACACAGTGTGGCTTTAACATTTAAGAGCCAAGTGCAAGATTTAAAATGACTTTTAACAGATAATTAACTACAACATGAATATTTATCTGTTGTGCAACATGTTTGAATCGTTCCTCTTTTACTACATTCTATTTGTTTCCACTGAACAAGCTGCCAAACAGTAACTGTAACAGTCTGCTAAGAATACTGAACGGCGAAAAAGGATTACAAGCAAAATTAGAAACCCTTTTTAAAGCCTAATCCAGATTACTGTTTCAAAACATCACTAAACTCATATTAGACAATAATACTGAGCAAAACACAGATTTAACATAATAAACAAGCTGCTGTGCAAGAAGATGTCTGGCTAAAGTGTGTTTTATGGGCAAAGGGCCGTCTTGGGTTTAATGTAGATGATGTAATCTCCAATTTTTCCCTAAGCTTTTCACGCCCACCAATCAGAAACATCTCAGACACATTGTGATGATTTGAAGCAGGATCTCCTCAGAGGTCAGGTTTACAGGGGCTCTGCTGCTGATAAATCTGCCGTTTCCTCCAAGCACGAGGGTGTCTGGTGTCAACAAAGAAATTCCTACCTTTGAACAGCTGCCTAGGGGAGTTCATGGTGGGTTGATGGCCAGACGCACACTCCTTAAAGATGTGACGGCCCGTGTAACCAGAAAATCCTGCCAAGCTATTCTGTACCCTTCCGCCCACAAACAATCCCAGCTATTAAGAGCCTTCAATAAAAGATCTGCTGTCAAAGCACATGACGTCATCCCCTTTTCTATTATCAGCCAAAGCAGGTTCTTTAGATTTGCAAAATCACAAAACAGTACTCAATTCACTTCATATCACTCTCTAATAGTGGTTAATGGAACCATTTCAATAAGTTAAACTCTACCAACAGCATTGCATATGGGCATGTAAAATAATGCGATCATCAAACGGCATATACGTCAAAACTGCCTGAACGTTACCGAAATGAAATGTCGACCTAGGAAGTGGTTAAGACTGTGCAACTTTACGCCAAGTTCACACTACAGGATTTTAAGCCCGATTTGCAAATCGTTGAGCTCGACCGACAGGTCAGGGTGTTATCGTGCTGCAAATCGCGGGGATTAGCGGACGATGAACGCTTGCCAATCTGTTAGTATGAAAGAGCCAACAACGCATCAAAGACGCTCACAGACGCATCGCCGAGCCCAGAAAAATATCTAGCATGCTCAGATCTCAAGAGCTGTCGCGACTCAACCTCAGTGATGTCATGAGCTCCAGCCAATCAGAGCAAGGCATGGGTTCATCGCGCAAACAGTTTGAAGCACTAGTTTCTGTCTGCACGTCCATATTCACGTGTTGTGTTCTTCTCTTCTTCACTGGGTATTGACGCACGTGCTGTTTTGCGTCATTTCCGGTTCGTCTTAATGCGTGATTTTCGTGACAAAACGTGGTTTGCAGACAAGATATAATCATTGAGTGACAGAGTTGTTGTCAGCTCGTGTAGTGCGTTACCTCCTGTTGTGAATAAATCACGTTGTGTTGTGTGGTGTGAACAGCTCAACAACTTGAACACTCCTGATTTCACTGAGAGCAAGTCATGTAGTGTGAACTAAGAGCCCGAACAATACAGGATTTTGAAGGCCGATACCGATACAAATATTTTGGGGTTTTAAAATCCATATATTGGCATATATATTGGCCGTATATATATATATATACTGTATATATATATATATATTTTTTTTTCAGAAACGTGCAACAAAACATTAACAATATTCCCTAACATTAGTTATTTGTAGTTATTTATGAGTTTTAACTAAAATAATATGATAATGCATTTATAAAGAAACTTGTTTCTTATATTGTCACAACAGAACAGACTGATGAGAGTTGCATTATCTAGCTTTGTGGTTAGCTGAGTCTATGATGAGCCATAATTTAGCAATGGATTACATCATACTGCAAATTGACTACATTTTCATATAACAGGCCAAGGAGAGATGATATGTCTCATTGCTATAACTGTCACGCGCTATTAAAGAAATACTTCAGTAACATTGTCAAAAGTTAAAAGGACAGTCAGTCAACTACATTGTAACAACGTGACGTAACTATTACTAGCTAATTCCGCTTCACTCTCGGCTTATTTAACAGCAGCAAAACTGGACATGATAGTCACAAATTTTCTCATACTTATTTGAGTTAAGAGAACTGATGTGGATGTTCTTTTAATTGCTATTCAAGCAATGTATGTATCGTGACCAACTCAACGAGTGTTGCCAACAGGGACTGTGTAGAGTGCCCTCTGATGGAGAAACTATACAACTCCAACTCTCATGACATGGTTCAAGCGTGTTCGTGTGTTTTTATTTTATTTTTAAAATATTAATTTATCGGCCATTATAACTGCCGATACCGATAGTTTGGAAAATGCCTAATATCGGACCGATAATATCGGCCTGCCGATATATTCGATCTGGCTCTAGTGTGAACTGCACAGTTCAGCCCGACGTTTTAAAATCATGTAGTGTCAACAGGGCATTAGAGGTGTTGATGTTGATCTACTCCATTTGTTTTAATTGTCATTCTGAATTACATAGTCTTTGACAAAAACATGATTTGCTCAGCCAAAGTAGCTTTTGTGTTAATGGTACATTTACTATTTAAATAACCATAACTCGCTCAATTTTCTACCGCTTTCAAACGGTTTAGTTTGTTATAAACGTCAGAGATGTAGTTATGACAGCATAATTATGAATAATAAGTGTATAAATAAATAATCATGCAGATAATTATAGCCACGTTAATAACGTTTGTAAGAAACCAAACCGTTTGTAAATCCGATCAAGATTTCAACGAGATAAGAGTATTTGTGTTCGTGCTGACCACTCATCTTACATCAGCTTGCCTGTGACAAGATGGCCGCCGAGTGATGACGATAGAAACTCCGCCTTAAGACATCTAGCATTTATATAGATATCTATGCTCCCCACTACTGATAGCATTTTCCTTTAATTACGAGACAATGCTTCCCTGACTTTGATGGATATTTTCAGGATTTTTGGCTGTTATATGGTAGAGGGCGCTATTACACATCTTCTGAAATAGTACAGCATCTCCTGATCAAAAGACATGCGAAGAAGAAGCAAAATCAAACGAAAGCTTGAACACTAAACAGCATATAAATCATTAACTGTTACTGATTGAAATGTCGACCCAGGACAAGTTATAGGACTGTGCAGGCATTAATGGTGTTGATGGACTCAATTTACTCCATCTATGTTTTTGGATTATCGGCCTGATTCCGATCTGGTGTAGTTTTTGGCAAAAACACAATTTTCTCAGCTTTTTGCTCAAAATGTAGCTTTTTTATGAAACTTACACACATTCAAGTGTTGATTAAAAAAATATTATTAACCTAGAATAAAACTTATTTAAAAGCAGATGCTTGTTCAGATATTCACACTACAAAATATTCATGGGGCCTTTGTAAAAATGATCAAAAATGCTGGTGCTGGCTAGCAACTTTTTTCAAAAACACAGGGTAGGGAAAACGTTAATGAAATGACCTTTAATCATCAACCATTTTTGGCTTGTTGCAATTCTCTGATCGTGGCTATTACTTTGAAGAATTATGGGGATTGTAATTTTTCACTAGGAATTTCGCTCATAAAAATGCATTCAAATAATGCGGGCTGATTTACCATTGATTAACAACTATTCAAAATCAATTCCCCTGTATAGAGAAAATGTTTTGGATATATACTTCCATAACCTGACTGTAATGCTAATTATATCATGGCTGATTTGATTTCACTGGAGCTGCATAAAGTCATACAAGTTTCGATGACATCCTAATAAAAGCATAATGCAGGACAATGCAGCGATTGTGTCCCAAATAAAAGCAAAGAGTGGCAAGCTGAGGCAGAACTCAAACAAGTGCTGTCATGGTAACACTCGACTTTGCATGAGAGGATGTGAAACCCCCTGGTAAAGGGGAATCTCACAAAATCTACTGAAAGTTGACAATGCAATGACTGTGGCGACTGGAAGGTATCCGACACAATCATGAACACAACACAAAAGTGAAGAGCAAAACTACTTTTTTACAAACGTTTCGAAGAAAATACCCCAATTCTGATTTGAATATAAACCAAAAACTATTATAAGAGGAAAAATACAGCTGTTTTTTAAAACTGCAAAATGGGCAGGGTCAACACCCCGCCTAAAGGCAAAGATGGTTGCACTAAAAGTCTCTAGCAGTCAGTTTGCATTAGTGTCTAGGCTGGCCTTCCCTCGCCAGGTCTTTGTCCCCGAATCTGAGGTCGCGGTTCTAGGTGTCAGTTTGATTAGGACAGGGATGTGCGTGCCTTGCCACTGCAAAAAAAACCCCATCAGGATAACAATATTTCACGCTCTGGTAGATGCTTTACAGCGTGTCAGTAGCAAACATCTGATGCCTCAATGCAATTCACACAACCAAAACTCAACCCTTTAGCCCACAACTCTAAAGATACACTGTTTAAAGCCATATGATCACAAAAAAAATGTACACAAGGACGTAAGTGAAAATCAGTGTCAAATTTCCTGAATGTCATGATGAAAGTAGAGAAGACAGGAAGCTGCCCTGCTATCCTGCTATTGTGTTTAAAGGGTGAGCTGACAACTTATTTTATGCAGTGCTGAGAAGAAACATCAGATTCATTTCAACTTCACAATATCGCACTTTAAAAAAAGTACAGACTTTAGAGGAATTAAGAACGATGTAGAATGTCGATAAATCATGTGAGAAAATGAGTCATGCTGCGGTAATTAGTTGCTGTCTTCCCAATCGAACAGTAATAAATGATAATAATTATTATTATGTATAATAGATGGACAGATAGAGACAGATAAATGGACAGACAGATGGATAGATGGACAGACAGATGGACAGACAGACAGAAGATGAACAGAGAAATAGATGATAGATAGATAGATAGATAGATAGATAGATAGATAGATAGATAGATAGATAGATAGATAGATAGATAGATAGATAGATAGGTAAGATAGGTAGATAGGATAGATAGGTAGATAGGTAGATAGGTAGATAGATAGATAGATAGACAGACAAGACAAGACAGACAGACAGAGATAGATGGACAGACAGATAGATGAACAGACAGACAGATGATTATAGATAGATGAGAAATAACATTGTTAGAACAAATTAATTTTTCAAAAACAACTCATTAATATGTATGACATGCTTAATATGTGCATAAAAACATCATGCATATAGAACAAAAAAATGATCTGTGGAAAGATATGATAATGCACTCTTGTGCTTGTGCCTTGATCCATTTTTAAATCTAATTTTACTTTTTCATATATCAAAAGACCTTGCAAAAACATCACGTTTTTGACTAACTCTGATTTAAACGTTTCCCATCAGCACAACAAGGAGAGCTTCAGTCAGCGGAGCCCTTTCCAGCAGACTGCTTCGCAATAAAACGGATAAAAAGGATCCAAGGCTTTTTAAAACGTCATCCCAGGTTTCTCTCGGCTCTAGAACAGGGAACTCACACATGGTTTTATTATGTGGCTTCACCTTTAGGGCTCTCTTCAAAGGGTCCTGTAAAGGCTGGAGTCAGCTAGTGGTAAATTAACTTCTGATGTCAGAAGAAAAAACCTCTGATGACTTTCAGAATACAGATTACAAACCACAAAAAGTAATAAATGCTTAAGTTTCAAGTATTTAGGTTTTCTTTACATTTCTGTATTTAAACAACGAGTTTGTGAGCTGCTCAGTGCACATGAGAGAAAAGACGCTTCAAGCCCACATTAATATTCATTGGAAGTTGCTGAGGAAAAAAGGAGGTTCACAAAAGAGTTTGCACAAACAGCTCTTAAAGATCCGCTTGGTGCTATGTTGACAAACTGTAAAGTAAATTTAAGTAGAAGTGTCTTTAACAACTACTTGTAATCATTCTTGATTATTTTTAAATGTTAATATTAGGATAAAAGACATTTACTTAAACTAACATTAATGACAAACAAATCTGATTCAAATATGAGTGCATGTAGGCCTATTGTAAGTTGTAAGTGTTTGTTTTTTTCTCGTTTAAATTTCAATATTTGTGGGCCAAAACAATGGTTTGATATTTCTATGTGTAACATTTTACATTTTTTTAATAATGATAGCCTACTCTTTAAATTATGCTGACAAGTCCGCAATATGCTGTGACAGGTTTTCACCGGGGCAAGATGTCACAAAGACCAACAATTGTTCAATAAACTTTTTTTCCTCTGGTTGAGCTGGGGAAACAGAGATTTAGATACAAAATAGCCTTTTATAAAAAGGATTTGTACCTCAACAAACTTTGACCTTCAAAACAGAAATATTTTCTGGAATGAAAAGTGTGACAACTAGCCAAGGGTCCCCTACAGGCTACTTTTAACGTATATAGATTAATTCAAATTATTAAGAACTACTGAAGTTAGAGAGACCGACAGGGAACAATGTTAACGGTCAGTTAACTTTCTTTTTCATGGAATTTTGGGTGGGCTTGAAAATACTAAACGATACTAGCTTAATAGTTATTGTTCACTTGTTTACACTAAGATAAGAATGCCACATAAAACTGTGTCACTAAAGCTCATCAGGGCCTCTTTAACAAACTTCTTCCTTTTACATATCACGGAGGGGTCATGTGAGGGGCCGAACAGTTTGAAATCCTTTGTTTCCGAACTGTAACTCCCATAATGCTGTAAAGTAAATGTGCGCAAACACAACGGCGCGTGATAAATTGCAGTGAGCCCAAATGCGGCAGTTACATAATAAAGCAGCGAAACGATGTTCTGTCCTACACGCTGTACACAAATATATCCCGCTCAAAGACGGATGCTACAATCTCAAATCAAACTCACCAACTGGTCCTGTGGTCGGTAGTGATTTCGCCAGCGTTCTCAAAGAACTACAGAGGAAAAGAAAAGAAAAAGGGAACGGAAGGAGTGCGGTGGACGCATTCTTACAGCGGCATCGTCAGAACCTCCTTAAGTAACAGTTCATCCATGTTTGTTTGCGGGATGGCAGAAGACTGACTCTCTAAGTGCGGTTACCACTGATGCCCACTCCCTTCCCGAGTACGGCCGCTCCGCTTCTTTCAGTCCTGTTGTCCCAGATGGAGGGAGGGCGAGATCCTGGAGTGCAGGGCTCCTGTGCGTCCTCTGTCGACCGAGATTTGTACAACGTTTAAAATTTGAATCATTTGAAGCCCGTTTCCAGTCCTTCGTCGACTGAGCTTGGTTTCTCCCAAAGCTTTTCCTTCCAAGGTGTCCGCGGGGTTTTAAAAGTGATAAATCAAAATTGTCAAATTTAAGGCCATATAAAAGTGTTAAATGTAGTCTGAGAGGTATTATTTTTAAAGAATTAGGTATTATTATTTTTTTTTCAGACTATCAGGTGTCCTATTCTTTGTTTGCGTCAGTCCGTTTAAATATGGGCTTTAGCTTATCTGGGCACAATCAAAGATCTTTCATCTGTCTATGTTTGATGCTGACGTCATATTCAGTGGCTGGAACGATATGACGATATATAGAGGCTATATAACCCTGATATAAGTGATCACCCGATTTAGACCTACCTATATTGTATTTATATAAAGCGTCCACAAGCAAATTTGCTTTAGCCTATGTATATATATTGCTTTTAACCTATTTCCCTGGTATTGAAATCAGGCAAACATAAATGTCAGGCGAACACGATTGCTGGCTGCATGTCAATATCCATGGATCACTGGATCTTTAGTAAGTTGTAAGGAACACTACATGAGTCCAACATTTAGTTTAAATTGATCAAATTGTTCGTTTTAGTCGCATTTTCGCAGTTTCCCCTATTAAATCCAGTCACGCAACAGATCTTTTGCCACTCAGTCAGGTTGAGGGGTGTTGTATGGCGGGAAAGTGATGTCAATGCATTCCCTCTTGTTTGGTGTGTCAAAAAACATCAATGTCAACTGGATGGGAGCCAATGCACTTCAGTCGCAAAATCCACTAAACATAAAAATGGAGTGTCGTGCTCTAAATCTATTTATTTTGGTATGTTATAAATGTCAAAATCTGTGTAATAGAAAGGTCGCTGGTTAACACTTGCAATTCAGTGTCATGATGATTAAAAAAAAATCTGAAGGTAGTAAAAAAAGGTATTAAAAAGTAGTAAATTTAACTTAAGGATTACTGTAGGCCTATATAGGCCTACCCTGTCTCCATTCTGTCACCTGATGGAGTTTGGGTTCCTTGCCACTGTCGCATTTGGCTTGCTTGGGACAACTAACACTTAATATTCAACAATATTATCTGAATGTACGGATGCTGCTGTGAACTGAACTATGAACTAATTTAAGTATTGACTGATATTTACAATGCAACTGAATCAACACTGAACTGACTTCAGATGAACAACAGTCAGCCGAGATGCATCTTTTTCATAAAACTGCTCTGAAAATCTGTATTGTATGAAACACTCTCTACATGAAGGTGACTTGACTTTTCATTTGAGGATTTATAAAGTTTTACACATACACATACAACAGAGCATTTGATAAATCTGATTAAAATCACTCACAAGATAAAGGTGGCAGACAATGGCTTTAGCTAAACTACTTAGTGCACTTTTAAGAGGTGGTTTTTATTCATATTATACTTTGTTCACAATATTTTGCCTCACTGGTCGTGTAAATGTACTCACAATGAAAATGAAACGTGTAAATGAAACTCTGCACACAAAAAAACACATTTAATTTGTTACTCAACGCATTATAGTTGCTATAATGTTATACGCATTATAGTTGACATGCACGTCCTGAGTTAGACGCGTTCCTGGGTCAACTTATTTTGTTGATCCTGGAACAACATTTTCCTGTCCAAAATGTAATAAGCCGTATCCCACCCTTAAAACAAACCCAACCCTTAAGTTATCCCTAAAATCAGAGGGAAATGACAGGTGAATTACATTAATGTAGAAGCACCAAAACCAAGCACCAAAAAAAGTTTGTAAGCCTAAACTTGACATAAACTGTAAACATTACATTGAATCTGTTACATTGACAATTACATTGTCCATTAAATGTGATTTGTTGATTGAAACGTTGTTTCCAGGATTGGGTGAAATCACGTTCTGCGGAGTTGCACAGTGCAGATAAGACATTTTATTGACTGAAAAAACAACCAAAAAAAAAAAACAACAATAAACACCAGAAATTAAATGACTTACAATGATTGGTAAAAGTCAACAAGCATTATTTATGAAGTATATGCATAATGAATTTCTGTGCAAATAGTTTATGAATGAGATTAAATGAATGCAACTATTAGAAAGGCTCAATCAATGTTCATAGCCAGTTCGACAGCTCAGTGATCTCTACTGATCATCACCTGCTTGAAATACTAGGAATGTTAAGACGTGCAATGGGTTGGAGACAATGCTAATTTAAAATATTATATATACAGCTATGGAAAAAACTAAGAGACCACTGCCAAATCAGGCAGTGGTCTCTTAATTTTTCCATAGCTGTATATATATATATATATATATATATATATATATATATATATATATATGTATACGTGTATATATATATATATATATATATATATATATATATATATATATATATATATATATATATAACATTTGGGATATTTCACCAAAAAATTCAAATTCTGCCATGACTTTCATTCTTGGAAAAAATTAAGAGACCACTGCTGATTTGGCAGTGGTCTCTTAATTTTTTCATAGCTGTATATATATTTGCCTATTTTTGTCTAAAGATAATATCTAGTGCATGGTCACTTAATGCCTGCAACTTCATACAAACCACTATTATACATGTTTACAGTAATAAAACTGCAGAAAGAATATAAATATAACAGAGCAAACAAACTTTAGAAAGCTATAGACCTTATGCGTCATGAAACAGGGGTGCTGCCATCTTTATGTTGTCTTTGAACTTCCGTTTTTGTGGTAACTCTATCTTTATGGCATTGCTGTCCAGGAGTAATTTGCTTTTGAAGTGGATTTACTCAACATAAAGTTAACAAAAGTTATCATGAGGATTGTAATGTTTAAAGCACATATCTTAACAAAAGTCAGTGGATCAGGACGCAAGATCACTGTGAAAATACAGGCCGGAAGACAAAAGACAATGAGCGCAGCGCTGAAAAAGGCACAAGGTCTATAAAGCATTATAAATCTCAAGATTTGCAGTCTGACATCTCGTTCTGTTTTCACCATTCAGTTGTTGCGTGTCATCATCATCGTCACATGGAGGGACGTGTTACCGCTTGAAAAATCCCATCTAAAAACATTGTTGTATGTTAACATAGATGGAGATTTATGTGGTGTCACATTTGTGTTTGTATTAAAGTGATAAGCTAAGTTTGTTGTTGGCCCGGAGGCCTATATGAGACAAAGCACCCTCTGCTGTTTAACAGATGAAGTACCTTCCAGAAGATGGTGCTCAGGGCAGCCAATAGCAGGAGTCCAGCGATGATTGACACTACTATCCACCACACAGGAACCTCCTCTTGTCCATCAGGCCGTCTCCATACTATATTTGTATGTGTCTAGATGGAGTTCATGAGGGGTTTTAAGAGGAGTTGCATGTTTTACGTGACACAACCCAAAGAACTGACATCTCACCTGTGCATTTCCTCTGGGCAGGACAACTGGCTGGATTTTTGAGGGCACATCTATCACCTCATAGTGAGCCGTGGAGTGAAGAACGTAAATTTACGTATGGCTCTCTAAGGAGAGAACAGATACAAACCGGGAGTGAAAGGGGTGTGATTATTAGACAAATTCTTTAAATGTTTAGAGTTTGATCTCTAAAGTTTGGCCCACCTTTAAGAAGGTTTGTACCCACAGCCTGCTCATCACTCTTACAATGGCTCGCTCATCTCTCTGCAGTCCCGCAGCCTCACACTCAAACAGAAGACATTGGTCACCACTAGAGCAGTTCTGAACAGTGAGTAGATATAGCAATTTTTAACAATAAATTCATAACAATTTTAAAATATATAGTTTGAGTCCTGAAAGATGGAGGCATTTGCACATGCTTAATGCCTAAAATTGGAAATAAAATTAGAAAAAAAAATAAAATAATAATATATATATATATATATAAATAATAAAATAATAATAATAATAATAATAAATATATATTTATATGCATTTATATATATATATATATATATATATATATATATATATATATATGCATTTATATATATATATATATATATATACAATATACAAACAATATATAACAAGTTTCGGTATTTAAAATAATATATATATATATATGACATTCTATATATATATATATATATATATATATATATATATACACAAATAATATATAAGTTTAATAATTTAAGTTTTATATATAAGTAACTTTTTTTAAAACTAATACTTTCATTCAGCAAGAAATGCATAAAATTAATCAAAAGTGACTAACACTTTTTTGTAACATTGTTCCAAAAATCTATTTCAATTGAATTAAATGCTGTTCTTGTGAACTTTCTATTAATCCAAAAATCCGGAAAAAAGTACCACAAAAATATGAAGCTGCTTTTTGTTTCAACATTATTTATAATGACATATCCTTCTATGATTCTATGTATGATATACATATGAAATGATGTAATAGAAGGTTCTGTACCACATGGACTGCATGTTGCCACTGCTGCTCATATTCTGTTTTTTGTGACAGGTAACGTTTGTTGAAATGATGAACCTGGCCTGACGAGTGAGTTGGAGGACTCCAGCTTCACTAACTGTGATAAATAGGTAGTGTAATGTTTATTGCCATAGAATATATAGATGGTATCACAAAAATAGATCATGATAATCTGCGCATGGTACCATGGTTAAGCCACAGTAGCTTGGGGTCACTGTGATTTGGCAAGTAAGACATGTTCCTGGGTCAAAACATTTTGTTAATCCTGGAACTACATTTCATGTCTGAAAATGTAGTAGTAACCCCACATCCCTACCTCTAAAACCAACCCTACCCATAAGTTATTCCTGAAATCAGAGGGTTGGTTGATGTTAATCCATCGAACATGTTGTACTTGTTGGAATCACATTTAACCAGTAACATGTAATTACTAATGTATATGATTATGAATATCATTCAGTTCATCAAGTTATTAAATGTTATGTACATGGTAACACTTTACCATAGTACCAACCACAGTACATCTTTGTTTACAGATGTTGCTTCTTCTTCAATAGTATAATAAAGTGTGTTAATATAATATTTGCAGACAAGTGCTTTCAGAGGGTTTAGTCAGTAGGGGGCACTCTCACCCCACGTGGGTCGATGTTGGAGTAGTCTGTTTGACAGGAGATGAGCTCTTGGAGGCATTAGCAAATACATATAGCAGATAGGACTCATTTTGCGAAAACAGGAAACTCCAGTGTAAGCTTCTGCATTCACCGGACTGGGGCCCATGTTCCTTAGCTGGAGACAGGAATTAGAAACTTGTGCATAAAGTATGGGAAACCGCTTGAGTGAAGGTGTTTAACAATAATCCTCAGACCTTACACTGAGAATATTACCTCATATACATGCTCTATGAGTGGGCCTACTTCATTCAGCTCTTCTGGGTAATCCTTTGGCTCCCATTTAGTAATAGGCAGTAACACAGTCAGCAGAGAAGAGATTCTGTAATGAAGAAATTAAAGGACAAGTTTGGTATTTCACACTTAAAGCCCTGTTTTAAGTCGTTTCTGATGAAATGGAACTGTTAAGAACTGAAATTCTGTTCTTGGCAGCATGTGTCCAGATTTTTAATCTTAACTGCTCTATTTCATCAAACGATCTTAAAACAGGGCTTTAAGTGTAAATGCTGAATGTACAAGATGATTTTATACACTTGCATTAAAAAGTTTTGGTACGTAAGATTTGGTGACTTTTTCGTTTTTAAAATAAGTCTCTTACGCTATCCCAGTCTACATTATAATGCATAACAAACACAGTAAAAACAGCAATATTTTGAATTAATATAACAATTTTAAATAACTGTTTTATATATATATATAGCTATGGAAAAAATGAAGAGACCACTGCTGTTTGGCAGTGGTCTCTTAATTTTTCCATAGCTGTATATATATATATATATATATATATATATATATATATATATATATATATATATATTAAAATGCATTTCTTCCTGTGATGGCAAAGCTGTATTTTCAGCAGCCATTACTCCAGTCTTCAGTGTCACATGATACTTCAGAAATCGACATAATATTTTGTGAAAACTAATACATTTAATATTTGACAAAATTCTTTGATTTATAAAAAGTAAAAAAAAAAAAGAACAGCATTTATTTTAATTTTTTTAGAACATTATACATTTCATTACGGTCACTTTTGATCAAATAAATGCTTCATTACTGAATAAAAAGTATTTAATAATTTCCATAAAGAAACAGACTTGTTTATGGTTTATATAAATAAAACGATATAACATTTAATTATGCTAAAGTCTTTGTAACGCTTAGATTACAGCCCGGAAATTATTGCGTAATTAAAGCGATTTTACAGCGTAACCTTTGGTAATTATAGTAAACCTATAACAGACTTACAATATACGTATGAGGGAACAATATTTTAGGTTTTGGAAATAAAGGGGTAACAACCAGGAGAATTAAACAATTATTTATACTGCAACTATTAAAGAACTAAAGGGTGCTTATCCTACTATTATGATATAACAATCTTACATTTGGAAGCAATTTAGCAAGAACATTCATTTTTGAAGTAATGGTGAACCAGTACATCCTGTATAGGCTTTTTAAAAATTACAGAGTACATATCTATGCATTTGTAAAGTAATCTTTTTAACAAAAATGCACTGAAAACTAAAACTATTGCAACTTTTGCTTAAATATTGGGCAAAGATACTCTTGTTTCATGTGGTGCTTGTTACCCTCTCGTTCCATGTAGTTACTGGGTAAGTACAATAAAAATGCATACACAATCTTATATCTACATAACTCTACACCCATTCTTATTGATACAAAATTGCTACAAAAAGGTACGCAGTGTATGTTCTCGCTAAACTGCTCCCAAATGTAAGATTGTTGAATTTCAATAGTAGAATTATAAGTACCCTAAGTACCCCTTAGTTTTATAACACTTAGAGTATATATATATTTTTTATACATGTAAGTACTTTATAGGTACACTATAATTACAGAACGTTACACTATAAATTCCTCTTAATTACACAGTACTTTCCGGGCTGTAATCTAAAGCGTTACCAAGTCTTCTATCTTCTATCAAATCCTTATCTCACTTCTGTTTCCTGCTTTTGTGAAATGGAGGAAATAAAATGATACAGTCTGACAGTACGAGAAAATAACAGTGGAACTAACCCACGCATTTCCAGGGAAGCTGCAGCAGTCACATTAACCTGCAATTGGACCAGGTTACTGTCTGGTTTCTGGCTGTTCTTACTGAAAATAATAGAGAGACCAAAAAGAAGAAACAGAAGATAATAATCATTGTCATCATGGCTCACATTGTACCAGAAAGTCTGGAGCAGACAAGCTGGCGAAAAAAAAAATTGACTTTTTTTTTCCTGTTTTGTTTTGCTAACACACAGATGTTGTGGTGTGTGTTTGTGTAGATGTTCACACCTTTCGTATTTGCATTTGAAATGTGATGTGGTTCTCCACTTGTTCCAGACCACCCATGCTGAAGTAAAGACCTGCTTTCAGCTAAATGAGAAAAACAACCGAAGAGCAAATGTTTTACAACAGGCTTATCATGAATGGTCAAATGATTTAAGGGTGGGTTATTATGTTGATTATGTCACCCTGACCTTATGTCCACCCTCCATGGGGTTTCCCAGATCACAAACCACAATGACTGAGCCATTCTCCTTCTTCTGACCGCACACCAAGTGACTGAAAGTCCTGCAAAATACATTTATGTGACACAACTCAGCAATAATACCATTCGCATTAACTTAAAATAATAGTGCTGACAGAAAGGGGACAAATGTGATCCATTTGGAGATCTTGTTTTCGTGAAGACTATATACTATCTATACCAAATGGACTGTATCACTTGAGTTCCAACAAACCTTGTACCAGGTTTGTTATATTTAACTAAAACAATGGGTTTCCTTTATTGAAATAAAAAATAGAAGAAAATATCAATACACTGATTTCACCCAGCCGCCATTTTGAAATTGAAAGCGAGGCTCCGGTGGGAAGAATTTTCGGAAGTACAGATAAATAACAATGCCTTGGACTACCAACCTGAAGATGCTGCCGCAATTTACACTATTGGATGTTAATGTTCAATTTAGGATATGTATATAGTTTGTTTCTTTTTTACTTTCTGAATTATATATAAAAAATCATTTTAATTATAAATGAATTTCACTGTATATAGTGTAAAGTATGAGGGAATAACAAATTTCTACATTAAACACAACAATACGCCATTGCATCAGCGACCTTGAAGTGCTTTTATCGTGAATTGATGCGCTTCGATGGACTTCCAAAGACAGACACCCATTCACTCCATTTATAAACCTTGGGAGAGCCAGGACATTTTTTTATATAACTTCGATTGTATTACGCCTGATAGAAGAATGTCAAAATGTTTTTGGGTGAACTATCCCTATATATTATCCAAATTTTCTTATTGGGTCAGATCACGATAACATTAAAAATGAACACACATTGTCTGATACTGACATGATGGCCGATATATTATACATCCCTATAAATAAGTTTACGTCTGAAATAATAACGTAACTAAATTTACAACTGAAATAAAAGCTAAATAGAAATGAAAATGACAAAAACACATCAAATTGCAAAAACTTAAATAAAAAAAAGCTAATTCACATATATTAACAATTAATATGATTAATATAATATGATTATAAATAAAGTGATAAATAAAATAAATATCACTGCTTTATCAGCCTAGTCCTATCCCGTTTAAGTCCCCATTGACTTCCATAAGTATGGAAAACAAATACTATTGACATCAATGAGGCCCATCAACTGTTTGGTAATGGACATTCTTCAAATATCTTCTTTTGTGTTCAGCAGTAAGAAAGAAACTCATACAGGTTTGGAACAACTTGATGATAAGTAAATGATAACAGAATTTTCATTTTTAGGTGAACTATCCCTTTAATGTTCTGTAGCTGTCAACAACAAACTGAAAAATGACTAAACCGTCACCTTCCGGTTGCTCACAACACCCTGATAGTGTGTGTGCGCTGGCGGGCTGATGTATAACTCAGTCTCGTATGCTCCCTTTCCCTGATTTTCGGCTTCGATAATCAGCATTGCTGGATTCTCATCGCCAATCAGGATTATTCCTGTTGACCTGATTTACAGATAAAGGTTTGCTTAAGATAAATGTCTGTAACCATTTCAAATCTATAATGTAGCTAACAAAGGAGCTTACGCCACTGCTTTCAGCTTCAGGTCTGGAATACAGATGTTATCCTGACCACAGTTTAGTATTATCCGTGCCGTAGACGCAACAAAAAATTTCAGGTTAATAATGTTAATAAATATGTGCCATTGCAACAACAAAAACAATATGTTCCAGCCTCCACCTGTCCAAAAGCAACACTTTGTCCATGCAGCACTGCATCTTGGGAGTCAGCCAAGACTGTAAGTTCATTGAGAAAGAAGATTGGACTTAGCTTGTCCTTAAACTCAGGCTTAAAAGGAAAGGATTGAGATTAAGTTTGCTTCTTGCCGTTTACTTGACAAGAAAATATTTTTTCGAGAATTTGATTGTAGATCCAACACAGTCTCTATGAAAAATGCATAAATATCGAATGTCATTTCTCGTGGCATTTAGACGCCAAAAATGTTTTTTGCGTGTATATGCTATGCACTAAAGACCCTGGGGTAGGATTAGGGGAGGGGGTGCTGAGCTCGTGCCGCGATTACACGTCAAAAAGTGCGTATCATACTGCACGCCGAAAACACGGATACCATATACACGCAAAAACGGCTTCTTTGGCGTATAAATACGCCAAAAATGTTTTCTTTGTGCGTGTGTATTGCACTAAAAAACCCTGGGGTAGGATTGGGGGGAGTTCTGTGCGTATTACATGCCAAAAAGTGCGTACCATTTGCTATATCGAAAAACACGTACCATATACATTGCAAAACGCCTTTTTTGGCGTATACATGATGGCAAAAGTTTTGTTGCGTGTGTATGCTATGCACTAAAAAAACCCTAGGGTAGGATTAGGGGGAGGGGTGGTGGGGGGTTCGTGCGATTACACGCCGAAAAGTGCGTATCATATGCACGTGCAAAACACGTACCATATACATGCAAAAACTTTTTTGGCGTATAAATGGCACGAGAAATGACATTCGTGCTATAAATACGAACTTTCATGAGATCAGGCTCGCAGATCACATGAATGCAGCTGGGAGCACAAAAGCCTTATTGTTTTTCTTTTTTATTGGTACTCAGGAGGAAACTAGATCTAATTTATGTGTGTATTTTGTACTCTCAAAAGCACTTATAACATTCAGTGTTCTGTAACATCAAGGTCACAGGACTTGTGCTTCTTATCCACAGGTTACATTTCCAGCGCATCAACGTTTTGATGAAACACACCAATAG
This sequence comes from Hybognathus amarus, assembly GCA_030378365.1. Taxonomy (NCBI): domain Eukaryota; kingdom Metazoa; phylum Chordata; class Actinopteri; order Cypriniformes; family Leuciscidae; genus Hybognathus; species Hybognathus amarus. Next base: position 406,750 of record JAQIUQ010002155.1, read on the forward strand.
GTAGGCCGTGAAAGTTCCTACAGACTTCTCCTGAGTTTCTTTCCACAGAGATTTGAAGTAAGCGTATGGCTGGTTGGAGTCCAGCAGGAGTGTTCGTCTGGCCATGCTCTGCTTCATCCTGTCCAGCTGGAGCTCTGTGTTGAGCACTAGAGGAAATATTTAGCAAAAAGCTGAAAAAGCTGCAAATCTTTGATAACACCTTTAATTCACCCTAAATATTTTAAGGGTCTCTTTGTATGTACAATAAGGGGAATTCAAAACCCTAATAAAGGCTTGTTCACACCAATAAGGGCGATAGTAAAGATATATTTAAAAAATAAAAAAGGTTTCACATGTAAAATGAATATCAGAGTTCAAACCAGAACTATTTAACTGTAATGATGAACAATATCGTTGGAATCACTTTTAGTTTTCCTGCTGATGATGAAACACTGTTTATTACTAAATTATTTTATATATCATATTTAAAGCTACACTGTGTAATTTTTACCCCATCTAGCGGTAAAAGGTATATGAGCATCCAGTGAATATTAATTTCTGTTCCTCTCAATTCCGATTTCGTTTTAACTCCTAACGGTGGCCATTGTAGTCCAAGATTAACATGGCTTCCAGTTCGACCTCATCCATGAGTGTTAACTCAAATGTAAACGCGAAGGCGAAGCTTGAATTAACGGGTATGTCCCTCTTTGGCTAATGTACTTTCAAGATGGCGGGGCAACATGGCGACCGACATTAGAACCCCTTACCCGTATGTATTTTCAATGGCATATTATACACTCACGAGAATACTTTATTACTTGAACAAAGTAAATATACATTAATGAACTAAGTGTTTTTAGCTAAGAATAAACTAAAAGAGTTACACAGTGTAGCTTTAAAATTATTAAATTATTACATACCAATCTCCTCAGGAATTCTGTGTCCAGATACACTGATGCATGCCGTAATTATAAAGCTAAGGAAAAAGAGAAAACAAGTGAAGATGATAGATATTCTGTAGAAGTACCACAACCATGTGGGTTGATACTCAAAGCGTGCATAAAATATGGATTACTGATCAATGGAAGTCCTTGAGCTTTTGAGATGACTCCTAAAAAGGATGTGGGTGTATCAATAGCACACTGTACCATTCCTCACACGAACTGTTCTAATCCTTGAGAAGCTTTTTTATAGCTGACTAGTCAAGTATTTTGAACGCCAGCCTCTTGAATCATGATGACAAAGTAAAGCTGTCTCTTGTACTAAGTTCAGAAACATTACCAAGTAATGAAGGTGCTGCTCTGGTGGAGACGACACAGTTTGTCTTCAGGGTTCAAAAGTTCAGGGAGAACAAGAGTTCGAGCCTGCGTCCTCACAACAGCTTGTGCTCTAATAAAAAGTCAAACATGTTATTGATCCAACACAGAATCAAAGCAGTTGTTCTCAATTGGTTGGTCACGACCTCCAGCAGGAAAAATTGCTTCTTTGGTTTACTTTCATATGATAAAGTAATTTTGGCACTGTGGCCAAATTTGATGTCTATTGTAAATTCCGGGTCCTTAAAGCTATACTGTGTGATTTTTACCCCTATCTAGCGGTGAAAGGTATATGACCATTAGGGTTGGGTATCGTTTGAATTTGAACGATTCTGATTCCGATTCCTTGTTTCGATTCCGGTTCCTAACGATTTTCGATTCCGATTCTTTTAAGAGGCAGGGTCAAAAAAGTTTAGCTAACCTTGCTAACCAACGGTCTTTTTGAAGGAAATACTCCTTCTGTCACAAATACTCCTTTTGTCATCCATTTCGTTATTTTTAGAAAAGTGAAGCCACACTTTGGACCGCTGACGTAAGCTACTCATGTTCGACTGCGCGCAGTTATGCCAACACTTCCGGTAGACGTTCTTCGTTGGTGTTGTTCAGCGGTTTCTTCTTTCGGTCAGTGGACTGTGAATATCGAAACTAGGAATTCGAAATTTTAACTTTTAAACGATTCCGGGAAAATGAAAAGTTAGTCCCGGTTCCAATCGATACTCGATTCTTGATACCCAACCCTAATGACCATCCAGTGAATATCAGCTTTCCTTTCAATTCCGATTTCGTTTTAAGTCCTACAGTGGCCAATGTAGTCCAAGATTAACATGGCTTCCAGTTCGACTTTCGTCCATCAGTGTTAACCCAAACGTAAACGTGAAAAGGCAAAGCTTGAATTAATGGGTTTGTCCCTCTTTGGCTAATGTACTTTTAAGATGGAGGGGCAACATGGCGACCGACATTAGAACCCCTTACCCGTATGTATTTTCAATCACAAATTATACACTCATGAGAATACTTTATTACTTGAACGAAGTAAATATACATTAATGAGCACATATTTTTGAAAGTGTTTTTAGCTAAGTATAAACTAAAAGAGTTACACAATGTAGCTTTAACCAAAACCAGTTGAGAACCTCAGCTTTAGACAAATATACAGAAAAGGATGAAGCATATATGGCTATTTGATTACAATAAAGAATTTAAGGGTGTTTGCACTGCAGTAATTCAGATGATTTTATATTAGCACCTGTAGGTTGCCACTTTACTCGCACCCCAAGCACCAATGATGAGATCTAAAGGGAAAAACAAAACATATTGACATTTAGAAATCTATCTATCAGCAAACACCACAAAGAGAGTGAAACAGAGATTGAGCAACCATGTTAAATTGCTGGAAAATAAGTGTGGGGACTACTTTGTCTGTGATAAGTGACCTAAGAGCACCGAGAGTCCCTCTTAAGAGATTGAGGTGCTTTGTGTCAAAAAGCATTGCCATGTCCACAATGGAGCCCGATGTCAGAGCCCTTTTCCATTTACATCTGCACTAAGAGGGCTGTGACTCTGACTAAAGCATTCCTGTCGCATGGTGAATCCCAGACAGCTCTTTACTACTCCCAAGGGATTGTGGGAAAAGGCTGTTAGTTGAGATTGTTCACAGCAGACATTCGAACTTTGAGGACAGTCTCTGAAGCTTTTGTTGGCACTATCATCCGGTTATTTGTGGGTTTTGTACTCCAAGCATGACTCGTAGATGGCTATAAGGGGTTGCTGGGAAGGTTATGGTATTTTGGTGCAGTGACCCAGTTTCCTGGTCAGATTTTAATGGAAGCTAATGGGAGGGGAAAACAGCTCCAATTTTCTGACAAATTATTTAAGGCATTATTTTCTTTTAAACAAAATAAAGAAAATGTGAGTATTGAATTAAGTTCACCCCAAAAATTAAACCTGTCACTGCAATGATGTTCCAAAACTTAAACCACCAATTTTTCCAATGAACACAAAAGGGGGTCCATCGAATGAAAGCGTTTACATGCTAGTTTGGTGGCTCTCATTGTACTGTATGTATGTCAATGTATTCTTATTGTCCTCTTTTTATGTTCCAGAGAAGAAATAATGCATTCAAATATATTCAATATATCACATACCTGGATATCCATTATCATCAATATCCATCCCTCCTCTCATGCTGAAGCCAAACATTGGAGGATCTCCTGAGGGTGTGAAACGGGCTCTCAATGACTTGAACAAACTGGGTGGTCAAACCATCACCCTGACCCAGGTAAATAAACACCTGACCTCCTTCACCAGAGCCTGGTGCCCCCAGCAACATCTGAGAATAAAGGAATATTAAATCACATTTGCAGTTTGTTTTTATTTAAACGTGCAATAAATATACAATCGTCCAACATCTACAAAAAGGATAAATAAAAATGGGTTAACTGTTATCGTAATATACTGCAATTTTACTTACTACTGCACTGTAAAATTATGTATTTTTAATTTGTAAATTTAAGTACAAATTACAAATGACCTCATCAAATCTGTATGATATTCAAAAAAATACAATACATGTGCTTTTATATATATTTTTTTAAATTATGTTATTATACACTCATTTTGGGGTCAGTAAGATTTTTTCTTAAATAATTTTTAACTTTATTCAGCAAAGACCCTGTAAGGTGTTTGTACAGTTGTATTATGCTACATGGTTGTTCTTTTGAACTTTATATAATCATTAAAGAAACCTGAAAATCTATCACTGTAACAGTTCTGTTATGTATAATTCTGTTCTACTGTCATTGTGTTGTTTTCCCCGTTGTGTTTTGTCCATGATTCATTATTAGATAAAGACGTTGTGCACCAACACCTGACAATCACAGTTTCCACAAAAATATTAAGCATCACAATCACTTATAATAAAAGAAATGTTTCTTGAGCAGTAAATTTCATTATAATAGATTGATATCTGAAGGATCATCAGACTGGAGAAACTATGCTGAAAATTCAGCTTCGCCCTCACAGGAATAAATTGCATTTCAAAATACAATAAAAAAATAAAAAAACAAAAAATAAATAAATTATATTGCTGTAATAATATTTTTTAATATTACAGTTTTTCCCCCAAATTCCATACATGCAACCATGGTGAGCATAAAACAATATATTTTTGGAAAACGTTTCAAAAATCCACCCTTTTTCCGGTAAAAATCTATAACACTGTAAATTGATGTTACCAGAAGCCCTGTGTGATTCATCTATTTTTTATCTAAATAGATATGCTTCATTTTTCTTCCCATGATACCTGAAACATTGTCATATACTATTATGATGAACAGGATTTTTTTTACAGTGTAATCTTCCTTAAGAAAAGCACTGAAACTCAGCATGGATCTGAATTATACTTTCACAGCTGAAGAACACCTGACCCATTTAGGTCAAATCACTTTCAGATGCTGCTTTCATAACTAAGAAAAATAATATGGCTTGAGCTCTTGCTGTTGTTAGGTAACAAGATTAATTTGATTGTAATTAGAAAAAGGTTCTGAGGGTGATGAATGCAATTTTGTATAACAGCAAACCACAGTGCCTAATTTACCACATTGCCATCTGTAAAGAGCAATGCCTGGGGCAACTGCCAGATTTTCCCTCTGATTTATACTCTTTGTCAACATTAAACCCATTTGGCTGTTCATTTTCTTCTAGTACTCAGCCCGTTCTCATCCCAAGGCGTCATCATCTAATTGACGCTTTTGACCATGCGTCAACATCCAATGCAAATGGCACCCTTTAGTGTCAATATGAGACGCGCCTCCTAGTGGTCTAACCCTAAACCTACCCCAGACCTAAACCTACCCGCCGTCATCTAACTGACGCTAGGTTGCCATGTGCGTCGGATTTAGATGCATGGTCAAAAGTGTCAGTTAGATGATGCCCTGAGGATGAGAGTGTTGTAGTACTTATACATAGATGGTTTGTGCTCAGAATTATCAATACAAATATTAAACTGTGTGCTATTTTCACTGTAAATACTACTTTATAATGTCTAGAGCAGTCCTCACCATTAAACCCATCATGGTCGATGTCTCCCAAAGGGGCGATGGAGCTGCCAAAACGCCCATAGGCATATGTCCCTGTCAGCATCTGGTTGGGCCTGGAGGAGAAGGAGAAGCCCTCTCTTTGCAGGTAAACATATACTTGTCCCACTTCTCGAAATTTCTGAGTGGACAGCTGCTCCATAAAAAGCGGTGCTCCAATCAGGATGTCATCGTACCTGATGACCACAGAGAGGATGTAATTAATTTAATAAATTGTCATGAACTAAGAAATTAGTCTCTGCAGGAATCAGTTACCCATCTCTGTTGATATCTGTTACTGCCACAGAATGCCCAAAATAAGATGCTATCTACAGAAGACAAGACAAAAAGTAAAATTACCGCATTTAAATCTTTAGTGTGTTTCCTTACCTTGACAACATACACTAGGCTACCCTTCATAAGTCTATGGTGATAATTAATGATTTTGAAAGAAGCCTCTTTTCCTCACCCAGTCTGCATTTATATGATAAAAATACAGTAAAAAGCAATAATACTGTGAAATATTATTACAATTTAAAATATTAACTTTCATAACTAAGATATTTATACATTTATTAATCCATTTATTATTATCATCACTGTTGAATTTGATTATATGCTTATGACTGTGATACTTTTTGTTCATTCAGAATTCTTTATATATATATATATATATATATATATATATATATATATATATATATATATATATATATTACTTACTCAAAACTTTGATTAGCATATATTTTCCAATACTCTTGTTAAATCTAATACATTATAACAGTCTTTTTTTACTATAACTTTAATTGATTAACTCCTTGTTAAATAAAAAAAATATATGAAATATATATATATATATATATATATATATATATATATATATATATATATATATATATATATATATATATATATATATATATATATGACCCAAATATTTGAACCTTGGTGTAAAGCCTATAATAATAGATATTGATAACAATTTAAACACATTTGTACTAGTTCATATCCAAAACAAATTAAAGATACAAGTTAAACCTGAGTGCCACTAATCGCCTTCATGATTTGCAGGGGCACCATTGCTCCGTTTATCACTTTTGACCTACAAAAAAAACAAACAGTAAAAGGTCTGATTACATTAACTAATTACATAATCAATTGTGTAACTGTGCAAGGGCTTAATTGGAGTGCACAATCATCCATATAACAGTGTAAGAGCACTTACAGAGCCTGCAGTGTGCAGATCGTTTGGTACGCCAACAACATAATCTGCAATCATTTTAAAATAAGAAAAGTGTAAAACAAATATTGCTGACAAGAGCTGCAGACCACTCATTTAGCATTTTTTCTAAAAGCTGCTGTTTAATTTAAATGTGTAAAAATGTAAGATAGCTGGTCAATTATGATCATCACCTGAGACATGGTCTGTATCAAACTGTCCAGCAGCAACAGAGTATCCTATAAGGCAGAAAAATGAAAAATCATCAATAAATGTTTCAGATTTTCATTATCACTTTATCATTATTATTTTTCACTCTTAGAGGAAAAGGTTCTATATGGAACCTTGAAGTGTTCTGTCTGGTGCTTCATATATAGAACCTTTAGGAGTTCCAATCATGGGAGCATTTTAAGGATTTAGTTCTGATTTAATTGGTTTTAATTCATTTTCAATTCGAATGGAATTAAATGGATGGCATAGCTCGTAAACATAGGCCTACTTTATCGCAAGAACAATATAACCCATTAAACATGAAAGTATTAGGCAATCATTTCAAACATAATCCCCCCTGTCACACAGCTGGCACATCTTACCCAGATACAGGCTCGTAGTAGTCACGCCTTTGTGGTGTTTTGGTTTCACCGTTCACTGAATGCTTCGGAGAGAACGTGCTGCCACTGCTCATGATGTTTGCAGAGATGCAGTGATGATCTGACCTGAAGTAAAGAGAAACGTTTACATAACTAGTCACAGCACACTAGTCACCAAAGACAGTAGGCTAAAGTCCAACTGAAAGTGCTCAGTCAATGCACATTTAAAACAAAAACCCACAGTTTGACTCACAGTGAAGACATGAATAGTGGACTTTGTGCTTTTCTAACATATTTTACCTTGAAAATAATAGCCTCCTGGTGCACCAAGTACCACTCTGCCATTCTGTCACAAACAACGCAAGTAGTTTTTACATGCAGGGAAAAAAAGAGACGCTAAACTATTTAAAGCCAATTGCAAATTACTCCACAGCCAGAAAAAAGAAACAAGGAACCTCGGTGATGTCTGTGGTAAATCCAGCCTCACAGTAACGCCTGTCAGGATCTGTACACGGTCAGAGTGCTTAAAACATTAGGCATTACAGAGTAATAACAATGTATTTGTATTTCAAATGTATAAACACTGCTGTAAATCTATAGTAGTTACATTTCTGTAAATGACCACGGTAAATTCAGTGTCTTACAGCCTCTGGTGTAAATCGCCTCTACATATTCTTCCCTGCAGGGGGCGTAGTTTGCCAACTCTCCTGTTTGCATGTTCAATAGCTGGCAGTTCCCAACTGGCGTGTTCATGGCCTCCTCCTTTTCCAAAAGCACGTTCCAGTGGAACATAGGGCACAGGCCTAACTCATATGAAACATAAAACTCGATTTGAACAGCAAATTAAAACCGATGAAGCCCCCCAAAACGTAAAGACAACACATATTATGACAAATAGATGACAAAAATGTTACTGTGTAGTTTAAAACATCTTTAAATCTGACAAAGCTACAAGACAAACCTAAACCTACTGGAAGAAATCCCTTTCAGGTGCCTGAAAAATGTAATTCTATGACCAATTATAACAAACTGTTTCAAACTTAAAAGTATAGTTCTTTGGCTATAAGTCAAAATTCTTAAATCAATTCTATTAACTAGCTTTTGTGAGGGCTGTTTGTGAAATGCAGTAACTCACCAAGATGTAGTTCTTGTAGGTTCGAACTGAAGCGCCCAGCCACTGGTTTGATTTGTGAGCCATTAGGAGCATTTTACCAAATGTGATGTTTTCATCACCTATGAAACATTCATTAAAACAAGAAGAAAAAAAAATAGAATACTTTTACTGTACCATGTTTCATGATACCAACTATTACATATTGCGGTGTTTCCCACAGGATTTGTAAAACTGTGGTGGGTGGACCATCCTTCTAGGGGTCTGAGGGCATGAATACACTGATTTTTTTATGTTTAAGTTAAATCATCAATCTAGTGCACTTTGAGAGTTCAAAATTAAGAGCTCCAACCCATATTTAGTGTGCAAATTTTAGAAAAAATTCTGTGCATTGCCTTGTAGGCCTACCTGAACTTAGGGGACTCAAACCTCTTTTTAGCTGTGATATCTCAGACTACATTACACTATAATAATAATAATTTTATAATATTATTCCTATGACAGCCATTAATTGTAAATATATATATATATATATATATATTTAAAAAATTTGCACTGAAAAAATAAATTAAACTTTCATAATTAAGTTTTGTCCTAAATTCTATTCTTGAAGAGATAAGCACGTGAGCTTTAAATTTGATCGAAACTGCAGTGGAGCTTTTATTTTATTTTTATTAGAAACCAAGTTTACAAACCTGTCTCATTATCAACTATGCAAATGTAAAAATATTGTGTAACTGGTGGCCGTTACATTCCCACATGCACACTAAACTCAGCACATGCACAGATGAAGTTCACTGCATTCATTTACTGAGAACTGAGATGTGAACATCACATGCAGATCACGTGAGCGAAAGTGCGAACTTCTCTTGTGCAGCACTTTTCGTCATTTGCGAATGTGTTAAGGACAACAAGCCTTATTGCGCTTTTGATTTTATTTTATTTGACAGCAATGAAAAAAAAACTACATTAAAAGACCTTCTGTTATTATAAAAAGTTTAAATATATTTTCAGGCCACCACAGACTAGGCTACTTAATGAATAGGAAGCACTAACATCTTTTTGTGGCGGGCCGACACAAATAAATCAATGTATGGGAAACACTGCACACTGCATACTTAGCCCACCTACATTTACTGTACATGATGCTATACTCACCTTTTTGGTCAAAGTTTAAAGTCTGACATGATTCTCCACTTAATGTCCAGTCACACATGAAGACTGAGCCACCATGCGAGATCCCAGGCTGGCTGGTGTTTGCTCTGGGTGCTCCAACCACCACACTTATACTGAAGGGTGGACACCAGAGCATACATAGTCAAGAAATATTCACAGTAAACATGTCAGCATTTTTCTCAATAAAAAAACATAATTTAATATGATTTGTAAGCCATTTTCCTCATGGGGACACAAAATGTCCCTACAAGGTCAACGATGTCTGGTATTGCCATCCTTAGGGAATCTATAATGTAGGGAATACCTGAGAGAGTAACGCATTCTCATCCCAAAGGCGCCATATTTTGACACTTTTGCAAAAGCGTCAATATACAATGCACAGGGTAACCCTTTAGCGCCAAATGAGACGGTTAAGTTTAGGTATGGGGTTGGGGTAGGGTTAGGCCAAGGAATTTTTTATTCAGCAGCTATTCATTTGATTAATCAAATGCATAATTTCTATTTCAAATAAATGATATTCATCAAAAAATAATTCATCAAAAAATTTATCAAAGTTTCCACTAAAATATTAAGCTTTTTAACACTGATATTATTAACTTTTATTAACTGAATTATCAACAAACCAGAATATAATAATGATTTCTGAATTAATGGCTGCTGCACATTTAGCCTTGTCATCACGGCCAAAAAAAAAAAAAAAAACGTTTTGAAATGTATTAAAATACACTGTTACTCTACCCTATCTCATGACCAAGAGTGATTAAAAAGTGGCTAATTCGTACTAATTCGTACGACCTCACTCGTATAAATTCTGTATCGATTTGTCTAAACCCATGTGGCGGTTAAGTTTAGGGGCGGGGTTAGGGGTAGGTCATTCGTACGAATTCATACGAATTGGCCAATTCGTGAAATATGTACGATTTAGCAAAATCGTACTAATTTGTAACGAGTAAGGTCGATATGAATTGTTACGAATTAGCCACCTCGTAAAATTCGTACAATTCCCTGTGAGATCGGGTTGGTTTTTACTGAATTGTCAAATAATTGTTGCCATGGCGAGCATTCGAGACTTGTTTCAAAAACATAAAATCTTACAGACCACAAACTTTTGCACGGCACTGAATAATTGTAGCATTAGTAGAATCATGTCTGGGTGAAGGGCTTTACAGATTCTGGAGCAGTTAACCAGCTAATCCTTTTGCAGAACGTTTGCTGTGGAGGTCAGCACCACTCACCTTTTGCTGCTTGACCGATAAAAGTCCACTGAGAAACCAAAGTAGCTGTCCTCAGGGCCAGAGAAGACTGTGTAATTGTCCAGATCCAGGTTAAAGCCTCTGATGTGATTTGGATAAATGAGCATGGACAAATACACAGTAAAGAACACCAGACTGTCTTTCAACCTTTTCTCCATCTTCTCGAGTTGTCCAAACTCGTTCGACACAATTCTCTCTGCCACTAGGGAGAAGTTAATGTTGTTCTGTCCCTTTGGGAGAATCCGCCACAACTCGTTACAACTCTGTGGTTATTCGAGTCAATATGACACTTGTGGCTGCCTGTTTCTTATGTGCTTCCTTCAGATAAGATGAGGTACATGTCATGGGTTTCCTGAATGCTCAGTAAGTGTCTTATGGCAATTATAATTAAAAAAATGTGCCATTTTAAATTCATTTTAAAACATTTTCTGTTTTGAGATTGCATATGAGCACTCGGCTTTGCCTTTCAAAGAATCCACATTTTAGAGAAAGTGAAAAAGCTAGTGTGATGTAATATGACAACAGCTCAAAACTGACAGAAAGAAGGAACATTTTCAGAAGTGATAGCAGATAGGTGACAGAATTGTGTAAGCAGAGGCCATGCTCGGGAAGTCTCACACTAAGAGATAACACACTTGTAGTCATAAAAAAAACATTATTACATTTTTCAATGTTCTTTTAGATCTGTTGCAGATTTGGGTTTGAGTGCAGGATGGGGCAATAGCTCTTTAAACATGAAATATTTACTTGCTGTAAATATTCCTTCCAATAAGTGAATTAGTTGTTGTTTGTTTGTTTATTTGTTTGTTTACTTCTTATTTGTTTGTTTATTTTTTTGTTTATTTAAATTTGAATATTTTACTTTCATTTTAAGGTTTTTGTTTGACCATTTTTAAATGATTTTTTTAAAGGTATATGATCGTGATTATTCAGGTAATACCTGTAAAATAACAGTGTTTATTATACAAAAATACAAAACATTTTCTGTATAGAAAATGTGAATTACTGGAATGTGTCATTGATGTCACAATACCTAAAATAACAGCTGATTTTTATTTTACAGATATTATTTGTAATTTTACACTGTTTTGGGTACAATTTTAAATTAAAGAAAATAATCAACAAAAAAAATCACAGTTGTTTTCTGTAAAATTTTTATTTTTATTACAGTGTGAGATACAAGGTTTATTTGAGTGACTATGATTTTGATTAGATAATTTTGTATTAGATTTATGACAATTCCATATTGTTCCCTTCTATATTGTTTTCAGGACTTCTGGGCTGCTTTGAAAGATCTCTCCAGAGCACCTCTTTACATTCTGTCACCCAGTCACCAAGGCAGCTCCAACGAGGATGGAGCACCAGATCATGCAGTAACCAGGCAAGGAGAGAACCAGTACAAGGCCCCAGCCAATACACCTGCACAAGGCGAGGTGAGACATGAGAATGTTCCCAGTAACTTCAGTAAGTTTGTTCATACAAAATAAAATACTTTTTCACTGACTTGTAAAATTATTGAGTTCATATTTTTATATGGCTATCTATGATTTGTTTTTCATCACACAAGATTTGTTTTCTCACCCAGTGATTGTGGAAGTTCATTGTCAGCACAGCTGGACCAAATGACCTTGCAGGATTCATTCCACAACCTGTGAAGCTGATCTGCAAATCAAAATACACAGGACAACTATGGGTTCTATTTGGCAAGAACTTCCTGCCAAATCTCTCCCTATTTATTTTGGGGCAAAAAAGCAGTTAATTTGTGCTTCAGAAAAAATACAAATTAAATAATGCAGCCAAGAATGTTCAGCTATGTTCATCGACTTGAATTACATGTCATTTCACACAAAGAGTCCTTTAATAAATTCAACAAGGAACATCTAGGAGAATCACATGAAATGATGTTCAGGAAACAACCAAGTTTAACATAAATGAGACCAATCAAGAACAGAAAGAAGTCTTAAATGAGGCTTAACCCTCAGGTGCTCTTCGTTTCAGAGTCACACTTGTTATCTTCCTTGTCAAAAGTGACCGGACACCTAAAAATTAAACTTTCTCCATCCCAGTAAAACCAATGCAATTTATTTTTGTTCTATAATATTTATTATTTTTAATTTAGTATTTTGAGACAATTTAATTGAATTTATTAATATTTATGCAATATTTATGGTTTATTTTTGCCATGGAAATATATATATATATATATATATATATATATATATATATATATATATATATATATATATATATATCTATATATATATATATATATATATATATATATATATATATATATATCTATATATATATATTCTATATATATATTCTATATATATATATATATATATATATATATTTTTTTTTTTTTTTTTTTTTTTTTTTTTTTTCAAAAAATATTAATGCAGTATTTTAGTTTAATATAGAGTCTAGGCCTTCAGAAAAAATATATATATTTTGAATAAAATTAGCACCATCTGGTTACAGTATAGAGAAAAAGCATAGAATCATGGTGTAACCACTATAGGCATGTACAGCTTGTATAGAGACTTGTTGAATTCCCCAGCTGTTTATGAACACATTGTTTTGTTGTTGTTGTTGGTGGTGGATTTGAATATATAATTGAAACAATCAGGGACACATTGGTGTCTCACAGTGGATTCAAACCCGGGTCTTTCACACCAAAGGCATGTGCCTTATCCACTGTACCCAGTCACACATAAAGTTCCACATTCCCACCCCCACCCCCAGAACACAGTAAAAACAAAAACAAAACTGAACAGATACAGTACAAACTAAATATACACTCAATTTAAATTACATTTTCATCCAAAAAAAAAAAAACAAGACTTATGACTTTATGATTATGAAATTACCCCTCTTTACTCTTGTGCACCAGTGAGCATTCAGTTCACTTGAAAGTTTGTATCATGAATCAGTTTTATTCAAAACTTTAAATAAAGTCGTACTCTCATCTGCCATCCTTACCGCCATGAGATGACCAAGGATGACCGACAGGCCAATGACTGCAGGGGCCACAGAGGAAAAGGCTGATTTGGGATGAGTGGCAGCCTGGACACACAGCACTAGCTGGAATGTAACAGCCATCTCCACTAACACAGCCTGATACAGATATACCCCCGGGGCCACCTGAAGGAGTGTAAGTGGAGTTTTATCTGTTATTGTTGGACACTATATGTCTTTTCAGACTGACTCTATCTCCTTTCCTCATTCACTCCAATTACATGACAAACTATAAACTCTCACTCTGTACCCCCATCCATTTATACCCATCCTGCTTTTCCTCACTTTTTCTGATACACACATAGACCACTTTTGCCTTGCTCAATCATATTTTGATCATTTCTTGCCATTTCTTCTCTCCTCAGTGATTACCCGACCTATTTTTTTATTATGATGTATCTGTATTTATGTTTACTATTACAAACTTCTTGAACAAAAATAACACAAAAAAGAGAAATACAGAAGAAAATGTTCCACTGTAATTTCATGCTGAACAGGAACAATACAGAATAGAGGTGTCTTACATTTCTACCATATACTATCAAATTTCTACATTATGTATTTATTTCATTAACAACCATCAAAGGTTAATCAAAATTGAAAGCAGTATTAGCTCATTAAAGAATTAAAAGTATAACACTTTGCACTTCACAATAAAATTAAGAATAATTTGCAAGAAATCATTCAATTAGATTGTAGAATAAATGAGAATGGCTTAATAGCTTGGCAATTATCCAGAGTTAACATTATAATGGTGAATAAAAGCCTTAATTTTATCGAGCAAGCGCATTAACCATAGACAAAGAAATGTTTTCGATAATTCTAAATTGGCTTCTTCAAGATTTTCACAGGTCTCCAATGAAACCAACTGGCCATTCATTAAGCTACATTTCATTTAGATTCTGACAAAGTTGAACACAGAGATGACAAGATCCAGATTATAGTAATCAGAGGATCCGAAAACACAGAGACACGATGATTTACAGAACAAAGACATCAGAAGAAAGCAGACGATCCACAACAAAGATATTAGAAAATGAAATAAAGGCTGAGTTAGAAAAGAGGCATAGCCCCTTATTTTAGCTGGAAGAATAAATTCAGTGAAAATGACAATTCCTCCCAAGTTCCTTTATTTGTTTCAATCCCTACCTTTTTTTTTCTTTTTGCCCAAATCCTTTTCCGTTTAATTAATCAAACTATATCCTTTTTCATTTGGGAAAATAAGATCCTCAGAGTTAACACATATCTTAAGGGGACCCGTGATGTGGGTGGTTTAGTCCTCCCAAGCTTCACTCATTATTACTGGGCATTAAATATTCAGAAAGTATTATTTGGGGTTTTGGCTTCATTGCCCAGAAACAAATTGGTGTTTAATTGAAGTACAAACATGTCACACTTCCTCTCTCCCTGCTTTAGTCTGTTACTATAAATTTACATCAGCATCAGTTTTGGGTCCTATTTACAAAAATCATCCCTCTACAACAGACTCATCACTTAGACAGTGGGATTTATATGAGGGTTTATTGAACAGTTTCGAAAATCTTTGCAGAGTGTTTGACCTCCCGCAAAGCCATTTTTTTAGATACCTTCAGATTCCAGATTTCCCTGATTTTCCTCCTACCTCGCCCTTACATACGCTTACTCTCAATTTTAATAATAAAGGATTGATTTCCATTTTATATTCCCAACTCATGTCTTTGAAAGGGTACAATCTGGATAAAATTAAATCCAAATGGGATGGTGAACTGGACATGTCGTCTGAGGCTTTTTGGAGGGAGGCATGTAAAAGGTTCACTATCATCATCATCCTGTCTTAGGTTAGGGCTCATCAATTTAAAGTGCTTCACAGATTTCGCAAGGAATGGTTAGCGAGAAAATATCCTGGGGTAGATGCAACCTGTGATAGATCCTCTTTCTCTCAGCCAGTCTGACACATACATTCTGGTCTTACTCCTCTCAAATAGCTACTGGGAATTGGTTTTAAAACTATCAGTGAGGCTCTTGGGGTGACATTGCTGCCTTGTTCCTCAATATCTATCTTTTGGTTCTCCCAGTGACACTATAACAATTACCTTAACTTCAACCCAGAAGGACATCATTGCATAAACTTCTTTATTGGCCCGCAGAAGAATCTTGTTAAGCTGGAAATCCCCTACCCCTCCATCTGCAACAGTTTGGCTAGAAGATGTGATGTTCTTTTTAAAATTAGAACCTATTTTGTTATATTTTAAAAATTTGGAAGAATTACCCAGCTACACTCTAAAAATGCTGGGTTGTTTTAACCCAATTTTGGGTCGAATATGGACAAACCCAGCCATTGGGTTACATTTTCAAATTACATTTTTAACCCAACATTTGGGTTTGTCCATATTTGACCCAAATTTGGGTTGAAACAACCCAGCATTGTTTAGAGTGTAACCTATTTTCCATGTAGCTCTCTTTTTTGCTTCTTGTTGTTGTTGTATTTGCTGCTTTGACCTCAGTGTAGTCTGTCTCACAAAAATTGGCAAATTATTATTATCATTTTTTCTTCTCTCTCTTTTGTGTATGTATTTACACTGTGATAGTGATACTTTTATCATCACTACTTTTGTTTTGGTTGGTATGCCTGGGTACATGCTTTGAAAAGGTGTAGTGGCATAATGGTTATATTTTGTCTTTAAAATAAAGAAATCAAACAATCCAAAAACCAGATATCAGTACAGAGCACAGATATCAGAAGTTACAGAAATCGACCATCCAGAACAAAGACATCAGAAGATAGAGAAACAAGAAAATCCAGGACACAATAATATTAGAGAATCTTATAGACCTATAACCTATAAGACAAACCTGTAGGATCAGAAACCTCTTACCTCAGTTACACCCAGGTTGCTCCTTAGTGCAATCGGTGTAATGCCTAACAGCAAAGCACAGGCGCTGAGGGCACCAAGCAGCTGGGCTCCCACCAACAGGACAGCCCGCCAGGGACTCACCCTTAAGCCTGCGGCCAATGCCAGGGTAACCACTGGGTTGAGGTGAACCTCACCGACGCAGACACGGGCCAGGGCTAGTGAGACTCCGAAGGCAAAAGAAACACGCAGTGGGTTCGGTCGAGACATGCCGGAGAAAAGTCCTGCGTCGGAAGGGGTTCGTCTGTAATGGAGTCCCAGGACAGAGACCCAGCATGCGGCCACAGCACGACAGAAGACAGGCTGATGAAGAGGAAAAAAACGGTTCCCAAAAACTCACAGAACATGTCACGTAAAAACAAGCCAGTCCATACATCCCTCAGGATCAAACTGAACGTGGACATGGGTTTCATGGTGCTTCTTCTTTTTCTCGTCTTTTACAACCTTGTATAAGATCTCCAGTAGCAATTAATTTTGAATTTGCAGTTCTGATTCTTGATCTTGAAGAGACATCCGTATGATGAGAATTAACGAGTTACCTTGCTCAAATTCACACCCATGTCGTTCTTATATTTGCCATTCAGCACGGGAACCTGTGACGTCTACAGTTGTATGCCTCAGCTTTCACCCTGCCTTCTTTTGTCCACTAGCCTGATCTTTCCTGAACACTGTTATAGAAAAGGCTTTCATCAGGTGCAAAGTGATGAACCAGGAACTGCTTTCAGACTCTCTCTATATGCTAAATGTCTCATTCCCAGCCTTCCCAGCCCAGGACTTTCTTATTAAAAACTAACAGTCCTCTCTCTTGGGGTTTCACCTGCCTGATGGGGCTAAGGTTGAGAGTCTGACTTGATTCAGTTCCTTTATCGAAAAAGCTCTCATGTATTCCTCTGAGGTTGTCATGACTGAAAGGGATAGAGATGTGTCAAGTATGCAACATTTTATCCAGCAAGTGTTAAGACAAAGATCTACAATATTAGATCATTGTAGGCGTTAAAAATCAGAAAGGGGCCAATATTGTGAAGACTGTAAAGAATGGTGCTTTTGTACTGAGCTGAACTACCCCAAATACAAACAAAACTCAATTTCAAATCATAAAATTAAAGTATGAGAGTGCTACTCTAAAGGATGTGTTCCATGGCTATACCTGCTCACATGCTTTCAGCGGCAATCTCTCTCAAAGTGACTGAGAAGAAAGAGAAACGAAAACTCGAAAACTGATGGCTGACCACAACAATGGCTGCACAGTTTGAGACTGAGCTTCTATGACATTCTATAGAGGTCACTATGAATGTAGGATCAGGATAAGGTTGATATGAGTGAAACATGATTGGAAACTATAAGGTTACATTTTTAGGGGAGAACAGATAGCTCTTCTGTATATGATGAGGCTTTTGACAGAAGGACACTTGTAGGACTCGATGTATGGAGAGAGCTCAGTGAAAAAGACATGGAAATGGTTAGTCCCTATAATGCATTTGTTTGAAATCAATGTACCATTAACTAATACATAGTGTAATCACAACAATCTGTTGTTGAATGCATTTAACACAATAGAGATGATTGTGGGGAAACTTCCCAGCTCGTAAAAAAATATGGACAAAGCGTCTGTTACATCACCCATAGACTTTCTGAAGAACGGGGGTTTATGGCTGTTTATTGGGGGTATGGGCGGCGCCATACTGGAAAATCTTGGGAAATACAAAATACAAATGTTCAGAAAGGATACAGAGGTGGTATTCACTCTGCACAGCCCGTTATCAGCTGTCAATCAAAGTTAACCGCCCTTATTTGTCATACATTTTATATCTAAATACGACGAGTTAGAAAAAAATTCACCCCCTCACAGTTGTCAGGCACGTGGAACATATTGAAGATTACAATAAAAGTCCATAGGACCAAACTGTAAAAACACAAATTTATGCTGTGAAAACAGACATTTTAACAAGGGGTATATGGACATTTGCTCCCTTTTGGGACCGGCCTCCAGCAGAGTTTCGATGTACTGCAGATTTTCGCACTTCTGAAAATGTAGGCTTCATTTTTCAGATTAGAATGTTGCCTGCTTGGTAGCAACAGTGATTTTATCCAGGTTGCTGAGCACTAACCTAGGGTGTCCAAACATCCTCTTTTCCCCGGACATGTCCACTATATACATACTGTCGGGGGCTTCCTTCGACCTCAGAATAGGAACTTCGGCATTTCATTTAAATTACATTTTCATTTAAATTCATGAAAATGTCCAGTTTTCACATGTTTTTCATGGGTCCATTAAGCATACTTTAAATTGACTGGTGCTTACCTTTGCAGAATATTTTAAATGACTGTTACATATCTCCAGACGGTAAGTCCAGGATGAAGGAGATGCAACAACATAAAAAAAGAGGAAAAAAGAGAGAAGGAAGTCAGGGTTATGTGCAAACTGAAAAGTGTATTCATTACAATATTGACAAAAGAGAACAAACACATGCAAAACTATTCTCTCAGAATGTGTCCCAGCAAACAAGTCGAGGCAAACAATAAACACAGGCTAAGTAACTGGCGGAGCAACTAAACAGTCCTCCCTCCAATGAGGAGGTTAACAAACACACACACACAAAACACAATGGACACTGTTTGGAACTCACGTCATTTCTAATTTGACAATCACACTAAGCCATTTTAGTTTTTTAGTTTTATTTCAAATCATCGTGTAGCCCTAATTGTCAATATTGACATCACAAAATCACATTGTTTATATTTATAGACGTTAAGATTATGTGGGAATGAGATAAAAGCAAAAACCTCTGGAGCAGGGATGATGTCCTTTGCCTTTGGATGCGCATGGATGATGTCCAGGCAAAAATTGGCACCTGCCCAGGGACTGCAGATGGGAAACAGCTTTTAGCTAAATATGGTACAGTACAGCCTACAGATATTGTGCATTGTCCCTGTTAAAGAAACAAATAAATAAATAAATACATAGATACATAGGAGGGTGGGGGGCACTACCTGAGAGAGAAAGGAACACACCCCAAACACATGTACCCTAGGATCGTAACAATGACCAATCAAATAAAAGTAGCTGAACTTTGTTCACAGAATTTTAGCAGCGGCCGGACATGTTCGGGAAAAAGAGGATGCTAACCCCACTCTAGCTTTCTCCGCAGAACAAGAGCCTGCTAGCTTAGCTTCCAAAAAATATGGCTGACACTATGTGTACATTCTGTGAGTGAGATCCCATGCGGGACAGCCCCTATACTGACTGTATTCTTCAGCGTCAGGACAAAAAATCCTCTGATGATGCAAAATGACGATGTTTGTGTCATCGGAGGATTTTTCCAGACCAAAAATACATAAATCTCTTGTCTCAGGGGGATATGAGGGTGGAAAGCATGGTCATTTTAAAATACCACCGGTTTTCTACTAAAACAAAGCTTAATGCTAAATCCTGAAGTATCCCTTTAAAAACGATTTCTTTAAAAGCAAATATCTCCCTTTTCTTTTGAACTTTGAAAGTTGTAACTTTACAGATGTTGTTTATGCTCAAACAGCAACGTTACACACTAACTAAAGTTGTGAAATCATAATCAACCACCCCTTTAACGCTGCAAAATCACATCTAAATATTTATAGATGTTAAGATTCAGTTGGAATGAGATAAAAGCAAAAACCTTGGGAGCAGAGATGATGTCCTTTGTGCTTTACAAATAGGTTAGAATGGTTGACCCCCAACTGTGAAGGTACCCCATACCTTGTCTGGTAGAAGAACTACATGTTAACACACAGATGCCAATGCCAACAAGACCCCTATACCAGCCATTTTAACCATACTGCATATAGCTACAGATCCATTCAGAGTGACACAGCAGAACCTACCCGAAGTTGTACCTTCGACATTATGTGAAATTTAATGGGGAGCTATTATGCCCATTTATAAAAACTGTAATATAAGTCTCAGGTGTCCCCAGAATGAGTCTGTGAAGATCAGCTCGAAAATAGCCCACATATAATCTATAATACCATGTTGTAAATGCCAATTCAAATGCACACCTCAGAATCTTGGCAGAAGTAGTAGGTCATCTGGGGACTGTTCTCCTACTGTTTTCAAATACTATGCATTTCAAATATACTACTATTTTGGTATACTATATAGAAGGGAAGTATTCGATTTTGGACGAAGATATAAAACTGAATGGATGAATTTTTACCACAATATGGGTAGTTGTTTACACACACTCTGGACTTATCATTTTGTTAAAAAACTAAAATCGCAAATGAGTATAAAAATTTTATTAGCAATGTTTTGGTCTACGACCTTCATCCGGCGATATCCTTTTCCCCAGAGTTCCTTGTTTTTTGTAGATTTTTTGATCTACTTATATGGTCTTTTCCCCTCGCACCTATAACCTGAAGGTGTGCGACTGTGTTTTCTAATTGTTAAAAACTAAATAAAAGTGAAATTCGTATATTAGCAAATATCTCTGACATTGACCAGAGAGATAAGGTACACAAGTGAGACCAATGACTCAAACTATTTTTAGCTGATATCCAAGAGAAAAGATTGTCTAGGTTTTTCTAAGGTCAAAGCGGTATTAAGATTCCAGTTCAATATTCTCGTCTCAGTAGGTTGATGGCGTCTTATCTCACAACCTCAGTCTGCGGTTTTAGCCAGCTCTCAGATTTATGTTCATTTTGTTCAGTCTCTCCCCTGGACAGGGTTGGGTTTATATTCATTGTCCATCCTCAACCTGCACCCACCTGTAAATCGTTTCTGAGCTTCTGCAGAGACCTTCAGAACCTTGCAGGTACTAAATCTGAATCAGGCCACCCCTCCTGCATTTGAAGATTACATTTGTTCACCCTCACCAGCACAAGAGCTTTGTTGTTCTAAGAAGTTGAGAAGAGTATAATTTTGGATTGGATTCAACTGGAGGATTTTTGGAATTTATTCAGGCCTCAGGGGTTTCACATCAGTTTCTGTTCTTTTAGTGGAATTTATCTGGGAGTTGAAGTCTTAAGCATTGCACTTTTCCGCTGACTTGCATATCATGTCAAGTGCTGCTGTTCAATTCACAACAAAGAGCAAATCATATATCATATATAAAAATAAAAAAAGTGTTCTCACTGTGAATCACAGTGCTAAAGCTCCATAACATTTGTGAATATAGCAGGATAATTAGGTCCATGAATGAAAAGTTTCTAGGCAAATCTGTCCATTAGTATAAATATCTCTAGCCAAGGCTGTCTTCAAACGACATTGAATATGATTTCCTGCAACTCCAGCCGTCTGTATGTATTATTAATGACAAATCTAATAAGACTAAAACTGTCAAATTTTTAATGAGTTGAAAAGGTTTCAGAAGTTATGTGATTTCAGCCCTAAAGGAGATCATTTCAGCAAGTCCATTTAGCAAGAGTTTTTTGACTCATTACTCATTTTTAATAAATGAAGTGGGGGTCAATGAATGACCAGATCCTATTTCATTTCAGACCAGTGACAGTGAAAAGGTGACAGGATGTTAGTGGGGAACCTGTTTGATAACAGTCAATATTGTTTGGCATGGATACATGCCAAATAAAGGCACATTTAGCCTTTATTATTTGAGCTAAACATACTAAAATGTTAAACTGAATTGCTTAAATCTGTCCACTAAAATTTACAAACAACTCAGCAATACAGACTATAGACCTGTCCTTCACTCAAGTGTTTCATTCATCATCTGTGCATTGAAGACTTCACAGAGGTCAGTTAACGCTGGGCAAAGCACCTCCCGCACACACCTCTTAACTTCACATAATCAGAAGGTGATGACACATCCATTTTCACGCCCGACTTCCAGCCTGCTTCTCACCGACGAGAGTGAAGCTGTGTGTCATGATCATCCAGCTGATAGCTGTGGTCTGTTGACTGCTAGCTGACCTTGAGTCATTGTAACAGTCAGTGGAATCCAAACTTCAAACTAGGGCTGTAGGTAAATATGTAGCAGTCATGATTTTGGACTTTTGGACATGAAAATGTTGCTGTTATTACTATATTTATGGTATACATATTTTAATAGATATTTTTTAAATCTTCCAAAGGCTCTTCAAATATTCGAAAAATATTCGCAATAACGAGTAAACAGGTAATTATGTACACTGAGTGGATATTATGAAAATAAAATATATATTTTCTCGCTAGAAATGTAATCAAAACTTTATTTTTATGCAGAAACTAAGTCAAAATATGCCGATAGCAGCATCCATGTTACAGCAACCAAAACGTTTCAGTGTCACATTATTCTGGCGAGATCTGAAAAATATTCGCAATAACGAGCAAACAGGTGATTATGTACACTCACTGAGTGGATAAAATAAAATGTATATTTCTCACTAGAAATGTAATCAAAACTTATTTTTATGCAGAAACTAACTAAAAATATGCCCAGTAGCAGCGTCCATGTTTTAGCAACCAAAATGTTTCAGTTTTCACATTATTCTGGCGAGATGTGAGAAATATTCGCAAATAAACGAGCAAACAGGTGATTATGTACACTCACTCGAGATGGATATTATGAAAATAAAATATATATTTCTCGCTAGAAATGTATTAATAAAAACTTATTTTTATGCAGAAACTTTGAGTCAAAATATAGTTTTTTTCACTAAACATGAAAGAAATGTCCAAATGTCACAAAATGGCAAGTTACTAATCCTAACAACAAACGCAATGATAAAATTGTGTAAATACAGCTGGAAAACAGTGAAAAAATCAACCTCATTAATTATTCAAGGCCTAGTGCATGATGGGAACACCAGTTTTAGAAAAAGTTGTGTTGATATTTACAGCTTTCATTTCTACACGATCCGATCGAGGTACTCTCTATCAAGAAGAAGACGGGCAAACAGGTGATTATGTACACTCACTGAGTGGATATTATGAAAATAAAATATATATTTCTCGCTAGAAATGTAACCAAAACTTATTTTTATGCAGAAACTAAGTCAAAATATAGTTTTTTTCACTAAACATGAAAGAAATGTCCGCCATGATTTTGGTTCTCACAGCCGGAATCTTGAAAGTCACGTGACTCTGATGGAAAACAATAGGAGAAGAATAAGCAAAAAAAATTAACAGTCAATTTTACAATTTAAGGGCCATTATTGTAACCCCTCTACGTTTTGCACTTTGGACCAACGTAGTCAGGGTACATTTTTATATGAGACTGGGTTGTCCAAAGGCACTGCTGTTGAAACATGTCATTTGTCCTTGATAGCCACAGATGCAGAACTTTGCTAGAGTGTCGAGATTTATTCAATAATAAAATGACAGCCAGTGAAGTAGGACTCAAGGACACACAGAAATATTACCTTTTATTAGTTATAAAAGACAAAAGAAGTAAAGTTATGGATTTGAAAGATTTACTGTAAAAGTCAGATATTAAACATCAAAAGCATTTCTTCATTATAAGCATCATCCTCTTTTAAACCATGTTCAGCATGCCCCAATGCTTTATTAACATTCTCTCACTAGATGGCAACATTACCATTTAACACTACAGCAATTAGACAGTAGTTCCAAATCCCTCATGTACAAGCATGTCAGATGGGTGGAAAGATGTATTAAATAGTGATATAATTCATGAATTGCATGAACATGATATTAATGGCAAGGTAGAGGGGTAATGTGTGCAGGCCACTGTGCGACGTTTGTCAGTTATGTTACGCACCCCATTTATCTGTTTATCTGGCTGTGAACGATATTGCACACAGAGGTTTAGAGTGCTCCTTCTCTGCCAGCACATTTGAAAGAGCATATTTTCATGTGGCAGGGAAGCTGATATTTTAAATACCATGGAAACATTTGTGTCATTCTGTGTTGAGCCTAATGAAAATCAGTGTGACACTGAATCTGATAAACCAGGGGATACAAAATATTTGCTAGCAGTCTTATCAGGGTTCATTACATGAAAACTCATTTTATATATTTCTTTGTATCTTACAAGAAAGGCAGGGCAAGAAAGTAAACAAAAACACAAAGATCCATATCTTGCACCCAGTGCAAATTACTTTGTACACTAAAAAAAAAAACTGTTCAGAAAGCCAAGCCGTAATGTAGCCAGTGCACAACACGCATAGTTTTTTGCAAATCATACATTATAACAAGGAAAAATATTAACACGAGGGAAATCATTTGGTATCCACAAAGACTGTAAAAATATGTAGGCCTCAATCTAGTTTACACATTTACCCAAATGTTTCAGGCTAATTGTAGTAATGATGGATCAGACCTGTTTGCCCAATAGAGGCAAGACACATAATGTATATAAGGACATCTGACAAATTAGTTTGTTCGTCAAGAACCAGGAAAAAAAATCTCAATTGGTCTCCTCGGCTGTGAATGCTCATTGCGCGCGCCTGGTAAATCTATACCATAATAATAACAATCCGCCATGCAAGATGTGCACCTACTCTTAAAGGGTATGTTGGATGACACTCTGATTGGTTTATTTCATTGTACGCCCAAACCACACCTATGAATAATGAAGCTATTTCAGACCAACCCCTTTTAAACTTGCGCAATGGCAAGAGCCATTTATCCTGCCAGTAAAATAGCAACAGCGCCCAAGACCCGTCCACAAAGTTACTTGATACTTGCATTTCAGATCTGTTAAAATAGGGCCCAAAAGGTGTTTGATCAGACAATGTGAGATATTCTATTGGTTTCATACAACAGATTCACTGCACTGGCAAATAATAATCAAGTTTTGTCTACTTGTTGTTCGATAACCACTGATGTTTACTGCAAAACTGCTTGAAAGAACGGAAATCTGAGAGTACAGCTCTGCTCTCAGAAACCTGTAATCCATTCCAAAACCATTTAACACTTCTGACCATAAGCTAAAAGGCTTCAAATGTCAAACTTTTAAAATCTCATTGCAAACAAGCAAAAAATGAATAAATAAATGAATAAAATTCTGTAGCACTAGTGTCACCAAAACAACCCTGCAATAGTATAGGCCGTGGCATTTAAATGATGTCCAATTTGCACTAAAGGGCCTAAAGTGTGCCAAGAAAATATCCACCACACCATTTGCACCACCACCACCAGCCTGCACAGTGGTAACAAGGCATGATGGATCCATGTTCTCATTCTGTTTACAACATAAATGTCTCAACATAAATCGAGACTCATCAGACCAGGCAACATTTTTCCAGTCTTCAACTGTCCAATTTTGGTGAGCTCTTGCAAATTGTAGCCTCTTTTTCCTATTTGTATGAGATGAGTGGTACCCAGTGGGGTCTTCTGCAGTTGTAGCCCATCCACCTCAAGATTGTGCATGTTGTGGCTTCACAAATGCTTTGCTGCATCCCTCGTTTGTAACGAGTGGTTATTTCAGTCAAAGTTGCTCTTCTATCAGCTTGAATCAGTCGGCCCATTCTCCTCTGACCTCTAGCATCAACAAGGCATTTTCACCCACAGGACTGCCACATACTGGATGTTTTTCCCTTTTCACAACATTCTTTGTAAACCCTAGACATGGTTGTGCATAAAAATCCCAGTAACTGAGCAGATTGTGAAATACTCAGTCTGGCCCGTCTGGCACCAAACAAAATTCGCTCAAAATTGCTTAAATCATCTCTCTTTCCCATTCTGACATTCACTGGAGTTCAGGAGATTGTCTTGACCAGCCATTGGTGATTGGTTGATTAGATAATTGCACTAATGAGAAATTAAACAGGTGTTCCTAATAATCCTTTAGGTGAGTGTGTGTGTGTGTGTGTGTATATATATATATATATATATATATATATATATATATATACACATATACACACAAATCCCTTTATTTTCCTTTATTGTCAATACTACAGCATTTACAAATAGATTAGGTGCGTGTCAGGACTGAACATTTATACAAATAAGTTTACATTAACATATCGCAGTATAGTGTGGTGTATGGCGTTGTCTGCTTTGGCTGTATTGTACAGTATCAGTTGCTGTTCAGAAATATTGTCCCAAGCAGATTAAACAATGGGTTTGAGTTGGTCCCTCAGATCTGCTTCACTGACAAACAGAAACATGCTTGGTTTAAAATGGACTTCTGTGTTGTTTATTATGTACAGCATTGACAATCGACAGTGGAGCTTTTTTAAGGCAAATTTCTCTATCATGACTGCACAAGATCCAGCTGGTTCTCGTTCACGGCGCCAGCTGCAGCTAATCTCCTCACCTTTATATACTCATTGTTTTCTCATCTCTTATGTCAGATCATTGTTTGATGTCCTCTCTGCTGTGTTATGGTCGGCGTTCCAGTCTTGTGCTCTTGTTCCTGTTCGTTGTTTCCCTTTGGATTATGTTCTATGTCTGGATTCTGTCATCCTCTCTCACCAGCGCACATCATCTCTTCACTTCATCTGTTCCGTATTTGACCATCAAAGTATCTGCACCACCCATTCCATCTGCCATCTGGACTCTGTTTATTATATATTAATAAAGAGTTTACTTGCAGTTGCTTCCCGTCATCAGTTATGACATTATCAGCACTGTCCAGGCTTGGATAGATGGGGTGGTTTGCCTAGAAGAGAACCACAGTTCATACACGCATACTAATTGACAACCTGAAGCAAGTCTGGTAATTTGTTGTAAGTGGTCTTGGATAATTTGTTTTTTACAGGGTGGTCAGATGCGACAATTTACATAATCAATTTACAAGGAATTGTCCATGAATTTTCCAGGATAGGTTGCCAGGGCTTTCCCCAACCCTCCCCTATTTTATGGACAAGTGTACAACTCGACTTATTTTGTACTATCTCCATATGTGTGCCATCACTGTAGACAATTTCAGTTAAAATAAATTAATACATAAAATATTAATGAACATTTACTTTTTCAGTCTACACTTCCAAATGAAGACAGCAAGTCAACAGAGCTGTGGATTTACAACTCTGGATGTTAAATTAACATGCCTGTGTCATATTAAAATGGCTTACAATAATAATAATAAAGTTAAATGCCTTAGGTGGTTTCTTGAATGAGTTTTAGCATGCTAAATACAGTATATTTGACTTTACCAGCTTACATTTATAACTAATTTGAATTGATTCCACAGGCTGTTTCTGAATGACTTCAATTAAAAGGTAATTAGAATCATAGTGAATTAAGTTGCTAATAGTGCTACTTTGTACCCAGCATTGACTTTTGGGGGGTACTCTTAAAGATGTAATTTTTATATACCTTATTCTGGAATTAAATACATGCAGTGCATTAAAGAGGCCAGAAAATACACACTTTCACAAGAAACATGATGTGCAGGCAGAATGTTTTTTTCAAGAATACCTTTTTAACAGCATTATTATTATTATTTTAAAGTTATGTGAACTATGTGTCAAGAAACCATGGTATGCTCCATCATACAAATTTATGTGCATTTATATAAGTCATTCTCCACATATTTTTGGTTATCAAACCAGCACAAAATTCTGCAGAATCTTTAATCCTAGTTATACTTTAATGAGCTAATACTGCTTTCAATTTTGATTAACCTTTAATGGTTGTTAAAGGTGCATTGCGCAACATTTCATGTTAAAAATAGCCGTTTTCTAACCCATACATGCTTAAACAATCGCCTGATGGGCTGAATGAGCCCTTCTCTGATCACTGCGATTGCCTCTATAATCCTGTACAGTGAAATAAATAAGAGGGATTCGGGCTCGGAATCTGAGACTGGGCATGACGTAATCAGGCCCGGATTAAGAGGACTTTGGGCCCTGGGGCTATAGCAACACCAGAGGGCCCCCTTTCATGTGATTGCCACTCCATCAGTCTTTTGCCCACAAATAAATATATATTTTAATTTTTTTATCTGTTCTTCCTCATGCTGAACACAAAAGAAGATATTTTAAAGAATGTTGGTAACGAGACAGTCGATGCTAATCCATTGACTTACATCAAGGAAAAAATATTTTAAGTCAATGAGTGGCTCCCATAAACTGTCTGGTTACCAACACTATATAAAATATCTACTTTTCTGTTCAGCATAAGAAGGAGATTACTTTTTTAGTTTGAACAACATTGGGGTGACAGAATTTTTATTTTTTGGATGAACTTTCCTTTTACATTTCCTTTTCTGTCTTACAGTAAATAGTCCTTTTTTCTAGCTTTAGCAGAGTTGCATTCCAGGGACATCCGTGTTAGATGGTTCAGTCTTTCTTGTACCATTATTGACCGCAATTGAGATTTAATGAAAGATAATTTTGAATCTGTAAAAAAAAAAAAAACATTTACACTGCATTTACAATTACATAAATTATATGATTGTTATTTTATTTAATAATTAAATATAAAATGATATCTACTTTTTCATTGAAGGGTAGGCTACTTTATGAAACCAAAACTAACAGTAGGTGGCGGCAATTCTGTCTTAATAAGCGAGTCATTCATTCAACCGATTTGTTCAAACAGCTGTTTGATTCATCGACGAAGCAAACGAGGAGTCATTTAAAAGGAAACCATTCGTTCAAAACGCGGATTCAGTAACGAATCTCCACTATCAGTTTCAGAGATTATTTCTGCTGTGGTTTCATTTTGGGATTTTCATCGGCAAAGTGACGATAAACTAAAACGTAACTCTAAATGTTAACTTAATGGCCTTGGATATTAGACCTTGATGTTCGTCAAAAAAAAAAAAAAAAAACAGTAATTCTGCCGGTGTTTTTCACCACGAGTGAGTGGTGGGAGAAAAAACACTGACATTCTGGATTCAGGCTGCAATAAATCATCGACGACTAGCCCCTATAAACATTTAAAAACGACTCCACGAGAAACAATTACCATCCAAATAGTGCTTAACTCATTAACTTCTGCTGCTTCTCTTGCTTACCTCGACGTGCACGCGATCGGTGACGACGCAGGAGCGTGAAGATAACGGGCTGCTGCCGCTGCACTCTTCCACGGACACGGATGAAAGTGAACCAAAGTATTTCGTTAGTTTAGGAATTTTTGCATCCCTTTTCTGGCGCAAATTGTAGAGTTATTTTGATTCAGCGGTGAATTATGACAGTCAGGCACATTTTCCAATAACTTCTTGTTGTTTTATTATACACAAATCAACCACCTATGATTTGACAATCTCATTTTCTCCAGCCAATCACGGGCCCCTGACATCGCGGGCCCTGGGGCTTCAGCTCCGCCTAGCCCTTATGTTAATCCGGCCCTGGACGTAACTGCGTCGTCACGCTCCTAGGTCTTGCAGGTTAGTGTATTCGCCGCCATTCTCCGTATCAGAGAAGAAAACTTGAGCGACACAACTTTAGTCAACTTTCCACAAAAGTAGAAGATGGATTCAAAGTGTAAATGCATCTGGTTGTTGAAACCAGGCTATATGTCATGTTATTTTAGTCATATATGATGACGCGCATCACCTCAGATGAGCAGCTGAGCCCATCAAACCAGCCGCAATCTATCGCAAATCAAAGTGAAAGTAAGTCGCAGACGCTTAACACTACCATCTTCATTAAAATTAAAGAAATGAAATGATCTTACCATGCTGTTGCCGCTCTCTTATTGCCGCTCTCTTATTGCTGTCTTTGCTGATTTTGAAAATTAGCCGACAATTAATAAAATGCAGCTCATATCTGTTGATTTTGGTGACATGCACTTCATGAAATCTGTAGCTATATAGCGCGGAAATTGAATGATCGGATTAAATCCGTTTTGTAAAAAACACATTTATGTGACCAGGTGTAATGGAATCGTTTTGATAAATCAGATAGCTATCCAAACTGAGAAAACGCATGAAGTGGCAGGTGTAGGCTAAACAGCCCCAAAGGGACCGGCTTGTAGTTCCAAACTGCAAACGCAAACTCCATGTAATTTTTATATACCTTATTCTGGAATTAAAGCTGCCGTTGGCAACATTTTTTTGATCATATTCAGTGAAATCGACACTATAATCCGACAGAACAACATAAATAAAGTGGTTTTAGAAAAAAACCCGAGCTTCTAGCTCCATCTGGAGCGTGTTATTTGTTTTGCAAAAATCCTGCGCTCCCTGTTAACTGTGTCCAATCAGCCCAGGGGGTGTGAGATCTGACTGTCAATCACAGATCGGGCACACGCCACCCCTCGCGCACGTTACAATCACATGCACACGCCTGAAGTTCGCGCAGTAAGGAAGAGTGATGGCGGAACACTAACAAACCAAGTAAGCTCATTTAGAGTATAAATGACGTTAGCAATTGCAATATATTGGTAGATTAGCCAGGGCAGCATACCTCCAAATAATCCATGGTGTTGATGAATGCTGATGACGGTCGCGTTCACAGAAAACCTGGTGCGCACGCACTCGAGCACAAACTCTGTGGGAGGGTATTCGTTGATAGTGGGGAGGGAAATATGAGTTGTAAACATTCAAAATGTTGCCAAAGTCCACTCAATCAGCCATAGTTGCCGACCGCAGCTTTGAAATACATGCAGTGCATTAAAGAGGCCAGAGAATACACACTTTTCACAAGAAACATGATGTGCAGGCAGAATGTTTTTTTCAAGAATACCTTTTTAACAGTATTATTATTATTATTATTTTAAAGTTATGTGAACTATGTGTCAAGAAACCATGGTATGCTCTATCATAGAAATTTATGTGCATTTATATGAGTCATTCTCACATATTTTTGGTTATCAAACCAGCACAAATTCTGCAGAATCTTTAATCCCTCAACACTGTGTTGGTCCTGGATAGAGGATTGTTGTTTCTGTGTGCAGTGTACTCTGCTAGTGAGTTTATCTTGGAAGTTTATCCCATGAGATCCTCCAGATCAGTCACACACAGGTCCTTCCAGTGTTTTTCAACCAATCTTAAAGAAGGCACAATGAAAAAGGCAAGCAAGGCACTGTGGGAAATAGGAAACTGAACAGAATGTGAATCAGAGTCAGACTTTGGGCAAACATTCAATTGTTTCTAGCACCAGCTTTCCACTCTTAAAACTGCTAACTATTATAAGCTTTTATTTTAGCCAGGGTTTGAAATCCGTTCCATATATGTGTGTGTGTGTGACTGAAAATGCACTTTAAAAGACCCTAAAATTTCACAGACAAGCCTTGAACCCTCCCAGACTAAAATGCATGTTTGAGCTGGTTTTAACTGTAAGCAACTGGCACTGACAGATCTCAAAATATCAGAGGGATTGTTTTGTCTTGAGATGCACAAATTAAGATTTTTTTTTTTTAAATAAAATATACTTAAATGTCTTAATTGAACTAAAGCCTAAACTGTCTAAAATCTAAAGCCCTGTATCTGAAACTCAGGCCCTTGAATTAGAAGAGTGTAGCAGTTGACTACTAAATATGCTACAGTACATGTTTTGGCACTTCAAGGAGGAAGTTGCAACTGACTTTTTTTTTAATTAAAACTTCTAAATAAATGAACATAATGATCTCATTCTGATGGGGAACATCACATGTCCTTGGATTCATTTAGAACAAACTTTATTCTCGCTGTGTCTTCAAAGCTTAGAACTTTGTCTCAAAAAGACTGAAATGGATTTTATTGGAATTTTGGGGAGAACAGTTCTGAATAAATATTGATTTAGTTATCTATAATGTATTCATTCACATGCAAACACTCTGATGCATCAAGTGAAAGCTCAGAGCTTTCCTTTGATCCATCATATTGGCACAGATCTATAGATACATATTTGGATTTAGGTTTGAAGCCTCCCCCACAGGGAAGAAGGTAATGCTATGAGTGTATTTTTGGTCTTTTATAACAGATTAATTTATTATAATTCGTTAATTTATTTTTTAAATGTATTTATTAAGTTAGAGACTACAATTGAAAATAGTACTATTGTTTTGTTTGGGATCAGTATTATATAATTTTAATCAGCAAGGATGGATTAACCCTCACTGTTCATTTGATGCTTATATTTGCCAGGTTCGTTAGTCATGACTGAATACCATGAATGTAGCTCTTTTTTAAAGCTGCGGTCCGCACTTTTTCCTCTTTGTTGCCATCTCTGTTTGAAATCTGCAATTGCATTCCTTTGCAGAATTATCAACTATACGCGAGTTGTACCTTGGCACGGCAAAGAGTGAATGAATTCAATGTTTTGAGGAGAATGTGGAGCTGTCAGTCACCACACGTGTTTGATAATTCGCAATCACAGATTCTACTTTTTGGAAGTATGACCAACTTAAAAATGTCATCTGAACAAGAAACATCCACTTTTGTTCTTCTGACCAGCTAAGAAAAAAAAAAAACGGTAAATCACAATGATTAAATCTATTGATCGCTTCTGACTGTCAAACCGTGCAAAATATACTTTCTCAAATTATTAATTTTAAATAACATCAGCATTGCGTGACATTTAACGCCCTTTATATATTTATCCTTGTTTTTGCATGGGCCCGCATATCAGCCATTTTTAAATATCTTTGTATTTATTTGGCATGTCAGTATTTTGCTTTACTAACAGTTTAAAGTTGAACATTAAAATTTGCATTTCTTTGTTTATATTTTTTTCAAAATCCTAAAATTTTATTCCTTTCTGGATTTTGCATCCCAGCTATTTAGTGTGCACCGTTGCTTACCCTGCTGTATGTTGAAAAACAAAACCAAAACAGACAATATGCTTTAATATTTGTCCTTATTTTGTATCTTCAAATAGTACTCATTCTACAAGACAGACTTCTGCTAAATTGACAGGCAAGTAAGTCCTTTGAGTCCAGCATGTTGTGATATGATGAGAGACAAAACCAAAAGGTTTCCAATTACTGCTTGCTGAAACTCTGTAGCCTTATTTTGGTGTAGACTCAGACTTAGTGCTTGGCTTGTACGCAAGTTTTCTTCCCACATGCTCATTAATAAAGCTCCTGACATGGGATGCTGTCTCCTTAGTCAAGCACATCCCATTGCATTTCATTACTGAGAGTTCAGCACCAACCACAAGCAGACGCTTCATTGCCCACTGACATAATGGAATGGCTTTGTGTTCAAAGTTAAGCTATGTAAAATAAACAGCAATCTCGAGGCAGGCCCTCTTAACAGTTTTATATCACATGCACTTTTATGGTCTACCGTGCGATGATGTACAGGGCGTTGGGTTTTTAATGGGAATTCCAGAAATGGCTCTGGCCGATGTGTACAGTGTTTTAGTGGCCTGTCAGTTTTGATTGCTGTCGATGTGGTGTCTATGCGAGCTGCAATTCAAACATCTTTTTTGCTATGGATTTCCTTAATTTACCCTCATTCTGGCATCTTTTGGTTGAGTTCTTTTGAATTAGAATATAACATGAATGAGCCGAACTTCCACACCAGTGCTGGTTCACATCTTTGATCTATTGGGATTTCAACTGTTTAATATTCAGCACCAAACTCTGCTGAAGCATATTTTTAAGTAATAGCCTGACAGTCTGACAAGCCATTCATAATTCCATTGTGAAAACTCATATGCATTAGAGTCAAAAAGTTCCCTGCCTTTTCCCCCAAACTGTCTAAAAAGCGCTTCCTGTAATCTCTCCGAAATCACATGAAAAGCTGTGCCATTTTGGGATGCTTCTGAGAGCTCAGATAATCTGCTAAATTTTTGCCATGACCTGATTGTCATTTTAAATATGTAAACAGAAAACCCTCATTTCCTTTAATCTCATACAGTCAGTTTTCCCATCATGCATTGCCCTTTCTTTTAGTTAATCCAGCCTTAACAGTGACTAGACAAATGATCTGCTATAATCCGTAACAATAGCAATGCGACCCAATAATGACTCTGGCTTCTCTGGTGCTGTTAGAAATGGCAGTGACTCCTTAGAAAATGTAACTAAAGTATAAAGCATAGAAATTATCCATGGGGCTACCCAGCTATCAGGGAACATTCTCAGAACTTTGGTTAACATTCCCTACAGGTTTGGTTAATGTTTTAAAGAAAACATTGAATGTAATGTTTAAATAATGTTTTAAGGATGTTTTCTCATTTCAAATAATGTTCCTATAAGGTTAAATGTATAAGATATAACGTTTTAACTGTAACATTTTGAGGATGTTTTAGGAATGTTGTTGAGATAAAAGATTATACAATGTTCCATAATAACAAAGGAGGA
The DNA here is from genome assembly GCA_030378365.1 of Hybognathus amarus. Lineage (NCBI taxonomy): Eukaryota > Metazoa > Chordata > Actinopteri > Cypriniformes > Leuciscidae > Hybognathus > Hybognathus amarus. Next base: position 441,440 of record JAQIUQ010002155.1, read on the forward strand.
ACATTATCAAATCAATGTCCGCAAAATGCTGAAGCAAAAGCATTATAGAAGACACCTGATGATAACAAGCAGAATCACTGAAGGACAAAATCACAAATTGTAAGCCACTGTTATGGAGATCAGTGTCTGCTTTAGTTGGGCTCTTGACACTTATAGTTTCACTCTATATTTTGTTTGTCTGCTGTTATTGATTTATAACAGTCAAATGAACAAAAACAACTGTGATCTGATAGTGTTGGACATAGTATATTTTGACATAGTCATGCTGTGATCTGAAAAAGGAAACTTATTCAGATGATTTGGTTTAACTTGTTAACAACAGTTAAGGGGTTCTACAGCATATCTGTGTTTTTCTTATAATCCAAAATATTTCATAAAAATAATTCTGATCAAATCACTTTCATGTTTATTAAGAAACACAGACATCAATAATCAGCCTGTGCATCTTAACCGCGGTGACATTAATAATCCTTTTTGCCACCAATCACAACTCAATAATGTCTCCCATCATGCATTGCGGTATGAATAAATTAAGATCTGAATTGTCTATGTAATTTACTTTTCCTAATTGAACATTCTGCTCGTCACCATAGCTGAGAAGCATTGACTGAATCTTGACGTCTGTGTGTGCCTAAAAGAACGATTTTTTTAATAACTTTTAAGAAATCCATTATATTATATCTCAAATTCTGGATATTTATGCAGAATCTCAGTTATGCTGTAACCAACTGAATAAACCATAAACATAAATTTCAAATGATGAATGTCATTATATGACCAACACCTTTAGATGACTTGTTTTCTTTGTTCATCTGGCAGGTATAACTCAGATAGAACAGTAAATCAAAATCTAAAGTTAATAATATAAGTGTCAAGAGCCCAACTAAAGCAGACACTGATCTCCATAACGGTGGCTTACAATTTGTGATTTTGTCCCTCAGTGATTCTGCTTGTGATCATCAGGTGTCTTCAATAATGCTCAATCATCACTCAATTAATCACTTAATTATCACATTAACTTTTATCACTGGAGTTTTTGCTGTGTTCCTTTTCTAGGAGAACATTCTGGGAACCAAAATAAAACTACCCGCTGAAAACATTCTTAGAACTTTGTGATATGTTCCCAGAACGTTTTTAGAACAAAATATTTCTAGCTGGGTAGTTCACACCAGGGATGATAACTATAATGGCAATAATAATAATAATAATGTAGTTGTAAAATTATTCTATTAAAAGAATAGAAGAGTCCGTAGCACAGAGGAACAATATGGTTGAAATTACTTTAAATATGATTTTGTTTTCTAGCTGATGAATTATACAGACATTGACAGCCAATCAGAATCCATCCTGTTTAAATAGCTCAAGTATTTAAAGCAGCAGAAAACGACAAAACTGCAGTGCATGTGTGGGAATCTGGCAATCACAAAATAAATAAACCAACCCTCAAAAACATTATCAACGACACTGCAATCCAGCTGGGACAGAATCTGTCAAGAAGATTAGCAGATCCATTTTCAGATCTTGAATCGACAGGTTTTGACATTAGCTACACTACTAGATCCACGATTAAAAACATTTCATGGGTTTCATAATCATATACAGGACCAGACGGCCCAATTGGACGACTAACATCTGAATGCACAGGGCTAATCAAAGACACAGCTCAAAACACTCAGCTACTCAGCACAGCCAGATACAGCACAAAATCTTGAAACTAAAGGTCAAGGTAAAGTAAAAATCCTCAGAAGGTTACTTAAAACTATTCATTAATCATTACTCATCATAACATGGTTTTGTTTATCATTTCCCTTGCAGATGAGGTGAATCTTTGGGAGCTGCTGGACAACAATGAAGTAATGCAAGGAGGAACAAGAGTGCAACATCAGATACAACCATAGAGGTCCAGTGCTACATGACCGATCCCCACTGCAGCGTTCTGCTGACCCTCTTGCCTATGGTCAACCAACAAAGAAATATATCCTCATTTATTCCAGCTTTCTAAACTGCTTTTGTGTACTCCTGCATCATCTGTTCCATGCGAGAGGATATTCTCTAAAGCTGGTGATCTTCAATTCTCTTTTTAATTGTTTAAAAAGAAAAAGAAATCACCTTTCACCAAAGAAAATAAAATTTCTTAATAAAAACCATACCATTTAATGAACACTTTGTCTAAGCATTCTAGCATGATGTACCCAAAGCATTTTTTTATTTGATTATTAATTAGAGAACAAATGAACATTGTAACATAAAAACAACCATCAGAGACAAAAACCCTCTGCTACATTATACAGGTACAGCCAGTTACACAAGCACATCCTTTTCAGAATACAAAAATATCAGTCCCAGTTAAAAGTTATGGAGTTCTGCTTCCCACAGCTAAACACGATCAAGCTTTCACACGTGACATATGCCCTACTAAACAAACAAACAAACAAACAAACGAACGATAGAAACCATTAACAGAAATTCTATTGGGTTTAGTGGTTTTCATGGGAATTTGATTGGTTGTAATGGGAATAATAGTGGTCTCTGTGGGTCTCTACATGAAATGTGTTGGGTTCTATTGGTGGAATCATTAAATCTTAATGGAATATGTCCCAAACACACAACAAAAAATTATTCTGTAGTGGTTTAAATGGTAAAAGCCAATTGGTTCCTATAGGTATTTTAATGAAACCATTAGAATTTCTGTAATTCCAACGTTTTTTTAAGCTGGTCTGATTTTCTGTTGTTCTCAAATACATCTAATTACATGCAACATAACTAAGTCAAGTCATCTTGTTGCTTTGACTGAGTTAAGTTTAGTCAACTTATAGTGTCAAGCTTATTACACTTCAAAATATTAGCTGGTGCAACATGCAGTCTGTTGTACTCAACTTCCTGTATAAAGTAATGTGGACTGGAAAACATTACAAGAGAACTAAAAAAATGTTGGTTGGAACTTGGAACTTATTTTGGTAAGTGGACTGCATTTATATTGCGCTTTAAACAGACCCATGGCCACCAGTGCGGTTTACACATTGCCTCGCATTCACCCATTCATACACCGCTGGTGGTATCAGCCATGCAAGGCACCATTCAGCTCGTCGGGAGCAGCCGGGGTTAGGTGTCTTGCTCATGGACACCTCGACATTTGGTCAGGTGGAACTGGGGATTGAACCACCAACTTTCCGGGTTGTTGACAAACTACATGAACCACTGAACCACTGCCGCTCTATTGCCAAATTACTCTGAGTTTACAGAATGTTAATAGATTTAAAAAAAATAGGCAAACTAATATCTACAAGGAAACTACATGAGAACTGAGAATTGGCCAGTCAAACTGAACACTGACACTCAAGTGGCGCTAGCCAGCTAGTGCTACATGCTAACGTATTTCCAAAAAAATTAACAAACATGAAATATTCATCACAGGTTATGTTGACGGATCATTTGAGATGGAGAGACATTAGACAACTTTACATTAACAACAGATGAACTAGCTAAACTAAAACAGTTTTACTTGGACGGCTCGGCTCCGAGGAAAAAATATGGCGAAATGATGTCCAAAAGATGTGTTTGTCACAAAAGTCGCACGTTGAAAAGACGTCCACTGAGGAGCCAGAATTATTTATGACGTCTTTTTTTGACATGTTCTGCACGTCCAATATAAACGTTCATGGACCCTTCGCACACGGTTATAAACTAGTTCAAATGTGGTCATTGTGGACATATTTTTTATATCTCAATTAGATATAATTACTTTGACTATTAATGTCAGATGATCTTAGTGAGAATTAACAGAGGTTTAGATGTTGATTATTGTTTCATTTGAAGTGTCACCATTGTGGTGATCAGTGTCCCCTTTATTTTTACTTTAGCTTTTCTTTGGCCGCTGCAACTGTGTGTTTGTTTGACACAATCCTTGTGACAGAGAAAGCCAAGAAAAAGTAACATCAGGTGTTATCAGCTCAATGTTGATAATGACATAACCATCACAAAACAAGCATCAAATGTTGAGTTTGAAATTGTTTTTATATTTGGCATTCATAACCACCAACCTTATGGAACTGCAATATTGGTGCCAATAGAAAAAAATATATTGTTTGTTTTGAGGAAATGCATCATGTAGTCACACACAGACATTTGAAGATATGAATCACAACAACGGTAACAATCAAAACAAAAATTCTTGGGAATCAATGATAAGTTTTGAACTATGAAAGCTACTCATCATGCATTGCAGCATGACGATTTTTTTTGTCACCATTGTTGGTGATTCATTGTTGTGGTTTAAGTGAAGTGTTCTTGCTCGGTTCTTAAATCGTGTCATTCTGCCTTACTCCTCTCACGTTTGGATTTTACTTCACACAGTCTTTACATAGTTATTTAATCAATGAAACACAAATGGAAATATGGGAATTATGACTGCACATGTTTTAGATCAGTACACTGTAGTAGTAGTAGTGGAAGGCATGTGCTTGCTTCTGGTTTTTGCATTTCACTTCTTTTTAATGCACTTTAAGAAGTCAAAAACATTGACTTTCACAAATGTTAGAAAAACAGATGCTGAGGTAAAAAAGAGAGAGAAGCAACAAAAAAGTGTACAAGATTCATGCTGTAGAGATTTGGTGTATTTTGTTTTTTCCTTCTTTTTCTTAGAGGTAAAGGAACACATTTCATTAGTGATTACATGATGAATGCATATTTAAAACTTTGATTTACAATGGGTAGACCAGGGAGCAGTCCATCACAGGCATAGTACAGTTTTATTTGTTTGCAGTCCTTGAACTGAGTTTGGAGTTTAGTAAATTATTACAGAAGATAAACAACATGGAAGGAAGCTGTATTATCACTCTGATGTAATGTTTCCCTATGAAATGCTGGCATCATCTGTGGAATGTGGATATAAAAAGAACAAAACTATGAAATATTGTGCCATCCTGAATTTTGATCCTACATTTTTCATTAATATAAGACATAGGATGGCACAGTCTGTGATAAAATTAAAGACTTCAAATATGAAGTGTGTAATTTCTATACTCTAGCACCTCCAAATGGAACATCAATTTCAAAATATTGTTTCAAACTGTCTTCAACACAGTATATGGTTCTACAGTCTTATTAGTAGCTGAAAATACAATGGATGGATTCGCAGTATATCAGCACTACTGGTTATGTTGATGTTCGATGTTCGTTAATGGTCATTTCTTAATTTGTTTCGAATGGGTAATCTAATGCTTACTTATATTTAATATTTACAAACACTTAATTTAATAACACTTAATATTCACAGAATGAATATGAATTATCTTACTGTACATCTCAATTCTGTTTAAATTTACCTGTAGCATTAATTCTGGCATATTCTTATATTATTGTCTAAAGAGTGATTTCTCAACAGTGAATGCATTCTTCAAGATATGCTAATCAGGATGCAGCTGTGTATTTTTATGGTGTGTTGTGACCGGTACACTAAAAAATTATTGTTGATTTAACTTAAAAAAGTATGTTTCCTGGTTGCCTTAAAATTTTGATTTTATTGAAATAAAATATTTGAGTAAATACAGTGAAGGAAATTATTTTCAATTAATAGAAACTTAAAATATTATGTTATCTGAACCACATAAATTCACAAAAAAAGTTGATTTGGCAGAGATAAAAATGTTTTACTTTTTTTACAGTTTATGACGAAGTTGTTGGAGTAAAAAAAAAAAAAAAAAACAGCTCAACAAAACAATATTTAGGTTTTTGTGTAAAAGATACACAAAAAATATTACATATTGGCATATTAAAATAAAGGCTCACATATAGGTTAAAGGGAAAACTTTAATTTAAAGTTTTGCATATTCCCTTGTGCTTTTGCACTACTTTTTGCTGTAGTTGAATACTGATTCTTTCCAACTCATGTTTTAAAAAGAAAATTTAACAACCCGAAGTGTTTCTGGCTTTTTCAGAGACAGAATACCACAATTTTTGTTAAATCAACAATAATTTTTGCCTTACTACAGTATAGTACCTCTCTGTATCTCATTCACTATGGCACACTGTCTACATTTGCACGCTGCAATACTTAGAAGTGAATTTTTTTTTAGGGCTTCATCTGCTCACTTGTGTCACGGTTGTGGTGCGGTAAGCGTGTTGAAGAGTCAGAAGGCTCCGATTTTAAACTTGTGAGTAATTGAGTGAGTTCAGGTGTGGAGACAAGGATGTGACAAGGAAGGATTCTGGAAGTGTAGTGCAGACGAGGACAGAGAGGTGCAGATGAAGACTGTGACGACTTGCCTATGTGTGTTCTCTTTCTTATGTTAATGCTCTGAATATGAGTCGTACATTTCAGTCAGGAAGCTGCTAGGGACCTACAGTTCAGTGCTGCTTAATATGAATTTGAAATGAGACAACTGCTGATGTGATCAGCCCTCCTCTGGTATTGCAAGTAACAGTCTGGTTTGTGTTGCAGCATATTTTATTTTTGAAATGTAAGGATTTTAAGGAAACTTAAAAATATATTTTTTCATATTTTTTCTATTGGTCTGTTCATGTTGTGTTTGAGTAATTGTGACCAGGAGAGGATTTTCCTTTTCCTGAAAATGTTCGTTAACATTATTGCATTGGATTAAAACTTAAACTGACTTTACTCAGCCAGGGTATAACTACTTTCCCCAATTTTTTTTGTTGATTTTTTTTCAATCTCCCCCCCTTGCACCCTGCCAGCAACCGTGTGGTATTCCCATGCTTCCTCAGGCTTCTGAGCAGGACTTCGACTGCAGTGGCACATCAATGTCCTCAAGTTGCTAATAGTGTGTCATGCCCTGTGTCGCTGTAGATCATTGCTAGAGGGCAAGCATGTACTGCAGCCATTCCATACATCAACCACCCTGTCTACAGCTGACTTGAAACTCTGACCCAAAAGACTTCAGACTCGAGCTTCAAGACTCCGTCAACAATCTGTCTTCATGCAATTATTGCTTTTTAAATCTAAATTCATGAATGTATTGGGGAAGCATTATGATGAGCTACATGTTATGTCCCCTGCCCTTTGCCATAATGTGCAACGTGCATGCGCTATGACTCATGTCAAAAATGCATTGATGATGGTGACACCAAGTCATTTCACTGATGGCATTTTTGGTCAACGAAACGTGCCTGTAATTTAGGTCGACCAACCCTCATGTAATCCTGATATGAAATTCTAGCGTAGATGTGTGCCCAAGGTTCCCACCACTGCTTCAGGGATTAGGTGGTGAACCTGCAAGTGCTGCCCCTGGAGGCGGCAGGCCCAGCCCTTGCTGTGCTCTGTCCTGTTCGCACCTTGCGAACGTAGAGCTTCAGGACTTCAAACCAGCTCTTTGTCTGTTATGAAGGCCAGCAGAAGGGAAAGGCTGTCTCCAAGCAGAGGATAGCCCACTGGATTGTGAATGCCATGGTCTTGGCGTATCAAGCTCAAGATCAGCTGTGCCCCCTTGTGGTGAGAGCTCACCCCACTCAGCGCATTGCCTCCTCCTGGGTGCTGTCATACATTTGTAGAGCTGCGGACTGGACAATACCCAACATGTTTGCGAGGTTTTATAATCTCTGTGCAGTGCCTGTGTCCTCCCGTATACTGGCTACAAGTAGCTACTATTTAGGGAGACCCACTCGGTTTCTTGTTTGCTGTGGATGGTGTACGAGCACTTATCTGCTCCACAGATTTCCCCAACTGACGAACCCTACATGGAGTTTCTTCAGCACCCTTGGCAGGCGGACGGAAGTTTAATATGCTACTGTAGGTCTAGCACTCGTGGGTATGCCCAAAAGGTCAGCCCCTGTGCTAGACTAGGTGCCCACGTGTTGTGATTACCCTAGGGGTGATTCAGCGTGATACGCTCAGAAATTGACCTATGACATTCTCTGCTTCCTCTTCCTTTGAAATGCATTGGAGTTAGTCAGTTTTCATTAGTTTTTTCTTGTTATTTTAAGTTTAAAATGGTCAAACAGTATGCATGGGGTACATGCAACTCTGACACTGGGTTTCTGAGAGGCTGGGCGACTGTGTGTATTTTTTTACAATTTCCCAAGCCACATCTCAACCGAGATAAGTGTCTGCTCTGGATGAAGTTTTTTGGGGTAGCTAGGCCACAACACCAACTAAACGCGGATAAATTAAACAAGGATGTCTACATCTGATCTAAGTTAAGTCAACAACATATTTGAACGTTATCTTTAAAATCTCTAACGTAACGTCAGTCTAATGTTAGACGTACATTAGAAAACATTAACAATAGCTTCTAGCTGGGTTGTACATCATGTCAATTAGCTTCATTAATGTATATCTGTAAATAACCGAGATAACAAATGTTAACAATGTTGTGCTGAATGATTCATGTAAATACTGTAGCACCAAAAGGTGATGGCAACGATATGCAGGTTATCATGTTTACACTGTGACCTGTACATCTCTGCCTGGAGCTGAAGCTTTTCATCGACCTTCTCAACAATAAAATTATTAATATAACCCTCCAATGCATAGTTAATGCCCTTTAGGTGACTTCAAGATGATATATAATTTTTCTGTCTCCAAAAATCACCAATTGTCCAATCACCACAGTCTCCTACTGTGACAGCCGCCATAGCGCCCGTGCAGTGTTTGTCTGAGTGAGTGGAGGGGGCGTGGCTTAGCCATAGGTCAATTGCTTAAATCACCTTTCTTTCCCATTCTGACATTCAGTTTGGAGTTCAGGAGACTGTCTTGACTAGGACCACACCCCTAAATGCATTGAAGCAACTGCCATGTGATTGGTTGATTAGATAATTGCATTACAAAGGTGTTCCTGCAGGTGCGACGCGTGAAGCGGGGGTTTCGGTGTTAAATCTGTTTTTGCTGCACTGCTCACGCTAAATTAAAGTGAAAGCACACTTTTGATGGACAAAAATAAATATGATTTCAAACAAAATGTGCCCAAAATGCACAGAAAAAGCATGTCAGAGTTTTAAGAAGAACTTGAGTTTAGGCAAATAAAAGAAAATAAACACTTAAAAATATTTATTGAATATTTAGGCTACTCAGTGAAAGTTGTGTATTATAAAAATAAAATACAAATTTAAAAATTAAAAAGAAAACTAGCCAGAAAATATCACATATAGAAACTTTCTTTGAGTTTAGGTAACATACAGACAGCTACATAGGCTAACACAACCCAAATCAAACCCGAGTGTATGGTTTATTTGTGTGTTTTGTTTTTTTATCCGCAGAGTTTGTAGTTTTGTAAACATTGAAAGTATGACTATGAGTTGTACACCTCCCCATAACAAACTTTCAAGACAATCAATATAAATGACCAACTTTTAAAAACAAATATAAATTTGTCTTTGTAAAGAATAGCTCGCTTATGTAGCTTTGGAGCCGCTGCTGTGACTAACGCTTCCAGTGTGAATACTGCTCAAGTTCCGCTAACTTTTGTGGTGTAAACGGCCGTAAGGCTGCATCGGAAGGTAACTTCGCGTCCAGTCACACTTGTAGACATTTCAAATAATGCTAACGCATGTATAAAACTGTATGATAGTTGTTCAAATTTAAACCATTTGGATTCTTATGTGAGTGTGGGTGATCTCTGCAAGAGTGGGGGATGCAGGAAGAAGTGTGTATGAGAGTTCAAATGTTAATTTTCTAAGGTCCTTCATCTCATAGACCAGTGGTCTGTCTCTGAACCAGTTTCCAGTTTTCCAGTCTTACACCTCCATATACATTATAACAGCCTTTTGTGTTTTTTTTTCTCCAAAATCACTGGCATGCCTTTTCATTAGACACTGAAGCACAAGGTTTCCTCTTTACTTAGAAAACTACTGGTCAAGTAGATTACCCTATAGAACTGTATCTAGGACGCATCTTAAAAGCTTTCTATGAAATAGATTAATGGCTATTCTGCCTCAATGTGAAACATGCAATTTTCTGGTCCATAATTTCTAGTGGTAGCACCACTACAAATGTCTACAATGTTATAATTGCTGGTTGCTATTATTGCTATTATTGGTAATTATTGGTAATACTACAAAAAATGACCACTTTCATATTTAGTGACTACCTCCATAGGCCAGTGTCTAGTACAAGAATCATAAAGGAAGCATGTCTGCTATTTCAATTTATAGTTGGTGGTCGGAAACTACCAAACTCTGTTTTTTGGCAAAGTGAATTTCAAACCAACAATGGACAAAACTTTTTATTTGGAACATTGCTGATATGAAAATGCATTTAATAATCTGTCACACAGTTTCTTAACCAAATGGATCCAAAATAAGCCTTTTCTACAAAGCCTTCTCTACAACATAAATCTAAATAAAGTATTAAAATCTGTAACCATGACCAGAAACTGGGCACCTTGTTCACTTTTTGTGGACTGTTTTAAAAAGTTTAACTTGGATATTCACTTTTATTTAGCCTCTGTCCCAACTTTTTTGTAGTGTGTCACAGCAGCCATCAAAAATCAAAATTTGTTTATATTTATAAAATACACTTAAGTTAGTCAGTGAAATAAAGGTTAGTTTTGTCATTTAAATAAGGGTTAAAAATAATTAACGCCTCAGGTTACAACTGTAACAATAGTTCCCTGAGAAAGGAAAGGAGACGATGCGTCAATGACACTTTGGAAATGCCCCCAGCGTGAATGCATCTGAAACATCTATGTCAACTTGCCCAAAGGAAAGAATGAGTGTCACAGGCATGAGCTCCCGTCATGACTAGGAAGAGATCGAGATGCAAACCGGCGTTAGCTTTGAAGATTGCCGAAGCAAGCCGATCACAGGGATGCAGGCAGTATGGCATGGTCATGCATAGTCTCGTTCCCTTTCTCAGGGAACTATGGTTAGTCGTAAACCTGAGACGTTCCCTTTTGAGGGAACTCGCAATATGTCGACAACGCTATGGGAATAAAATACCCAAAATGCGATACTTTCAAGTACCCGAGTGTCAGCCTGTACACTAAGCTATGAGCACCTGAGAACTTGAGGTAGCATCCAGGTCCAAGCTATAAAACCTCATGACCGTGAGTGGTGAGGACCAGCCCACCATGTCACAAAGAAACTCCAGATAATAAGGCTTGGAAAGAAACTCCAAATAATAAGGCTTTAAGGCCGCCATACTCCTCGATAGAATGAGCTCTGACCGCCAAAGGACACGGCTGTTCAGAGTATTCGTACGCAAGTAAAATAGACACGACTATCCACTTTCTGACCATCTGCCTAGAAGCAGGAAGACATTTCTTGGGTGATCCAAAGCAAACAAACAGATTGGTCTGATTTTCTATAAGAATATAAGGTAAGAAAAATATTCTATAAGGTATAAGAATACCTTGACCATCCCCAGGGCAAACTCAAGGCAAGTGATGGAAACGAAAGGGCCTGGAGGTCTCCAACTCTTTTGAGGGACGAAAAAGCTAGCAAAAAGATGGTCTTAAGAAGGTCGTAAGAAATGTTTCTGAAACCAATTCTAAGGGCTCGAATGGAGCCCTAGAAAGGCCTTCTAGAACTATTGCAAGGTCCCAAGCTGGCACCCCAGTGCGAGTTGCAGGCCTCAGCCTCAACGTGCCCCAAAGGAAGCGTGTAATCAGGGATCTCGACCCACCGATGTAACACCCACCAGGGCTTGGAAAGTTAAATAACATGTGCAAGGAGAAGCACACAGTTTGTAGATTATATATATATATATATATATATATATATATATATATATATATATATATATATATATATATATATATATATAAATGGGCGCTGTGGGCTTTCCCAAAGTGCCGGCGAGTTCCTGCGAAAGGGAACTAATCACAGATTATTGATTTATTGCATTTTATAAAATAATTAATGCTTTTAGGTTGTAGAAGAGCTAATAATAATAATAAAAAAACTGCTGGATCGACTGCGTACAGATATACAGAACAATATTCGTTTAGACTCAATGTTAAATCAGGATTCATAATGAGACATTAACATTATACACTTGAACACTTCATAAACGAAACCTGACAGCAAACAAAATGTCACCTCAAATGAGTCACTTACTCTAGGATTTACTTTGTTCAGGGCACATGGAGCATATTTTACTGCTATGAGACATGAAAAGCTCTGCCATTAACTATAATGAGACTAATATCCTAGAGGGCAATGTGACCCTCACATCATACTTTTTAATAGCCTGTAATTCTACACCCTAATAATGTCTGTACATTATCTGCCTATAATTTTAAGCCAGGACATTTTCTACTGGAAAAGGTCACTTGAAGATTACTAGTTCGGTAATGTATGGGCCCATCCATGGAGAGCAAATGTATGTGCCCTATTTTTATTTTAATAAAGATGCAATTTATTAAACTCAGCAATATTTCCATAAATTAAGTGATGTGAATTAACTAACAAAATCTCACAGAGAAAACGTACAAGCAGTAAATTGACCACATTTTACAATTACCCAGATCCCGCAAATTTGCTACATCAGCTCTTTCAGTCTTTTTTATAATGTTTTGTATTGACATTTGTACTGTTCAAATTAATCTTCCTTTTAGTTAAGCTTATTGCGCTGCTATCTGAAATAGGAAAACTAAAAGGGATACTCCACCCAAATTCTCTCATCATTTACGCACACTGATTTCTGAAAGATTATGTGACACTGAAGACTGTAATGATCCTGATAAGTTCAACTTTCACAGCAATAAACTGCATTTTAAAATATATTAACATAGAAAACAGTCATAAAATATTGCACATTACTTAATCCTTCTTGTTTTCTACTAAAAATATAACATGTTTGACTTGGGGTCTGTTTTTCTTTTCTTTGTTCCTTTATTTTTTTCTTCTTCTTTAAAATCAGTAAATTTTCACTGACCTAATATTCCAAAAACCACAGTTTAAGGGCCACTGTTCTGTAATAAAACAAACCTCTCATTTGCTCTGATATTCTCCCTCTTTTTCCTGTAACACACCTTTCTTTCTGTCTGTCTCTGCTATTTATCCTTTCACTCCCTCATTTGCTTTTTGGAGTAATCCAAAAGTTTCCGATTTTGCGGTTGAATAATTTGGGCTCAGAAGGAACAAAAGCCAGACTGTCCCTTTATCTTAAGACATGAATGAATATATTCCTTTTCATAATCCGTGTAGACAATATATTTGGAATGTAATAGTAATAACAGCCAGAGACACCATGTCAGTGACCATCTGCAGAATTAAGGGCCAAAATTTTGTGAATTATAATCAAATCATAGTAGGTCAGCTTTAAATGGGCAGATTCTCCATTTAAAAACAACCCTGGCTATCATAAAAAGATTTCTGCATTAGGTTAATTTTTGCATGTTTTTGGGTCATCTGAGGTTTCAATCATCTGGTTTGATTGAAACGATTGGCTATGAACTACATACAGGCGCATTTGATAAGACACCCAATAAACGGCTCTGGGCATTCGTTAACCACGTCTCAAATACGAGAAAATTAACATGTGGATCCCAGACTCAAGTCTTTATGTCGGCCAGGCTAATTTACTATGGGATAATGTAATTTTAATTTGTCATTTATCATTTATTAGCCAAAAGATTTAAATTTGGTCAAGTGTCAATTCTACACGTCTGCATGATGACTAAAATTCGATTTTTCAAGAGAACTGAAATATCCTTTGCGCAGTATGTTAAAGACCTGGAAAAACACTGTGACCTGGATTACAATTCTGATTCTCTCAGGTAATGAAATATCCTGTTTAGGCTGGTCCATTGCACAAGCTAAATGATTGATTGCATTATGTGTCACATATCCAAAGCTGATCAACATTATGTAGCAGCATTTCTTCAAATGACAGGAATGATGATTTGTTTGCAAATTCACTGATGCTCAGCAGCAAATAAAATAATAAAATATGGGACTATCAATTTACAACTTGTGGGAGATATTGTATATTACGTTTAATGACTGAAGTTATTGCCTTTTTGGTACATGGTGAGGTGTTCTGTGTGACATGACCCAAATAACAAAATAGACAAACATTTTAGCTACTGGACTGAAGCCATTTGATAGTGGAGATACTTTAGTGACTATTTATCACTAAAGCCTAAAGCCTTTTTAAATTTATATTTTGCCATTGTCGCGTTTAACTCCACTGCAAACATAATCTTATGTAAACGTTTAATTTATGACAACCATTTGAAAATTACAATTGATAACCTCTTTGAACATATATAACATACCCACATGCTATATTAGGGACTTGTTTTCAGGGCTACTTAGAGTAATGAAACAGGCTGGGAGTTTTAAAAGCCTCAGAAATCTTTTGCAGGTGTTTAGAGTTAATTAGTTGATTCAGATGATTAGGTTAATAGCTCGTTTAGAGAACCTTTTCATGATATGCTAATTTTTTGAGATTCATTTTGGGTTTTCATGAGCTGTATACGAAAATCATCAGGATTAAAACAATAAAAGACCTGAAATATTTCAGTTGGTGTGCAATGAATCTAAAATATATGAAAGTTTAATTTTTATTATTACATCATGGAAAATTTTTGAAGAAGGACCTATATATATATATATATATATATATATATATATATATATATATATATATATATATATACATATATATATATATATATATATATATATATATATATATATATATATATACACACAATTTTATTATTAGTTGTGCTGGTTAATATTTTTGTGGAAACTGATATATTTTTTCAGGCTTATGTTGGTTCAGGATTATTTGATACTCTCCATTACATCAAAACTCCTGGTACCTGTCCACCACACTTTTTTTAACAAACAAACAAGCAAAACAAACAAAAAAGTTGAACTGTTTTTGAAATTCTAAATGGTGTATGTGTCATTAGAAATTTTTCTTTCATAGCTAAGGCCACGTTTACACCAAAGCCGGGTATTTAGCAGAAGCGAATATTTTCCCCTCTCCGTTTCAGAAATAACATCGATTTACACCCCCGCATAAATACGCAGTCGAACGTCATCATAACTATGCTAAACCTAAGGCGGCAGTGTAGGGGTTAAAGATAAAGCCATGCAAGCCAATCAGAATCCTGGGAATGAACAAGAGAGAACCTAAAACGCCGTTTCTCCCAGTTTACACGACAACAAATATCCGAGCGTTTGAGAAAATCTCCACTTTGCCCAGAGCTTCTAGAAATGTTGTTTACAGTGATGGAAACAGCGTTTTCGTGTAAATGAGAGGGCAAAACGCAAGAGAATATCTGCGTTTACCACTATCGTGTAAGCGGGCCTTAATGGGTGTGTTAAAATGCTACCCATGTAATCACCATAATCATCACATATTTACATGTATTAGCATCAGCTATGAATAATAAGGTTTTGCAAGTCTTTAAAAGTTTAGCAAATAGCTTAGGCTAAACTCAAAATAGGATATTTGGTTCTTTACATTCCACCATGCACTTCTTTATAATTCAATACAATTGTAGGCTTCAGGTTTATATGATTCATACAAATTATCCAATAAATAAAAACTGACACTGATTGAATCATGATACACCTGCTCTAAGTGACTGTTTTCCTATAGATCAAACGATGTCAGATGTAATGTTCACAGTAGCTTGAGTCCCATGAAATGCTCCTCACTGTAAAGAGGAGCGTAACTGCACAGCGATAATTGTTTACTCGGCAGCTTGCGTGTTCGGCAGGGATTAGAGAACTCTCGACAATTGCTGAGTCCAACCGCATTTTTCAGACTTGTTTTTGCTTAGTTGTGCCGAAAAAAGCTTTCCGATTGTCAGCAGAGTTATGATTCATTAACTTCACTCGATTCAGCATTTAATGCCAGTTTCATTCATTGCACCAGATTGCAGTATGGAGGGCTGGAGAATGTCATCATTTGTTGAATTTGTTGACAAAAAAATGTGAAATGGACAGTTTGTGATAACCGAGGCTTAATGAAACTGTTGTTGGTGCAATAATTAGTAGAAAAAAACTGGAGTAAATTGACTTTTGAAGCTCAGGTGTAGAAGAGATTGAATTCCTGCCACAATGGTCCTAAATGACCAAAAGCACTGTAATTTTACTTCATGATCACCAGCTGGAGTGCCTTGATAGATTACACCCAATATTGCCACTCAATAAACAACTACTTTTTGTCTCCTGTCCATTATTATTGTATCTCTCTGTATTTGCCCATGCCCCTTTGACCCTATTTTTGTTTGGATAGTGTACCCTGTGTTTTGACCTAGTGCCTGTCTTTGGATTAAATTTTTGGATTGCCCTTCATTAAAACTGCATTTGGATTCTTAACCTTTGTGAAGTTGGAGCAGTTCATTATTTATATGGCCTATATGTGTGGTGCTATGTATGTTCTGTTTTAGTTTATTCTATCTGGTTTCCTTTGTTCTCATTTTGGAAATTTGGCTTGTGTGACTTGTACCACACACTCCGCCCCATGGCGCTGTCTATAAATACAGAGGTAGATGCACGCACTAGTTGCCTTTCGCTTCGGAGCCGATCGTTTGATGTCTCGGAAGAGAGCTGTTGTTTACAACAAGCGAGTGTGCCAGTGTTCTTCTGGAAAACTCTCCCAGTGCTGGTGGTTTCTACAGTGCGAGTGCAGCGGTGATGGCGAGCTTTGAGCTCTCAACTATGTTTTAACAGCAACAAACTCCTAAATGTTTCTGTTTGTTGACGGCTGGTTAGAAGGCGGAAAGGTGAGTGCTTCACTGTTTTAGTTCACTGTATACAGTGTATAGTACAGTGTATTGATTTTTTTTATATTAGAATTATATTAGAATTTCAGGAATTCGTTCCAACAGTCCTAAAACATACCAATATCGTGTTCTTCCATTCGGTCACCCCGCACATTTACGAAGTGCATGGTGCAGTGTTAGTTCCACTGCGCCTACAGGACATTTATATCTTGAACTATATCGACGATTGGTTAATTCTAGCTTAATCGGAGGAGCATCAGAGCCCCATTCACACTACACGCGACTTTGTCGCTGCAGGTTGCCAGTGGCTGTGCTGGAGGGCGT
This sequence comes from Hybognathus amarus, assembly GCA_030378365.1. Lineage (NCBI taxonomy): Eukaryota > Metazoa > Chordata > Actinopteri > Cypriniformes > Leuciscidae > Hybognathus > Hybognathus amarus. Next base: position 458,410 of record JAQIUQ010002155.1, read on the forward strand.
TCCCCACTACTGGTTGCCTAGTAATGTTTGTGAGTGACATTCACGGATGTTACTCAATGTTAGACAACAAATGTGTTTTATTGCCGCTACAAACAAATATTTTGGAAGGAAAAGTCTAAATATAAATGGAATCAGTACATAAAATGCATAATATTAAAGATGAACGAGAAACAGTGAGTGCTCTTTGCCATCGCGGCAATTTAACTGCAGCAATCGTGACAAATACCGGTCTATCTGGGTTCCCAAAACCATTCAGTCACGGAGTCAGTATGGTGAACACCACTGTATGTACACGGAGATATATCATCCATTATAGGAAAGTTTCTGACTGCTAAAATAAGCTTCTCGTTCAACTTGCCTCGGTCAGACTCAGCACTGAAGAGTGACGCGCTCCACTGACTTCACTCCTATTGGTTGTCGCTCGCGAAAATCACGCTTCATTTGCATAAAGTTAAACTTTTCTCAACTTTGCCGCGTCGCTGGAACACGCCCACACTGGTCGCTAACAGTCGCTGCGTTATCGCCGGAAGTCGCCCCGCTCACCATTGATATGAATAATATCACGTCGCTTGGTCGCGTGTAGTGTGAACAGGGCTTTAGCCTGTTCGGCATTCGAGATGTCGTTCTCACCCACATCAGGAAGTTGGGGTTGAGGCTAAATGTGTTATCTCCATTACAGAGGACCAATTTTCTGGGTGTTATATTATGATTTCGACGACAATGCAGGCTATCCTGTCTCCTGCTCGTATCGCTTCAATTCTCTCAAGCCGGAAAGCAATTGAAGCTGGGAAAGCAATATCAGAGACTGTTGGGTCACCCAAAAATACAAGCGCTTTCAACACTGTCATCGATAGGTTTCAGGAAGATAAAATGCAGTTCCTGAAGTTTATGCCACTCAAAATTCACGTCCCAGGCTTCACCACCCCAAGGTGGTGGAGCTCCAGTGAAAGAGTTTCGGATCAGTGCCGAGGTGGACCTATTCGATTCCATGCACTGTGGTTCTCCCTCAACCATCAAGCCTCTGACGCATGCACCTGGCCGAGGTCACGTCTGTACGCATTTCCAACGATTGTTCTGCTCCCAGGAGTTCTGGAAGAGGTTTGCCGGACCGGGTCAGTCTACTGTTGGTAGCCCCGTACTGGCTGGCCCGAGTGTGGTTTGCTGACCTAGTATCTCTCCTCGACGTCTCTCCTCTGGAAATTCCAATCAGGAGGGACTTACTCTCTCAGGCAAGTGGTAGGATTCTTCACCCCTGTCCATAGTTGTGAAACTGTGGGCTTGGCCTCTGAGAGGGCTCAGCGCATAAGTTCAGGTCTCTCAATTGAGGTTGTTGAGACCATCCTCCACTCCAGAGCTCTGTCCACGAGAAGTTATATGCCCTGAAGTGGAAACCTGAAGTGAACACCGGCTGGATCCAGTTAACTGCCCAGTGGGTGCAGTGCTGGAGTCCCTGCAGGAGCATTTCTCCACAAGGATATCCACAGAGTTATAATCTTAGTATTCATTACATCATTTATTATGTTTCTTATAGAATGCACAATTTGATATTTAGCATCTTTAGTAAATGGTTACTCAGTTGTTCTGGACACAGTTATTTTACAGTTTTTCTTGACAGTGCTCATTGGCTGATTGTTGCCCAAGAACATGCACAGTCCAAAGCCCTTTACTGGCGACTGTCCTGAGCAGTGACATGACAGCAAATAGAAAAACAAAACACAATTTCATGCTTTTAAGATCTCTCCAAAACAGTTTGGCCTTCATTTAGCATCGTTTACCCGCTGCTGTCCTTGACCCTATTATAACCGACCTGCAACCCATTTTTGGATCGTGACCCTTGGGTTAAAAACTACTGCAGCATGGATACTTGTAGCATGCACAGTTACATAACAGTTTTATGCTGCTATAAAAGAGGAGTGTTCATATGGTAGATCATTCAATTACATTTTTCAATATACATTATTTTTAATATTTAAAATATCAAATATTAACATGCATAGGAAATCTCATAGCCAAATGGATGTGAAAACTGGAAGCCTTGATGATTAAATCTTAGCATTAAAAATGTAAACTGAATTAAAATATGTTATGTTCTCCATGTTATTTTTTTATTATAAAACGGTTCAGTTTCAATCCTTGATTCTGATTGGTCAATAGCTATGGTTTATTCAGTGATAAAACACGGCTATGACTGCTTCACCCAACGATTCCATTTATCACTGCGCAACACCTTTAGCAACCACCCGTATCAACATAAACATTAAGAAAAAACGTAAGTAAGGCTACAATCGTAAAACGTAAAAGGCTAAAATGTTTAAAGTAAATTTTGATTTACTAGGTAGCATGACATTAGATGAGTGGTTTGAGGAACAATTTGGTAGAGACTAACACAAATATTAACCATTATGCTCAAGTGCTGAAATATAACATTGATACATTCGAGAAGACTAGTAATAACAAATCACCAGTGTTGGGGAAGCTACTCTGAAACTGTAGTTTGACAAGCTACAGCTCGTAAGTTAAAGTAGTTTAACTACAGTCAAGCTACCCATTTAGAAAAGTAGTTAGCTACACTACAAGTTACAATCAAAAAGTAGCTAGCTACATTGAAACTACTTTTGCTTTTTTGAACAACGTATATTATAAATAACTGAATAAGTCTCTGAGGAATGTTTTAAGTAAAACATTTAGTGTTTAAAACAAGGCAATGCATTTCCGATTTCAAGGAGTATTGTTGTATTACACACAACACTAAAATATCTCTGACTGTCTGTCAAAATTGCAACATATAGCCTACAACATTGCATGAACAAAATATACATCCAACATAAATTGCATGTAGAACATTTTCTCAAAAATACTGATTTTACTTGGACAAATAAGGCCATGGGTAATTAACGTTAGTTGTTTCCTCATCCTCCAAATCTGCCGTCACATCTTGCTATATAATCATAATATGGGTGTGTCCCCACTTCTGTACGTCAGTGAACCGTTAGCCGCAAGATACGATGATTAAACAACAGGTGGCGGTAATGGCAAAAAATTAGTTTGTAATCTAACAAGAAGAAGAATTTCCTTGCATCGTGCTGATTCGCGCAGGCTCGACAATGTAGCAATGTAGCTTTTGCTCGCGCTACACCGCTACTTGCTGCACAAAGTAGTTAGCTACTGCAAAAGCTACACTGTTTAAAAAGCAACTGAGCTACTGCCAAGCTACTGAAAAATGTAGTTAAGTTAGTAGCTTCGCTACTTGTAGTTAACTACTCCCCAACACTGCAAATCACTAAGACTTTTTAAACAAATCACCAAGAAGGACCTCAACACACTTCTCCATCGAACATTGTCGCTGTTCACAGACTATTTTTTTCTACCGGAAGGAAGGACGGATTTTAGTAATATTACTTCATGAAAGTTGCACTAATACATATTTCTTTTTTTACTTTCATATTTTTATTGTGTGGTAAACGTTTTATAAAAGCAGGCTAGTGCTGTATCGTGAATAAGTCACGGCTGAAGGGTTGGCAGAACACCCTTCAGCCGTGACTTAATCACGATACGCACAGCCTCTAAAACCTTATCGATTAAATATATATATTTTAGGCAGGAATTATTCAGCAGCACACTTTCATTGGATCACCCCGGCAATGCATAATGGGTTACTGCTTTGCATTAATTAACCTTACATATTTAAGAAACCAAAAACATGCCTAAACGTTAGAATTTGGTTAGCGTTGTATGATATACATTAGTTTCGTTATTTGTGCATATCAGTCGTGAATTTGAGTCCATTGGCATGACAAGCCCAGAGGTTCAATAGTCCACACATCTTGTACTTGCCATAAGAGCAGGGCTTTGATTAATCTGCTTTCCAGTGAAAAAGAAACTGCTATAAAAGCAACATAGGTTCAGAGTGGTAATGGACCTTAGCAAGGTCAATGAGGTCTAATATACCAGGAGAGTGTTATCTGTTAGCATTCCCATTCATCTCAATAGCTGTAAATGCCATGTAACTGCACACTCTATATTAGAAATCCTTGCAGTAGAAAAGGAAAAACAAGTTTACTTCATATAAAATGCTTTTCAAAAAATAGGTTCTGCTATAATTTGATGAAACGTTTGCAGTTGCTAAAATGTAATTTCATCAGAATATAAGGCTACTGTGAGATGAGAAGGTTAAAAAGAAGCTAAACACTCTAGCTGTAAATATAACTTAAACGTAGCTATAAAAGTTTGATTGTGTAACTTTGCCAACATGTAAGCCTTGGGCTGATTTTGTTGAGGTAATTCATTCATGCACTGCATGACCAAGCCTCTCTGCCATTTTCCATTCTTAAGAGTGCAACGTAAATGACAGCATCTACTCTGAGTAAAAGACCACACTTGATGAATTAACTCAATAACCTTAAATTACCTTTATGAGTGCGCCTTCTCCCCTTTGACTGCACGCTGAATGAGAAACCTGCACTCTAATGCATTAATATTCATTAATTCGTAAGTGTCTACCCCTGCTCTACATAGAGACATACTGAGTGACTAGATTTTTAATATTGTCTGAAGAAAGAGTTCAGGGTGGCTGTTGGGTGTCATGGGTAGTGTTTGCCACATTGGTAAGGGGTTGCTGGGATGTTCTGAATTGCTGATAGTAACATGATCAAAATAAAACCAATGATTATGGTTATCATGATTATGGCTTAGCATTATTATCAAATTACACGGACTGTGATTTAATTTAATAAATGCGCTGCGCACTCTGCTCTTTTACACACTAGTGTCTTGGTTCACAGTAAATACTGCTCCACACAAACACCATTGGTTTGGGTTGATTTATATCAAGCATTTAGAAAAACTAAAATATCTTTTTGGTTTTGATTATAATCTCTTTCACGGTCATGCTTACATGGCAGTGCAGTTCTTCATCATGAACGTTTTTTCTTCTTCATTTGCATGCATTTTAAAGCCATATCAGTCTAACTTCTAATTTATGGTTTTAAGAGCGCTCGCATCCAAAGCACACACAAAAAACAGACAGCGCGCGTCTGTCTTTATTAAACTAAGTTAACTTTCATGTGTTATTGCCCTTACACAGTCAAATACACACAAAGTTATGTCAAAAACACAGTTCACATAAACAGTCGGTTTTGTCTGTGAATGTAAACAGCAAGTAAAGAAATTGCATGTGTAAATTAGAACAGTACTGCTATATATGCTGCTACTGTGAATCAAACAACAAAAGAAAATTAGCTTTATATGTGACATCACAAATTCGCTGTCCTATGAAAACCGCGTATTTTGACGATTTTGAGATTTTTTCACGGATGGAATGTCCAGGTTAATTTCCGTATACAGCATGCTTTACATTATCTAAATGATCAATGAAAAGTTGTGAAATCATGTAATCTGATTTCCACGTATTTCCATTTGCTGTCAAAGCTGTCAATCACACAATCTCCCATAGACAGTATGGTATCTCCCGCCCTGTGGAGGCATCTCGCCGGTCTCGTGAAGTTTCTCGCCGGTCTCGTCTCTGAGACCCCTACACCTGGTATTATAATGCGATCTGTATCCAGATAAGTTATCCGGATAATAAAAAAGGCATGTTAATGCAAGGTATAAATAATTTGTGATCGGATTGTGATCGGATCTGCCTGACCATCTGGAGGTAGTCTGGCTCGCATTGTGTTCGGATCTTTACTAGGTATAAACGCAATCTGGTTGTTGAAACCACATATGTATATTTTACTCCTCCCAAAAATGCTAAAAAAATAAACGAGTGAGAGCGTTTTATATAGGCTATATGACACGTTATAGTCAGATATGACGGTGCTACTGCGACACGCATCACCGCAGATGAGCAGAGCAGCTGAGCGTCAAAATAGAAAGTAAGTCACAGACGTAATCATCTTCACAATCACACAATCATCTTCAAGTAAAGAAACGAAGTGATCTTACAGGGCAGGCTGTTGCCACACTCTTATTGATGTATGTCTTTGATTTTGAAATTAGCTGATGATAAAATGCAGCTCATATCTGTAATAAAATGCTGCTCATATCTGACAAAATTACAGTAGGATTGTGTAAATAAAGTATCAGTCTATAGCATCACCATGTCAGTGTATTAATTCATTGTCTCTTCATAGTTTGCAAGAGACATTTAATAAACTGAGCTTATTGATAAACTGAGCATAGCCTATTCATCTGTCAATATGAAACGCAATTTGGTCATTCTAATTAATGATCGGAAGAACGCGTATTGACCACCGTTACTATACAATATGCACGTATGTCCATTTAAACTCGATTTTGGGTCAAATATGGATTATATCATGACACTGGCAAGAATATGGTTATTTAAAGATGTTGTGCCAAGCATGACAACACTACATTCAGCTGCTTTTGAAATTACATGTTTTTTTCACTTCCTGAAAAGTAACCGTTTTGGACATACGTGAGTTCATCGGGCAGCAACGTTATGCTTTTTGGGGATTAAAGGGATAGTTCACTTTGAACTTAATTTGTGGTGTGTTTTAGCTTACTTTTAGATTACTCATTGTTTACACAGAAAAAAGATTGTAGGTAAGACGGCTTGCACTTATCCGGAATGTTTAAACCATTGTAAAAGAAAACAATTACGTATGCTTGCGCACACTCTTCTTCACTTTCAAAGAGATCACTTTCGGCGCTTTCGGGCGGTTGCGCAGACCAAAGCGCCCGCGCCCTCAGATCACTAGGACGTGGCTGTGGTTACAAGAGGTAAAACGATATAAATAGCCTACTGTTCGTTTTCACTTACATTTACAAGTCATTCAATCATGTTTAATTTGGACTTCTCTGTGCATCCTCTTTGAGGTGGTGACCATAGACCTGCATTATATGACTGAAAGACAACAACGGTTTGACCTAAAAATATAAACATTGAAACTACTGTGGAAACAAAGACACCTACATCCTAAAACTTACCAAACATTTATTTCAAAGTGAACTATCCCTTTAAAAATTTGGGTGGATTTTTACCATTATAGGGTGGTTGTTTACACACACTGCATGCCGACACACATTCAAACACCATGTAAAAGTGAATTTTGGATAATAGGTCTCATTTAAATTTTGCATTACTTTAAAGCTTAGAGGTGTTTTTAAAACTTGATTACTGCACATACTTAATGAACAATATTAATAGTGATGTTTGACTTAGCAAGTGTCACTAATGAAACAGACTAATAAGCCAGTACCCAATATCTATTATTGGTAAACCCTGCTGCCTGTCAAGCCGGGTGAGCTGATAGAAATGGATGTGACACAGTTAGTGCTGTATGACATGAGAAATGAGCTAATTAATACTGGGTGTGAGTATACGTGCATGTAGTTGTCATCTTGACAACTTGTACAAATTGACAGATGCTACGGCCACCACAAACTCTTTACGGACTTTGCCAGCACATGCACATGCACGCACACACAAACGCGCACACAACACACAAACCCACGTGTGCGTGTCTCCTGGAAGATACCCCTGCGGTGGTGATGGTGTGGAGGTGAAGAGAGATGACAGGTTGGCCCCTGATTGCCACTCAGTGTAATCACAATAATTACAAAGGCTCTTGGCCTTTTACCATGGCCCAAAGGTTCTTTCATTAAACAGTAAGCCCACTGAGGTGGAGTGGGGACCAAAATGAAAACATGAGCACTGACGTACCTAATGAGTCCATCCCGAACAAACATGCGTGACGCATGTAGACAAACACTTTGTTCATTTCAATGATGTGAAGTGTTTGACATTGGAGGAGTCGTATAGAATGGTTTTAAGTGCAAAATTGTTGTGTGGGAATACATGAGCATGATGCAGCGTATGCACAGACCACTGTCATTATGTTTTTTGTTTTGTATTTTGTCATAGAACTCTTGTAATCATTTGTAATAATAAAAAAAGATAATACTGAATTTCAGATCATACCAAATTTCATCCTCTTTCGTACAGGAACACAAATGGTGAACCACTCGTGTTTGGTTTCCATTACACGATCAAACCTAATCCGGAGCCGGTGTCGTCTGTTCCTGAGTCGATGTCAATCTGTTCGTTCCTGAGCCGGTGTTGTCTCGTTTGTTCCTGAGCCGGTGACATCGGTTTGTTCCATAGCCAGAGCCGGTGTCGTCTGTCAGTTCCTGAGCCGTCTGTTCCTGAGCCGGTGTCGTCTGTTCGTTCCTGAGCCGGAGCCGGTGTCGTGTGTTTCCTGAGCCGGTGTCGTCTGTCCGTTCCTGAGCCGGTGTCGTGCTGTTCGTTCCTGAGCCGGAGCCGGTGTCGTACTGTTCATTCCTGAGCCAGAGCCGGCGTCGTCTGTTCCTGAGCTGGTGTCGTCTGTTCGTTCCTGAGCCGGTGTCGTCTGTTCGTTCCTGAGCCGGAGGCGGTGTCGTGTGTTCGTTCCTGAGCCGGAGGGCGGTGTCATCTGTTCCTGAGCCGGTGTCGTCTGTTCCTGAGCTGGAGCTGGTGTCGTCTGTTCCTGAGCCGAGTGTAGTCTGTTCGTTCCTGAGCCCGGTGTCGTCTGTTCGTTCCTGAGCCAGAGGCGGATGTCGCCTGTTCGTTCCTGAGCCGGAGGGCGGTGTCGTCTGTTCCTGAGCCGGGTGAGCGTCTGTTCGTTCCTGAGCCGGTGTCATCTGTTCGTTCCTGAACCCGGAGGCGGTGTCGATCTCGTTCCTGAGCCGGAGGGCGGTGTCGTCTGTTCCTGAGCCGGATGGCGTCTGTTCGTTCCTGAGCCGGTGTCGCATCTGTCGTTCCTGAGCCGAGGCGGTGTCGTCTGTTCGTTCCTGAGCCGGAGGGCGGAGTCTCGTATGTTCCTGAGCCGAGTGGCGTCTGTTCGTTCCTGAGCCCGGAGCCGGATCTCGTCTGTTCCTGAGCCGGTGTCGTCTGTTCATTCCTGAGCCGGTGTCGTCTGTTCGTTCCTGAGCCGGAGCCGGTGTCGTCTGTTCCTGAGCCGGTGTTGTCTGTTCGTTCCTGAGCCGGAGCCCGTTTCGTCTGTTCCTGAGTCTGTTCCGGTGTCTTTTCCTCTGCCGTGAGGCTGCCCGAGGGACGTCTCTCTGTTTCCCGTGGGTTTAGCGTGACAACTGCATGCAAGCCTCTTTGCATATTCTCTTTTGAAGTCGCACATAACGTTGTGTGATAAGACTGAAATTTAAAGTGAATACTCACTGAAAATGCTGAAAATCTCCTCTGCTTTAGCAGAGAAGATGATTTTTAGTTTCAATTCCGTATTTTCTTCAAACCAGATGATTGTATGTATATTTTGTTGTTTTTGGAGCTTGACAGCCATCACCATTCAATTTCAATGAATGGAAAAGAGTAAGTGTCAATGTTCTGCTAAACCTTTGTGCATGTTTTCCTCCAAAAACAAAATTACAGTAACTGGTTTGAAATGACTAAATGAATTAACAGAATTTCATTTTATTTTGGTAATCAGTCACTTCAATGTATTTGAACTGTTTTTCCAGACCAATTCTTCTATTAAACAGACAAGACAAAGAGATAAAATCTATCTTGGAGGCTCCTGGCTCATTTTTATAAATGTCACCAAAAAATCAATCCTGAAAGACTGATGTTTCACAGTCAAAGTAAATGTGAAAAACTGAAGCACCCACAGACTTTTCTCCCAGCAATATCATTGCAGGTGTAAGTGTAGGCGTGCTTTGCCGATTTGTCTTCCTCTTACAAAGCTTTTAAAATATCAGAAGGGCTCTTTTGATTAGAGTACTGATTTCGGGGTTACCAGTCGAGCCTGAGTTGTTCGATCAGCTCAAGCGTTCACTCCAGCACGTGTCCGGACGGATTCCTGGATCGAGGAGAAGCGATGAGAACCCGACCACTCCTCACTGTCCGATGGCAAGATAGAGCAGCAGCCCCTTGTGGCGTTTCCTTCGGCCTCGTCACCTGAAACGACGGCAGTGCGGCTCGTAAGCGGCAGCTGCACATCTGTGAGGGGAGATGGAGAAGGTGAGATTGAGGCTCGAGGAAGGGCTCCGGTGGCCTTTGAGAACAGCGCTTCTCTTTAGCGCGGTCCTGCGAAGGGCGGAGTGTGAAGGTTGAACCTTCGAGTCGGAGCCCGCAGGATTGACATCAGAAGCGATTCGTAGAGCTCACAACCCCCTGACGAGAGGGCGAGAGCTGCGTGTTCCTGGCCCAGGCAGAGAGTACAGATGACCAGCGCAGTCTCATCCCAATTCGTCATATAACTGACATTTTGGGACGTCTTTTGACCATTCGTCAATATACGACTTTTCAGGGCCCCCTTAAACGTCGGTAGATGACGTTATGGGATCCTAACTCTACCCCAGACCTAAACCTAACCCTAAACTCAACTCGTCACCTAACTGACGTTAAAGGTAAAGCGTAAGTTGTATGACGACCCGGGATCGTCATCTACCGACGTTTAAGGGGGCCCTAAAAAGTCAGTTATATGACGAATTGGGATGAGACTGTGTTAAGATGACGTGGCGGTCTCCATCGCTGAGTGGGGCTCTTCAAGAGCTGCAGGATGTGCGAAGCATTTTGAAAAGACGCTAGCTCCTCTTTTAGAATGAGTTAGCAAGGAAAAAGGATACTGTCACCGGATGGCGTAGCTCGCATGGATGGCTGAAGGTGGCGAAGCTATAGATCTAACAACATATTTTAAATGTTTTTTTAAGTCCTTTTTGTTCACCAAGACTTATTTGATCAAAAATACAGAATTAAATATTAAGTTATATTAATAAAAATATAAAAATTAAACAAATACAATAATTAAGTAAATATAATAATTAAATATAAATATATATTAACGAAATATAATAATTAAGTATTTAATTAATATTAATATTAATATTAATTAAATACAGAAAAAGCAATAGGCTCTATGCACGAACCCTGCTGACGTGTGTCCGAAAGAATCTTAGTCAGCATCTTTACTTCCGGAAGCGCGTTCTGCAGGCCAAGTGTATAGCGGCGAAACTTTAATAAAATCAGTTTTTACAGAAACGGAGACAACGATTTTAGAAAACGCTGATTCGCTAGTCGAATTTCGTATCATATAAGAGAATACTAACCCTCAAAGTTGTTGATGTAGCTCGAAATATATAATTTAAATAACTTCTCTTTTTTACTCTTGTGTGACAGCTAACTGCCTCACAGTGTTGTTAAAAACATTCACATTAACCTCAGAACGTTTTTATAAACAGCAAGTGTAATTTGACACTATCTCCACCTAACGCAAAACCAGCTTCTGACCATAGACTGACGCAGCACCAGATGTAACTGGGCGTGATGAGACAAACCCGGAAGCGTTCGTGCATAGAGGCTATTGTAAAATATCAAATTTATAATAAGTTTGAATATTCCATTTTAAAATATAATCTATTCCAGTGATACAAAGCTGAATTTTCAGCACCATTTCTCCAGTCTTCAGTGTCACATGATCCTTTAGAAATCATAAAAGAAAGAAAGAAAAGCATTTATTTGAAATAGTAAAGACTTTTACATTGTTTTTATATCACGTATGATCAATTTAATGCATAATTGTATGCTTGGTTCAATGTGTTTTTCTGTTCTCCCTGTGCTTTCCCAAGTGTGCCATATTGATTATTGATTCTATTCACCTGACCTATTTATCTTGCTATCTCCTGTGTATTTATACTCCCTGTTCTGGTCAGTTCTTTGTCCTGTCTGATAAATGCTTAGTGGTTGTTTCTCCTGTTTCCCTGAGTTTTTGCCTGCCTTTAGCCTACCGTGAGTTCTGTATTTAAAGACTGTTTAAAATGATATCTTCGTATCTATTGTGCAGCCACCCATGACACGTAAATGGGCCCTATTTTAACGATTTAAGCACATGGTCTAAAGCGCATGGCACAAGTACACTTAGGGGATGTCCGAACAATGTTTGGTGATGGGAAAAGCTTGGCGTGCCCAGCAGATTTTACATGGCGGATTTTACAAGCGGAAAAAACTGAACTCTTCTCTAGTGAGGAAATGGATCTGCTCGTGCGCGAGGTTAAAGCACCCGTGTTGTGGACCCGGCCTAGGAGCATATTACTAACGCACTCTTTAAATAACAACAACTAAAAAAATTGTTTATGTATCTTATTCAGTTGCCTTAAAATAGCAACACACCAACAATGCCCCTGAACACACCTCGTTTTCAGACCAGGGCGAACAGATTGACGCAAATGCATTATTTAAACAATCTGGCCGTGAAAAAATGATAACTGTGTCGGGCTGAAACTAGCAAAAAACACTTGCGCTGCATTGCATATTTGATTATTTATTTATAATTGCTAAGAAAAGTAAGACTTTTAGACTTTACTGACTAGATCTGCTTATCCAGAGTGAGTCTGAAGACTTTTGCTAAAAGACTATTGCACATGCACACACATCCTAACAAGACATGCTGATGTTGCGACACTGATCTACCAGTCAAGCCTTTTTGTACTGCTGCTGCAAAAAGCCATGCTAATTATGTGTGTACAGACTCATTATACCTGGTCGGCTTGGCCAAAGGGCTTAAATATCTTTTGTCCTGATTCATAATATGCACTCAGACTGGAATAGTCTAGAACTCATTTAACTAGTTATTTAGCCTAGTGTAACCCTAAGCTTTATTTAAACTAATATCCCAAGATAGCTGTGTGTGCATAAATCAGATTTGGCCAAGGCTTATCTAAAAATACACTAAAAGTGTCCTTGCTAAAGGTAAATATTTGTACAAAGTTTTGTCTGATTAAATAGTAGGAAAATCCCTTATTATGGAATTTACATGAGTTTTATCGTGTCTCTATATGAATAAAAAAAATATTCACTCAGTTTCAAACACTGTCTCACTGTTTAACTTGGAAATAGTTGATTTGCTGCTAATATCTTAGTCAAAAACGATCAAAAGGCGAAAGTGAACGGTTATATCAAACAGTGTTTCTGATATAATAAGGTATTGCTTTTATCTCAGCAGTCTGCCTGAATCACTCATCATCTCAGCTTACTCTGTCTCTTCTGTCATCCCACATCCTGCCATCCAGGTGCTGTCCAAAAATAAGTAATTGGTTTCCCCCTACAGGCTTACCAACCTAAGACACACAAAGGACTAATGAAATCACCTAAAACCAGAGAGGCCCTGGAGACTGTTTCTATAAATACAAAGAAAAAGGTGTACATGTTTGACATACTAATTTTCCACCAGTACATCCAGGATTGGTTGGAGTCATTAAAAAAAGTGAGAGGAGGGAGAGGAACTGGGGGTCTTTATATTAATGACTTTGTACCATGTACTTTCTACCTGTATATTTTTCAGTGCTATACAGTGCACATGGTTTGATGGCACAAGTGATTTCAAAGCTGGAGATCCATAATTTGAGAATGTAGAGATTTTTGTGCTAATAGGAGTTCATATTTTTTTTATATTTTTCATATTCATTAATTTTTGATGTTTTAGCTGACCTCAAGGGCATCCAAGATGTAGGTGTCTTAGTTTCCACAGTATTTTCAATTTTTATATTTTTTGGTCAAACCGTAGCTATCTATCAGTCATATAATGTAGGTTTAGGGGGGTCTACCCTCGGTTCACCTCTTAAACATGATTTAATGACTCGTAAATGTAAGTAGACATTGATGGCCTAAGACACAAAACGAGCAGTTTTTGTGTGCGAAAACGAACAGTATTTATATTGTTTTTACCTCTTGTAACCACAGCCATGTCCAACTGATCTGATGGCAGATCAGCGAAAGCGCCGGAAGTGATCACTTGAGTGTGTACGTCACTCATTGTTTATACAGAGATTTTGGAAGTGTTACCCTTTACTGTGAAGATCTAAACATATTTAGATATACAGGAAATTGCAATGGAAGATGATTTCGATATATCTAAATATGTTTAGTGAAAGGTAAAACTACTCTTAGGTAAAAAAGTGAGAAATGGTATTCTTTCTTACTATTCTCTATCTCTCTCTCTCTCTCTCTCTCTCTCTCTCTCTCTCTCTCTCTCACACACACACACATCATTGTTAATTATCACCAACGTCCTGTCATAATTTTGTTTACTCGTGTTCCTGTGAAAAAGCCTTGACCTATAAAGGTCATTGTTGCCACTGGTCAGAGTAATTAGAAGAAACTAATGTTTCACAGTGTGAGAGAGGCACAAGTTCTGTGAGTGATGATGGAGCAGAAGAGCAGAAGACCAGAAGAATCTGGATCCGTATGTCTCCAAAGAGATCTGAGAGAAAACGTCTCAGGTTATGTACGTAACTCTGGTTCCTGAGAGGAAACGAGATGCTGCGTTAACACGCGGTGGGAACGCTCTGCGTGATTATGTCGTGAAGCATATGTAAAATCAGTCCAATAAAAGCCTGAAACGTCAAGATGGGTGACGTTATAGACCAGGAAACTATAAACTTACATACGTAACCTGAGTTCCCTTTCAAGGGAAGTTCAGAGCTGCGCTAAGACGTGATGGGAACCTCATACCCACTATGCCATAGTGACAAATGCCCATTCTGTGTGAAGTCCTTGCGCACACTAAGAAGCAAGCAACCTAGCCGCAGGAGTGGAGAGGGCAAAAAAATGTATGCGGAGAGGACCATCCTGCTGCATTACAAATCTCAAGAAGGGAAACACACAAAATTAAGCCCGCAGAGGCCGCCATCTCCTAGTAGAATGGGCCCGAACAGCCAAGGTGAAGGCTGTCCGGCCGCTTCATAAGCCAATGATATAGACTTGACTATCCATTTGCTCATAACCTGTTTAGATGCAGGGCACCCTCTCTTGAGTGACCCAAAGCAGACAAGTAATTGTTCAGACTTACACCACAGGGCAGCTCTGTGAACGAAGGCATTTAATGCCCGAACTGGACATAACAAGTTCAGTCATTCCTGATCTGGGGTATTAAAAGGTGGAGGATAAAAGACCTGCAGCACTATAGGGCCCCCAACCAGTGCAGGTCTAAACCTCAGTGTACCATGGAGAAAATGAGTAATAAGAGGATCTCTCCCAAAAGAAATATCCCCATAGGGGTGTGGTAGGCAGATATAGCCACCAGGTAAACCTTTAGGGTGGAAGGAGATAATCTAGCAGAGAAACGGTCTTGGAATAAATTGAGAACTGAACCAACAGGGCAGTTAACAGGATCTAAATGATGTTCACCACACCAGGTGGAGACAAACTTCCATTTCAATGCATACAGTCTTCTCATGGAAGGTGCTCTGGAATGGAGAATGGTCTTAACAGCCTCAGTCAGAGACCGGATTCTATGAGCCGGGCACACAGAGGCCAGGCCCTAAGTTTCCACAACTCCGGTCGAGGGTAAAATATTGTGCCCCCTGCCTGGGACAGCAGGTCCCTCCTGAGCAGAATCTCAATGGGAGAGCAGTCCAGATGAGACATTAAGTCCGAGAACCAAACTCGAGTCAGCCAGGAAGGGGCTACTAGTAAAAGATGAGCCCTTCCCGGGCGAACCCGGGAGCATAGACATCGAGGGAAATGAGTACAGGTGCAGCCTCAGCCACACCTGCACCATCGCATCCAGTCTGAGAGGAGCTGGCTGCCTGAGGGAGAACCATATAGAGCAATGCATTGTACAAACGATGTGAAAGGTCAACATGACCTGAGAAGATCTTTATCCTTGTGATCATGATGATAAGATCTTCATCCTACAGCGAATCGACAGACTGTCCTCTGCTTGCTCAATGCTCATCACAGCAACATTTTGTGTGATGGGAATAGATCTTAATACTTCAAAAACATCTCACGATTCGTTAATCTCGATAGCTGTAATAGTAGAAATATATAATAGCTGTAGTAAAATTATTTGAGAGAGTTTCACATGTGATACATAGCTGTTGTATGCAAGCAAAAATGGGGTTTCACTTTCACTAGAAAGACTATCAACTCTGAGTAATACAAAACGAGCCAATGGCAAAGAAATGCCATTGGTCTGTGGAATTTGCATAGTCGTAACTCCGGCCCACCTCGTGGGTATATAAGGAAGGAAGCTGGGAACATGCTGATTTGATTTAGCTTCAGAGCCAAGAGGATCTCTTTATTCCACAAGCCAACTCTGAGTTTTTGTCACTCTACGAGACAAGCGACTCTCAGGTGTTGGTGTGACGCGATCTCCAGCGAGTTCACATTGCCTGCTTATTCTGCCACCCTTGGGTGTCTCAGCATTGCTCAAGTCTGATCCTGATTTGACAGCCATGCTTTCCCGGGCCGAATGGTGGTTGGATGAAAGGTTTCCCTTAAAGCTGAAGGGAAAGGCTCACTGCAAGCAGAGGCTGTCTCACTAGATAGTGAATGCCATTACTTTGGCATAGCAGCAGCAAGATTGTGCCCCCTTGGTGTGAAAGCCCACTCCACCCGGAGTGTGGCTTCCTCTCGGGCTCCAGTGCATGGCGCCTCACAAACAGACATCTGCAGAGCTGCAGGCTGGGCGACACCCAACACATTCGCCACATTCTACAATCTCAGAGTGGAACCCGTGTACTTACTTTAACCAGTTGGTACTAGGACCTGCTTAGGTGTCTTCACTTGCATTCCATTCCACTCTACGGACTGGATTCGTGCGATATATTCCTCAAGTGAGTTTTCCCACAAGCCCTGAGTTCCTGCAGTGCTGTTGACGTCAACGCCAGAGTCTATGCCTGCGGTAGCTTTCGTGTTGGCTAGGTGCCTCTATGTGCTTGGTTTCCCACTGGTGACTCCCACATGTGTATTTCCACTGTAAGCCTCTCCAAGTATGTGTCTTTCCCTTGGCAAGCCACCTTGCCACTCCTGGGGCTGAAACATTCCACCTGCGGGCTGAACACCCCAGTGTTTCTTCATATGAAGCCCCTCTGGGTTGTATGTGTATTCAGTAAGTGATTGCTCAACTTTAATTGACAATCAATCAGTAAAGGTATGATGGTGTGCAAATTGTGAATGCAGACTGCTCCTTGCTGATAAAATCTACCTATTATGGTCTACCGCATGTACTGACTGTTAATGACAAACAATGTGCCCAAACGATATTCTTAATTTCATATGGCCTGTTGTTGTGTAAAATGTATGTGGTCAGAGGGGATGCTTATAAGCTTTTGAGTGCTCACATGGTATATTTCGTAAATTTACCATTTTCATTCTGTTCACACAGCAAACCAATCCACAGGCCTTGCTTGAGAATAGAAAAAGGTGGTGGTTTATTTTTTTTCTCATTTTCATGTTAAGCAGCCAGCAAGCTGTGGCCCCAGTGTCCCACGTTACATGCACACAGCAGCGCTGATAGGCCATGCAAAATAGCAAATTTGAAACAGGCCTCTCACTAGGCATTTCGAAATCCATTTCAATGTATGTATTTATTGAAAGCATGATTGACAGGAACCAGCCTAGCATGCTGATAATTGTTTTCCTGGAGCATATATACATCGTTTTGCCAAAACAGGGAGGAGTATTGAGAAGCTATTACATTTATCATTTAACTCCTATGGCAGAAATGAGCTGTACTATTTTATTTATTTATTTATTGCATCCATCCATCCATCGAGTAACCAGACAGTTTCTGGTCCCATTGACTACCACAGTAGTCTGTCTGGTTACTGATATCGGCTGAATAGATTCGAAAATGGTAAAACCCAACTGTTTAACTCTGGGGGAGTTGTAAAATGTGCCTATTTCCCAAAAAAGTGAAGTATCCCTTTAACTCTGTTGGCAATCACATCATTCTCTATAAGGCACAGCTGATTGTCACAGTGTCTGGTTGTGTTTCCCTGGGTTGTCACTAGAGGTCCTCATTATCACGGTGTCCTTCACATTTGACTTCATTTCCCAGCATTCTGTTTGTCACTGTCACTCATCAGTTCATTGCATTCAGTTGTTCCCTGTAATCACTGTTCCCAGCTGTTCATTGTTAGTCTTGTTAGATCTGTGTATTTATTCCATGTCTGTGTCAGTACACTGTAAAAAAAATATTTTCAAGATTTGTTATCGCAACATTTTTTCTTTTGTCAAATCAACTTAAATAATTTATTTAGTTCAGATAACTTATTATTTTAAGTTTCTGATGATTAAATCAATCTCCATTGTATTAACTCACTTTTTCCAGTTCAATCAACTTAAAATTTTAAGGCAACCAGGTTACTTGATTTTTTAAGTTAATCCAACAATATTTTTTTACAGTGTATGTGGACGGAGTTGTTCTGTCATGAACACACACAGGGGACATAAGATCCAATATGCAGTAGTTTTAATGTAGGGTAATCAAAACTCATAGTCATCCAAGCAGAGGTCAAAAATCCAAAATCATCAATCAAAACACAAGAACAAGAACGAGCAGATATAGACTGGAAGTGTGAGGACACAAAATAACAACTCCAGTATACATACTGACACAGACAGGGAATAAATACACAGATCTAACACAGACTGATCTCATGAAATAGATCATTGGAAATGAAATCAAATGTGAAGGACACCGTGATAATGAGGACCTCTAGTGACAACCCAGGGAAACACAACCAGACACTGTGACATATTGGTTCCTGCTGTATCTAGCCAATAAGCTCGTTGCTCAACCTTTAAAAACTTAGTCAGCATTTGCTGTAGTAGTTCAGCATGCTTTCAGAAACCCTCCACCTTCCCAGCTCCACCTGTATAGATTTGCTATTGGTAATTTATGTATGCGTTTGACACGCCAATTCGTATTTCCATTTTAGCGTGCTGTCAACACGCATAATCGATTTTCAGTGTGTTTATGAACGCCGTTGACTTAACGTTATTACTGGATATATAAATATATGACTTACCTCAAATCCATCCCTAAACCTACCTGTCACTGGGGTTTATGGCATTTATGACTGTTCCCTTACCATCCTAGGGAAAATAAAAGATAGCTCCCCAGATGTAGATCTACATTTTGCTTTGTTTCGCTCTGACATTTGACGGCGTGTACGGACACGCGGAATCACTTGGACATCAATGGCGTAGACATACACGCATACACGCGGATAGCTCAAAATGCGTAGAGATAACATGCCACTTGACTCGAAAGTGGCGTGTATGTTTATGCAAAAGTCATGATGTCATGTTGCATTCTGCCAAGATCAAACATATCAACATTGTCATATCCATTACGAGAGTTGTCTTGACATAAATATGTATGTGATGTTTGTCTATATATCTGCATGCATGTATATTCTGTGGAGAATAGTGAAAGTAATCAAAACTGCACAGTGAAAACTGGTTCCTCTTTCAAGCAGCAGCTCATTAAATTCAAAGTGCTGTGTAGTATGCAGGTGTCCTCTGGTGTGCTGCCTTTAGTAATCTCATACTGATTGATTGCCTCCGTCTCGATGTGGGCTGCAATAAGGCAGCTCTCATGGATTTATCATGAACCACAATGCTGCAAGAGTAGGATGAGGGTCACTTGGGAAGCTACACAAGTGGATTTTAACCAATTTCATAGAGGGTGATGAAGACAACACATTTGGTCTTCAAAACGTTATACTAGTGGTACTAGCACTGGAAACACAAAGCAGAGGGATAAGGAAATAAGTAATGAAAAAATGTTTGCATAGACAAGAGGATTTATGAGGAAAGATCTGGTGAATATTGGCCTATACAAAACATTTTTTGGGTTGGGACTCGGCACCAACCCCTTGACAGTCACAAATAGCATTCATTTTAATGTTGTAATTATGGTTAATGTTGCATTTATCAGAGCGATTTTAGTTGTATTTATATACTATTCCAGCATTTTGATTAAACTTTTTAATATGAATATTTTATGCACCTTTGTAATTATTATTTTTGTTATTTAAATAACTCCTTTTTTTAACTGCAACTTAAATTTATTTTCAGTTAAATGCCATGCCAATGCTCATTAGCAATTTTTGGTAAGCTTACATTTTTCATCTTGTATTTGTATTTTATTTTTTTAAATTTTATTTTCTTGGGACTTCCGGTTTTGCCATGTAGTGGAGAGACACGTGGTATTAGTGCTCCGAGTTCGAATTTCATATTTTTTTCCTCATAACAGTACATTTTTAGCCCTTAAATACATTTTGTTGTATATTTGGAATATTTATAAGTACAGAAAATATTAAATTATTCTCTTCAGGTGCTTCATTTATATCTTTATATTCTGTTTTTGGTCATATTTTTCAACCTGTTCAGATTTTTCTGTTATCTATGACTTTTTTTTGAACAATTGCGTCACAGTATTTGCAGCGGAACTGACAAATAAGGACATTGACAACCGGCCCAACACTTCGAGCAATCCGCCATTATTATGTCTTGCTCCGATTTTGTAGTCCAATCAAGTCAATATGGGGGGGGGGGGCACATCTCCTTTTTATTTAAAGAGGCCGCTTCAAAACGAGTTGCTCACAGATGCACATCAGCAAAGGGGTAGAAAAAGCGCCTGTGGAGCTATAATAATGAGGAATTCAGACTCAAGCATTGCAGTTATACTTTATATAGACCACAAATGTATGATTTATATGTAAAAATTTATGATTTAAAAGATTGACATGTACCCTTTAAATCAGGGTTTCTCAACTCCAGTCCTCACGACCCACTGCTCTGCATACTGTGTATGTCTCTCTTGTTTAACGCACCTGATTCAGATCCTCAGCTCGTTAGGATAGACTCTAACTATCCTAACGAGCTGAGGATCTGAATCAGGTGTGTTAAACAAGGGAGACATACACAATATGCAGAGCAGTGGGTCGTGAGGACTGGAGTTGAGAACCCCTGCTTTAAATCAAGCCTTTATCTCTCCTTTATATTTATATATAAAAAAATAATAAAGGCCCAAATTTATGTAGTAGCTATAGACCTATTAGTTTAGTGAATGACATTGAAATTCTAGCAAAGGTGCTGGCAAAGCGCATCGATCCATGTCTTCCTGATATCATTTCTGAGGATCAGACCGGGTTTATTAGGGGACGTCAGATGTCATCTAATATCTGACGATTGCTAAATAATAGTTTTTAGTCCTTCTCTGTCTATGACCTCTGAAATGATAATCTCTCTTGATGCTGAAAAAAGCATCTGACCATGTGGAATGGAATTATTCATTTACTGTATTAAAAAGTTTGGCTTTGAGCACAATATTATCTCATGGATTCGAACTTTCTATATTCGGCTCCCTCTGCTATTGTTAAAACTAATACTGATATTTCATCATTCTTTTCCCTCTCTCGTGGGATGCGGCAGGGTTGCCCTCTGTCTCCTTTGCTCTTTGCTTTAGATATTAACATTGAGCCAGTTTCAATTGCCTTAAAGCCACACTGCAGAACTTTTGGCCACTAGATGTGCTCGACCTGTAACTTTCACGTCTAGTGTCCCTAGAGGCCACAAACTCCGCGCAATGTCGCACCATCTCAATGGGTTTTTGTAATATATTATAAAGGTTGAAGAGTTCCACAGTGTGGCTTTAAAATCATCTTCGTCTATATGCAGGATCCATAGGGGAGGCACAGAACACCGTGTTTCTCTCTATGCTGAGGACTTGTATGTACAGGAGCCAGTTGGCTGTGCCAATGAGATTATGCACTTGCTTGACACCTTTGGCTCTTTTTCAGGTTACAATTTAAACTTTACCAAACGTGAATGTTTCCCCATACATAATGTAGCAAATTTTTTATTCTAATAAAAGCCATGCTTCTACTCCATGTGAGGATTGTTTACATTCGACTAGTATGCACTGCCACATACACACAGTGCTTAAACATGTAGGGATTGTTTACATCAGTGTGCGCACATGTTTTGCGCAGCGCTAATGCACGCTCTAAAAGTCTAAATTCGAATCTATTATTTTTCACAGTATTTTGAAGTGCCCGCAATAACAATATCGTGCATATTCATTACCGCGATTTATCGCATTACCGAATACCGCAACTATGTATCACATGAAATACGTTCTGAGGAAACTATTTTGCAACGTAATCGCAATTACGTTACATGCCAACATATAAGCAGTGCTTAACCTTAATACGATTGCAGTGCTATTACGTTCGTCCCTGAACATAATACATCCAAAGCAGGTTTCTTTACTATTTATGCATAATCGTGGCATTAAAGTTGACTCTATTGCATTCAACTGTTATCAATTAAGTTTTCATTCGCACTTATTAATAGGCCAACGTTACCTTGTTTAACCATTTTGTAGTATTTAGTGTATTTACACAAAAAGCATTTTCTCCAATAAAACACAACATACTGATACATTCACAAAAGACATACATTTTATTAACTTGATGTAAACCAAATCCTAGAATCCATACGTTGTTTGTAAGAAACAGATCCAAATTCAGCCTTTTATCCAGTGATCTTCATCTTCATTTCTCAGCAGCGACCGCAAACGTCAAATCCGTGCTGGTGATGAATTCAAATTCAAAAAATGCGCCTTCAAGAAGCGTTACGACATGTTTTACGGCAGCTACGGCCTGCTTCGTCACAGATTGCGACATGCCGTGTTTCAGTCGGTGTAGTACATTTGAAATGGAGAGAGCGCGCGCCTTCAGAGAGCGAACCGAAATCAGATTAACATTTTCATGGATTAACGTTAATAACTTTAATTCTGATCTGTATCTCATACACAACAACTATAATACTGCCAGAGGACTGCGATGTGAACGACTTTTGGTAATGTTAACGTTACCGGTTTTGACATTTTCGCAATAAATAAATTATTGTGAAATGTATACTTGTCTGTCTGTTATGTTTTTTTTTTCTTCATAATTGTGTGAGCCACGTAGTTTTAAGGAATGGTTATGGGTAGGTTTAGGGGTAGTGGCTCAAAATATATTTTAATGCTAAAACTCATTTACCTACACATCTCTGTCCATAATGTTTTATCCTTTTTATTTTCTGTATAAAATGAATATGTTTAGATTTTGGGAGTAGGATTAAGGGATCTTGTTACATATATCTTTAAAAGTGAAAGTATACAGATATCGTTATGATATGAAATATACGTAAATAGTTAACGTTTTGTAGCTGTAAAAACATAATAATGTTACGTTTAAATGTTGCATCATAAAACGTCCATATTATACGTTTTATATCTTTGAAAGTAACGTATTAATCTACGTATTAACAATGAGACATATTAGGTTAAGGACCAAAGTAATAGCACTGCTTATACAGCTATGAAAAAAATTAAGAGACCACTGCCAAATCAGCAGTTGCTCTGGATTTATTATTTATAATATAAATAATAAATCCAGAGCAACTGCTGATTTGGCAGTGGTCTCTTAATTTTTTCCATAGCTGTATGTTGGCATGTAACGTAATTGCAATTTGCAAAATAGTTTCCTCAGAACGGATTTCGTGTGATACAGGGTTGGAATACCGGCTACACATGGAGGTCAACTGGTGTACTCTAGAAGCTGATACTTTTCTGTCGTCTCTTTCTGCACTTGTCTTTTGCTCCTTTGTCTCTGCATCTGTCTAATAATAGAAATCCTATTGTGCAATCAACCTTAAAAATCTGTAAACTATTTCGACAACATTTTCAGCTGGAGTCACTATCTGTCTTAAGTCCTATTTGCAACAATCACTTGTTTTTACCACCAGCTATTGATAACACTTTTAAAAGATGGAAAGATAAGGAGATGGGCTGTTTTTAAGATCTTTTTATTGATAATTATTTTGCTTCATTCACCAATCTTATGTCCTAATTTAACCTGTGTACTACAGGCTTATTCAGGTATTCAACTCCGCAGTTTTGTTAAGACGAACTTCTCTAGTTTCCCTCATTGAGAACTTACTGTCAGCCCCAACAGGTGGCAGTCATATATCCTCTGTTTTCACTGTTACTTTCATCTAGTATGTCCTCCTCTCTCTCCAGCCTAATGATGACTTGGGAAAATGAGCTGCGAATCAGAGTTGTCAGAAGAGCTAGGGTCTAAGGCCCCTGCTAGAGTTAATTCTACTTCTATATGTGCTCAGCTGAGTCTCATTCAGCTAAAAGTCTTTCATCGAATTCATCTTACCAAAGCTAAACTTCAAAAATTGTTTCCAGAAACAGGGGACTACTGTAACAGCTCATTTTCTCCTCCCGATCACACCCATACTCTTTAGCTGCCTAAAACTCATACTGGGCTTCTTTTTTTTGACTTCATGTCTAAGGCTCTGCACGTTTCTCTATCTCCATGCCATTTTTGGTGTGTCTCACTCGTCATCCATCACGAGATAGAAAGCAGAGGTTATTGCTTTTGCATCTCTTATTGCTAGATGGTGCATTTTGTTGCATTGGAAGTGTCCAACCCCCTTAGATGCCTTAGATATAGTGCACAAGTCTAATGGACTGCTTTTATAGTATTTTCCTGCAAGCTGCTTTATTTTAGTTCGTTTTTTATTTTATTTAATGGAAAAGAGAAATAGCCTTTTAACAAAAAAGCAAGTCATCTGAGTTTGAAATGTTTCCATTTTTTAGTAAACTGTCCCTTTAATTTGATTCTTGTTCAACATTTGTTGCTATTGTTGGCTGCAAGTTTAAAAGACTTAAGATTTACAAGTTTGCATCAGAGACAGGGGAGGGGTACAATACAATAATAGAAATGGTTCACTTGTGACAGTAATTAATGACAGTAGTTCATATACTGTAAAAAAATATTTTCAAGATTTGTTATCACAACATTTTTTTCTTTTTCTTAATAATATAACTTATTATTTTAAGTGTCTGATGATTAAAGCAATTTCCTTCATTATATTAACTCACTTTTTCCAGTCCAATCTGATCATGCCCCAATTCCAGTCCAATTGTAAAATTTTAAGGCAACCAGGTTATTTAATTTTTTAAGTTAAACCAACTATATATATATATATATATATATATATATATATATATAAAAAAAAATATATATATATATACAATATTACAGTGCTTAGTCTCATTCTCACATTTTATGTCTCGCATACTCATAGCATCTCACAGTGCAAATGTCATAGATTGAACCACTGACAACCTGAAGAACCACAAATAGCCACGCCCGTTATCTTAAAGAATGGTCCATTAAAAGTTATTCCAAGTCAATATTAATATGCATTAATACGGCAGGCTCTTCACCCGATTAAACTTTAAATCTCATTCATACGAAATCCAATAAAATGTTAATTAGAAAAAGAGGAATGCGTTGACAGGATGGGCCAGCCTTTGTAATGAGAAAAGGTAATTAAATGCAAATAGGTTCATATTTAACCTATAGAGGGGTAATCCTCTTTACCTCATGATGACACTTATTACAGAGGAATATGTAAATTAAACCATTTTCACAAGTGCTGTTTCATCAGCCTTCAGTTGTGTGTGAAAACTGAAGGGGTGAAAATAAATTACATTCAATTAGGCTATTTTTATTATGGTTTCAATTACCTGGTAAACCAAGGCTTTGGAATTTCCTGAGATCAGACCAAGTTTTTTTTTCCATTGGAAATGGAAAATAACTCTTGATTATGTTAGGCCTGGCGTTATTTACTCTGCTTAAAAATCATGCAGATTTCACAATTTAGAATATGCATATACTGTCATAAGCCAGCAGAGTCTTTTTTAAACAAACAAACAAACAAACAAAAAACAGGCCAAAGGAACAAGTTCAATCTGTTTGTGTATACATGGCACATTGGCACACTGTGAATGAGCACCATGGCGTACAGGGCCACTTAAATCTTGGTCTTTGAATTTTGATCGTGTTCAGTTTCAGGGCATTGTCTCAAATGACAGTCTCTCCATGGCAACCAACGTCTGGTTCTGTCCTCCCTGTGTTGTTGCATATAGCCAAACCACAATCTTTGTGTGGATGCGTCTCTTGACATTTGATCAACATATTGCAGCATGTAATCATAGCTGTTGTTGTGGCTATAAATCTCTGCAGAAACAAAGACGGACGACAGAAACTATTAATTAGACAATGTGAGAATGTCTTATCTAAGCGATTATTATAATGGGGCACTGAAAGCGTGTCATCTCTCAACATGAATCGATTGTTTCACTCTAGCTGACTGTTTCTGGAAAACACTAGTTGGCATGTCTGTTCTTGCTATGTGGAGTAGTGTATCAAATTAAGGAGAGTATAAACCCTTTAATCGTGGTCATTACTGAATAGCTTTTATATACAGTAGCTTTTTATATATATGTTCTGAATATAGACATGACTTTTTTTCCTCACTGGAATTTCTAACTTGTAATATTCTAAAACAACATTTGGACACAATAAGGCAATTCTAAGATGTGTTTGTTGAGTGTAAGTCTGTCGATCATCATTAAACCGCCTCCTTCAGACTGAATATTGGTACATTAGAATTCTGCCAAAAGTATTCAGCGATTAGGATATAAAGCAGAGGTGGAAAGAGTAATAAAATATGCTACTCAAGTAAAAGTACTACTACTTCAATAAAATTTTACTTAAGTACAAGTAAAAGTACTGGTCTAAAAATCTACTCAATAAAAGTAAAAAGTAGCTCATTTAAAATTTACTCAAAGTAAAAGTTACTGAGTTACTTTTTTAAGATTGGGGTGGAGGAATCCCGTGTGGGGTTGTAATGGTATGAGATTTTCACAGTATGATAACGTCTCAGAAAATACCATGGTTTACAGTATTAATCAATTATTAAATAAATTATTATCATCAGTTAAAATTATTACGAAAACAGGGTTTTTATTTGGTTGAACAAATGCTTTTAATTATAGTAAACTTGAAACCATTTGTTTGTTTTGTTTATTAAAATTTTAACAAAACATGTCTAATAAATCAAATTCAATAATTGATAATGACAACTTATTTTTAGCATTAATTATTTATTAAAATGTTTAAGAATTATATTGTCCTATGAAATGTATTTTATTCAGAAAATTTAATGTTTCTTTGATATTAATACAAATATATTATCAAAAACGGTGGTAATCAAATGTAAATTTAAACTTGTGTCCTTTTATTTTTGGGGGAAGCGCTGCAAAAGACAGATTTACTAAATTAAACCATGGACGAAAAAAATATTCCTTTAAATAATGAAATGTATTAATATTGTTGTTGTTATTATTATTATTTTGAGAGGTAGGCTACGTTCTTTCTGTATGCCTACAATAGTAATATATTTCTGTCATAATTTCTCTATAGTGAAACCCAACTTTTATTTTGACGGGTTGTAGTGAAGACCAAAAGTGAAGAAAAGAGTAAAAAAACAATGTTTTTCTCTCAAATAAAATTATGAAAATGCCCATTAGGCGTTCTCTCAGAGCAGCTCTGGAAATGTTCATATTCACAAATTGTTTGCGAGACGCTGAAAACACCATTGCTGTGTCCAAATGTTCCACTCTTCACTATTTCAGTGGACTATATAGTGAGCTCGCCATTTTGTAGTGCTGTCCAAATGTATAGTGATGATTATTATACCCTATATAATCCTCTCAATGTATCCCATAATGCATATTTGGAAAGTAGTGTACAACCATGTTTACAACCGACTAGTCACTAACAAAGTCCTACACCATCATGCATTGTGCGGATCATAAAAATAAGTTATAATAATGTGTGGAGTAGTGCATTATAACAAAAACGGCCAGAAATCAGAAATAAGCTCAGTATAATGTAATGTATTTATTTTAAAAATCTATTTAGCCCAGAGCCGGCTCTGGCACCAGCTGACAGAGGATGTAATCAATTGGCGCAGACAGTACGACTGAAGTAGTGTCCTGAAGTGGTGTTTCTATTATGCTGGTGAGCTCACTATATAGTGCTCTGCTCTCTACCCCCAACATAGGGGTTAGGGAGTAGTGCTTTGAGTGGAGATTTCAGACACAGCACATGAATGTCACGCATACTTGATTATGTACTAAGTTAACTTCAGTAGACAAAACGTGGCGCAGCTCAGCAGAACAAATAGGGTTATACATTTACATGCAGTATTTTTGTGCTTTAATATTCACATTAATTGATTTATTGCACAGTTCTACTTTCCATGTATCTATCCATTATTTTGCATGTTTTACGTGATGCGTTAAGTGTATAATTCCACTTTCACTGACTGGATTTCGGGTATTCCCTGCATCACGTAAGTCATTAGTGCGGACGCACATTTTAAGCAAACAAATCCTCGAGGACATAATTCGTTTCAGTAAGAATTTGAGCGCGAATTCGTTTTCAAAGCTTCAGCTGGGTCTGTCTATGGGTCTGCTGTCACCTTTCTTGCGCGTTTGTTCTTGCCTTTCAACCAATGCAGTAGTTTCCGGAGTGTGATTTTTTTTTTCTCCGTGTACTATTATTTTTTACTCAGTTACGGATATGATTATTAAAATGTACACGAAGTACAATACTTTCAAACAAAATGTACTTAAGTAAAAGTAAAAGTACAGATTTTAAAAACTACTTAAAAAGTAGAAGTACACAAAAAAACTACTCAATTACGTAACGCGAGTAAATGTAATTCGTTACTTTCCACCTCTGATATAAAGCTTATAATTATTATTATTTTTTTTTGTATCATACCCATGGGCGGTTTGACCAAAAATTTATATCACATTTTTTTCCCTCAAAATTAGGCCTTTTTTTCCATGCATAACCTAGCCTGGCAAGCCAGACCTATCAAGATGTTAGGTCTGGGAACTCTAAATCCACATACCTCAATCCGAGTGGCGGGAAAGGTTGTCTTTCAATATCCCTCTGCACGCAATAGGATAGCGCTAACCAACCAGAGCAACGAACGGCTGTGGATGAGTGAGTCCAATGCGTTTTCCCTCCAGCGGAGCAAGTTGATGTATTAAACTTTTGCCGTATCCGGTCGTCAAAACTCCGAAAACACCTTCCTTTTTTAAGTGATGTTCTCTTAACTCCAGTCATCCATAGTCGCGGCCAAAGCCGAATCGAAAGACCGCTGTTCGCCAGCTGCGTCTTGTTTGTTTTTAACTAGCAGGGAAATCACCTATGGAAATCATGGCGCAGAACCGTCACAACTCTGCCGTCATTGTTAAGCCCGCCCACCAACTCTATACACGATGTGATTGGCCGGACCAGAGTTTGTTTTTTCCACAACGAAAGTCAACGGAGAGTTGCTAGACCACACTTTGCAGCAAATAATTTTTGCTGCCGCTAGGGTGCGTCTAGATTTCTAGGCTATGCATAACCAGGTGTTCAAAGCATTTAATAAAATTGTTATTGATTAACAATATTTCTTAATAACATTCTTATAACCAGGAACTAACGATAAAATACAATGTTTATATAACGGAAGAACTGGACGTTCTTGTAACGTTTCTGAATATTGTTCTTATAACCAAGAAATAACGTTAATACAACGTCTAAAAAAACTGGATGTTTTGAATGTTCCTAGAACATTCAGAAATAAAGTTTTTAACTTAATGGGAACGTTATGAAAACGTTCTAATATCCTAAAAATTGTTATCTGGGGAAGAGGAGAGATTTGAGATTGCACTGAACACGTTTTATGAGTACATTGTAAAGGATCCATCTGAAACAGTGTCACGCGGCGCAGCAAATGAAATACATCGGAATGGCGATATATTAAATGTATATCATAACAAAAATATACACCAGTTTTCAGCATACCACCAATCACTATAGAGGGAATGCATACACGTGACTTTCCCGCCGGAACAACCCCCTCTCAGCCTGACCGAGTGGCAAAAGATCTGCTGCGTGACTGGATTTAATAGGGGAAACTGCGAAAATGCGACTAAAACGAACAATTTTATCAATTTAAATTAAATGTTGGACTCAATATAGTGTTCCTTACAACTTACTAAAGATTGTGATCCATGGATATTATTGACATGCAGCCAGGAATCGTGTCGCCTGACATTTATGTTTGCCTGATTTCGACACCGGGGAAATAGAAGCAATATAGACGGTAAACATAAAGCATATTTGCCTGTGAATGTTTTATATAAATACAATATAGGTTTAAATCTGGGTGATTACTTATATCAGTGTTATATATAGCCTAAATATCATCATATCGTTCAGCCCTAAAACTTTATAGTTTTTTTTAGTCAGTGTTTATTAAAAAAAAACATCCAATAATGCAGAATATGGAATGATACATATTTAATTGATGAGTTGTTAATATATATATATATATATATATATATATATATATATAAAAAAAAAAATATATATATATATATATATAACAATACAAAATATATGGGTATTTTACAGCTAAATTCAGCATATTGACACAAAATTATAACTGCAAATCCACCTTTCGCTGACTGGAGTCCAGTTGTTTCTGTGAATTGCAGTGATCCATTTGCTCCTCTGTCTATCGCAGTCTGTAAAAATATACTTCCGATTTTTTGTGAAATCTAGTTGTACAGTCAATCGCAAAGCTCTTTCCCACTTTATATGTGTTGTGTTTGTTTTTCGCGGCATTCACGCTGAACACATATACAGCCTATGTATACAGCCGCTCAGTCTTTTTGCCACTCACTGTGAGAAACTGCAGCACTCCGGCCGGAGGTGACGTCACGCGCATTCCCTCTATACCCATGGTGCTAAGACCCAGAATCTGCCCTACCTAAATTTATGTCCAGGACCCGCTACTGGTCACGTAGTATTTTAAATCATTTTAATGTACTGCATGTATTTGTGAAATGTTAAATGTTATCTTGCTTCATCAATGTTAAGATTTTTTTTTAATGTTGGAATAAAAATACTGCAGGCTTTCATTAAGTCATGCATTTGCGAGCTTGCAATGGGAATCTCTTAAGTGAGAACAAGAAATGTAAAGCTTACAGGCTTTAATATGTGGTCCACCCGCATTGTCATTCTATTCTCTCTAGTCTGCACTCTACATATATATCAAAAACACATCCAGTTACTTTCACGCATCCTCTGTCCTTGTTTTTGAGTACTGGAATTGAACTTCGACAGTTGATGATGACGTACTGAAGTACAAGATCACAAGTGCTGGAGCTGAGACATGAAGAAAGAAAGTGAGGAAAGGAAATGAGGATGCACAAACAAGAAATGATAAGCACCCAAGGAAGCTAGATCGCTTAAGAATGCATAATGAGAAACAGCAACAAAGTTATTATTGAGATGACGTGATTCCTCTGCAGCCATTTAGATGAAACACCTCTGCTTTTCGAATTGTTTTCCATGTAAATATGCGCTAGATTACGCCACGTCAAGTAGCGTGCTGCACTAGAGACCCTGCCTTCCTTTACATACATCAGTGCTGCAGCTCTGCAGTTGGATACTATTATGCATGTCTCAGGTTTTAAGAGCAAAAACCTGTACGCTTGTCACTCAGAAGTCAAAAAATGTTGTCAAATTGAACAGATGGCATTGTGAATGAAGGCAACAGTGCAGCGTTTGATCATTTTCAATGACTGGCATTACAGAATTTACCAGTATTTTGGTGTTGATCAGTGAATGGTCTCTCAACGGTAAAAAAAGCCAGAGAGCCATTGCTTGAGTGAACAGTATATTTGTGCATTCACCAGCAAAGTCATTTTGGTAATTTTACGGTTATTTACTATGATTACTGTGTGAAAGTTGTAAAGTGTTTTGGAAAAATTGGTTAAATGATTGATTCACTCATAAATACATTTTCTGGTGTAGTGATGTAATGTGCAGAGTTACTGAAAACAAACTGTTGTATAATAAGAGTTCAAAGGAACATATTTGTTGTGTTGTAAATAAAGGAGTACTTGAGCCTTATTGATGGGGCTTTGGGGGTGCATAAGACAAAAAACAAGCCATTATATAGCCAAAGCCTCAGGGCCTTTCCAAGATTTTGAAGTAGTCCAGTATAACCGAGCAATGACTAAAATTAGTAGTGGAAAATTTTGTTCATACACCTTTTGCTGTTAATTAGATAAGGTCAATATGCAAACAAGCCAGGGAAAACTTTATTAGGTGTGTGGGATATTAGCCTCAGTTATAGCTTAGCCTAAGGTATTGAAATGTATTTGGCAAAACATTTGGCCTACAGGGGAACAGAGAAAGACACATTGGGGTGGTCTAAAATCTTTCAACGTGAAAAGATTTTTAAGTTAGTATAGCTCCTGAATGCTAATAGGCTACTTTTTCATTGTCAGACATAAACTTTTGAATCTCAAAGGAAAAGTGGTGGTGGCATGACTAATAGGGTTTCTTTTTAATTATGTTTTATTAACAAAGTTTGAGAAGAACACGTTTAAATGATCTATCCAATCAGCACATGAGGAGGCACACTCTGATTAGTCTTTAGTATCTGATTAATTTGTGAACTAGTGAATCAGTATTCTGAATTTTTCAGAAAGTGTGAGTGTAGAGAGATGTCAATCCTCGCTGCTAATAAGTGCAAATTCATGTAGCCAAATTCATGTAGTGCAAATTCATCTGCTTCTAATTAATGTTCTCAACACGAGCCAAATGTGGTGGCGAGGACGCTTGAAAAGATGTTGTTGAGGGAAAAAAATGGCGAATGCTATCCGTTAGTAAGTGTGTCAGGTTTATTACGTATATATTTAAGGTTAATAGGTTAAGTATTGACAGGTTAATACTTATATATTAGGTATTCACTTTATGGACCAATTGTGAAATTATTAGATCACTATGTTCGACTACAGAAATTGAGGGTAAATTGCTGCAACACATTCTCACATTCTGATTCCCAATTCGTCATATAACTGACGTTTTGGGTACGTCTTGACCATTCCGTCAATATACGACGTTTCAGGGCCCCTTAAACGTCGGTAGATGACGATCCCGGGTCGATCATACAATTGACGCTATACCTTTAACGTCAGTTAGGTGACGAGTTAGGTTTAGGGTTAGGTTTAGGTCTGGGGTAGAGTTAGGATCCCATGACGCATTTACCGACGTCTAAGGGGGCCCTAAAAAGTCGTATATTGACAGAATTGTCCCAAAACATCAGTTATATGACAAATTGGGATGAGACTGCGCTTGATTGCTGAGGTATGATAGGGGACCACAGTTAAGGTAAGTATATAGAATTTGAAAAAAAGTAAACACTTTAAATAGTACCCTTTTTAAAAGTAAACACAATAAAATAAATAAACAATTCAAAGTAAATTACATCAATACAATGAAGAGAAATTAAAGAGCAAATCACTGAGCAAAATCACACTCAAATTCACAAACTCAAAAATTAATATATGGTCATCATTTTTTGAGCTATGGCAGAGGGGAAGATTATCAGACCATTTTTCTTTCTTTTGTAAAAAAAAGTGTTTTGACAGAAGTGTTTTGAAGAAGTTGCATTTCTGAAGTTAAACAGTCTGAATTTAAAAGCTGAAGCTCGATTGAGCTCACTTTGAAGAACCCAGAGAGTCTTTTCTTCTCTGTGTAAAGGGAACAAACGGGTGAGAGAGAGAGAGAAAGAGAGAATTAAAGTGGTGGAAACAGTGGGTCCCAACACTCTTCAAGGACTCAGAGCCACTTGTCAATCAAGTTGGCCATTATCTCAAAACTTTAGAGTTCAATGTCACCTCAAGCTATTTATCTGTCCTTAAAGATTCCTTTCTGAAAAAAGGAGCTTCAGCTATTCTTGGATGTAATTTGTTTATGTGTGTGTGTGTGTGTGTGTGTGTGTGTGTGTGTGTGTGTGTGTGTGTGTGTGTGTGTGTGTGTGTGTGTGTGTGTGAGTCGTGTGTGTGTGTGTCATCAAGGCTCTTGGACAAGTCACTGCATCTGCACACAGTAATGATACTTCTGCTGTGGCGATCGAGGCAAGCTGAGGGCCAGGATTCTCCGTATCTGACAAAGATGCAGCTTACCTCAAGATTTCTAGACACTCAGACAGAAACACTTATTTGAAGGAGTCACACACATCGGTGGAGATACATAGTACTGTTCTTGGCTTATTACACAAACATTAAACATATCCATGCTATTTAAAGGGCTATGTCAACCTTCTATGATATTACTTAATTATTTCTTAATTTTCATGCTGCACAGACTGTGAGTAGACATCTTTCTCTTCTAACTGCAGGCAAATCTGATCTTTTCAGGCGACAGAGGAGCTGCGCAAAAGTTTTGCTGGCAGTCTGAACAAGTATTGAGATATTTATGTTCGGGTGGGTACCAGCACGTTACTTGACATACCATGACGTACTAAACAATCCTGTATTCATGGGGATAATCATCTGTGAGGTGAGTCTAACTTTTGAAGAAAAAAAAAGTCAAATTGATTTTATACAGAAATCTTATACTTTTTTATGTATAGTATTTTTTTGGAATGACTAATGCAATCACCACAGTGCTTCTCAGGTTAACAACTTTGAGTAAACTCATGGAAACTGTGACATTCTGTGATTTTTTTTAGATTTGGCCAGATATGGATTGATTAAAAAAAATGTCTGTGACCTCATGGGATCCACAGTAATACACCAGATGTAACCTCTCCTTGTATTTTAATCGAGAAAGTTTCCATTTAAATCTTAGTTTTAGTATTTGTCTAATGTTAAGTCATAATGCTCTTTCAACAGTGGTCCTTTCTAGGGCTAAATTCACAATTTAGCCATACAGTATTTGATCACAAGTTGGGGAAGAGGCTGATAAAGTGGCACACCTTACACAAATCCTTTCTAAAAGGTGAGAAAGTCTTTGCTTCTAAGTTTTGGGAGTTTTTGTTGCAGAACAAGTTATGCGGGCCACCTACACCAGGGGTAAATGCTCCCACAGGGGTCCTTAACCATTTGTTGGCAATTTGCATAAAAGACAACTAGGGCTTGAGTTCCCTTGGCAAAATGTATTACACACAGAATAGGTCACTGGCTGCACCTCATCTCTTTCTTTTCTAGTGAGCTCAATTTGCACCTTGACAAAATCTCTGTGGATTTGTGTTCCTGGTCTCTTCTCTGTGGAGTCATGATAAATAGTACAATCAAGCTCAATAATGTCTCAAAAATTACAGTTGGCTTTTAATGATTATCACCTTTTGCTGTTTTCCTGCCATGCTTCCCACCATTGGCCTATTTAATGGAAGCATTTATATTCACACTAATGTAATGAGTTGCCATCAGATGGATCGTGTGGCGTAAATACTCTCTTAATGTAGCTACAAGGTGCAGTGATACTGAATTGCTGCTAAACGGTCATTATATACTCAGCCAAGATTTGCTTTGGAATAAATTTATTGTGTAGGTGTCATATTGCCTCTTTTAAGCAATTTTGCAGAAGATACCGATCCTTTTATTTCCTACCGTACTTCTCAAGTGTGTGCGTGCTTCCTGGAAAAGCCCTGACCTCTTCATGAAGTTTGAAGTTATGCTGAGCAAGGTAAAAAGAAAGCATCTCTTTTTTTGTGAGCGTGAGACTAATTTAAAGGCACTTACATCCACCTAGCTGGCTTATGCCATGGAATATTTAATCTAATTATGCAAGCAACATTTTGTTTCCATAGAGGTGCAATAAAGTGAGTTGCACTTTACAAGTGCAATATTTCTCCACAATCTTTTGGTTGGCTGCTCCGCTCACATTAACTCCCATGTTAGTTGATACGACTGTTGCAGTTCCAAGCACAACGCAGGGGTCTGTTTGTAGTGAGTGTCTCTATGAAAGGACAAATATTGATACCAACCGTGTAATTTATTAAACCACATTCATCTCAGCTTTTCATCACACATTTCAATAAGCACATTTGGTGTTTAGATGTTGATTCAGTACATGAACTGCTTTGAAATGAAAAGACAAATCAATGCTCCTAATCTCATCGTCTCACTATCAAAGCTAAATGTGGGCCGAGTTCCAGTCCAAGTTGTCATGCCCTTCACTCGCTAACTTCCCTCCGTCTCGTTCACTTGGATGTACTGTACGCTATGCGGTCATTGCTTACGTTGCATGAGTGCCCAATACCCACAGAGCCTTTGCAATAGGCTGA
Organism: Hybognathus amarus; assembly: GCA_030378365.1. Classification (NCBI taxonomy): domain Eukaryota; kingdom Metazoa; phylum Chordata; class Actinopteri; order Cypriniformes; family Leuciscidae; genus Hybognathus; species Hybognathus amarus. Next base: position 494,228 of record JAQIUQ010002155.1, read on the forward strand.
ATTGGAACGCGCTGAAGCCCTTGATCACTGGCGGCAGGGTTTCCCCGAGAGGGAGTGCTTCGGGAAGTTTGCAAGTGCGTGGAACGCAGCCGTGATCCATTTTCAACAATCCAAAAGTCTTCTATCCCAAAGTCAGTGTCAGGATGCATATCTTTAAGGGGTGATTAGTTCGGATGGGGGGCTCCACTGACATTCAGTTGCTATTCTTGCTCTTCTGCTATGCTGAATATTGCTATAATTTGTTCTATTTTACCCAAGTAAAATAACTTTTTGTCAGAAAATTTACTTTGGTTTCTTAAAAAAAGTAGTAACTATGGAATATGTCACCCACCACTCTGAGACAAGAAGGTTGATGATCCAAATGCAGTTTTATTGAACAGAGGGTAATCCAAAAATGTAATCCGAATCAAGGCAAGGGTCATACACAAACAAGCAATCCAAATAATAACAGAAAAGGGCTCAGGCAAGGAGAGAAATCTGAGAGAACAGGCAGAGAATCAAGGTAACCAGGACACACAAACACACACAGAATTGCAGTACAAAACACTAAACAAGACTTCGCAAGGAATGCATATGAAAACCAGGCTTATATGGGGTGAGCTAAACAGGATAATGACATAAAGGTGAATGTGATGAGATGGCTGATTAGTCTTGGCAAATGATTATAAGAAATATAGTTTGTGGATGTGTGGTGATTTTGCGGGTTGAAGTGCCCTCTGATGATTATCCCGTGCACTCTCACTGGTGATTGTTACAATATAATTTTAGCTATTTCTGTCACGGTCTGCGAATTCATTGTGTCCTTCTCGGTCTCGTGTTTATGTTGTGGTTTGAGTACACATGTGTTGTGGGCGTGGTTGGGTGTCATTACCTGATCCGCTGCAGTTCATCATCTCATCACCAGCTGTCTATCTTATCCCTTTAAATACTCAACATTGTCTCATCCCCTTTGTCAGATTGTTGTTTGATGTCTCCTGCGTTGTTTCTAGTCCTGTGTTCCTGTGGTTCGTCTCATATCTGGATTATTCATCACCGTTGGCTCACTTCACCACTGCACCCGGATCTGGATCTGACCATTGAAGTCCTTGCGCCACCTTTCCACACCCGTTGTCTTGTCATCTTGTTCATCGGACCAATAAAGAGTGTTTCACTTGCTATTGTTTCCTGTCATCAGTTCAGAGCCATGAAAATTTCTTTCTATAGCTGTTTTATTTCTTTAGCTATTTCTAAAGCTATTTTTATTTATTTAGCCATTTCTACATACTGCAATTTTTTTTTCTACAGCCTATTTTTCTATAGCTATTTATATTTTTTTATTTCTATAACTATTTGGATAGCCATTTATATAGTAATGTGTATATGTGTTCTATAACTATTTAAATACATTTTTTATTTCTATAGCTATTTCTTTTAATCAGCGAATAGCTTTTTATTTGTATAGCAATTTTATAGTGATATATATTCTATAGCTATTTCTATATATTTTTTTCTATTTCTATAGCTATTTGTACAGCCATTTCTATAGCTATATAAAAAAGCATCTCTATAGCTTTTTTGTATAGCCATTTCTTTAATGATTATATATATATATATATATATATATATATATACATATATATATATATATATATATATATATATATATATATATATATATAAAACATATTTTTTAACTAATAGTGTAAATTAATGTGTTAATAACCACAATTAGTCAAAGCTATGCACTTCAACTTCCAGTTGTCTGCTTTAATTAATCATTAGCTAATAATTTGCAAAGGTATCATTATGTTATGACTTTACTTGTTGGGGCACATCATTATTACCTAGTCATTTAGTAATTGTAGTAATTCGCACATGAATTTGCAGTAACAATTAAGTAATTAATCATATATTAATGCATATTAGTGTACCTGTCATATTATCTGGAAGCTAAAAAAATAGTTATTATGGAATTAATCCACAATTACATATTTAATTAATAACAATTCATGTATGAACTAAAACATTAACCTTACAGACTCTTAATTAGTTCCTAATGTGGTAATCATTAATGAATAGCTTAAATAATCGTTAGTTACACATTAATTCAGTATTATCTGTGCATTAGTTAAGCATGAATTAATGCTTATTAGTGCACCCGTATTGTAAAGTGTTAACGAAATTGCTGTAGAAATAGCTTTAGACATAAAAAATCCTTCCCTCAGGACTAAAAGTTTTGCTAAATTTGTGTATTATGTGATTGTTTCAGACTAATTCTGTCTAGAGAATATTTGTCCCTAGCAGACGTGAGCTCAGAGTAAAGGAAACAATGTGGAATGAGCTCAAGCCAAACAAGTAAAGCCTACATGATCGATTACTTTTCCAGTAGTCTTTAAAAAGCATATTAATCATGTGGATTCTGATGCAAGTTGATTTATAAAAAAAAAAAAAAAAAATCACAAAGACTGTAGAGTTTACTGGAAAAAACTGGAACAGAAAAGTTTTAAATATATATATATATATATATATATATATATATATATATATATATATATATATATTTAAAACTTTTACTAAAAGCTGTAATACCCATCTACACACACACACATACCATCTCACCACAGCAAGTGACTGGTAAACAAAAAAACTTCCCCCTCTGCCCTCCCCAAAAAACCCTCAGCCTTTACCAGAATAATGATGGAAGCTGTCAAACGACTCATCCATCAATTTGATCAGCTCAAAAAACAGCATTAACACTATAAAGCCTCTGTTCGCAAATGTTTAAGGCCTGTAATTATCACCATGATCAAAACTTCGCTGTTTTGAAAACCTGTTAAAGCTACAGTACACAATATACTAAATGCATTCTGTCATCTAATTGATAGTTCTACTTTTTCTAGTATCAAATAGGCTTTTGGGGAATGTACATCTTTCAATTATCATGATACTGCATTACATTACATGCCATCATACTAAAAGGCATATTTTTATAACATCATCCTAAGACATATTAGTATTAGCGATATATAGAGCGACAACTGATATTTATGTGCATTTTAATAATCTCATTTATTACATAGCCATCAGATTTTCATCTAACCTGTTGCCAATACAAATATTCAGCGCCTGCCCCAAATTGCATAATTTTGCTCAGATTGGTCCTTTGAATATTATTATTATTTGTTTGAGCAACCTATTGTCCTTTTTAAGCCATCAAAGCCTGTTGTATTAAATATGATACTAAATAGAATTGGCTTAAATATTATTGATAACTATGAAAACATTTACATTTTACATTAAATAATTTAGCAGACTCTTCTTATCCAAAGCGACTCACAAATGAGAAGAGCAAATGAGAGAAAAATTAGATTGAACCAAATATTAAATTACTAAAGATATCAGCCCGCATAAGAGAGGTGTTTGTTGTACCACATGTTTGTTGTTGTGGGACTATATATATTTTCTACAAGCTTTGGAAAAACAGCTGATTAGTTATGCATTGTCCCATAATGCAACACGTGATGCCAAAAATATAGCTTGATTCATCTGTAATTCATCATGGCTTGATCTAGACTAATATTTGACATGATACTGATTCAAATGCAAGAGGAAAGCATCTCGGACGAGAAGCAAAACCCTCAACAATGTCCAATACAAACAACCCTCAAAATCTGAAATAATCAATAAACCATCAGGCCATCTGTCACCAAAAGCAGATTCAAGGGAAAGCGTAGAAAATGTGTGAGATGAATGATCGCATTTCAGCAAGCTGAAAAGGAGTGACTGCGATCCAAGGTTTTCTTTTTCAAATAACATGAAGGGAGAGTCACAAAGGTACTCCGGTGACTGAGAGAGTCTGGGTATGATTCATTATGGAGGGAAAACTTCAAATAGGCCTAATTTTAGAAAAGTATGAGCAGAGAGAGCAGTGGCAGTGACAAGAGTCTAAAAGCTATACCCATTGTCTCATATGCTACATCTAAATTAGACCTGAAATAGAGGTAAATCAGCAAAAAGAGCCAACAAATTATTATGTCAGTCATTATTTACTCACTCTCATGTTAAACCCAAATTATGATGTTTTTTTTTCTTTCTCTATTGAACACTATGTTTTTGTTTGACTTGTTTTTATTTCAAAGAAACAGCCATGTTTTGAGTATTTTTCCCCATTGTAATTGCACTGTAAGAAGACCATTATTGAACATTTCTCAATGTGTGTTCTGAAGAAGGTAAACCATACAGGTTTGAAAAAAAAGAAAAAAAGGAAATAAATGGAATGCAGTTTATATTTCATTTTACTTCAATATATCGAACCTTGAATCATAAAAAGCGAAGCTGAAACGCTTGGAGGAGTGGGGTTTATGACTTTTTTCCAATATGGATAAATTTAGGTTTTTGATCTTGCACAATATGACTAGTACTGAGAAGTAAATACTGTATACGCTCATGTTTTTGCTCCGTTATGTTGACTTTAACATTGAAAGAAACACTTTGAAGAGAATCCGTCACTTCATAATATTAGTTTCAAGGAAGGCCTTAATATTTGTGATATTTCCCATTAATGTTTAAACCAGCAGACATCGTCTCTCTGTCACAAGTGCAATATTTCTGATTTGCGATGGGGAGCCGTACATCTAGGCAAATGATCCAGGAGATTAGTGGTTGCGTTTTCCGTACGGAACATAAATACATAAATGTGCTGTCTCTCTTCTCTCACGTAGACCTGACAGACTGCAATGAAAAATGTTGCAGGATGAAATTACGCTGTTGTTGACAAAATGGGCATGAAAGCAAATTCCAGTTTCCATCCTGCAGGGCTAAATCCTGGCAGTCGACGGTAAATATGAAAATTGAGCTCCCAGTCGTGGCTGATTACAGGAAAGAGAATGAGAGATTTTTTTTTGTGGCAGTAATATGTCTGAATTCAGATACAGCTCAAACCTGAGGCAAAACAAAGGAAACAGGTCTATTTAAGAAACTAACAGTGACATTGCTACTTTGATATGTATTTTTTAACGCATTCTCACTGTGAATTTGAACATAGGGCCTACCTTTTTTTGTTACATAATGTTTTTTTGCCTACTGTATAGTAGGGAAGTATTCTATTGTTCTTTATAAATAATCTATACTTCTATCTATACTTAATAAAGATTTGTTGCCACCTGCTAGACGTAACTGTCACAGTCATCGTCTGCACCATTCTGTCTTCATTCACTTCACTTCTCAGAATCCCTTGTGTATTTCTGAACTCACTCCCTTATTACACACCTGTTCATCGTCAGCATCATCCGTGTCACCTGTCCTCCCTCGTTATTGTTCATTTGTATCTGTATTGATGGTGTGTTCTATTATTTATCTAGTCTGGGTTTCCCCATACTGCCTTACCGCAGCGCTGATTTCTATTCACGCTGAAAGCCAGTCTGGATACCATGGGCAGATTTTTCACCTCATTTATGGAACCAATCACAGAACGGGGAGGGAGCAGCAAGACGATGACGACATCTATGCCATACACCGAAGCAGTTTGTTTATATCTATGGATTCAACATGGCAGCAGACGAGAAGCTACCTTTTGATGCAGCATTAGATATTGTTTTAAGTAGTTTAGAATGCAAGTTTATTTTAAAAAAAGAGCGGCTTTTGGCGATAAACTTCGTGAGACTCCAGTCGTTATTGTTGTCTCACCATTAATCACCCTAATGGAGGACCAGGTACAGGAGGCAGTCAACCTTGGAATATCTGCCGCTCAGCTGAGTCCCGAGAAAGAAAATGCGATTTGAAGAATTGTCTATTCCAACTTCTGTTCGGCAGTCCCGAGGCCTGGATGGGCGCAAAGTGGCAAGACATGTTAGCCACGGAGTTGTATAGTACCAACCTGCTAGGCATCGTTGTCGACGAAGTCCATTTAACTTATAAATGGTAAGTGGTATTTATTAATATCATAGTGTCATTATGCCTGTAGACTACATACTGTGGTTGTCACAAGTTGTGTTGCTTTTCAATATCAATATACAGCTACCGCTTTAGTAGCATAACGTTCAGCTGTGCACACATACAGTACACGATTAATTCAAGTTGGTGACACTTTAGTCATTAAATTAAATTTTTATTTTCTTAACTTGTAAAGTACAAGCGCAAACAATTTGTAATGCAAATAACAACGTCAACATCTATGTTAAACTGTACTTAATACTTGTGTTTTTCTAATGGAAATGATAGGCTATGAGCTACATACAGGAACATTTGATAGACATTCTTAGCACCCACATAAACGGTGCCAGGCATTCGTAAACCACGCCTCAAATACGAGAAATTGTGCATGTGGTTCCAGGCTAGCCAGGCTATTATTTATCCGTCTCGTAGTATTTATCCCACTCGGCATCACTGCGTCCCCTGTAGGTATGGGAATCGGTTGTTGTGTGTGTAATTACTAACGTTGCTAACAGAAGATTAACATGAAATAAAGTGAACATTTTCAAGTTCAAATGGATGCGTTTCATTAAGGTGTAGTCATAAGATATTTTTTTAATGTAAGTGCCTGGTATCGGCCAGTGCTAATATTACAACAGCTTTCCGGGTGGCGTCCATTTTTTCTCCTAACTCCAACGACTGTAACTTTCTTCTGGCTAAATGACGTTACAGACCATCCTCATTGATCATGTCACTTGGGACCATTAGCGGACTACTGATATGAAATATTTTACTCCTTTCCTTTTATTTTTCTGCCAGCAGTTTACTTGCTACCAGCTACCATAATGAAAATTCAAGGTTTTTTCAAATGTTTTTACACAATAGCAATTTATTTAATAATTTATTTAAGAACATGGGCGTAGGAGCCATTATACATGGACATGTCTCCCGCCCACATTTCAAAATCTAAGTTTTGTGCCCCATTATTTCCCAATGTAAGATTTTGTTTTGCATTGCCTGCCTATCAATTTTGGAGTCTCTCAATTAATCCATTCTGCAACTTTTAAAAACGGCCGGTATTCTTCAGCTGCTTACTGTATGTCGTCAGTCGACCATGATCGCGGCATCGCGCACCGTCTCGCACATGCATCTAGGTGACACGGATAAATGTACGCATCAATATGTTCCTGGGAGATCCGTAGTTGCACGGGATGTGAAAGCTTGCAAAAGTTAGAGAAATGTACAAAAGTGCCCTGGCCTTGAATGACAAGGTACGGAAAATAAGACTAAACCAAATTAAATAACCAAGACTTGGTTGTGTATTTTTCTCAGGAGATGTTTTGAGCATTTTACTTCAGACACCGGATTATCAGCAAAACAACTCAAAATAAAACTAGCAATCTATTCAGTCAGCAAGCATATTTGTGTTTGATCTGTATGAAATACTTGAAATATAATTGCTAGACCTACTTTTAGCTACCAAGCAACCTTTCCACAAGGGATAGATTGATTTTATTTTTTAGTATTTTGTAGTTAATGGAAATCAAATCAACCATTTATTTGAGTTAATCAGTACATGACTGATAAACCGTAATGTGAATGCTAAATGCCCTAATACATGTCATACTACAACAATGCAAAGTATATGCTATTGCCGTTTTTCACATATCACGTAAGCCTCAATTTCTCCATTTCTTTGCAAAAACTCTCCAGAAAGTGTCATTCAATGGTTTATTTTTCAAAAAATATGCCTGGAGGGGGCATACCCCCGGACCCCGTAGCATTAAATGCGGCCAGCCACAGCGAATCCATCCAGCACAGTAGCACAAACTTACCTTTGCTGGCCATCCACCTTCCACCCCCTTCTTTCTTTCCTTCCATTCCAATTCACCTCATTCCCTTTTTTACCCTCCTATCTTCCAATTGTCTACATAATACTTTTCCCAGTTCACATCAGAAGCGTGAGGCTGCCACTGCAAAGGACTTCTCTACACATTTTTTCCCATAAACCCTTCCCTCTCTCTCTCTCCGGGCCATGCCAGCCATCTTGGACACCAGTCAGTTATGGGATCCTCCAATCAACCTTCATCTACTTTTATCATCACCAACACTTGCTCTCCAGGTACAATCCGCTTGCCAGCCCATTCACTCTCCACAGCAGTCCATCTTCCAGCTCCTCCCAATGCAGTCACTATGGAACCACCTCTAGGCTCAGCCCATCTCCGCTCCCTAATTCTATCAGAAATTCAGAACATTGGCTCTGGAAGCAGACTCCAATCCAACTCCAGTTCCACCTTATTCAGAATTCATATTCCTCTAGACCATCCCCTCAGACATTCTCCACACCCATACCACGAATACCATCTTACAAGCCGTTTCTCCAAGAACACTCCAAACCTACTGGACAGCTTCTCTCCCAGTTGAATCACAGTATGAGCTTTCCGTTCGGGTGGCGTGGGGACTCTCCCTTTCCAAATTGCTGTGTGATCCTTCATGTTTTTAACCATGGAGGCTCTCCCATTCGGATTGCAGTGTGGGGCCCTCCTGTCCAAAAAATCAGGACTGGAGGTATCTCGTATGGGACAGGCCATTATGTCTTTATGTGATCTCCGCCCCCTGCGTCAGAAGGATGGTTGTTCTGCAGTTCTGCATTTCCTATGTATACTGTAGGCTCCCTCTTGCTCCGTAGGGAGTTTCGCTTCAGATACTGGTGGCCCATTTGTCTTTAGGGACGAGGACCTCCTCCCCCGTTTGTGACATCTGGAGGACCTATATTCTCCTATGGAACTCCTTAGGGCTCCATGTCATGGATGTGGCAGGGCGTTCTCAAACCTCCAGTCCCAAGATACTCCCACAGGAGTAATTTCTGAAAGTCACTGCTGCAGCAGTGCAGTGGTGAGATGTACCCCAGTCAAATTTCCTCAAGCCTATGTCGTTTCACTCCACATCGAACACAGGCACACACTCTTTCAAACACATTTCCCGCCGGAGCTCCACTCATAGTGGTGAGCATAGTAGGGAGACGCAGTCCAGCCAGAAGCCCCATCAAACATCACTGCCGCAAACATCACTGCAGCTACTTTCCACTCTTTTGGGGAGTAACATACTTTAAGCTCCTGTATTTTCTAAGTTCTTAATTATTTGATCACGTTATTCTAACTTGCTTCCAAATACTTATTCAACACTTTTGGGGGGTATATCAAAGCTTGAGTTGATGCTGCTTCATCAAGCCCCTCTCCAGTGGACAGCAAGCCAAATAAATTTAACCTAATAAAGTCTCAAGTTAATAACTCCTAGAATTTGTGATAAATCTACTGCAAGCTGTACGTATACTTTTACTGAATTATGATTCCATTGTCTGATTTTTTTTGTGTATCATGGAGCAAATTTTTGTACCATGCACGCTACAGTTTAACAATCTGTAACATGGTACTCCTGCCACATTATTTATTAGTTTTTGGTTAAAATCTCTCCAGCTCTTTCAGTCTTCTCCATCACATACAATCATCACGTTTGTGCAAACAAACTCAAAAAACCGCTGTCCTGTTATATGTGATCAACTCAAGTGCATATGATAAAGAAAAGCCATAATGGACTGTGAAGGAAATGGACTCTGAAGCAAGGAGAGGAAATAGTGAATGATAGCTTCTTTTTCCAGGGTTTAAGTGCAGTGTGTAAATTAATCCTGTTGTGGTGGTGGTTCTAACTTGTGCATATGAGGCTGTGGGAGAATGATAGGAGCCAGAGCTGCTGTCTATCTGTCAGCCAAAAACACTCTGTACATCTGCTCACATAATACTGTGGAGACTGGTCTGGCATGGAAGAAACAAGGGGGGGGGGGGGTTAAGAAAATATTTCAGGGGTAGTAGAATACAAGGGGTAAGAAAGGAGGTGGCAATGAATCAGAGAAATGTCAGCGCCAAAGCCCTTGATTGATTATTAAGTGAATTAGCATGGAGGCATTATAGCGGCGGATACCCCTGAAAGAACATTTTCAGACTGGCATATCTAATTATCTGTGCTTTTGGCTGGAATTATTATCACTTCTGAGTAAACAAATAGCATTAGCCTGAGTATTCAAAATATTTCATTTAGGCCCACAAAATCGTTGCCGAGTCGCTCAAGGCTAGCGGATCCATCAGGTCGAGTGTACTGGCAGCTCTTGTCATAAAAGTGTCCAAAGATCCACTCTCCTTCCATTACCTAATAAATCTATGAAGCTCAGTGTAGCGCACAGCTCCACTGTTCTGTAGCATAACATGCTAACTAGAATATCTTTTCATGGCTAGATATAGCTAAAATCATACTCAACTCAGAAAATAATACAATAGTTTTTTTTAACTATAAATATCAAGATGTGCTTCTTAAAGTAGCAAGGGTTGTAGATGTTTTCTGGCAGATTGAATTAAGCATTTTATTTAGCTGTCAAACTTAATATTATCTGGTTGGTCCCTTAAAAAATATATTTATGAGGTAAATAAACTAAATGAGATTCAGTTCAGTTCATCTTTGAGCTGTAACAAATGCTATCTGTACTTATAATACATCTATTGTAATGTCATTTATTGTGTGTACATTTTAGTGGGATTATTATTAGCTATATATAGTGAGATTATGCAAGGTAATTATTATTAGCTTTGTTTCTGACTAGCGCTAGCCTTCACGCTCAAAATGTTACATCCAGCCCCAAAAAACGTAACTGAGTCAGCTCAAGGCCATCGGGTCGAGTGTTCTGGCAGGTCTTTTCGTAAAAGATTCACTCGCCTTTCATCCCCTGAATAAATCTGTGAAGCTATTCCGTAGCACAGCATGCTAAACAGAAGCGAGTGCCAGAAAGTCATGATGGAGTGAGTGGATGAAAAATATTGCTGATGACTCTGTCCCCAGTTGCAGTACATCACCACGACTGGGCATCTCATAGAGAAGACCTGGACATGTCATGTCCTGTTTTGCTCTAAGGGTTTAATTCGCCCATCCAGCAGGCGTGTATAAGATGAATGAGCATGTCTCTGTCTTTGAATCTTTCTCTCTCTCTATCTTTCCCACTCTCTCCTTTCATTCTGGCTTGGTTTGTGTAAATTAACCAGCCAGCATGTTGGTGTTGTGTGCCAGTGCTCAGGAACACTGATGCGACATAACAAAAATTGCTAAATCAATGGTGCCAGGCTGGTCACCCTCATCTGTCCATCATCTTCTGACAAGATGAATTCACCTGCACTCTGACAATTACCTACTGGCGGCTATGTGGGTCTGGGGTGCTGAGGGGACCTGGGGTTTATTGAAAGATTACATCCCATATATTGCTGTCAAATGTGAGTGCTACAGATCGGATAAGACACATGTGATATTTCATGGGATAACTGCTGTTGTATGTATATAGTACCATATCATTATTGTTACAAAAATATTACATTAATTATGGATGTACACAGACCCCTATAATCACATTTTGTTTACTACTAAATTTTATTTTATTATATTTCAATATATTTTTTTTGCATTCTTTATACCTGTATTTTTTTATAAACCATTGTTGGCAAATGTAAAATCATTATTTCATCTGTTTTATAAATGCACATTTTGATCTTTTTGTGAATGATTAAGAATAGTCATTCCATAAGAATAAAATAAGAAGTAATCTAAATTTGAATTAAACATATGATTTAATACTGCCATAATTTAAACTGTAATTGTCACAATTATGTTCGGTCTTGTCTGCACCTGTTCTTGTTAATCCCTGATTAGTAATCTTCCTCCACCTGTGTCTAGTTAGTTTCCTGATTTCACCAAGGGGGTAATCAATCAGCCGGAGGTTGAAGCCTCGCGGGAGCGTGAATTGTAGCAGAATTTCACCTGCTGTTAGCATTCCATTGACTCCCATTCATTTTGGCGGCACTCTGACAGCGAATAACTTTACATCTGAGGCCTCCAAAGACTTAATTTGTCCATTATTTATTTCTCCATAAAAGGCTCCATTACTTTGCATCTTACGTTATGGCGCTGTAGAAGCCATTTTTGTAAAAATAGGCTAACGATTGTGTCATAACCAAAGACTATCTGTCGCATAGTAGAAAAATTACCGTATAGACAGGAGGAGAAGCTCAAGCCAATCTTTTACAGTCTATGAGGCAATCGGGGGGACATGGAGGCATAAAGCCAAGAGATAGAGAATTGGGACAAAATATTTCAACTATGTTTTTGAGGAATTAGGTGATTCAGATTTGTCTTGGCACAGCTACTAGAAGATTTACAACTGTCAGACTGTCATCAAGCTCAGTTTGAGCCTGCGCAGTCGCTCAGACATCAGACAGGAAGTGCAATAATCAGGCTTCAGTCTTCTCCATTGAAATCAATGGGGTCGCTGTGTCCATTTAATTTACCGTCTATGGATTTCACCCTGTGTTTATTGTTTGTGTGAACGTGTCTGTCACTCTCAAGTTTACTCTTAAAAACCTTGTTTTTCTGCATATCCTTCATCATGTGCTTTCTACAGCTTTCTACAGTAGGCAAATATCATAATCTGCCATCTGCAGTTTTGTGACAAATAATTGCAATGGCACATGATTATTTAACCCTTAATTACACAGATCTATCAAACCAAATGTGGAAAATAAACTACCATGAATAAATTGAATTTGTTCTAAACCGTTTTCTGATTTGTATTGTTCATTTAGGCCAATGTTTATTTATTTAAATTTCTGGGTGAGTAATCCTATTAAGGAAAAAAAAATAAAAGAGAAAAGTCATTTTTCATTTTAATCTTTGGTCTCTCACTAAAGTCGCTTTTTAATGACGAATGACTTGCATTGATGTGTATTTGATCTGTCTGTTTACATGGCAGATGCAAATGCATGTATCCAATATCAGATTTATTGCTACATATAAATGAGAAATCCATGTGCTTATTTCCTGCTTATAGTTTAAGGTTCGGGGTCATATCCGCACTGTGTCATTTGGGAGGAAAAACATCGGAATTGGAATTGAACCATGTAATGTACTGTACATGCGGCCTAAGTGTTTGCCTTGTGTTCTGTGACACAAATTTGTGTTGCATTGGATCTAGTTATAGCCACCTGAGTTTGAGTGTGTCAAATTAAGTTATCTGTGTTCTTAAATGTGTTCTGTCTCTATTGTCTGCCTTTATATTTTCCTTAAATGCTGAAATGTGCCCTGGTTTCAGGAAAAAAGGTCATGAGGCATTTATATAGCACTTACACTCAAAGAGCATATCAGGGAATCTTTGCTTGATATTTCACAGAGAAAGGGATTTTTAAAAAGATAGAGATAGAAAGTGCTGTCACAATTAGTAGGTTCTCAAGGAAACAAGGTGAGCAAAATTGCTTGATCCATTGAGGGGGCTTTTACACTGGGCTCGTTTGCCGCTGTCCGAGCCTGAGCGTGTTTGTTCCCGGTGCCCCCACAGCGTTCTTCTGGTTCACACTCAACTTGATTCTATTGAACCCTGGCGTGTTTGCGTGCATATACACTTCATCGCAAACGTGTACAGCGCATGACAGAAAACAGAACACGAAGACAATTGTGTTTTTTATGAATTCGCTGCTATTATACACAGATGAGTGAACAAAACATTTACTGTGGGTGTGTCACACAAGATGGCCTTCTGCTGCTTGCAAACAAACTTTCAATTTTCAGGAGACAGTGGATTTCCAAATGTGTTACCCTGATTCCACACGCAATGTAAGAATACACTGCAGGCTCACTCTCACTCGTATCCAAGGTAAATCATCAACACTATTGTTACCCATAAAATGATAACATTAACTTGGATCTTGTTCCCCTCCCCCCATTGTATTCCTCTTGAGCAGCACTCACAATGTATACACTAACTTTTGTTGTAATTTAGTAGTAGTTAGGAATATTTATGTGCACATTTGTATGAGCTCAAACTGTAAACACAAAACAATTCACAATTATTAAGTCATATTTAAATAACCAAATACATTACTCCAAACATTATAACATCAGCTTTAGATAATAAACATTAAAGTATACGCTTATAAATCAAAGATATATCCTACAAGCAAATATCAACACATTAGCATAAAGCATCATCACATAGCCTATTTGTGACACAACTGTCAATACAAATTTCTAAAACAGTCGCTGTATTACACATAAACTAACAAACAAATGCAACATATATTGCAAGAATATTTCAACAGGCAATTTAAACTATAAATGTATAACCAAACACAATAAACAAACAAATAGCAGGCGTTTAGGCGCTAATCGCAAATAGCGATCTACTATAGTGATTTTATCAATATACTTATAACAATAAAATGTTACTCACCACGCTGGGAATGTATAGTTTAGATTAAGGTTTATCTGAAATTGTTACAGAAAGTTTACATATGAGCACAGCATTGCTTTCTCACTCACTCAGTATTTTTTTTCCCTTCCTAGGCGATCACATGAGACTACAGAGTGAACGTCCTTAAAGGGGCAGCACCCTACAACTATCATCCCTTATAAGTGTTTTATTTTTATTTTTTTATTTATTATTTAACATCACAATAAGCTAAAACGCTCAGGTTACTTTACTTCCTGAACAAGTGTGCATCCGAGTCCTTGTTGATTGCTTTTACATTCATGCAAACCGCAGCATGATTCGGGAGCAACGAGTTCAGACCATCCTCCAGGCATTCTCGGTTTAGTACCCCAGTGCGTACAAGGTCTGCATGACAGCGTTCACATTAGTGATTTTAATGCAAACTGTGCCTGTTCCAAACTAAACTGCCAGTGTGAATGCCCCCTTAGATGGTACAAAGAAAGGGATTCAAAAAAAATAATAAAATAAAATAAACGGGACAGTGTTTAAGTCACATTTAGGTGTTACAAAACTATACAGGTTTACTGAGGAAAAGAGAGTACAGTCAAATATGTGAAGTACTGTAGATTCTTCAGTGATGATGTTTAGTGATGAATGATAGATGTAGCGTACATTGCTTAGCTGCAAAAGATATAAACTATATATTGGTAGTATAAGACAAATGGAAGAGTTTTTATTCTAGTTTATGCTAAAGTGGAAGTGAATATTAGATGGAATTTTGATTCAATTTGTGTGTCCCAGTTTTGGCAGATCACCCGCAGAGGCAGAAACTGCTTGTTTTAGGTAGATATGAATGTGTAGCACTGCATCTACCACTGTCAATTAACTGTGATCTTGCATGATTAACAACTGTTGAAGCTATGACAACCAGATCCTCTTACAACAGCAAATGCACTGTGTACAGAATATGTGTTCAGCTCTGAATAAGATCCAATTAGACTGACATAATGTGGCTAGAGTAACTCAGAAATTAGGTTGCACCACAAATTCTCAAGCTGTTTCATCAAACCTATACTCTGCCTTTGTAATAGCTGTAGATACAACAGTGTATCTCTCTCTTTGCATTAACACATACTGTACATTTAACTGGGAAAGACAGCTACTCAGGGATGGGGTCTATACACACACACATAGGGCTTTCAAGTGTCACATATTGAGCATAACAGTCACTTATTTCGGTCTTTTGTCACGCACTCCTGCCACACATTGTATTTCTCACACGGAAAAATGATTTATAATATATTTAATATGTCTATTCAAATGTCTCTGGCCGTACCGCTCTCACTTTGGACCGGGCAGGAAATTAGGAATCAAGTGCGCTCTGTGTTAGTCGAGCTACACAAAAGCCAATCAGAAAATCGCACTATTGTATCTGGGTACGAATTAACACTACAACCAATGAAAAAAAAACATTGTCATGAAACAACCCCATTCCCTGCAACCTGTCCAACATCTTAGGCTTCCACTCTGCAGAAGCAAATTCCATAATGACATGTTGGAGTACTTTTGGCTGGACAGTGCACATGGCAACTGCTGTAAATGACATGAAATATTCTCTCAGTCCTTACGCATCTGATAAGGCCTCAATTTACTTCAATCTCACTGGGAGGTGGTGAGCAATAGGTCTTACTTTTTCTTTTACTATCTATGGTCTTACCGCGTCAATTCGCACACTCGTGTGTCACTCACTTGTTCTGCTGACCGCTGCTGACCTGCTTGATTTGCGTTGCGTACAGCAAAAAATAGTCTACTCAGACCATTTTCTGGAGAGGGGTGTTTCATTATGACACAGGCAACATTTTACTCAAGCAACATGAAATACAATGCATTTTTTTCTCACTTTCAACAATATAACTGGTGCTATTTTGGTTAAAAAAATTACCATAAAATATGGTAACCTTTGCTTATATTCAGGATGAACATAATATTTTGCTGGACTGCATGGGCCCTCCTTTGCGGCTGGGCCCCAAAAAATGTCTTATGGACGGCAATGTCAGTACTTGTACTTAAAATGTATATCCCTTTAGACCAACCTTTGATTTTAAAACCCTCCCATTGCCCAACATAATATTCCATGGACTCCTAGGACAAGGTAATTCCTCCAGTATTTTTGCTGTAGTTATTACAAACCTGCTTGTTTTCCAAGTTTATAATAAGAGTATTTTAATATAATTTGAAATCTTTCTCTGACCTCCTTTCTGTGGATATTTGCTGAAGCTCATTAGTGGCCTCTGGTCCCCTGATTGAGAGCCACTTTTTCTGATACTTCTGTAAATTCTTTAAATTCAATTTCAGACACTTTCTTTCCCCATTAAATCTTCCAGGCTGATAAAATAGATAGAAAAAAGCATACTCTATTATCCTGAGGTCTAAATTGGTTTCACTCATCAGATGAGGCTTTGAGACCACAATGAGTAGGGCACAACAACAGCAGCCAGGCTCTCTGTCTTAAAATGGGTCTGCTCTTCGTGAAGGCTAATTGCTTTTGCTGTCATTCTTTCTTGGTCTTACATCTCAATGGATTTTGTCACTGCAGCAGTCTCCATCAAAACTCACTAATCATGATGGTGGACAGATTTTCCAAGGCCAGCCAGTCAATACTGCTGCATAAAGAAGTTGTTTGATTGTCTAATTCTATTAAATTTAACACCATGCGTGAGTTTGGAATAGTTGTCACAAATGATACTTGAATCCTTAATGCTAATTGTGATGCAATAATGGTTCATTGTAAATGTTGACAGGTTTCAAAAGTTGCCCTTGGGCGCTGTCAAATTCCAAACTCAAGCATTACTTGCCTGATTAAACACTGACATAATCAACAGTGCATCCAGAGCAGCTCATGATTTATGAAAATAACTTCACATGCAGGCAGCCATTGGAAAAAAAGGAGTGATAGGAGCACCGAGTGCAAGCTACGTGTGTCCGTGCCTGCCACTAACCAAGGACTCATTTGTTTGATTGAGTGTCGTGTGTGCAGTTTAGATGAGACATCCATTGCATGATCTCTGAATGTTGTTAAGGCCTCTTTGCCGGAGAGAAGGATGTTTTCTGTGAAATCAATTGGTCCGTTTAATCAGAGGCTGTGAATGGCAAGGACAATCCACACACATATACATATTTGAGAAATTGCAGCAATTGCAAATCTCAAGATGGTGCCCAAAGTCTTAAGGCCATTGCACACTGAGTACGAAATTTTCGGACTGCTTTTTTTCGTGTTTGCCAGCCTAAAAAATTTGTCACGCATAGAAACTTTGCAATATTAAGTCCGATGCGTATTTATTAAACCTTTGCGGGAAAAAACGCAAAAATACCAAAAGGATTCGTCAAGCAGTGAGGATGATTTTGTTGCCCTCTCTCTTATTGAAAAAGAGAAGAAAGAGAAAATATTACGTCCATCCAATCCTGAAATTGCGCCGCGAGGAAGGAGAGTTTCACCTCCTTATATAGGAGTTGCGAATTTATCCCTAGCGATTTCAAAATTTACTTCAGAATGTCAGTGGGGCAGTTCTGATGCTTTGCTAGCGATTCTGGAGCCACATATTAAAAACAAGACCACCAATTTTCGTGAACCAATCGATTCTGAACGGAGATCTGGCAGTATGTATAAGGTATGGACACACAAACACACACACGCGCGCGGTCCGGTTGAAGCGCTGGGCAGACAAAACAACTAGGCTGTGATATATTGTGCCCAAATAATACATTAGTTATCGAATTGGCTGCTCAATCACATCTTATTCGATCCTAAATTTCAATCTGATTGAAAGGGGAGGTTTATTAATTTCATAATCCAATATAGAGAAGAGAACATAAACACTTGATCGAACTGAAAACTGAAAGCACGGCGCAAATGTGCAATGATTTGAGGACGAGCTCCCGCTGGCCCTGAATTGTCAAAAGACCTCTCAAAATGCTGGCTCTGGATGCGAAAAACGCAGAAAATCGAACCCGATCCGATTAATTTTATGACGGACGAAAGTTTCGGAGGAAGTGTGCAAGCATGATTGACAAAACATGAGGTCGAATTTTTAACGTGCGAAAATTTCGAATGCGAATCGAAAGCGTGCACTGCAAATATAATTATAATACAATTTTTTTTGTTTATAATAAAGAGTTTTTGATTTGTTTTCAAGTAAAAATATCTAAGTAACACTGCATAAGACATGAAACTTGTTCACATAGATTGAATGTGGAATGTAACTGCATTTTGTTATATTTATAAATATACTCTTTAAATATCTGCGTTTAGAAAGATGAAAAATTTGTTTCATATCTTAAGTAGCAAAGCACAAAGCATTGCGATTTATTGGACAAACATTCATTATATAACCTGAACAGTGATTTATAGTCTGTGTTCAACTTTCTCTTCAAAAATAAATAAATGCACAGTCTAGTCTAAATGCTTGTCCTGTAAGTTTGTGAATGTGAATTTGAAAATGCGGAACGACCTATACCATCAAGTGGTCCTGTCTTACACACATGTTAACCTGATTTAAACAGAGACTGATTTTTTTTGTAACATATAGCCTATATTGCACTGTACAGCCCCATACATTTCAGCATTTTCAGATGCTCAGTTTTTATTATTTTGTTGTGTGGTGGATTACAGTTGTTTTCAGCTCTTGCTTTGCTCAGTGCAAGCAGTAGTATTTTGTCAGCAATCTAAACATTTCCAATCAACACTGTTGAATTAAAAATAATTAAAACAATTGAACATGTCTAGCTTTAAGTAGGTAGATCTAACCACTGCTGTTCTGACTGATCTAATATATGGCTACACCAGCATGCATTTACTCCCTCAGCTCAATTTAATGGGAAACTAGAAAAGTACACCATCTGTTAAACACCCAAGCACTGTTTTCCCAACAGGAAAACACTCTTTAAAGGTCAAGCCTTCTTGCTAGTGTACTATAGTGCTGTTAGAACCTCTCCTATCAACTACAATAAAATGTAAATTTTTACCTCTCCTCACAACCATTTCCATAACAAGCTGATCAGTAAAGGCTCTTCAGTAATACATATAGCACTCTTCCATGTAGCTGTTTTGTGGAGAGGTTGAGATTTTAATTCTGAGTTCTCAAATTTTAAAAGCCTTTTTAAACAATCCTGCTCTCCTGACTATTATATGACAATGAAACTCAGCTATTCTTCTGTCAACAGAAGAGCTTTCATTTCTCTCTATGTTACCTCTAAAATTATTTGCTAATTTAATTTAAACAATGTCCCGAAAATTCCTCCTCAGGCCCCAAACTATGAAGGACTTCATTAACACCCACTGCTATTATCCATGTTAACAAAAGCTATACCATTTTAGGCTCTTCAGTATTTATCAACAAAAAAATTGGCTGATATCCATAATTACATGGGCTCAGTCTAATAAAATAAGATTGAATACCTTGCCTGAACTGAGCATTACCTTCTCCAAAGCAGCCCGTGTAGCACATAACAGTCAATACCTGTTATCTGGCATTCCACTGATAAATGCCAGCATTGTATTGACTCTATACTGTGGGTCACTGCTTAGCTCTCCACACCTGTTTTACTTTGACAAATAACCAACAATCTTCCAGGTCTTTTAGCCCTGTCAGATACAGTGCCCAAAAACATCTGCCAAATTTAGAATGCCATCTGCTTGCTAAGACTTAGACACTAAAACCCTGGAAAGCCACATGAAAACTCTGAGCTTATAATCGTTGCCATGCTATGAAGAACTCTGTGAAGATTTCTGGATGTAGGCTACTAAAATGTACATTATATACAATTTAAAATATGTTTTTAGTTTTTTTGGAACATATTTTAAAATGTAATTTATTCCTGTGATGGCAAAGCTGAATATTCAGCATATTACTGTAGACTTCAGTGTCACACGATCCTTCAGAAATCATTCTAATGTGCCTATTTGAAAGATTTCTTGTTATCATCAGTGTTTAAAACAGTTTAATATTTTGTGGAAACAGTTATGATTTTTTATGTGATTATTTTATTATTTGTAGAAAGTTCAAAGGAATAGCATTTATTTGAAATTGAAATCTTTTCTAATATTGTAGATGCATTTACTGTCACTTTTGATAGATTTATTGCATCCTCGCTGAATACAATTAAGAGTGTTCCTATTGATGCTTTTCAGATTTGTCTTAGTGCAGAGAGGGACTTTGCACAATATCCATATTTTTTTGTTTTGTTGATTTTCTCCCCCTTTGTTTCTTATTTTGGTTCTATTGTCTATTAAGGTTTCGTGAAGCTTAGCACGCAAAGTACTTTTATTTACTCAACAGGCATGAAACAGCTTTCAACAATCCAAACCATCATAATGTTTAATGTAAACAAGGTTTGTTGATTCCTATACATGCTTTCAAAGAACGGCGTAGTACGTCTTGATAATCATTTACAGCAACAAAGGACCTTTATATCCCATATATAATTATGTGTGATATTGATGTTATTTCTTACTTGACTGTCCCAGATCTACTCTCTGACATTGGCAGGGATTTTTTTGTACTTTTGGAAATGATTGGACATAAATGCAATGTTCAAATGCAAAGTGTTTTTAGCTATTAGGACAGGATTGTAATACAGACTTTTGGAAAAGGTGGCTAGTCACCTGGCTAGTCACCAAGTGAAATAAAAAAAATGCAAGAGAGAAGACAGTGGATGTTTTTTTTTCTTTTCAATAAAGTCAATGATATTTTGCATTCTTTCAGTTATAAAAGTACTTTTTTTGTTAATATTAATATGTATTAACACATTATTATTATTAATTATAACATTATTATTAATGTTATAGTAGTAGTACTAGTAGTAAAATTAGAACTAAAATTTTTAATGCTATATTTTAATTTCAGACTTTTAGGCATCTGAAGTTAATAGTTTGTTTTCACTGAACATCTTTCAACTTTCACTGACCTTTTGACATAGAGGGCTGTTCTCACAGGATGCATTATTTGTTTTACATCTATGATCCACATTTCTTTTTTTTAAATAATACAAAATTTTATTTGTATAGTAAGGTTTTGAGTTTTAGGGGAGTTTTTGACATTGCCATATGTTTGATTAAGCGAACTGCAGATCTAATTTTCTGGCATTCTTTTTACCTTAATGAGTGACTGAACACACATTTCAATGACAACTGTGATGAATTCTGAGTGACATTAGAGGCTTCACATGGAGCTTTGTGAGTGACACATTGCCAGATTGGGATAAAAAAAATGATGATGATGATTTTAAGTCTCTTTTTGTAATGTATTATTAACACTTGGTGACATATCCTCTGCAGTTTTATAAGACACTGCTGTTACAGCTGTTTACTGTCAGATAGAGACATTTAAGTTAAACATTGATCCACACTAATTTCCATTTCAACCCTGCCACTTATAAACCTTGTTGTGATTCTGTGCTTCAAGTGAGATGCTGTTTCCTCTTTCTCAGCTGAAATACTTGAGTTTTTCACACCTGTGAGCGCACTAAGAAGCCTCTTGTCCTCTGAAGTGATATTTGCTGTGCATATGCATAGCGTGAATATTTAAGTTTGAGGTTAGCTTTTAAAGTGATTACCTTCGATCGTAAATCTTAGCCAAGAACCAACTGCAAAATTGTTCCCCAGAGGACTCTACAATTGTTATGGCCAATACAATACAATGTTTACAAGCCAAAATTGTATTTATGATACAAAATTCTGATTATCTGATATTTGCTATTGGTCAAACTAGTCCTTAAGTTTATGCAACTGAAGGTTTCAGGGTTCTGTCACTTCTGTCTAGTCTATTTCTTGGTTTTGTGACAGAGCCCTGACGATCCTGTTTTGTCTTGCCTGTGCCTTGTTTCATGTACTTTCATGTCTTATCTTGTGCAGCACGCAGCTTGTGTTTTTCACCAGCTTTGTGCGGTCCTGTTGTTCATGTTTTGTGGTGATTGGTTTTACTGGCCAAGTCATGTTTGTTGTGAGCATGGCTTGTCATGTATGTTTCCATGTGCTCTCTTGTTGATTTTCTAGCCCCTCCCATCTTGTTGGTTATTGTTTCATTTGCCCTTACCTGTCCTCCCTTGTTACCTCCTTTGTTTTAGAGGTCTCAACGGGTTGGGTTCGGCCCGACAAACCCGACGGGACCCCGCGGGTTCGGGTCGAAAATATAAGCAAATGACACGGGTCGGATCTCAGGCTTAATCTTTTCCGCCCAGTAAAAAAACAAAACAAATTATTAATCATCGCTGCTGTTCACCGTAAAGAAAGTCTGGCTGCTGCGTGCAAAGTGCATCGCGGTGGCTGGCCGAGAGGAGAACACACCTCAGTCCATACACTGTGGACACATACTCTTCCTTCACAATGCCTATTATAAGCATATGATTATATGCTTATAATAGGCATTGTGCCCGCCCGCTGGTTGGCAGAAAAAAACAAAAAAAAAGCAAAGAAAACGCGGTCGGAAGACTAGGAAAAGGAAGAGAATCTGACTGCACGTGAAGAAACCGGACAAGAGTCCCACTCTGGTCGGGCTTTTCACTTGTTGGCGCGAGCTAAAAAGCAGTACTGGATGCAACGCCGGTGATGCTGACCTGGCGATCTTTTTGATGGAGTAGTAAGTCAATTGTAGAAAACTTTTCTTTTCTTTGTTAGAAAAGTTAGCAACTCAGGAGACCAGGAGACAATGGACGTTTTCCAAGCAGAAGTTGTTTATTGCTGGTAGCTGCAGTCACGTCAACATCGTCACACTAAGGGAAACATTCCCTTACAATTTATACATTTAGAGGGGAGGAGTTTACATAGGGGTGGAGTCATTCTGAAACAAAGCATGCAAATGAAATAGGAACACACCCTACTTCGAGGGCATTACCAATCCAATTGAATCAGCATAACTATTCAGATGCTGATACTCGCCAGGAACTCTGGTTCCAGAGAGCCATCAGAGCCATTTAAAAACAAAGGGTGGAAGTCTCCCCTATAGCTATAATCCAATCAACTTAAATGATTAAATCTCTAGGCTGGGAGGTGAGAAAAACAGGACTATTAGGAAAGAGACTGGCTGAAGAATCATCTAAAATCCATGCTTAACTTTATCAGTTTTTATACCATTGGAGACAAATTTGTATTCCTCCCTTTCTAAGTTTGTGTGCAGTTTATTTTGTGATTTCTGTTATGCCATACGGAACTGTTTGCCACTGAAACTGCTTAATGCACCAGTGGGGCTCGACAGCCTTTTAGACAAACGGGACGGGCGCGTATGGTTGGGTTGCGGAGAGTTTGTGAGATAGTGGTTTTCTAACACCAACTCACGTATAATGGAAATCATTATGAACATAAGCTATGCTAATTATTTCCCATCTGCCTTTCTGCTGTTATCTCAGGACGTTGTCTCGAGAAAAATGGCATTCGTCAGGTCCAGTTTTGTATCCAGCCTCTCACGGGGATTTCGGATGCCCCAACGCCTGTGATGAGAAGACCAACGCATGTGAAGAGACGACTCAACGCCGGCGATATGTTATGGCGCCGTTTTATATATAAACAATATTTATATTTAATATTTATATGTAAACAATATGAATGTTAGCCAGAGGAGAACTGGCCCCCGACTGAGCCTGGGTTCTCCCAAGGTTTTTTCTCCATCCAATCTGATGGAGTTTTGGTTCCTTGCCACTGTTGCCTTGCTTTTGGCTTGCTTAGTTGGGGATATTTAATATTTAACAATATTATTGATCTGTTTTGTACTACTTTCATGTTATCACTGTGAAGCTGCTTTGATACAATCTGTATTGTGAAAAGCGCTATATAAATAAATGTGACTTGACTTGATTTCACCGGAATGAATAGACGCCGCAACGGCAATAGATTGTAGAGCGCTGTCCAGTTGGGCCGGGTTCGGGCAAATAATTCATGTTGATGTGTCGGGTTACATTGGGTCCGGGCTTTAAAGCCACGGGCTGGGTCGGGTTGGGTAATAATTTTCAGGCCCGTTGAGAACTCTCCCTGTGTTTGCAGTAGTGCTGTTTCTTTGTCAGATGTACCTCTTGACTCCAGTCCAGTCAGTCCAGTCTTTTGTTTTCCAAGTCAAGTCTGTCTTGTTTTTCCCCTCAGGGTTGTTATTGTTTGCATTTGTTTAATTTTTTTATACTAATAATTTTTTTTAGCTAAACATGGATGTAGCTGAAGTAGGTTCTTCACATATTATTGGTAATATGTTGTGTATCTGCAGTTGGAGGGCAAACTGATTAAAAAACTTGAGAAAATGCCATCAGTCATGGTAGGGAACTAATGACACACAGCATGCTGCAGTCACATTCCCATTAAAACATTTACTGAGGAAGTGACATTTAACATGTAAAATCTCTTCATGCCTCAACTCTCACTCCTAATGTAGACTCTAGAGAGTGCGTTGTGACTCTGCACTGATAAATTGATTACCACAAATATGGTGAGGACATAAATCAGCCGCACCACACACAATACACTCTGCAACTATTTATATAGGTTCATTCTTCCAGGGAGTTTATCGAGAGGAAGAGTGAAGAAGGAACCTTGAAGGCAGAGATGAGGGAAATCCTCAGACATATCATCCTGTAGCCCAAGACTGGTTGCCCACTGAAGCTAAGCAGGGTTGAGCTTGGATAGTATCTGAATGGGAGACCTTCTGCGGAAACCAGGTTGCTGATGGAAGAGTTGTTAGTTCGGGCCAGTATGTGCTCACCCTGTGGTCTGAGTGGATCCTAAAGCCCTATGTATAGTGATGGGGATACTATACTGTAACAAGCACCGTCCTTCTAGAGGAGACGTTAAAGAGAAGTCCTTACTCGGGCATTAAAAATCCCATATCCTCATAAAACAGTAGGGGTGAAAACCCAGGTGTCCTGGCCCAATTCCCTCCATTGGCCTTTATCCATCATGGCCTTCTTTGAATTGACTCCTTGCTGGTGAGCGCACTGGCACCTTTGTTCTGTGGCTGCTGCACACTGGTGGTGGTGGTGGAGGAGAGACCCACTGATATGATTGTAAAGAGCTTTTGGTGTACAGCTTATTTTTATGCTACAATTACATTTATATCTATGTACTTAAATGAATATCAATTGTACATTTAGTATGCTAAATTGGAACAAGCTCAGGTGCACGTTTACACAAAGCCGGGTATTTAGCAAAACAAATATTTCCCCCCTCTCCGTTTTCAAAAATAACATCGTTTACACACCCGCATAAATACGCCGTCGAGCACCATCATAACTATGCCGAATCTATTGGCGGCAGTGTAGGGGTTAAAGATAAAGCCATGCAAGCCAATCAGAATCCTGGAATCGACAAGAGAGAACCTAAAACGCACTTTCTCCCAGTTTACACGGCAACACAAAACCGGCGTTTTCAGAAATCTCCACTTTGGCTGGAGTTTTTAGAAATAATCGTTTTCAGTGATAAAAACTGTGTTTTCGTGTAAATGAGAGGGCAAAACGCATAGAAATATCTGCTTTTCTCATTGTGTAAACAGGGCCTCATTTTGCACTTAAATGGATAGTTCACTTTGAAATAAATTTTTGATATGTTCTAGCTCACCTCAAGGGCATCCAAGATGTAGGTGTTTTTGTTTCCACAGAATTTTCAATTTTGATATTTTTAGGTCAAAACGTTCTTGTTTGTCAGTCATTTAATGGAGGTATGGGGTCCACCCATGGGTCCACCTCAAAGAGCATGCACAGAGAAGTCCAAATTAAACATGATTTAATGACTCGTAAATGTAAGTACACATTGATGGCATAAGACATTCGAAGCGAGTGGTTTGTGTGAGAAAACAAACAGCATTTATATTGTTTTTACCTCTTGTGACCACAGCCACGTCCAAGTGATCTGAAGGCATGTTGCGCTTCGGTCTGCACGGAACATCGTTGTTGTACGGAACATGATTAGTCTACGTTACCTTCTATATTAGATCCAACCGGAGTGGTGCAACACACTTATGTGAGTAATATTTTTATTTTAGAAATAATAATCTACTCGGCTGCATTGCATTGTTACAGATCGTTTGATATCTAATAATTATGTGTATGTGTCTACAAGTATCCGTTTGTATTCGAGGTGCTGTTGGTTCATTGTCCTGCGATTCGGGATCGGACTCTGGGTCAAACATGTATGGGCGAATCATTCGGTTGCCATTTTACAACAGTAGTTTTCAAAACAATCCCCCACGTGCATCGAACTTTAAACCGACGACAGAGTTGAAGCTCATTATAATATGCAAAACTGTTATCCACTCACAGCAGTGGGCGTTTACTTCCTAGTCTTCAATGCGATACTGCCCATAAAATCCGAGCATTTTTCAGAAAAAATGAAACTAGGGAAGAAAATAGCCCATAACTTATTAATTTTTATGTTTTTGAATGTAAAAACCAAGCGAATGTCATAAGTTGACCTCAGACAACAAAACAAAAACATTTAAAAAGCCAGTTCATGACCCCTTTAAGAGGTTTCAGTTGTTATTTTCCAAGAGGACAATGACCCTAAAACATTCTTCTAACGATTGCTGAATCTACATGTGACGGAAGGAATCTGCTGGAAGATTGAAAATTATTGACTAGGCCATTCAAACCTCAAACCCAACGAACAAATTTGGGGTGAGTTGGAAAATCAACTGGACATGATCTATTGTACATTCATAACATTAGTGTTGAAGTTCTCAGAAAATATATATTGACACTATGTCAGAGAGATATTCTGCTGTAATTGCTCCAAAAGGAGAACATACCAAAATTAAGTCATGTTTTGGAGATCTGTATTTCAATATTCAGATTCAATATTTTCAGATCTATCAGATGTTCTAATAATTTTGGCCACCACTGTAAGTATATTTGATTATATCAATTGGAACTAATGCAACTTGCAAGTATACTTTTGGTACACTTTAAATATCTTGCATTTAAAGAATGATTTTAGGTCATACTATCCTTACTAATAGTGATATTAAAACACATTTTAGGTTTAATATTAAGAAATTTGAGACTTAAGTCTCAAGCGATATGTCAGTAAATATAAATAGATTTGCAGTATGAAATAAATGCATTTTACATTTCCTTATAAGTTTGTTTTTGTTTTGTTTTTTTCACCTGGGTGCACATTGTAACATTCTTTACAAGAACATAATATTTCTCAACATTTTTTCTGTCAGTCGGACGTCATGTACTGTACAAGATGTTCTGTACAAGCACACAGACCCCCTGCTGCTGTTTGAGCATCCTGACATTTCATATAGGATTGAAAAAAGTTTTAAAATTCATTGAACATGCAGGACATGTATTTTTAGGTTTATTCTTGTTCTAGTTCTGTTACATGTTCCACTGGGACGTGTGTTTAGCATCAGGAGCTGTTGAAAAAGATTTAGGTCCAGTGGGACCACACAAACCAATGTTCCAACACAGTCCAAAAAAAAAAAAAAAAACATTTGCGCCTGCGGTATTAAGGGATTTATTTATTTACCCTGTTGTCACAGTGTCTTAAAATAACACATTTTTATTGCACATCATGCTAAAAATTTGCAATTGTGAAAAAAGCCTGGGAAAGTGTTGTGAGATCGTACAAGATGAATGACTAGCGCCCCAGATTCAGTGTGGATGTGTGTGTGTGTGTAATTCCATGCATGGCTGTCTTGCATAAAGATTATCAAGTCATCGAAATGCTGTCTCTAACAGTCATTAACAGTGTGTGTTTATTGCGTGTGTGTGTGTGTGGTTGTTTGGTTTTTTATAGCATTCCATTTTCTCTGTTCCATGACTATCTTTCTAGTTTGTGTGTGTGTGCACACTCAGCATGATCTCATTAGTCATGAATTCTTCAATTAGGGAAACTTTTTGTCTGGATGTAAAAAAAAAAAAAAAAAAACGAAAACAATATTGTTAGAAGATAACAGACTTGAGAGAGATGAACGTATGACAACTTAAAGCTTTTATTGAACAGTGTCCAAACAGGTGAGTATAGACCACAAGTCAGTGAGTCATGAGTCAAGTCATGAGTCAGTGTGCACTCAGTACGAGTCAGTGTGCACTCAAGTCCCCAATGGGATGGGGAAACAAACATGCATGTGTGTGTGTGTGTGTGTGTGTGTGTGTGTGTGTGTGTGTGTGTGTGCGCATACCTTTTGTTATAGTGACTATTACAAACAATGTCTTAGTCTTACAGGATAGTACGCTGGAGCTGGAAAGCTGGAGGGAACAAGGAATACATAAACTATATCAGGTGAGTAGAAAGGTAAGTAATCTATAGTCCAAGTTGGAGACCAAACAAATGCCTGATGCTGAGGTGTGTGCTTATACTGTGGTGATGAGCAATTTTGTCATGTGATGCAAGTGATGAGTATTGAGTGTGAGTGAGGGAGTGCAACAGTGAGGGAGGACTGGTCCACTTGTGAAAAATTTATTTTATTATATTATTAATTATAGTTTTTCCAATTCACTTTGTAACTTTAAAAATAATTATAATAACTTGTAATATATATAGTTTTACAGTTTTTGCCACATAATACGCCTTTATTGTTCTCAGCAAACAAGGTTTGCCCTTCATTTCAACAACAGGTTCATTTGAATAAAACAACCATTGATTCACACTAGGGTGAAAATCAAAGATTGTCAGCAAACAATGTCGTCTAGATAGCAAAGAGGGCAATTTTTCTTGATCATTGCAGCAGGCCATCTAGATTTCTAGACTCCCTCTTTGGTGTGTGTGTGTAATATTTATATTTGTATCTATGTTAAGTAACAATACTTAGACAATTAATACTGTCATATTGTCATATTTAGGTTCTATTCATGGACTTTTAGTTTGTAACCTTATTTTTTTATGTGTTCTGTTCCTGTTTTCCTTGTAACCGGTGTATATAGCAGTGACCCTGTTCAGAGGCTGCATTCTTTGAAGGACTGAAGACTTCAAAGGCCACACCTTCTAAAGTACTGTTACTTAGAAAGAAAGAAAGAAAGAAAGAAAGAAAGAAAGAAAGAAAGAAAGAAAGAAAGAAAGAAAGAAAGAAAGAAAGAAAGAAAGAAAGAAAGAAAGAAAGAAAGAAAGAAAGAAAGAAAGAAAGAAAGAAAGAAAGAAAGAAAGAAAGAAAGAAAGAAAGAAAGAAAGAAAGAAAGAAAAGAAAGAAAGAAAGAAAGAAAGAAAGAAAGAAAGAAAGAAAGAAAGAAAGAAAAAAGGAAAGAAAGAAAGACATCAGAGGAAACACTTTTTTTAATAATCAGTCCTTTTTCCTGTTCCTTAATGGAAAGAAGAATTGGCTAATGACTCCCGTCAGCTCTTGACAGTGATTACCGAAGAGCTCACCTCAGTTAATTTAAAGACCTCGATCAAGTGGCGGGGTGCACTTTTTCCCCCCACATACTTTAAAAAAGGGGCACTTTGTCACAATGTGCTAAAAGATGTAATGGGATGTCAGTCTGTAATGGGAAAAAGAGGCTCAAACATGATTTTAATGTTGTTAGAAATGACTGCCCTAATGTAAAATGTACTGCTGAGCATTTTTAATCTGGCCGAGGACTTTTTAGGACTTTTTGTTGCATGTTAGCCTATTTACTTTAGTTTACAAATCACTCAAGCTTAGAAAATTGGCCACCCTTGTCAATATATTTAACATAGCACACATATAATGTCACCAAATGTAGGTGGTTCAGTTGATACACATTCTTGCTCTGGACTGAAATTCATTGTCAATGACTCCAAAAAATATCATCAACTAGGCTTGCAGAGAGTCAACAACCTGACATCGGATCCGAGGGGAGCTCTATGAAGGCCTTAGCAAGATGACTTTCTAAAATGAGAGGAGGCCTAACTGTTAAGGGCTTCTTACCAAGGAGGCTAACAAAAGAGCCCGAGCTCTAAGCTACCACAGGCTCACAAAGGACGCTTGAAGCGAGCCACACAACTTGAACACAACTTAAGCAGAGCTCTGGGGAGCGGAGGTTTCAGTGTGATGAATCTCTAAATAAAGAGGAAACCTGACAACACTTCCCTGAAGGGTGAGTCTGCCATGGATGCTCATGGAGAGCCACACGACCCGGTGTAGTCACCCCAACCGAGCTCTAAGAATGGAGTCCTCAGCAAGACGACTCTCTAAAGCAGGAGGAAGAATATGTTCTATTGTTCTAGTATGTTCTAGCTATGTTCTATTATGTTCTAGTTTGTTGCTCATCGCAAATGACGAATGGGAGCTAACAGCTAGCTACAACCATTGTAAAACCTGAAATATGATTTGGGGCCTCATTTATGAAACTTTGCGTAGGATTTGTGTCAGAAGTGGCGTACGGATGAAACATAGGACGTGCGTACGCACAGAAATATTTGGATTTATAAAACCGTGCGCACGCACATCCTACTCATTTTTCCCTTAATAAATCACAATTAATTCTAAATATAGCGCAGCTTTTGAGGCTTCATGTCACGCCCATAGTTGCCCATAAATAGTCCCACAAGTTAATATTCATCGATTGTGAAATCATGTTAAACACAGAGAGGAAATAATAAAAACGTAACTTTACTCAATGTGAAGTAGAAGTTATTGTTGGCGAGGTGGAAAAGAGGAGAAAATGTTGTTTGGAGGGCACAGTGTGGGCATTACTAATGAATGGCAAAAGGTTGCAGACGCCGTAAATGCATAGCCTCACAACCTCGGACTGTGGTTAATTCAATTAGAGAGGTGGCCAAGGAGTTGGGCGAAATCAAGACTGTCCTAACTGAAATAAACTGCACAATGAGGGAATTTTTGAATAAATAATATATTTTTCCACACCTTTTGTTGTGAAGCGTTCACTCCGAATCCTTCCATTTAATTGCCACATCTTCTAAGAGCGCAATATCAGCCATTGTGCGTCATTACGCATTGTGATGGGGCATTTTATTTCCATCCATTTATTCTGCTTCTGACAAGCTACGGATGTCGGTTTTAAAGCGGTCATGAACTGGCTTTTTAAATTTTATTATATTGTATATACTTGAAAATGGGAAATAGTTCAGCGCAAATGTAATTTCTTGCAGCTTTCTGAATGGATGAGACGTCATATATGTGAGCTATTTTATCAAAAATAAAACAAACTAAAGGCATGAATACCATGATTCTGTAGCTGATGAAGACATTTTTACTATGAAAACAACTTTCCCCAGTGGACAAATAATACATCTATCTATTTATCGATTTATCTATATATCTCCCTAATTATCTATCTACCTGACTGACTATCTAATTGCTATATCTGCTCCGTTAGACGGACATATTGTTTTGTACATTATTTCGTTCTGTTTACCATCTTATTTATGAGGATGAATTGTATAACATGCCAATATTATTGCAGAACATATTTCACTTTGTTTTTGGAAATAGGCCTATGTGTTAATTTGCATTTCTGTTGCAGATCGATCAAACGGGTGTTTGTGTAGGCTGTTAATTGTAAGACTTGCTTTGTGAAGTCTTCGTGTTATTTATTAGAGGCAGTATTGCCATTTATTTTACACAACCATCTACAGTTTCACACACTTTCACATGTTTTTCCAACTGCCGACGGTGTCGCCATTTCTCATTTCACCCGTTTTTGTGCGTACGCCTGGGTCAGAGCTTGCGTGAAGGACCGCACATTTTACCGTCAAGTTTGCTTTTTATAAATACCAACTATTGCGTAGAGAGCGGCGTATGCCTTCTTTTGTGCGTACACAACGTTTATAAATGAGGCCCTTGGTCTCTAGACTACAGCATTCTAAGAGGTGCTGTACAACAGGAGGGGTTTGCCCAAGGCGAATAGAGACCAGAAGAGCTCCCAGCAATCTTTGGTTGGCAGATCATAAGAAATTATAAGGGGGCCAGGCAAAAGTGATAGCCGTGCCAATTTAAATGCTCTACAGAGACTCCAGCAACAAACTGAGCTCACTCACAGAGAGTCGGGGAACCTACTGTTAAGAATTCCACTTACACTCAACCATAAAGACATTACCAGGGGAGCCAGCTGAGTGCCAGCTGCGAGCACTCGGAAACAAATGTCTTCATAGGAACTCAACACTCCAGACGTTCCTGAAGGTGCCTTATAACAAGAATGGGTTTGCAAACTAGTGTAAAAAAAAACCCTTCCCGTCGGGTTCTTTAGACGAAAGAGCTCATACCAGGGCCTAGAGGACCCTGCTTCAAGACCTGACTCAAGGGGAGAGTGTCTTTGAGTCCTCCAAACGTGCTCCTGCAAACGCTGCTGAAACTAAAAGATCTTGAGTGATCGAATTATATTCAAGCCTTGTTCAGGCAGACCACTAATCACTAAACAATACCAGACCATACCACCCCTCACCCCCCACCCACATCTCCAAAGGTACATTCATAGCATAAATTGTCTAAGGCCGGAAACACACTTGCTGTGTGGCGTGAGCGTGGCGTTTCTGTTGCGAGTCAGCTGCGTAGAGGCTGCGTCAATGCGGCACCGCTGTTGCCAGTTGACACAGTCTACATTTGAATTAGCGGTGTGTTGCTCTTGCCTTTATGACAACAATTTAAATTGTTATCACACATCTTCCAAAATCCGAAAAATAGGGAAGTGGGCTGATATCAATTACATTGACATATTTTGTGTAGCTTTAAAGAGCATATATTTAGCCTGAGGGTGGACCGTCACTCAGAAGACACACTATGTTGTTATTGTAGCCTATCCTATATTTATATCCTCCTGAGGCCCAGAATGTTTTTTTTTTGTTTTTTTTAAAAAGCTGTTCTTCTTCTTCATGTAGGCCAATCACATTGTTAAGAGCATAAGAAACAAACATAAAAAAAATCATATTTATTTTATTCATATGTTCTACTATGACCTCTGTCGACACCAGGACTTCAATTGTAAAAAAAAAAAATGACATGAACTTATATGTTGTATGTTGTATGTACATATGTATGCAAAAATAATGGCAATATTTGAAAATCGATAATTATTATTAATATAATTAATATTTGTTTAAATAACATTGATATCTGAATTTATTTCAAAACCTAGACTTTCAAACATCAAAATTTAATTTATTAATATGTATTTATGTACAATGTACATAAACAATGTACTACATCATTTCCAATTGTTTTTTGCCTGGAAACGCTTCCAACACTCTTGTGTGTCGCGTGAAAAATAGGCGTAGGTTCTATTTCTAGCATGCACGTGTTTTCTGCGCGGCTCACGCAGGCAGTGTGCAAGCTCTGAATCTGTTAACATGGGAGCCGAAATAAAAACAGACACGCCACGCAGCTGAGACGCTTACGCCAGGCAGGCAGTGTGTCTCCGAACTAAGAACAGTAGAGTAGAAATACAGTAAATAACAAATTGGAACATGAGATAAAGATCTTACAGAGGCTCCTTCACTTTTCTAAATGGCATCTAACCATGCTTCGTAGAAATAGTCCTCTGAAAAGTTCCATTTAATTTTGCCACTGAGAGCTCCCTGTTCGCAATGTCCAAGAAAGAATGCATCCAGTGGGTCCACGCTAGAGATTGTGGAGGAAAAGTTGTGGACCTAATGATATCTCCAACTGCAAAATATTCTTTGACTTTAAAGCAGTCCAAAAACGTGCAAATATGTCCCTATGGAACCACTTTAGCACAAGTTACATTTAGGAGTTGTGGAAAGCTTCATTAAAGGGGTGGTTGACTGCGTTTTTTCTTTGCATGATTGTGTTTATGGGATGCAAAATAACATGTATCCGTGGTTTTTCTTTTTTTAAAAGTCTTATTTTTCATAAATGTCACCTTTATTGTAAGCCGCGCTCTCCTCTGTCCCCTGAACGAGCGTTTAACTTCCTGAGTCTATGAAAACACTCCCTCAGAAACACGTGGCAGGCTCAGATTGGTTCGTTTGGGCCGGTATGTTGTGATTGGTTCGCCCATTACCTTTACCGCCCATTACGCCCATTACCTTTACCGGCAATACGGGCATGCCAAAGGTGGATAACATAGACGGTGGATACACGTAAATAATGATGTTGAGACTGCAGTATCAGTGAGGCAGAATCAGACAGAGAAAGCCGCGACGAATCGAGTCAAGCAGAACCTCACCACACACGGCTCTTAATAAAGGTTTCTGAATGATAATTTGCTACATTTTTTAACTTTATACACGTTTATTTTACACAATAGCATCTGACTGGCAATGATAGCAACTGACTGGCTAGTAATGTTAAACACAAACAGCGTTGGCAAGTTTACGTTCTTGATCAAATCGAAAATAAAGTCATAAAGCATATATACATGAAAAATACATTTACAACATTAGTATTTATACAAAATTCAGGTCCATAATGTTTGTACGCGTTTGTCGTTGACACAAAATAGCCTAACTATTAGCCCATAAAGCCTACAAAGCCAGCGCTGGCATTTGAAAAAAAAATATATATATATAACACAACGCTACGTCGGGAATTATACATGCAAATACATTTAAAATGATGAAGTCTTAGCCTACTTACAGGTTGTGGCCCAACAACTGCTGCCTCTTGTTTTAAAGTTGGAACTGCTTCATGTTTTAGAAACAGTTTCTTGTTGAATCTGACATTGAATTCGTGGAGATTCTGGAAGCTGTCTTCCATAAAATGTGCAGCACAGAGAGCTCTCGATCGTCACTTTCAGGAACATAATCAAACATAAATTGTATCCATTGTTGTCGAAGTATAGCGTCCGTGGGAAGCTCAAACACAAAAGACCTGACAGCTGGATGAACACAACTCTATAGAAATATGATCATACCCTTTCCTGCATATTCCGGAGGGAGGGGTTGATGCAAATGTGTGGGTTAGTGACGTACCATAACCCAGCTGTAGTCCCAATCGAGTCATTTTTGTAGGCATTTATACTTCCTGATTTTTAAAAGACGG
This sequence comes from Hybognathus amarus, assembly GCA_030378365.1. Taxonomy (NCBI): domain Eukaryota; kingdom Metazoa; phylum Chordata; class Actinopteri; order Cypriniformes; family Leuciscidae; genus Hybognathus; species Hybognathus amarus. The sequence continues at coordinate 529,301 of JAQIUQ010002155.1, forward strand.
TATCTCTGCTTACACTATACTTTCAGCGCTGCAACTTTGCAGATACTGTTCATGCACCAACAGCAACATTACACACTATTTAAAATGATAAAAGTAAAATCGCAGTAACCCCCCCCCCCTTTAAATGACGCTTCCTGTGAGTGAGATGCATCCTATGAATCACCTTGAAATGGATCAATTGATAATTAGCATATTTGAGCATATGCTGTCCTCTGAACCAGTCCCATAAAGTTCCCTGTGCCAGATGTTCACGACTGGTAACTTTTTATAACAAGCATTAAAAATGATAGTACAAAACCAAGGACTGCTGACAAAATTTTCTGTGCAAGAGGCTCAAGAGTGGGAAGAGTGGGCATCCCTGATCGAGTCCCACGTAATACAGAAAACTTTGGAGAGGTGATGCCCCCTGTCACAACCACAGCGGAAGGGTTGGTGTATAATACTTTAATCATATGAATATAATTTCTGCCTAAACCAAGGCGTTTCAAAACTGACCAAAGGTAATGCCATTCAAGCTGGTCAAAGGCTTTCTCAGCATCCAGAGACGAAGTTGTGCACGGTATGTCCATACCACTGGACATCTGTATAATATGCAATAACCGACGGATATTATCAGCCGCAAGGCGAGATTTAATGAAACCAGTCCGATCATTATGCACCAATTTAGTCATGAGTGGATCTAAATGAGAGGCCAAAACTTTGGCGAGATTTTATACAATTTAAAACCGACAAAGGTCAAGAATTCCAGCAATGAGTCTTTATTAGGCTTAGGTAACAAAGTAATAATGGTCATATTTGCACTATTATTAAATGAACCTACCTGAATAGAATAAAGATCATATTCAACAAAGGCTTTCCCAGCTCATCCCAGAAAGAAAGGTAGTTCAGTGGGATTCCATCCCATCACAGAGACACACCCCTCTTCATAAGTACAAGAGCATCTAATGAAATATCAGAGTTCAAAGACGCAGCCTCTGCTTCAGAGAGACATGTAAGAGTCAAACCTTAAAAAAAGTTGTTGCACGGAGTCTCACTTAAGACCAAATCCGGCCTAAATAAACTATGATAAAAATCTTTAAACTCTCAATTTATACCTTTGGGTTCACTTATCAAGCCATTACAAGACTGAATTACCATAATATTTGAATACTTTTCACCATTCCTTAATCTAAGAGCTAAAATGTGACTTGGTTTAGCACCACTGAAATAATCTCCATCTGTATAATCATCGTCCTGCCATCATATCCTTTTCTTGTCATGCCATCACCATTCTTCATCTGCATCTTTGCAGGGGTTGGGGTTGGGGGGTGTACTGTCACAGTTATATTTGGTTAGTTTCGTTATTTACAGACTTTTAGTATTTTTTCACTCGTTTCCTGTTTCACTTGTTCAGTTTCCTCGCTTCTCATTTGTTTACATTGGTTTCAGCTGTGTTCAATTTAGTATTTGTGCTCCTACTTATATTGTACCTTCACATTCATTCTCTGTTCGGTCACGTTCATGGTTGGTATGTTTTCTCTGCCCTGTATTGGATTATTGCGTGTTTGGATTACACTTCTTATTGGAATTATCTTCTTCTGAATCTTCATCTGTCATGCAGATTTTGTCTGCTACGCACATCCTGGTCTTGTGACAACCCCAAACTCTTAAATGCTAGTATTCAAATAATGACATTTTGGACTTGAGTCCACATCAGTGCAACTATTATAATGATCTATTTTAGTATATCTATTTGAACAATTTAAATAGATGATTATATCTGAAGTGTGTTCACGGGTGGCTGCATAAATCACACAGCGATGGAGATAAATAACCAAACAGTGATGAACAAATCCAAAAGGGGAATCTCAGGAAATTTAACACAACCACAATAAAACAACATCACCGAACAAAGAACTGTGAGAAATGAGGAAATATGAATACCCGGTAGCTAATCAACAGAAACTGAAAGAGGCAAGTAGTATAACTAAATGACGGGCAAAGGTCAGATAGGGAAAAGTCAAAACTAAGCACAACCAAACAGAACATAAACCTGACATGAAGATTGTAGATGCTTTGACTGAGGGGAATATGTCACCCAGCGACATCAATGTTTCTTTGAAAGACCACCATTGAACATCTGACAGTCTTTTGAATACAGAAAAATGCATTGATTCTAAGCAGTGTACTGGATTGTAGAGGGCAAGACTCATTGAAGTGAACATCATTATCCAAGTACAAAGCAAAGGGACCCATGGATTAGTCAATATTATGAGCATCTGGAAATAGACATTTAGAAAATGAAACCCTTTTAAGACTAGATGAAAAGCGGAAAGAGACAACAATACTTTTTCTGGACTAATAACCTTCATTCAATGGCAAATCACCTATCGATAGCAAGAGAATGGCTTGCTATAAGAAAACTCAATTAAGTTTTTGCTTTTTTATTGTAATAGAAATAAAATGATGGTTACATGTGGATGGGTTGCGGAGAGTTTGTGAGATAGTGATAATGTATAATGTATGTATATGGAATAATGGTATAATGGAAATCATTATGAACATCAGCTATGCTAATTATTTAACAATCTGCCTTTCTGCTGTTATCGTTGCGAGAAAATGGCGTTCGTCAGGTCCAGTTTGTATCCAGCCTCTCACTGGGATTTCGGATGCCCAACGCCTGTGATGAGAAGACCAACGCCTGTGAAGAGACGACTCAACGCCGGCGATATGTTATGGCGCCGTGTTATATATAAACAATATTTATATTTAATATTTATATATAAACAATATGAATTTGAGCCAAAGGAGAACTGGCCTCCGACTGAGCCTGGGTTCTCCCAAGGTTTTCTCTCATCCAATCTGATGGAGTTTTGGTTCATTGCCACTGTTGCCTTGCTTTGCCTTGCTTTTGGCTTGCTTAGTTGGGGTTATTTCATATTTAACAATATCATTGATCTGTGTTGTACTACTTTCATGTCATCACTGTGAAGCTGCTTTGATACAATCTGTATTGTGAAAAGCGCTATATAAATAAATGTGACTTGACTTGACTTGACTTCCAAGTGAAACCATTTGGTTTAAACAATTTGGGGTCGATTTGAAAATTGATCAATGGCAGTTTTATTAATGAACACATTGCAGATTTAACCACAGTATTTATCTATGTATGTATCTGTATGCATTTATGTATTTCCTGTTTAGCTCTGAAAATAGTTTTGAAGGCAGTGTTGACTTTAAACTAATAAACTAATTAACTATTAAATTAATAAAATAATGTGAATTTGTATAGCTTGTCGATTTGAATCAGAGCACAAAGATAATTAACAGACTGAAAAAAAGTGTTGCAAAATATTCAATGTTTGAAAGTATAATGTTTACTATAATTGAAGTTATTTAAATTACATCATAAACACTGAGTGAAAACCAGAGTAGTATGAATTAATGTGAAAGCCACAGGTATTTATATCATGCGGTTGTTGATTGAATCCAGGCCTACAAAACTATATATATATATTTTTTTATCTGTCAGCTCAGTATAAAAGCTACTGTCCCTAAATCTAGGGCCAGCTTCCCATTCTCAAAAACTGCTGAACAGGGAGAAAAGTGTCTGCTATATTTATCCAACATGGCTTGCTTTGACACATCAAGAATGCAGAGAGGGAGGTAAGGAGCAAGGGAGAAAGTGTAATAATGGCAGAGAGCCAACCTTTTGTCACAGGAGTCATTCTATGAATGGATAGTTTTATATTTGTAATTTACTCATGTTCCTTCAGAATATTGGAGGAGTTTTTAAACAGAAGAAAATTGCTTTGCTGCCTAATTCTCCTATATGTGCAATCAATTCTGCATTTTGTAGATTAACCAGGCAAGGGGAGATAATTTTAGAGCTACAAGCCGCTGGACATTTTTACAAGAGATTCATCTGTAATTTTCAAACTGTATGAAGTTCAAACTGAAAAGAATTTCTACAGAATAGAAAAAAAATAAGATTTTTCTCTAGATTGAGATATGGCAGTTGGTAGCATTACATTACGCGACTCATCTGAACAACCACAATATGTGTGCTTATATGATTAAATAAGGTTCCATTTATGAACATTAGTTAACTGCATTAGTTTAGCAATAATGAATGTATATATTGTTTATTGTTAGTTTATGTTCATTTCAATATAAAATTTATTAGTGTGCACTGTGAACAAACATGAGTGAACATAGAACAATTGCAATCAAACCAACAATTAAATAACATACAATTAAACATACAAGCAGTTAAATGTATAGAATTTTGGGGGAACTGTTTAACTTATTAATGATTTATAGTTATCTCTGTATATGAGACAGAGCATTGGAACAATGAAAAATGACACACTTTACCTTTGAACTGAAAAAACAAACCAAAAAAACAGCCATTGTACAATTGAATTTGAAGAAGGCTGACGCAGATCATTGACATGGTGAATGACTGCTGTCAGTGTTTTATATGTAGAGTGGTCATGTATTATTAAGATCTTTGACCTTTCATAACCTCAGTGGTTCCTGGCTAAGAGGATCATAAAATCGATATGAGACAAAAGAAATGGGATATCTGTGCCTCAAGGCTGAGAGAAACCAATTAAGATCTTTGATGGAGTGAAGTTGACCTGCATAGTGAGATTGAGATATCAGGTTTTTATGGTTTCTTCTGCAGGGAACATAGTAAAGATTTGCATTTCTAAGCTCAAACTTAGTATAGTGAATCTATTTCAGTCTAAGATTGGGCTGTTTTACTCAATATGTGTGTGGTATGTATTTGCCTGCTCATTAGAGTTGAGAACAGCAATACTGAACTGCTGTCTTTGTTATATTTCATGAGGTTTTATTTCAGTTTTGTTTTCTTATAAAGCAGATGAGTATGTACAGTAGCCAGCTCATTTAGTTTGGGAGCTGAGCTTTTACGTGTTGGGAAATGTACTTTAAACTCCAAAATATCTCAAACTTTGCTTAGCTATCGGACAGAGAAAATAATTGGGCTCTACAGGTGTTTTTTTCTCCTTACTGTGATGTGCCAAAGCACACCAAGACATGTTATTATGACCTATAATCCAAGTATAATTATGGGCAATTGAGTAATAATCGGTTATATTAAAAACAAAATAGTAATAGTAAAATATTCTACTGTTTAGATCCTGGGAACATGTAATAAAAATGATGGTTCACCTAAAAATGAAGGTCTAAAGGTTAAAGTTTCAAAAATCTAAATGGCTGGAATATAGTGCAAGAGTCATATGGACTGCAAAATGTAGTTTTTTATAATGCTTTTATGATTGGTTGATTGGTTGATTAAATATTGATCCAGGATCAACAAAGGATGATGATCTTCCTTGGCAAAATCACTGTGACCTTTTGGAATGACATGACAGAGCATTCTGCATTATGATAGAATTTCCCCTTTAAAGTGACGTAATTCGATACCATGTATTTGGTGCAATGGTCTTTACATTACAGAAACATCACACACAGGTTCTTCTTAAAGGTGCCGTATGTGATAATTGAGGTAAAAATATACAGAAAATGAGCTACACACATCAAAAGAATGAGAAGAAATAAGTGCAATGATGTCATTAAAAAACTGGCAAGTTATAGTGCTGCCGAGATATAAACCTAAAGTAGCATGCTAAATTACTAGCCCCGGCCCGTCAGGTGTCGCAGTAACAGTTTCGGCCATGGGAGGCGGTATGTGGGCGGGCAACATAACCACCAGCCAAACTGCAACAGACAAGTAACTCTGAGCGGCTTGTGTGTGTACTTGAACCTGATGTCAGTCGTGTGGAAATACAGCCCACTACTACATTTCAGTTCAGGGAAGAGTTCAAAAAATGATTGGTCGACATGCATGAGGAATACATTTTTGTCAGTTGTAGCATACTGTATCTTTCAACAGTGTTCATGTTCTTTTACCATTAGCTAGTAGAGATGATCGGTTCACGTGCGTTAGGGATCTGTGGTATAACATGTACAAGCGCCAAAGGGTATTTATTGTTTGAATTGCGTGATAAAATTGACAGAATCTGAGAGCTTAACTAATCTGCTTGCTAAGTGTCAATTGCGTGTGAATTTGTGAGAGTTGGCAGCTCTGAATGGCATTAGCTTGATCAACATCAGCGAATGCTGTCTGTCAAATTAATTCAAACTAACAATAAAAGAGTTATAGAAAAATACGAATACCATAAACTTCAGATAATAACTCAGGCTTTTATTTTCCCATATCGTCGAAATGCACCAGCTTGTTTCTGAGACAGGCGTCTATGAGACGGTCTTCATCATTTAGTGTTGAGATGTTGTTCATTGAGTGTCTGATCTCTAAAAATCTCCAAATGCTCCACGTGAAACTGCGGTCTTCCAAACTTTTACTATCGTGTCAAATGATTTGAATAATATGCGTGGGAAAAAGAGAGCAAAACAGCGCTTGCTTGTGTTGTTTGAAGACGTGAGACCGTCTGTTAACCGTGAGACCGTCTGTTAACCATGGGACCGCGCTGCCGCGGCACAACTCACTTTCTGGAGGTATACTGCCCCCATCTGTTATGGAAAATGTTTTGATTTTTAGTTCCAGATGGCACCTTTAAGAAGTTAGCAAAGAGGCCAGAATGCTTACTCGAGAGTTAATGGCCTTCATGGCCACTTGGCAGGAGGCCACAGTCTGAATCAGCTGATGACAGATTTGGTTAATGATACATGCTGTGGCCATGTGAAGAAATGAGGGTTCAAGCCAAAATGGCAAGAGGAAGAAAAGGTAAGAATGAGTGCTGTGAAGCATGAACCAGAAGGGACGAGAGCAGTGTTCAATTGTGAAGCCCAATCGATAGCACTCTGTGATTACTCGCCTGCTAAATATTGGCCACCCTGAGGACATGCGCTTCCCATCACCAGAGAGATGAGATAGAAAAGGTTCAGGACCACTGTGAGATCAGCAAATGTCAGTCAGGTCCCAGTCAGGATCAATTCCACTTTACTCATTGCTGCAGAAATATGGCAGTTAATCAGAGAATGTTGCAAGTAAAGAGCTCTTGACCATATATGCCAAGAGCAATATATGAGTTGTGCAGTAAGAATTGTTCCTTTGACTGAAGTGTTGTGATTATGCTGCCTTGTAAGATGTTACCTTTTTAGCCAAATACTAAGGCAACATCCCATCTTTCACAGAGAAAATCCCATAATGCATTGTGATGAGCAAATCCATCTAAGCAATCATGTATTTTTTAATCATGTACAATCTCTGTATGATGCAATAAACAAAACTAGACGTATGAAGTAACTTGACTATCGATTATGCTGAAAACAGTTGTGCTGCTTAATACTTTTTATTTATTTTTTTTGAAAGCTGAAGCCACTGAAAAAAACAGTGGATGTATTGTATTTTGGAAGTTTAAGTGGCACCTTTCCTTCGTAAATAAGATTATGTAAATATGACTGTTTTGTGAACGAGAGTCAATTCAAAGCAGGTCTTGCTTCAAAGTTAATCCTCAACTGTGGATCATCGTCTACTGTTTGCGATCCACCGTGATCCACTATTTTGAGCAAATAGTCATTTCCGTTGATGTCAGCCAATTCAACAACAAATGTGTCTAAATTTGTTGTCGTTGTAGGATGTCTGTGTATATTATTTAAACCTTGTTTGGATAGTGTGTAACCACACATTTATAAATATAATATTTTTTAAAGATATAGTAATAAAATCTGCATATATATTCTTGTTCTGTAAGTTAGCCATCTTCTCACATTTGCCACAGAAGCACCTGTATGACAAGTAAACATGACTCAACAGGTCCCTCGCAAAATGTAATTTCGCTTGTGCGTAGCAAACTTTATCACAGTATTTGTATGTAGTTAAAAATTATGCGCCAACGTTAGTGTTTGTGTGTGTATGCGTGTGTGTGTTGCATATCCATAATTTCAAAGGGGACGTGGTTACAACTCTATAAGAACATAAAAGTATCAAATAACCATACCGAGACGTCCTGGTCCATTGTGTTTATTCTGCGGAGTCTCTTCATCATCTGGGTCTGATCAGAGACTATTTATATATTCCAATTCTAACATGTACGACTCAATGACATTCAAAACAGCGTCTCTCACTCGCTCAGCCCTTCTGCTTACCGACTGCCATAGGGTAGCCTACTATGCAATAGCCTACTATAATGTAGCCTACTATGCAGCTCTCAATGAAGGCTAGAGAACCATGTCACATGAACCCTAGAGCAAGGCACTTTACCCAGGGTGTCCCAGGGATTGACCCTGCTGTGCACTTTGAAAGGGTAATTTAACGGCATGCATTCTGAATTAAAGTCACATTAACAGAATGCATCATATGAATATGATGAATACATCATTATGATATTAACATTGGTAGTGTACTGAGTATTAAATGGCTGTTGTGCACTCCAGAAGAGCTGTTAACCTTTATGCCTCGGTTTAATTTAGAGTTTAATGTGTTTTGATGTCCATTTAGAGAATAGCTGTGTTTTTATTAATGGCCATATTAGACATTAAGTGAGTCATAGTGTACCTTTAAGGTTAGATGTTTAGGGTTAAATTTAGGTAATTTTAGATAACAATTTTCCCCTGTGGAAGGATACATTTTCAAAACGTATAAGTTCAGAGGCATAGGGATTTTAAATCTGATTGAAATGACAGAGTTACTTTGTAATGATTTGATTAATAATTTTACATTTCTTGTGGAAGCCTTGAACATGCAGTGCCTCTTCTCAAATGATGCTTTCAGAAGTTGCTCAATTGTGTTTTTGTAGTTCTTAGATTGATTTCTAGAAGTGCTTTGACACAAAGCATTTCATAAAGAAATGGATCGCTTATCCATGCTCATCAGAATAATAATAAAAAAAACATATGGGTTTGACTTGACATGAGGGTGAATAAATGATGACAGAATTTTCTTTTTTGTTGTTCATATTGCCCTGTTTTGTTTGCCCTAGATGACCTGCTTGTTTCAGTAAAATTGTGCTTGCATTTGAATTATCTCTCTGCTTCCTTTCTGCCTTGACGTTACAAATAGTGCTATAGGTATATACATATGTATGTATGTATATATTTGTATTTAGATATTTTAAAAGCAATTTTCTATGTTGAGTGGATCTCATATAATGAATGCAACACAGAAGCTTACAGAACAATGTTAATGTCTAATCTGAGAACCCATTTTTAATGTGTGTATAAATGTCTGTTCTATATTGAACAATGAAAAAAATAAAGATATATATATATATATATATATATATATATATATATATATATATATATATATATAAACTTTTTATTTTATTTTTTCACTGTTCAATATAGAACAAACAGAAAGTGCAATTCATGTTTTTACAGCAGGTTTCTCTTGCATTTTTTCTGCTGATCATCTATTAAATGAATAAATGGAAATTATGGAAATGTTTTATTGTTATGATTATTTAGAGTAACGTTTGGCTACTGATGAAATTGTTCTGGGTTCATTATATGAGTTCACTTTGGAATGCTTAGGTTGGGTATAGTTTTGTTGTTGTATTCAGGATGATATATACAGTATTTTACAGTTTTCATTCAAGTACTGTATATAATGAACTAAGAACGATTTTATATGATATTAATAAATTGGTTTTCTCGAGCAGAGATATTTGCTGCATAATGTAGCCTACACCTAGCCTGGCTAACGCCAGACCACGTTTCATTCTTAATCTCTGGTCTGGAAACCACTTGTTAATTTTCTCATATTTGAGGAGTAGTTTACGAATGCCCAGAGCCGTATTATTGGGTGCTACGAATGTCTGTCAAATGCGCCTGTACATCTATCAAATGCGCCTGTACATCTATCAAATGCGCCTGTGCTCTCCATGCGCTGCTCGTTCTGTGATTGGTTCCCTATTTCAGGGGAACATTTGGTTCATGGTATCCAGACTGCCTAGCAGCGCGAATAAAATCGCTCTGCGGCAAGGGAGAATGGGGAAACCCAGGCTAGCCTATACCAAATTGGAGCCATATTTGAAATCAATGTTATGACATTCAGCTTCTTTGGATGGGGTAAATTTTACAGTGAATGATTTACTGTGCTATAAAAAGGACGTGACTGGGTACCTTGATGTCTTAAAAATGAAAGTTTTTATGTTTTGCCAATGCACAGTTTGAATCCGATCTTAACAGAAAGTGTTTGAGCGGCATGCTGTTTGTGTTGCTATGGCTCCCTTCACCGGTGAATGTGATTCCAGTTTGCAAAAAAATCTATTTGTGATTTTGGATGACTGAAAATTTCTTTGAATAATGTTCTCTATGTACGTAAAATAAAACTTTTTTTTTTTACGCTCAGACCCCCTTCAAAACCCCAGATAATTTGCTCAATAGAACACACAACTGTTCACTTGCCCTTTCTGAGAGAGGTGGTTTTTATTATAAATACTATGGCTGACAGCAGAAACATAATCACACCGTCCTCCTAGTGTGAGTTATGTCTTACTCTGACTGAACTGTGTGGAAATCTAATTATCAGTATGCACATGGGTTGAAAAGTGTAGTCTTTGTGTCCCACACGAACACATTCTAAAGCGTACCATTGAGTTTGGGTGCTCCGTTCGAAATTGATTCGGTGAACTGCAGGGTTAATTAGATGTGATTTTGCTATTTTAACTGACCAGCAACATTGTTTTTACTCTGTATATACTGACTGGGCATGTTGTGAACTGGGATGTGAATTGCATGGATAAGAAAATGACCAAATCATCATTCATAATCCAATTACATTGTGAATTCCGACAATGAGTTGAACCATCCATGGCCAGAGGACTGAACTTGTAGTATCATCAATGAAACAAAAGCACAGTTTTAAAGTACTGCGTGAGCAAAGGGTCTTTAAAATGCTAATCAAATCGAAATTGTTTTGTATGAGATCAGTGCATGCCATTTGAGATGGTGATAAAAAGACATTTAAAGGGGATGGAGCTCCTCACATAAAAATGAGATGGAAATTATCTTTAGAAAAAGAAATCAATTTGCATTTTAAGTGGTTCTAACCACAAACAATAATGGTAAGAGCACATACAATATTTATCACAGGCATCATCAGAAACGAATCTCCCTCTCCCCTTTTTAATAAAATAAAGTTGCTTGTTTTACCTTATAATTGTGTTTAGGCTTGAAAATACAACTTGTAATGCTGTTTACTCAAGTACCAGGAAACAAATACTTCTAGCAGACCTGTTGCAGTTCATTTACTTTACATTACAATTTGATCACACTGGGGTAAATTACCTTTTCCTAATCCAAATGAAAGTATCATATGTACATTTGCCCAGCCAGAGGTCTGAGTAGTTTTGAATGAGCGCGTGAGAGTGAATCATGAACCCCCCGAAATGAGTTTTGCTGACCTTATGTGCACATTAAATCTCACTAGTAATATACATGCTATTTTTATATTCACTCCCCACTGCCTGATTGCTCTTCCTGCTGAACTCTTATAGGCTGATGCTGTGTTAGTAAATGTAGCGGTTAATCAATCTGCAACTAGTCTTTGATTGAGGACATAAAGTCTAATTCACATTGCATCTTATTCTGACCAAGAACCGTTCACTAAGACAGGACTGTCTGACTGACATGGAAAGCAACAAAGTATGGCCCTAATCTGTAAATACTTGTACAAACAAATAAATAGACAAATAAATAAATGTTAATTTAAAAAAAAAAAAAGTATCAGATGTTCTTCTGTCCAAAAGCAGGGCTGTGTGTCATTCAGAATTAAATTGAGAAAACCAGTTAAATTCCACTATGTGACCCGGTCTGGTGCGTTTCCGAAAGCATCGTTAGCCAACTATGGTCGCAAGTTCCGTTGTTATCAGCATAGTTCAACGAGTCGGTGTTTCCCGAAACAATCGTTCACATTCGCATACTGCATCGCAAAGTTGTGTGGTTTGAACGACAGCTCTCGACCTGTCGTTAGAGGCATAGGCTACGTTCACACTGCAGGGCTTAATGCTCAATTCCGATTTTTTTTAAAAATTCGATTTTTTTGCAAGGCCGTTCACATTTCCAATTAAATGCGACCTTTTGTTATCTCCTGTGTGAACGTGAAATGACCCAGAAGTGACCCGCTTGCGCAGAAGAGTACTCAACGGTTAACGACATCACTTGTTGTTTGCAGAAGTAGCTAAATGGATGTCTTACAGTGGAGCTCGTTTAGCAGTATTAAAGTTATTTTCACAACAGAGCCAGCACACTTACAATCTTCTCGTTTTAAGAAGAAAATTAAACAGAGAAGCGTGTGGGTGCGGAGTCGCAGCTAGGAGTGGTGGGATACTGATGTGAGTGGCTTAACTGATACAGAATTCATCAGTAACTTCCAAATGACCAGATCCACCTTCGATTATGTTTGTGAGCGCCTTCGATCAACTCTGTCACGGGAAGAGACACGTCTGGGGCGGCCCATAACAGTGCAGAAACGCGTTGGAGTTGGCGTGTATCGGCGAGCTACAGGTGCGTGCAATGACGTGCGTGTCGGATATATGTGACCTGGTCGTTCAGATTGCAATCGCATTTCAAAAGATCGGATACATATCGGATTTGGACCACATACCCAAGTGGCCTGGGTCGCATTTGAAAAGATCGGATCTGTGTCGTTCAGACTGTCATGAAAAAATCAGATACAGGTCGCATATGGGCAAAAAAATCGGAATTAGGTCATTTCAGCCTGCAGTGTGAATGTAGCCATAGTTTCTATATTGCATGAAATTTAAATGTACAGTAATAAATCCTTATTGAGCAAAATACCCTTGAGCAAAATAAGCAAGCTGACATTCAGTACAACCGGTGCCTTTTATTCAGAATACATACAAATGTAATTTACGCCTTTTAGTTTGTCAAAAGATTTAAAGTACCGTGTTTGAAGAGTGTGCATGTGCGAACGTGCTCTACTATGTAAGAACGAGCCAAATATTGAGTCTGGTAGTAAAGCAAAATAACTGAGAACATTTGAAATAGTCCTTAGATGACATTTCTGTAATTTATATAAAACAAATCTAGCGTTAATTGGATCTCAAACAGTTTCATTAAAATAGTTATTACTCCACCACGTGCGAAACCAACGTAGTTTAACGATACTTTGCGACAGTGGGTTTCGGGAAACGGCCGTGACTAGCTAGTTGATTTCTCCAACGATGCATCGTACTATGATTGTGAAGCAGCGAGTTACATCGTTGTACGGGAAACACACCCCTGGTGTGCTGCTATCTTGGCAAGGGCTCAAATTGTAAAAGAGATAGTAGTAATCTCAATGTGATTTCATTCCCTGGTAAAATACAGGTTAAATAAAAAATAAATAAAAATCTGGTGAAAGAGTCGAAAGTCGCAACGTTCCATTTCTCAGGTATCCCCTGAAACGTCACTATCTCTGCTCTCCAAATAGCTATTAAACCACCTTTCCACTGCACAGGATAAACGACTGCCGTTGGAACCGGAATCATTCATTTCCAATGGAGAGTCGTACGGGAGTTCCGATCATGTGTTTGCGGAAAATTCGGATCCATTTTGAGCTTTGGATCCGTTGAAATATCTCTAAATAGACCATATGCGATCGGCCGGATGTGATGTACACTGTCAGTAAAAAAGGTACAAAAGCTGTCACTGGGTGCTTTTCAAAAAGGTACACTTTTTGTACCTTTAGGTGCGTAATGGTACCATAATGGTACAAATATGTACCATGAAGGTACCAATATGCACCCTTTAAGTACAAAAGTGTACCTTTTGAAAAGGTACCGCCCCAGTGACAGCTTTCGTACCTTTTTTTCTGAGAGTGTAGGCTATTCTAAACAAAACTCTGAGCGTGAGGCTAGAATAATCAATATTTTAACTCTTTAAGGTTATTGTGTAAACACCATTTCTGTAAAATGTAGGTTATTAATAATTATAGCAGACATTTTTTTATTTATAATTATTAAATCAATATTTATATCGATTAGCTCTATAAAATGTACTACGTTTTTATTTTAGATGTATTGAGGGTGTATTGAGGGGCATTTGTTTGTGTGTATTATGCATGCATTACATTGAAAATACATTAAAATCATTAATTTTACCATTGTGGTTTAGGTTTACCATAACCTGTTTGCTTTCTGGGAGATGTAGTTCACTGAGCGATTTTCACATAAAACTAAATGTCACTCTTCTGTTTTATGACAAACTATGACTTACTTGACTTTCTTAAATTGACAAACACCATATCTGTAATTCTGGGCACAGTTCAATTGGAAAAAGAGGGCAGATGACCATAATTCAAATGCGTATCTTTATAACCATTCAAGGTATGACAGACTAGGATATAATTTGAAAGTGTATGTTCTCTTCTTTCCATTAAAACCCATGGTATTGCCATATGGCAACATACTCTTTGTTCATTTCATTGCCACTGACTCTTTATTTTATTTTATTTTATTGGAATGAGAAGAAATAAAGTTGAGCTTTAAAGATCATTTGTTAAACAGAGAATATTTGTTTTTGTTTTGAATCAGATCATTTAAAAGTACACACGTAAATGTTTATAAAGATATATGTCTCATAAATGTGTGTCAAGTATTCGCTGAGTTTTGTTTCAGTTTATAGAAGTGCTCAAGAAAAAAAGTTCACAGAGCCGGAGAGGCAGAAAGCATAACCTGTTTTTTTTTATTTATTATTATTATTTTAATTTTACAAAAGCACAATGTTTTGTTTTTATTGTAAGTGGACACATACAAAAGTAGACATCTCACAGATTCTTTTTTTCTGTATGACCATAAATGACGGAGTAATTTAAGTACATTGTGCTACTATGTGAAGAAAATCCGAAAAAAAACGTGTTTGCAGACCCCAGAGGGTTAAAGACAGGACTTTTAACTCAGCTGCCTGCAGTGGCTCAAGGGGAGGTCTCTGCAGTGTGGTCAGAGGGGGCACGTGTCATCCACATAGCAATGAAATGACAAACCATGTTTCCTAAAAATTGAACCTAATGGAAGCATATACAAAGAAAAAATAATCAGAGCTAAGATGGAACCCTGAGGAACACCACATAATAGAGAAGCTGCCTTAGATGAATGTTGACTCTAAATAGATGAATGATAACATTAAAGCTTTTATTTGAAAGATATTCTATTTAAACCATTCAAGAACACTTCCTTTTATGCTTGCACAATGCTCCAAGTGAGTAAGAAGGACAGCATGGTCAACAGTGTCAAACGCTGCACTCAAATCTAGGAGCACAAGCACAGCATAGTCCCCAGAGTCACCAGTAAGAAGAATACTGTATTATTTAAGACCTTCAAGAGTCCAGTCCCTGTAGAATAGTATTTTCTCAAATCTGATTGAAAGACCTCATATCTTAAAGGTGGAATACCTAAGATTTTTGCATTAAAATATCCCAAAATCACAAGGCCAGTGTTCTATATTTAGTTAAGATGATAACTTACAATATTCCAAATGTTTCAAACAATGTTTAAATCGCGAGAAAATTGATATTTTAACCAAGGAAACGGGGCGTGTGAGCAGGGGTGAGCTGGGAGTCGCCAGTCAATCGCGTCATACCCTCGGTTTCCGCTCGTACTACGTGTAGTCCTGGACAAATGCGGAAGTTGTAGTTGTGCGTTAGTTTCTATCAAGCAACAAACGTCAGCTTGTTCGCGCATTTGTTATGGAATGGAGCACAATTATTCTTCAGCGATTGCACCTGGTTCTGTCGACAAAGACAAGTCTCATAAACGCCACGCCACGTCTATCAACACCAGGTATCGCACTCCGGACGTGCACTTTCTCATCAGTGTATGGCCAGCAATATGTTTAATGACATGAAATGAAGGTAATGTCTGTTCTATGTTATGATTGTACTGTACAATTAAATACAATCGTTGCTGAGTCAGCAGTCTGAAAACTTTACCTCAGAGCATCCGTTAACTGAATGAATTGAGAATCTCACCTGAAAAATCTAATAACATCAGTAATTGTCATTCAAGCAGCTGATTTCTGTAAATGAATGCAAAACTAAATGCATATTGCAGCATAGGGCGAAGTCAGGATACATTAGCAACGATTTGACTTCAAACCCTCTCCTCCATAGCTTCGTCCAGTGACTCGTACAGCAACATCTGTGATAACTGATTTACTTTTAAATCTTACTTTTCTTGCGGTTATGATAGTTTAATGAAAAACAAGCATGTCATTAAATGCAAAATTTATAGAAATCGAACTTTACCTCATCCACTAATTTTCAATTCCCGTCTGACTGATTTATCCACGGTGGAGTTGAAAACAACAGTTCCCATCATTCCGCGTTCCTCCACGTCGTCATCAAGCAAAGCCGTTGTTGTTGTTTTGAATGTAGCACCCTCTAGCGGCAAAATCTTAGGTATTGTAGCTTTAATTTAATTGAAAAAAAAATAAGAATAATAAACTGCAATTGTTGAATAACTAGTTTCTTAAGGATGTTTGAAATAAAATACAAATTAGAAATTGGCCTATAATTATCTAACAGTAGGGTCTAGATTCTGTCTCTTAAAGGGATACTCCACCCAAAAATGTAAATTCTGTCATCATCCACTCACCCTCAAGTTTTTGCAAACCTGTATGAGTTTCTATCTTCTGACGGACAATGTAGATCTTGTGGACAAACAACAATAAATAGACAGAGACACTTGCTGAAGACACAGAAGCTAGTGACTGTTTTTTTCCACGAATGCTTTATAGTTTCCTGGTCAATGAAGATTGTATCGATAACATCGGTTCTGCACGTTTTGTAACTAAGCTTGATATGCTAAAAGGTTATTGGCAAGTACCGCTTACCTCAAAAGTTTCCGAAATCTCAGCATTCGTAACTCCAGACAACTTCCTCCAGTACACATCGATGACTTTCGGGCTTCGAAATGCCTCAGCAACTTTTCAACGTCTTGTTAACACTGTCTGTCTGAGACGTCCTTACTACCAGTTTTAAAAAGACGCTGGAAACAAACTGGAAACCGGTCCCGTTTTGATTTCCGATTCTTTTGCTTCCATTGTGATTTTTGTTTGGGACTCGTTTAATTTGTTAATTTGCTTATGCTAGTTGTGTTTCTTAAGTTTGTTTTTGGTTACTTTGTTTTGATTACTTTGGATGACGTTTTCGTTTCGACTTGTGTAGAGCTTATGCTCTTTTATTACCCTTTTCTCCAAAGAATGGGGACAGGGAAGATGTTGTACGACTTCCATTGTGCAAACATCTAGATTAACCTTTGTATAGAAACACCCGGTAAGAGGTGAATGCCACCCTTGTATGTTTTGTTTTTGTGAGCTAGAGTAGGGAAGAACACGGCGCTTGGCGCTGAATAAACAATTCTTTTCTTTCCTTTTCTTTAGCCAGGTAAGAGCCGCTCTTCACTGGTTCATGATTAGTTAATATCGAGGGCTTGGAGCCAGAGGGGCGTAAGTGGCTTTTAACAAACTTTACAGGAGAGACAAAACAAAATTTTGACCACATTTCAATCACCTGTATTAATAACCTTAAACCACAAACATTTCAAACACAGACATACCTACATAAATGAGTATGGCATAGAAAACATTTATGGCATATATTAACACAATGACAATGTTCTAAAAAAATTAAAATAAAAAAAAGTTAAATATGCGCCTTTTTGTTCCTTTATTCAATACAGTTTATCTCAGATAGGTATTTTTGACATCATTGGATAGAGCTCACCGAGACCTTTATTTTGATATAAAGAACTCATATTTGCCCAAAATGCCACTTACGCCCCTCTGGCTCCAAGCCCTCGATATCTTCACTAATCATGAGTTTATATTGAAGTAACTATTAACTTCAATATGGTTTTAGTACATTAGTCATGCCCTGATATTGTAAATGATTACCCTTATAACTGATTGTCAATCCCATTTGTATTCATTTATCATGGATTCTTCAATAGCACATGTAAAAAAATGGGAAAAATATAGTGGTGTATAGTGAGACAGCAAATAGGATTTGTATTGTAGGAGAGCAGAAGCAATGTAACTGCTGTTTGATGAAGATATAACCTGTCTCTAGCCAAGACCTTGATGACACTGAACCTGTTATGCTCTGTTATGCAATCTGTATAGATTCATATGCTGAGAACCCAGACATTTCCAGTAACCAAGAGAACCAGGGAAAATTCAGCAGAAGAGGGTTATCTGGGCAACACTATCTGTGTCCATACATGTATGCAGTAGGACTATACTTTGTTGCTATATAGTGACGTATGTTGAATGATTTTCTTTCATCATATGTGTGCTGCAAAAGTGGAAAAAAAATGCAATTATTAGCTTAAGGAGTTTTTTTCACGAATCACATTTTAAAGTGCACATACTGTAGATAATGTTTATTTATGTAGCCTATTATGATGATGAAAATGATAATAATAACATCCTGGTTGCGTATGCAACCCTCCCTGAAGGAGGGAATGGAGGGCGTAGTCGACGTTCGACTGAATGTGGGTCACGCTGAGGGACTAGGGAGCTAATCGTCTTTGAGTACTATTGAACGAGCCAATGGAATTGGCATGCATGATGACATCACACACTCCGCCCCCGCAGCGCAGGTATAAGGTGTGTTCGACATCGGCTGAGGCTGGATGCAACCGATCGGCGAGAATAGCCGCTTGCAGGCGGGGAGGAGCTGCAAACGGAGACGTGAAGTCGGACACTTTCTGGTTTCCGTAGTGACCGCGCACGTAGTGTTTGCATCATGCTTTACCACAGCTTAAGTGAAATAAATGGAACATTTGCCAAATAAACAGATAATTCAGACACATTATCATTCAAAACTTTACTGCTTCATACAGCATCTGTTTGAACTAGAATAAAGTTCAAAATAAGCCTATATTTCAATGACATGGAGTCAACGTTTTTTCAATCAGCCTTATTTGATAAACATGATAAACATGACACAATATAACATCGCGAACTACATGAAAAGACTGTTTACTGTTATAAAAAACTGATTTGTAAGCTTTAGTGGAACTAAATGTGTGAGAATAAACACGAAACACATGTGATCGTTGTCATGCGTTGAATCCGGCGAATCGTGGAACAGCTGTGTCGCCATCAGCGCTCGTGTAGCCCGGTGCAGCCGCTCTTGAGAAACTGCGCTGGCTGAGTCCTCTGGCTACGAAACGCTCTCGCGGTACTTTGATGGCATATGTCACAGTCACGTGGAGTCAGCACTGCATCAAGTCGGACATCATTATTAACCGGCGTGCACTGCTTCAAGTCAGCTACCGATCGGTCTGCGCAGAGCTGCATGAAGTCGAACAAGCCTATAAATAAGGAAGTGGATGCACACACGGTAGTGACAAGGGGATGTAGTGTCTGGACCAATCAGAGACACAAATTATTTATTATATTTAATGAATAATGTTCTATGTCCTGTTACTTACCTTCCCAGCATTTCTAAGAAGGTTTTGCAATACTAGCCTACTAACGTATTTTATAATTCTGTTTGAAAGTCATCTTTCTAAAGTCATTCATAAGACAATTTGCATGAAGATCATTTTCACATAAAAGCAACAGGTGTTTGAGTTTAATATTGTATCAGTAATACTGCACCCAACATTGATAGATGAAGATTCAGCTCATTTCAGGTCTTATTAGAAATTAGTAATTCATTGATTAAAAAATATGTTTCCCTGGCCAAAATGTGTGGTGTAGAGTAGAAATTATGCAAATGCACTGCTTTATTCAGAGATAATAAAAGAATGCAATTAAAATGAAAATGGTATAAATTTTGCTTTTCTTCTCTTTTTTGTGCAGTAATTTAGTCTATCTTGCTGATGATGGGTTTGGCCCATCAAACTCCTTGGCTCATCATATTTCTCCTGCAGATAATTTGATGGTTACAATCTATTCATTTTCTTTCTAGTTAAAATCTTCCAGGACTGAGATTTGATATAGAATTTTTTAACATATACTCCAGATCAGATCAGATCTGCCGTATCTTTTACAGTCAGTCCCTGTTCACTAAGAATTACAAGGCTTGCATTTCATATATAAAAACTCTATTATACATTGTGGATGAATCCCCTTATGTGTGTGGAAGAAGCTTATCAAGATCTGGACTTAGATTCAATAGTCCAAAAAGAATACTGAGTCTTTTGATGTACACTAAAATTGATTCTGGGAAGTCTCTCATAGTGCAAAAGACAGCATTTATCACCACTTCAACTAAACAACATGTTTTGATATTTTAAAAAAAGTGATAGTTACATTTCTTGACATTCTTGTCTGGAGTTTTTTTACTTTGAGACCAAGTTTTCTCTGGCAATGCACACATTTGGATGAAGAATATGAAATGACTTACAGGAAATGTGTGTTTTTAGAGCGTTTAAAAGACGTCTTCAAAAAGATGTCTTTCTTACTTTGAAACACACAAATACTCCTTTTGGGTAAATGTAAAACATTTTACAGTTGCTTTCTATTAGAAAAGCAAGTAAAATTAATCAGAACTACATGTACACCCACTCACTATGTTGTTGACATTTATGAGCATCCACGTTACGCCTTTAACCTTAAAGGGTACATATCATGCTTTTAAATCATTAATTTTTACTTATAAATCATACATTTGTGGTCTATATAAAGCATAACTGCAATGCTTGGGTCTGAATTCCTCATTATTATAGCTCCACAGGCCCCTTTTCTACCCCTTTTTCTGATGTACTTCTGTGAGCAAGTCGTTTCAATGCGGCCCCTTTAAATAAAAAGGCGTACCGTCTTTCCCGCCCGCTCTCCAGGTCGCTGAGTTCACGGTCAGTTCAACTCAGGTTCAACTCTCGCGTTCGGCCATTATTGTAGTTTGATAAGAGATATATGATTACTATAGCTTCAAAGAACATTTTTATTCACTCGTTAACAAAATGTCAACAACGGAAGACTTGTTCATCAAGCCTTACATATTCGAGCCAGAGCGAGCGATTTGAAAAAGACGACATGAACCTGCGGAACCACATCTTCATATGGATGCAGTGATGTAAGTTAACTATTTTGTGTTATTAGTGAAAGTCGACTATTTCTCTTGTTAAAACAAGCACACTGACAAGATAAATGACTACGGTCTAATCTTACCACTAAAAATCTGTATTGATAATAATATGATAACTTACGTTTAGAAAAGCATCAGAAAACACAGTAGCTAATGATAGAAGGAATTTACCCCTCATTCAGACAAACCCTTCTGTATACTGGCGGAGGTTGTTGAACTGGGATCCTTGAAGTGCTTCAGGTCACTACATCCATCAACCGAACATTTTGACTTGCCCTCTCGTAACTTCTGCATCATTGAGCTTGGACTACAAAATCGGAGCGAGAAATAATAATGGCAGATTGCTCTAAGTGCTTGGAACCGGTAGTCGATGTCCTTATTTGTCAGTTCCACAAAAAACGTAACAGAGAACAGAAAAATCTGAACAGGTT
Organism: Hybognathus amarus; assembly: GCA_030378365.1. Lineage (NCBI taxonomy): Eukaryota > Metazoa > Chordata > Actinopteri > Cypriniformes > Leuciscidae > Hybognathus > Hybognathus amarus. Next base: position 550,745 of record JAQIUQ010002155.1, read on the forward strand.
GAAAAATATGACCAAAACAGAATATAGGCTAAAGATATAAACAAAGCACCTGAAGAGAATAATTTCATCTTTTCTGTACTTATAAACACTCCAAATATACAACAAAATGCATTTAAGGGCTAAAAAAGTGGATTTTGCATGATATGTCCCCTTTAAAGGGACAATGTGTACTTTTTATATGTGTAACCTTTTATATATATAAATATGTCCTCAATGCCAATTATCTGACTTATCCTCGTAAACGAAGAATTTATAATCTTTACATTCATGGGACGTAGGTCCACGGAGGCTTCCATGTAGTTCCGCCATTTAGAAAAACTAAAATAGCAGAGAGGGACAAAAAATGTACTAAGCCAAACACGTTTCCACAACGCGTTTCTGTTCAGAGCCAGCGTGACGTAACTGAAAGCAGCAGAAACAGAGGAGAAGAGCAGTTAGAGGTGTTTGTCACTGCCCCGGCAAGTTTAAAAGGCTGCATTGCAAATCCTCGTCACCAGAAAAGTCCAAAATAGATTGTAAAAAGAAACGTGACCGGAGATTACAAAAAAACATGAGTTAATGTCGGGATAGGTTTTCCAGGTGGATAGAGCTAATGCAGGAGAAAGATTTCAAAAGAGAGATGCTGAAGTCCTGCTTTCAAGTCAGTGTTAGTCTTTCTCACAAGCTTTTTTTTTCATTGTATGGTTGTGTGCTTTATTTTATAGACAGATGAACATTTAGTTAAAAGCTGATGATGATATCTAACAATGTATGTCTTCAGAAAATATAACCAATAAAAAAGGCATAGCTACTTATTACAGTAGTTCATGTTTTTCACAGTAACTGTAACATTTGTATGTGACGAAGCAGGGAAGAGCCAATGAACGTTTGATATCACTGCCGTAAAACACAACGTAATGCTTCCCAAGGGCAGTGTTGCCAACTTAGCGACTTTGTCGCTATATTTAGCTAGTATTCAGACCCCCCTAGCGATAAATTTTCAAAAAAGCGACTAGCGACAAATTTAGATTTTTTTTTTCTGGTGTTATTAGAGACTTTTGGATACTCTCTGACGTGAAATCACATATCGTTTTTCCTCACTCAACGAGCAGCGGGTGCTGACACTCAAATCACTCACAGGTGGCCCAGTCCTCATGCAGCAGCCCCCCCAGCTGTAGACAGACAGAGCAGGAGATGTTCTCATCCGCGTACAAACTGCAAAACAATCGCGCAAATGAGTCGCTATTTTTATTTTTAGTCGCTATTTTTATTCACTCTACTACCCTGTTTAGTGAATGGCTGAGAGGATCAGTTCATCTGTTGAACGCCACTGACGGAGGTGAATGAGCAGTGTTTTCCCACGGACCTAACACTTATCTGCTTTCTTTAAATAATAATGTTTTTTTATTTAAACAATTTAGTTTCCTTTCTTTTCTTGTGCTTGCTGTATTACTTTTTTGTCATTCACTATATAGCACTCGTTTTGTGTGACAAAAATATATAGGAAATGAGAACAGCTTTATTTTACATTCGTCTATATTATATTATAATATATTAAATACAATAATACAAAATACAAAATGAGCATTAATTTATAGAGAAAACACATTAGGCAAGTGGAACGCAAGTACGACACGATGACGCCACAAATATGCTAATTAACGTATGACGTCATCTAGCGACTTTTAGGGAAGGCGTTAGCTACTTTCATTTGAAAATAGTTGGCAACACTGCCCAAGGGCGCAATTTTTTAATTTGAATTCATCACCAGGGCGGGATTTGACGTGGACGGTTGCTGCTGAGAATGGAGACGAAGATACGTACAAATGTGTACGCCGATGGATTTGATCATACATAAATAATTTACGTTTTTGTGCTGTCAATATGTAAATATTTTACATTTTAATACTGTAAAAACGTCAGTATTATATGTTTCTCCGCATATAAAACGTAATTATATATACGTATGATAGAACGACACTTTATGTACAAATACATATGTATTCTCATGAGATCACGTTGTGCTGTTTGTCAATGAAGTGCTATTAGAAGACATCCTGACTTAGCTTTTTGGTACATAATGGCTAGATGCAACACGCATTTGAAAAAGCGAGGCGGTGGACAGCACAATTTGTTAATGCAAAATACATTTTCACCGCTAGTTGGGAGAAATTCCAACACATTGTCCATTTAGATATAGAGTAAATAACATACAGTGGTGGATGGTGGATGAAAAGAGGAAAAGAGAATGAATGAAATGGAATCCTTCATTCTTCATGGCCATCCGACTGAACTGAATTGAGTGGAGTGGTCATATCTCTTGCACCCTGATGCCCGAGTTCTCACATGTCAGATTAAGGAAAAGCTTTCTGTGGGAGAAATGAAGCAGATTTCGGACTGAAGGTGACTCTCCATTGGAATTCAACACCATTTCAGAGAGCCCTTTTCATCATTATTGAGCTATACTCACTATGACCTGTCAGACTGATTGAATGTTGTGTGTTTGTGTGGCGGGACTTGGTTCGCTGAACCCAAGGCTTATTTTCATTCAACTTGCACTCAGTTTACTTTTACTTCTAAAAGCAAATAGCCTGTTCAGTTTGGTTGTATTTTTATTTTGTTGTCCCTTTCAGTCTTACTCGGAGTGACTCCCTGCTTATATATATATATATATATATATATATATATATATATATATATATATATATATATATATATATATATATAATATATATATATATATATATATATATATATATCACACTATATATATATATATAATTATGTGGCTTGAAACACTCACAGCATGTCAGTTATTAATATTCATTCATCAAATAAGCCTTTTTCATGCATTGCAGAATTTGTTTGTGTTTGATATGTCACTTTTTGTTTTTTAATGATAGCAGCACTTGAGTTGGTGTGTGTCTGGAGGTGTCTGACAAATGTAATTGCAAAGGCAAGAAATCACAACTGATGTTATGTTTCTCCAACATGGTTCCTCCTTTGACTGTGCCATGTTAGAATCACTAGTGTTAATTTCTGCTTTGTAAATGTGTAAGTTTATTTTTTAATAAGTTATGTATACCACAAACTTTTGAATGGTAATGTGCATTCTGAGAAGGGTTCTTTAGAGAGCCTGATGTGTTTAAAGTAGAGCTGGGAAAACATGCTGACATTGTTTCCATGCTTTCTGTCAAAGCAGTATTTCTCAACATCAACATCCAAATAGCAGCAATAGCCCTTCACATTATTATCACATCTTTAGTGCACATTTCCACCCTTTAACATGAAGTGGAAGTGTAAGGTCTTATCTCAAACATACATAGAACATGTTCAGCATTAATTTTTATATCTTATCCGTCCACATGGAAAGGTGTCCAGATTAGGTTTACGTTTAAGTAAACGGGTTATAATGTCCTGTATATATTTATCCTTGTCTGTCTTCCTGCAGAATAATCTTGTATGTGTTTGGAGGGATTTGCATTGAATGGGCAAAAAAAAAAAGACAAATAAACAGACGAAAGAAAGTAGATTTGGAATGACATGAGGGTGAGAAATGATGACCGAATTTCAACTTTTGATGAACTATCCCTTTAAGATTTAGTGTCATCAGAATAGTGCTTAACATCTAATTACAGATTGCAACAGATAATTATAAGGCCAGCAAGAAAGGGTATCAAACGTGTTAATTGGTCCATATGCACACAATATAAAGTAATTTGTTGAATTTCTTAAGCTGATTATAATGTTACTCAGAAACGAGCATTTAAACACGTTGCAGAGGCAGGAATTTTAAGCATCTTTCAAAGGGCATGTGAGTCATGTTTCAAGCCTTTTCAAAATTACCTTCCTGTTTTCTGAGCTACTGTGCATGAGGAACAATCAATGAATTGCAAGGCTATAGGGGGATTTGTGTATTTCCTATTATCGAATTAATTGCAGGCTGCTGCAGATTCATTTTCACACATGTCCATGTCTCATTTTCTAGTACCACTGACCACACCGTCATATGTAAATCTCTGAACAAATATAGATGAAGTTCTCCCATGCAGAAGAAGGTTAAGTGATCATTGAAAACAAGAGAAAAACACACCAAAGCAAGGGTGCCTCTATTAGCAAGGTTGCCTCTATGATGTACGTTCTTCAGCATTTGACCATGGGCTCTATAGTTCATTGTGTTCCTCTTCAGAGTATGTTGATTGTGTGGACTAGTGGTCTGCTTCAGAACATTGTGCTGTAGTGTTCAGAGTGGTGTGAATTTGTCATAGAGACAAACGTCAATAGAGGTCAAGGTCTATATAGAATTCATCTCAAAGGCAGTTGAGGTAGTACATGATTCCCTGAGAAGTGTATGATATTCAAATTTTGCTGTAATAAGCTGAGCTCTAAAAAATACTAGGCTATGTTACTAATGATTCTATAACTGGTGTCAAATGTCATAAAATGTTGGTTAATGATACAAGCCATGTTTCCATCTACTTGTCAATCGAATGATCTGAAGTTCGGTTAAAAAACACATGCGAATAAAGCTGGTGAAAGTGTGTTTCCATCAAACGGCTTTAAAGCGAATAAAAACCTGTACGTAATGACATCACATGCTGTTTTGCGATCAAATTGGTATATCAAATTGATTTGAGACATTTTAAGGTGTTTCCATTCATTTTCGCACTAAATCGAACAACATTCAAGCAAACTTTTGCGAACAAAGTTTTGTTAGACAAAACGGATCATGCCATCTACCAACAAATGATCAAGTATTTCACAAGTTGAAGCCTAATAATGCTTACCGGTATGTGCCAGCTGATAGCGACATATGTAATGGGATATTGTATATGCGAGGCGGTTGTTAGCCTGAAGGGGTTGTATTCGCTATAACAACCGCCTCACTATATATTATCCTGCTTATTACATATAAATCAACCAAATAAATAAATACATCAATAATTTGACACAAAATATTGACTTAAAAACGAGTTTATTGATTTAAAAACGAGTATTGCTTCTGTTAAAGAAAATAGTCTGTTCCGTCTCTGAACTGCGTCCATGGCAATGGTGTTAATAGTTAGCAGCGCCGCAGTCTGTTAACCAGAAATAACAGACCACATTATACATTAGAACTCAACCAAGCCACGTAAAAACAAGCAAAACTGAACCTAAAGAAAACAACGACGCTATAAAACATTGCTATGTTGATGCCGATGCACATAAATGCTCGACGACAGCGGAGGTGAATGTGGTGTGGGAACGGCAGCTCCATCTGTTCTGGGAGATCGTGGTTCATAACCCTTTGGTTGAAGCATTTTTTTATTTTGTATTGCTTTGTCCACTTACATCTGTCTTTGTTGACATCCGCCATGTGTGCGCAAACAGACTGGCCGGAAATGAACTCGTCTTCTGACGTGTTGCAACCATAAAAGGTCATAAAACTTAATCGCAATTCATTATTTATTCGGCAAATAACGTTTCCATCAGCTTTTATCGCATTAGCCGTATATCGATCAAAGAGAAAATCCGATGAGACTCGATCATATTTCGTGAATCAATTTTCATGAAATTTCATCGAATTTTACTGTTTCCATAAGGCATTTTTCATTCGATATCACTTAATTCGGATAAAACGTGTCGATGGAAAACATGGCTACTGACAAGACAAACATTGGTTAATTGACTTGTGACATTCAAATTTAATTTTTTTAGCTCTTAGTATGAATATAGACTTAAGGTTATGAATAAGCTGGTGTATTCCAAAATACAATTCACTTTTAGGAGACATAGGAGCATTCAAACCTTACTGTCCCTCACTTTCGCTGAAATGGATCACTGATTTTTGGGACATCAGCGCAGACTTCAGCTTTTCATCACATCTTCTGCCCAGTCAAATGCTCTCTAGTATCTAAAGCATCCTGCCCCGTAACATTAATTGGCTCATAGTGATATGGTCTGACTCCAAAGGCTGTTGGTTTATTTTTGTCCTCAACATTGGGAGACGATTCTGCCGATGATTCATTGGAAGTCCATTGGTGCAGGAAAATGTTTTGTTTTTAAACCTCTACAGGGCCAAAAGTTACATACTGTAGTGTACCTACCTTTTCTTAACATATATTCGATAATTTCAGCATTTCTCATTTGCTATCTATAACATAAAAAAAATAATATTAAATCAATTTAGCACAGCAATTAATCAATTTTGCTCTTCTGCCCCCAATTTCATCAAGAATCAGCCACAATTTCTATGTGCATTGTGAAAGCGTGGATGTTTAGGAAAGTGCTGCGCACTAGTTTTTGTGTCATCTTGTGGTTTAGAGGAGAATAAAGTCAAATGGCCAATATTTTTCTGATCAAATAAATATTGTTGTGGTGAGCATAAAATACTTCTTTCACAAAAATCATCTCCAATTGGAGTCTGTGTCTGTTCACATTTCGTATTGTTTCATTCAGCTTTTCTGTTCTAGTGATTGCTGTGATTCCTCCTGCGTAAAAAAAAAAAATCCTGTCCACATGAAAACGCAAAAACACGCTATCAAGCGCTGTCAAGAGCATGCCACACCAGCAGGCAGCAATGTAACCCTAACCATAAAGCCACGTTGAAGCCAATCAGAAGAATAACAAAAAGTTATTTCAGGTTCCGGTAGGCGGATAACGGTGCAGCGCGTGCACACACTCTGACGTCGCAAGGCAAAACCCCCGGTTTTACAGTCTACACAACAACACTGTAAACAACGTTTCTAAAATCCTCATCCTGTCAGGAGTTTTAAAAAATGTTCGGTTTCTGTGTCCCTGATACTGCGTTTCCGTGTGGATGAACAGCTGAACCGTGTAAAACAATTCACGGCTTATAAAAATACCCGTATCCATGTGGACAAGGCCTTATTTTATTGATTCTGTTTGTGCTGTTCCCATCTTATCAGTTACCATGTTTACACAGGGTTTGATTCACTGAGTTCAGGTGCTCACCGTTTAGTTTGGCTTGTTACTTTCACTATGGCCCTGTTTATACGAGAAGTATTCCATATGAAAACGTAAAAAATATTTTTCCGTATGTGCCTTTTGTTTACACGGCGACGGTGTTTTGGGACTTGAAAATGCATAAAAGTGAAACCACCCTCCTGAGTGGAAATGTGAAAACGCTCCACCGCCGCGTTCCTGTGTAAATGGTAAAAACGCAAAAGTCTGCTTGAAAGTGAAGTCTGCTTGTACGCAGGCGCACGGGTTTGGTGTTGTTGTAGTATGCACATTAGCCGCCTGGAGTGCATACTTCATTAAATTTCACAGACTTTTGCATCACCATCTGCACGTGGATTTCACACCCAAAACACTTGTCTAAACGCAGAATAAAAAGTGATAATGCAATCGCGCACTTTTGCGTTTTCTCTTCAGAATCGTTTCAGTGTAAACATAGCCTATGTGTACCCTGAGTTTCTATCTGTTCCTTGATCCTGTAGATTGTTTTCTTGTGGATTTAATAAAGATTTTTTTGGAGCTATTCACCTTCTTCGTCGTGAGGTCTGTGATTACAACCACCCAGCCGCTGACAAAATCTTCTCCAATTCCTGTACTCTGTGCATTTTCCCCATTGTACTATAACACCTACAATGAAAAGGCACACAAACAGCTCTTCCATTATCTTACAAAACCTAACATTTTCCAATTAACAAAAGCTGCACTTACCCACATGAAGTGATATGTTTTCTCAATAAGTGTGCTCTTATCATCATAGAAACAGTTGGCATGGAAGTTTAGCCCTTCTGTCCCTCCCCCAATCTCTATTTAGACAAGCCAAGAATTTGGCAACAAGAATGCCCAGTAAATGAAAGGCGTGTACAGTGCCTTCAGCCCTCATCTGTTTTATGACCCACAGCTGTCATTCCAGGAAAGTAGGTTCGAAGGAGAATGGCATATACCGGGTGCCTGGTTGCCATAAAAAGATCAAACAGGAAAATAGACAAGGTTTGCCAGAAGTTTACCACCAACTCCACCGTGACCTTGTGAAGTCCCACCATCCCACAACTCACAGACATTGGTTGTCCTTAATCTGCATGTCATGGCTGTGTGACTGACATGTACAGTGAAAGAACTGAGTTTCGTGCTTCCATGGTGATGACGACAAAAGCAAGGATGACAAAATGATGATGCAAATCAAGGATGATGGGAAAGTATCCTCGATTCTGTGCCTGATTAGAAACGATACAAAATCAACTCATGGTCAAGATGGTGCCTGTGAGTCACTCGGCATGCCGTCGGCCACTGTTTTATGTTTTAGTCCAGTTTGTAGCAGTTTTGGTATAGCGAGTCAGCTCTCTTCAAGTTTATGACCGTGATTTTCTACTAAGTCTTTGAGAGTCGGCGGTGGAAGCTTACATTGTTTACTCAGTTGTTACAATTGTCTTGTGATCCCCCGTTATCCCCGCGAACGTTTGCACGTGCTTCAGCGGCCGATCCGACCATGCATGTGGGCTCATCAGTGGATGTAATCGACCCATCTTTCAGGTGTCTATACTCGCTGATATTGGGATGAAAGGCACTCTTTCCTGGTTATGGTTGTTCCTCAGCGCTGGGTGTTGTCAACGGGGTTCAAAGTCATCGGTGTCGCAAGGAGAGGTGAACCCTGACAATCCTGTGCCAACTTTACATAAACAACATGATTTGGCTACCGGTACAACTATGAAAATTGCCCTTTTAAACAAAGTCCATTAGTAACAAAAAAAAAAAAATAATTAATGATCTCATCTCTTCACACGATTTGGACTTTTCCTTAAAGTATACTTACCTCACCCAGTCGGTAGCTGGTGCGACTCATAAGCAGGGGCACACTCTTGACCAGGTACTGTCTTGGGGTGTTTCGGTGAGTGAGCTAACTATTGAGAATTTGGGGATGTCAGGTCACTTTATTACTATGTTTATTGTCACATTTGATGGGGTCACTGACCCCTTACTTTGTGGTCAGTGACAGCTGGCCGTCGTGCCCGGGCCATAAATGCTGCATCGGCCTCTAGGTTTTTAAGCAGTATAATACCCATATGCAAACCATTACGTCTTATCTGACTTCAAAATGGGGTGTAACCATATTTTGGATTGTATTGCCCCCTGGAGACAGGTCAAATCAAAGACTCCCTGGCTTAATGATCTTATCCCTGGCTTAATGATGAGGCGGTTGCTTAGGAAGAAATGGAGGCAGGCAGAGAGGAAATGAGGAAAGACAGATTACAGGTCTCATATGAGATTCTAAAAGAGTTATCAACAGATTGTGAAAAGGGGTAAGGTGAGACACTTCTCTAATTTAAACTCTAAAAACCAGCATCATTCTAAAGTACTATTTAGTGTGATTAACATTGTTTTGAATCCTTCCTGTCCTAATGTTTGAGCCCATTCTCATCCTTTGGTGTCATATAGGTGACGCCATTTCGTCAAAATACTACGCACATGGCACCCTTTAGCGTCAATATACAGTAACATGCAGAACCCAATGTGTCAAACAGGTGACTGGCATCCTTTAGCGTCAATATGAGATGCAGACTCCACCCAGAATCTAAACCTGCCCATAACAGTGCGTGATATATTGACGCTAAAGGGTGCCATGTGCATAGTGTTTCACGAAATGTCATATGGTGTCACCTATATGACGTCAATGGATGAGAATGTGTTGAATGTTTTTGATAATACGGGAAGAGCTTGTGAATTTTTTTGCTGTTTTTTATGGATAAGATTGCTGCTATTAGAGCCAGTATTTCTTATTCTGTCCAGGATTAAAGCCTTCTTCAACCCCCTCCTAATTAATTTACCTCGGGTGAGCTGAGTACATTTGAGGCGGTTACTTCCTCTACCATGTTAGAAATTGCCCAACATTATAGTAAATCAGAGTCTTATGGAGGGGCTGGTGCCACTTTATTTTAAGCACGCTCTTATGCAACCTCTTTTAAAGAAAACAAGTTTAGACTCTTCTGTGTTAAACAACTACAGACCAATTTAAAAGGTGCCTTTTTTAGCCAAAATGTTGGAGAAAGTGGTTCTTAACCAATTTTTAAATAAATATTATTAAAGGGGTGATGAACTGAGAAATCAAATTTTCCCTTGAGCTTTTGACATCTAAGATGTCATCATATTATAAGAATATCCTGTAAGTTTCAGAACTGAAAACGACCTTGTTAGTCCAATAAAAGCTTTTATTGACACCAGCCTCAGCAAACGTCTCGTTTTTGAAAGCGTGGAAGAATGACGTCAAAGACGAAGAAACCCCACCCCGCTCATCAATGCCTATTTCAACACGGCCGGTTTATCCCCACCCACCGATTCATGCATTCATGCATACAGGTAAACAAAAGCATACCTCGTGATGACAAACCGGAGCGAGCTACCAGCAATAAACATTCCGTGTACAAATATTGTGCCGTGCCTGGCTGTGGAAGAAGACAGTCGCTGCATAAGCTTCCTCTGGATTCCACTATTAGGAATGCCTGGTTAAAATTTGTTTTTAATGACGTTCCAGCTGATGAGTGTAAAACATTATTCGTATGTTCGCTTCATTTCACCGAGGATTGTTCTGAAGACACAGTTCGAGGCTTGATCTGCAGACCAGATTAGAGTAACGGTGCTGTGCCGTCTATATTGGATCTGACAGGAATTGTGCAACACACGGACTCTTGGTCAAACATGTATGGGCGAATACGGTTGCCATTTGACAACATTGGACGTTTTCCCCCACGTGCACCGATGGGTGAGTTAAACGCATTATAATATAAGAGGGAGAAATGAAGACGACACAGATATGCATTTTGTGTATGACCTAGAACTATTTATTCAGCGATCGGCAGTTAAAGTTAATCTGTACGGAACATCGCTGATCTATACGACACACTTATGTGAGTAATATTTTCAGAAATAATAATCTACTAATAATAATCTGTCACTTGTGAAAATTGAATTATTGATATCAAAAAGGAACATTGTTAGTAGTAATTATTTTGTTGAAATCAAGAATAGACATTTCAACTACACTGTAAAAAATATCCGTGATTTTAACGGTAAAATACTGTAAAAATGCTACAGTGCAAAACTGTTAATTTGTAAACAGAAAGTTTCAGTACTATACGGTACATAACTGTGAAATAATTTAACAGTAAAATACCGTTTTTGAAAGTGAAAAATAACAAATCATTGTATAATTTACAGTGAAAAACCGTAAACTGACATTCCCACAATTCCCTGTGTGACACTTCACATTTTATGTATTTTTGTCTGAAATAACTATGGTTCCTCATAGTTTTATAGTTTTTTTTATAATCATATATTTTTTTTAATTTATTTTACCTTTATTTTACCAGGTAAGCCGATTGAGAACAAATTCTATTTACAATGGCGACCTAAGTTTAATGTTGTTAAATTCATGTTTATTGCATTTTAATTAAATGTTTATTGCATATTTAATTTTATGTGTGTTACCATGATGGTGCTTAATGTTTGTGTGAATGTCATTGTGCAGCTTCTTTAATAAGTATTGCTTTATAAAAGTATACACTTGTGATGAGCTGTGATTGCTCATGTAACTCTCATCACTGCTGTGATGATTGTTGTTTGTCAGTGTATTAAAATGGTCTAAAACAGATATCAATACGTCAATAAGTTGGTAAATCCACATTTTATCAGAAAATAAAATACGGTTTATTACTGTAAATTTTAAGTTAAGTCTGTAAAACCATTAACGTTCCTACCATACTTTTAACGGTAAAGTTCTGGCAACCACAGCTGCCATTTTTTTTACCGTAAAATTTACGGTTTATTTTTTACAGTGTAGTGACAATTTAATTATTGATATAAAAAATAAAGATATAACAATACATTTTACCAGTAAGAATTGTATTACTGATATGCAAAATTGGCATTTCAACCAGTAAGAAATAAAGTCTTGATATTGTAAAGACCTCCAAGATCGATCCAATGGCGGAATTCAATTTGAGATGAAGGTTTCATGCGTATTTCGTCTTTCCCATGGCAAAGAAATTTTTAATTAAATGCAACAAATTTAATCTTATGTATTAACTCGTTTCATCTGACTACATAAAATGAGAAAGGTTTATCAATGAGATCTGTGCATTATTTAATGAGTTAATGTTCGACTATTCCTTTTAACCCTAATGAAAATAAAGTCAAAGTCTGTTACAATAATCAAATATAACAATTTATTATGTCAGGTAAATGTATTATTACAATTTCATAAGATAATCAATGCAAACCATCAAATGTTTCTAGAACAAAGAAGAATCCTTTTAACTGACGTGGATACGTGAGCTAGGAGTCAGAATTCCCTTCCCCGCAGGCTCATCTGAATACAGACAAAAGCACCAAACTCTTGTTGCATTTTCCTCATATAGCCAGACCTTTTTTGATATGTAAAACATGAGTTTAGTGGAAAGATGACCATTGGCTTATAACAGTGGAAAATAGCATTTACACCTTTGGAGTCCCTAGGGACCACATTTCTTTGTGGCAGTTATTCCTAAACTTCTTAAAAACCTTAATACCTTTTCTTTTTACTTCTGTGGAAATGAGACATAATACCAGTCTTCCTGAGACCTTTAAAATGATACCAAACAATCTTTATTTGCCGATTTCTGAAAATAACATGCATACAGATGTAGTGGTATTAAGATGTAAACAAGAGTTTGTTATAGCCAATGTGAAATATTGACCATATAATCTGAGAGTTCCCTAGCAGCTTATTGCTTCATGTTTTTTACATGTACATATGACTGTATCATCAGCGTACATCTGGCAAGTTATTGCAGAAGGACAAACTTCAGGTAGGGTCATTAATATACAGAAAAAACAACAGAGGACCCAGAGTTGAACCTTGGGGTACAGGTTCAACTGTAAATTGACATTCCCACAATTCCCTGTGTGGCACTTCACATTTTATGTATTTTTGTTGAAATAACTTTTAACCTTCTTATGGAAGACTGCTTGTGATCAGTTTTTATTGATCATGTGACTCATCTATGCTGTGATGATTGGTGGTTGTCAGTGGTACAAAACGGACATAAATCTTCAATAGATATAGGTAAATTAACCGAGTAATATGAAGTTGCAGACTCAGAGACTGCATCTACAGTCCCCCACCCAGAGTCTCCGCATTCTCAGACCCCTTGTTTTTCGAGACAGCGCCTCCTATCAAATTGTATATGATAAACGTGAAGAACTTAAGCTGAAACGTGAGTATCGTCAATTTTATTTGAGCGAATCGTAGGCTACTCATTTGATTTATTTTTTAATCAAACTGTTATCTCATTGATACACCAACATACGAATAGTCCATTTAATATTTCTAAAGATAGTTTTAACAAAACTTGAGCCATTAATGAATGTTTTTTCACCTTTTCCCCCAGAATATATTTTGATAGCTAACGTTAACCTTTAAACTTGAACTATTTGTAGATGTGTCATAAATGCTGCGTTATTTTCATTTGAACATTCTGTGCCCCCATATATTTCAAACCCACAAAATTTTCCAAAGCTCAAAAACATCTCAAGGGACACTTCGACAGAGCAGTGCAACATGAAGTTAACATTTGCAAACCTCCTTTTTTTTTGCTTTCTGAAAGATAAGACGTGTGTGACAGTGCATTCATAGGCCTATACTGTTGTATTCCAGGGTACATCATACATCGATGGAGTCGCCCCTGTCAAACCCAGCAACATAAAAATGCAAGATTATCAAAAAGCGACTTATAAATGAGGAGGTTTTTCTATGCAATTAAAGACGAAAAGTAAAGTCACAAACACAATTCATTCTTCCTTTTTTCGAGGGTCTCGTTTTTTCGAAGGAGAATGCGGGACTTTGGGTGGGGGACTGACTGTAGATGCAGACTCCGAGTCTGCAGCTTCATAATATTGAATTAACATTATATCAGATAATGAAATAGGGTTTATTATTGTAAATTTTAAGTCTGTAAAACCAATAACATTGCTACCGTATTTTTGACGGTAAAGTTCTGGCAACCACAGCTGCCGTTTTTTTTACAATAAAAATTACGGTTTTATTTTTTACAGTGTATCCATTTGATGACCCTAGATGAAACCTTAAACTTTGTACTAAACTTGCTTCATATCAAGAAAGACCGCCCCAACTACACCTCCTTGGTCTTTTTATTCATGAAAACAATTAGCCGTTTCAGTGGAATGATGTTTTCGAAAGCCAAATTGCATTGGATGTAATGTACAAGACATAGCATTTAAGTGAAATCTTATTTGTTCGGAGATCCATTTTTCGCAATTTTTGATACTGCCGGCAGGATACGGATGGGTCTATAATTACTAATGGTCGTATGAGCACCTGATTTATACACTGGTGTAATTATAGCAGTTTTCCAAGCACTTGGAAAAACTCCATCAATAATAGACTGATTAATATTTTTTGTAATTGGAGGAATGAGTGCTTCCTTGTGAGTTTTAATAAATATTGTGTCCATTTCATAAACATCCTTTGCCCTTGAGCGATTTAAATTGGAAATAATCGTGACACACTTTGGTAATGGTCACTTCTCTAAAAGTTAAAATGGGAGCATTAGAATTCAAATCTCTTTTATTAATCTATAAAAGATATCAGAATGATATGCTATGTAAAAAGGCCCAAAATGCTAAGATTACGTTTTATTAGTATTATTTAATTCAGTCATGATGTTTCTCACCAGGGGCAGCAAGTGACCCTAAACTGCCACCGGTGCTCCCTCTAATGCCTATGTCATCCTGGTGTAGTCAGTCCTTATGGGACTCCTCCATGGCAGACAGTCACGTGACCCTTTATTGAGGGCATCTAGGTGATAAGGACTGACAGTGAGGTTGATTGAACAAACATATTTCTCTTGAGGTAAAGGCATGACTCTGTTACTAGCATCAGAATTTGCCCTACATCTGTAACCATATCTGGGCCATTGATGTAGAAAGCAAAACATATATCTGCATAATTTGAAACCTCCACCAACTGCTAGAGCCTTTGAATAAAATAACTTAATGCAGTCTTGACAGCCATTCTCGCAATTCAAATAATTCAGTTTTGAGGGTAAATACAATTTAAGTTTGAGTTGTTTGGTGTGACAGCCCAAGTGGCCACACAGAGAGTGGTAATGTGGAAGTATCATCTCACACACACACATGCTTCCATATACACATTTCTTGTATGTGAAAAACATCCAGTATGCAGCAGTCCTGTAGACGGTCCTGATGCCTTGTTGATGCTAGAGGTCAGAGGATAACTGACTGACTGATTCAAGCTGATAGATTTCCATTACACGAGAGTAGATGTTAAAACTTCATGCTGATTTGTACTAAGCTTTCGCCAAGCAAAACTAAACCCCGGAACACACCAAGCCGACGTCGGAACTCGTTTTTGTGCGTCAGGCCGACTAAGTTTCCTCGGGTGTGTTCCATACGGTTCTGTGCCGTCTGCTGAAAGTAGTCCTCGTCGGCTTTGTTACGCCTCGATTCCGAACATGTTGAATCGGCGTCGGGCTGTCAGGGGAAAGAGAGAACTCTGATTGGCTGTTCAGCTTAGTGAAAGAGTCAGTGCACGAGAATAAAAGCAAAACAGCAAGCAAAGAAGTCAAAACGGTAAAGATAGAAGGCTGTTCTTATGTTACGTCATACGTTACAGTGTTCCTTGGCGAATATTGCAATATTAATATGAGCGGAAGTGGAATAAAGAAAGGGTTTAGCAGGATTGATTTACCGAACCAGGAAAAAAAAACCTGCACTCAATTGGATAGTCGGTAGACCTACAACCAATCAGAGCAACGCAGTAAGTCAACTCCTTTGCATAGCGCAGTTTTTAACTACAGAACTTACTTATTTTAGAAGTTAAATAATGAGTATTGCTTCTTTTACTTACTCCTCCATGAGTGCGACCAAAGGAGAAACCACAACGACCACAGGCATTTCATTACGTCCCATCTTCTTAGCGACCGTATCAGAGCACTTTTCCCGAATCATGTTGGAAGGACACCAAAAATATCTTTCCGATCGACAAATGCCTTGATTGCAGTTCTCTGTTCGTCTATTAAAATGAATGCGCTGTCGATTTATTTTACAACAGTGGAATGTATAGAAGGCCAGTTAAGCGCTCTTGATAACGTGATGATTACGTCTGGCAGATCATCTGTCCATTATCGTTACAGCCCGCCCTGGCAATTTGATTGGCCCGAACGTTTCTTGTCTGATCAGTAATTACTCCTCAAAGGATTCAGTTCAGACCGAACTTCCCAACTAAAAAATATTGTGGGCGGAGTTCGGGCTGGCATCCAGGCTAGATATAATCCATATTTGACCCAAAATCGAGTTTAAATTGACATACGTTCATATTGTATAGGTAACGGTGGTCGATGCACATTCTTCCAATCATTAATTAGATCAAATCGACCAAATCGCGTTTCATATTGACAGATGAATAGGCTACGCTCCGTTTATTAAATGTTTCTTGCAAACTATGAAGAGACAATGAATCGAATACACTGGCATGGATGGCGATGCTAGACTGATACTTTATTTACACAATCCTACCGTAATTTTGTCGGAAATTAGCTGCATTTTATTACAGATATGAGCTGCATTTTATCATCAGCTAATTTCAAAATCAAAGACATACATCAATAAGAGAGTGTGGCAACAGCCTGCCCTGTAAGATCACTTCGTTTCTTTACTTGAAGATGATTGTGTGATTGTGAAGATGATTGTGTCTGTGACTTACTTTCACTTTTGAAGCAGCTGCTCATCTGCGGTGATGCGCGTCGCAGTAGCACCGTCAAAATAAATATACATATGTGGTTCAACAACCAGATTGCGTTTACACCTAGTAAAGATCCGAACACAATGCAAGCCAGACTACCTCCAGATGGTCAGGCAGAACCGATCACACTCCGATCACTTCCGGATAACTTATCTGGATACAGATCGCATTTTAATACCAGGTGTAGGGGTCTCAGAGACGAGACTGGCGAGAAATTTCACGAGACCGGCGAGATGCCTCCACAGGGCGGGAGATACCATACTGTCTATGGGAGATACGCTGCGTGATTGACAGCTTTGACAGCTAATGGAAATACGTGGAAATCAGATGACATGATTTCACAACTTTTCATTGGTCATTTAGATAATGTGAAGCATGCTGTATACGGAAATGAACCTGAACATTCCATCCGTGAAAAAATCTCAAAATCGTCAAAATGGACATACGCGGTTTTCATCGGACAGCGACGATAGTGGTGGTGTGACTCCCCTTCTGTCCGTCATTGACTGCTGCAGTGTACTTGGCTCGTCAGCACACACAACGGCTGCAACTACAGCGTGGTCTCCCTAGTGGACCCTTGGAATGTATATTTAACTACAAGGTATTTTGGCTTAGGCAGACTCGGGTAAGATTTTTGGACAAAGACAGACTTGACGTGAGGACTGCAGCTACCAACAGCTCATGTTTCTCAATAAAGAATCCTGCTGAAGATACACCCGCGTCTCCTGGTCTTCGCTTCTGAGTTCCTAAACTTTAGAAGAAAATGTTCACAACAGCAGTCAACTACATTATGAGTAACAAATAGTCTAGACAAGAAATAGTAGCTTAAGTTTATGACAAATCAAAACAAGAGCTCAGGTGGATTGCAGTGCAATAATTCCCACTAGCCTATCAAATAACAGAAAGGTGGATTCTAGATAGACTATCAAAAGTGTCATCATTTATTATGCTCAGTTTTGAAAAGGGAATATATAGTGTCACTTTTTCCAGAAACAAAGCCTACAGGATCTTCCGCAGGCATGTTTTCAAAATTCATATCTGTGTTAATAAATTAACCTTATGTGACAGAATGGGCTTGCTCCATCTTGAGAGTTTTAATATTTATGTGCCTTTCAGGGTCTTGTACTTTCTCTTTGGACAATGTATATCGTGACCTATTATTGCACCTCTTTAACTATTGTATTTTACACAAAATCATTATGGCCAGCAACAGATGGTATGAGGACTTGCTCCGATTCATTAGTCCATGTTTGTCTACATTCTCAGTGTCTTCATTAAAGTACATTTCTTCTTTGCTAGCCTTGCTAGATGGATACTGCAGAATTAAGCCTCGACATACCGATTTGGCAAAAGTGTCGTGTTTAACCAGGAATGAGGATAAAGAGGAGAGCTGTACTCTTAGGAAGAAGCTTAGGAGAAGCTGTACCCCTAGTAGGTCAGCCAGAGTTTTTTTCTTTAACCAAGAAATGATTGGTCTAAATGCAGTAATGTTATTTTATTGTTCACATTTTTTATATTTATTATTTATTGCCATTATCCCTAATAGTAAGACAACATTATTATTGTCAAGAAGAAACAATATATAATGAAAGTGAAAAGGTGAAATTGATTTGTGAAGTCCAAGTATGGTAAACCATAATTGGAATTGCATGTCTTCTGCATTTACTATGCAAGTTAGGTAACACATATTCAGGAGTAGTGAGTATAGTGAACACTACAGTATCTATGTCATTGGTTTCTCACCTGTTATTATCCTTACTGCACAATAAAAGCACTAAACCAACTTGTCTGATTCGTCTGTGATCGCTGCAACACATTGACCACAACTTCCCCAATATAATTAAAGCGATTATTATTACAGTAAGTCAGTACCTAACAAAAACAAGTATACATCTAGCACTGTATTAGTTTGTTTTATTACTAATATTTGATATTATTGTAGTATTATTAAATATTATTATTATTTTTTATATTAAAAAATCTTCTTTTTACATTGTCTATTTTTTTTCTACTAAAATGACAATGACCAATGATTTGTTTTACAGAGAATAAATTATATTTCATCATAATTTAAACTGGAAATTATATTAAACCAAAAAAGAACAAGACAAATCAGAGAGACTTTACCTTGTAATTTCAGAAGCTGCCATTGATGTTTGCCTATGTATGTCACTGTAACCAGGTCAGATCTTTCTTGTCTGATAGGCACTATGCTCAACTAGTGCTGACCTTGAGGGATTGAAATCGACTTGAAGCCATACCAGAGTATGTTTTGTTGTGTGGAGCAACAGGCTCATTTCAGTGTGAAATTAAAGCATTTTGAGTCACATTACCTCCTGGTCTGTGCCCACTGGCTCGCAGACTTCAGGACCTTAACAAGAGCCGAGTTGTTTGGCTGACAATAAAATTATTGAGCACAATAAGTACATGCATGCAACAAAGCAAAACACAATGATCAATCTCAAGCACAACACTGGAAGAACAATTGGTATAAACTAAATACATCATAATAAATAAAAAAAGAACATAAAGATGGGCTCACAGCATAACCATCAGGGAGTGCAATTGAGACTTACTGTGGGCCAAACCAGTGGGCAATGTGGAGATGACTGCATGAAGAATACACACAGATCACCTCATTACAAAGCGCTCAGAGGTATCCAGTGACACGGACCTAAAAATAGTGGACTCCTTCTTGGCCTGTCTCGAAAAGGTTGCATTTCATTTTGGCATTCAGATTTCGAGAAATAACATAACTCACTTGAGCGCACCGTTGCGGCTGGTCCTCAGGTGACGGTTAATAATTAACAGAAAGGAAGTAACCTAGAAGTATTGTCAAATTCCCAGGATATAGAGGAAGACAGCAGGAAGATGCATTATTTGATTCTTCACCTGAAGCTAGTCATTGCATTACAGCTGCATTCATTTGAACTTACTCCCTACCAGTGTGGAATTACACCGCCGGCCACGCGCCATTGCCGCTGTTGCCCTACACTTTGGCCGTCATGGCCCGTGAAAAAAAAATCATCCTACGGCCACAGTGGCCTGTGTGCCCTGGCCCTGTCCAAGTTACATGTATAAAGCGCCAGTGCGGCATAGAGGGGTTGCTTTGAATTACAGCGAGCCACCCAAGAAGTCTCTGAACTTCAAATAGTTCGTGGATTCGCGCAGGTGCAGTGTCATAATCATATCGATGATCTCACGCCTCAAAACAGCAGTGCAAGAAGCACGTAAGTTAACATCAGCACCAACAGAAGAACGACACTCAAGTAAATATTAGCATAGCAAACGAGCTAAGCCGGTTTGATATGATACGTTATGATTTGACTCAACGTAATTAACACTTAGAATTACCGGTATATTAAACTTGTTAACCGTTGCCAGTGCGTCGGCGCACATTACTAAGTTACTAGATTTAATGTTTTTACCTTGACAAACTATACATCATTAAAATGATATAAGACTCACGTTTCAGTATTTGACCACTATTATATTCTGAGAAATTTATATTGACAGTTATGTCTTAATGCGTCAGACGTTCCCATTCATAAAAAACTCCTGTGCTGTCGTCATGACAGCGATTCACAAAACAACGTCCCTCACGGCTTTTAGCTCAAAAGTGTGCAGATTTTACGAAATATTGATCTCAGTTTACATCAGATTTGTATTGACAGGAATAATATTTTATTGAATTTATAGTCAAATGCGTCGATGTAATCATTATGAGCACTGTACTGATGTGCGGACGCTCTCTACTGAACATTATAGTCCATCTTTGAACACATGAAGAAGAGCGTTCGACAATGCAGGAAATCCCCGACCACAAACAAAGCTAACAGATCGCTGTAACATGCACATTATGTCGTTTTGAAGACAATAAACATTTTTGCAATGATATTTGACTTACCTGTGTTCTTCGAGCCATGTCAGGCATTTTCATAATAGATTATATGTATAATGTTATGATAATCGATAGACTTTATCATCGTTGCATTATACATAAAATATTATATTTTCTGCCTGATTTTTTTTTACCTTCTAGAATGTAATGGCACTCTCTCTCATTAAAAAATATGTTTTTTATTTTTATTAAAAAAAGTCATAATTCATGTCTTATTCCAAATTAGGATGTTATGGTATTAATCTGAATGGTAAAACCATCAAATTGTACTCAATGGCCTTTGTGCCCTGTCATATGGCCTTGGTGCCCCCCCAAAAAAAGAAAAGGTGGAGGCCAAATGGCCTTGCCCCTAAAAATACATAATTCCCACCCTGCTCCCTACCCTGATCTCACGACCAATTCAGTACGAATTCAGCACGAGCGACTCGAAAAGTGGCTAATTCGTACTAATTCGTATCGACCTTACTTGTACAAATTCGTATTATTTGTCTAAACCCACGTGACGGTTAAGTTTAGGGGCGGGTTAGGGGTAGGTCATTCGTACGAATTCATACGATTGGCTAATTCGTAAAATATGTACGATTTAGCAAAAGTTGTACTAATTGTACAAGCAGGTCGTATGAATTGTTACGAATTAGCCACCTCTCGGAAAATTCGATTACAACGATCGCGCAGATCGGGTTGGAACTCCATACAAAAAGACTTCTACATGGGTCAGAAGCCAATCTGCAACAATCAGTTTGTGGCAGACATGCCTGGCGGTGTTGCCGTACAATGGCATTAAAGTTTGATCGGCTAATTAACGTGGTCAAACTGGATGTTGACTGAGCTATAGGAATTGAGTTCAGTTGTGGTGGAAAAAAAGATAATCATTTTGAACATCTGATACACCCTTTGAAAGTTCCCAAAATGAAAATGAATATCTTAACAGGTTGGCTTGTGCTATGTCTTTATTAGACATTATTATTGCACAGGTGTGACATAGGCTGGCCACAGTAAAAGGCCACATAAGTTTTTCCCACACCTATTTTACTTTTATGAGAGAGCCAAACAGCTATCTTTGCTTGCTCAATTGAGTAGATGATAGATATATCTCTTGCTATATATTTAGGTCCATAGATGTACAACTGAAGGGTGAAAACATCTCCAGATATTTGACACCAGCCTCCAAGAATTTCATCAAGAGGCAATAATCTAATACAGTCGGCACAAAAAAAAAAAAGAAAATTAAAAACTGTCTCCTGCTGTTCACAGAAAGGACATCCCATACCCGCTAGTGGATCAAAATGTGCTCTGTGTCTGTGTGTAGCTATAATACCATGTACAACCAGCCACTGCAGGTCTTCAGAGCTTTTTACAGTGGGGGCTTGTACATGGTTCTCCAGCCACCTTTAAATTAGGCCCATTAGATTCTTTTACATTTCCAAGTCCACAAAGATGAAGAACTTTTACACACAGCATATAAGTAGCTTTTTTCTCAATGTCTCTAAAACTCCAGTTGAGGTGTCTTAAAGGATAGAATACCACCTTCAATTTCTTGCCACAATCCAGTCGCAGCTGTAATATCCAGTTCTGGGAAAGAAGAAACAGCATTTTCTATTTTTGTGTGGAAAAATAAAGAGAATCTACAGTCTGCCAGCATGCATTCAAATAGATGGTTTAACAGCCTCTGCACAACTCGGACTGATCCTAGCCAGAGTGTCTGCAGAAGTCCATCCATCTTCAGTCAATGCCTCACATAGTTACATTTACATTTATTCATTTAGCTGATGCTTTTATCCAAAGCGACTTACAATTGCTATACTATGTCAGAGAGGTTGCATGCCTCTGGAGCAACTAGGGGTTAAGTGTCTCTCTCAGGGACACATTGGTGTCTGCAGTAAATCCGAACCCGGGTCTCTACACCAAAGGCATGTGCGCCATCACCACCCCTAGTTGATTTTAAAACATCCAAATCAATGTTTAAGTTAAAGTGGTGATGAACTGAGAAATCAAATTTTCCTTGAGCTTTTGACATCTAAGAGGTCATCATATTATAAGAATATCCTGTAAGTTTCAGAACTGAAAACGACCTTGTTAGTCCAATAAAAGCTTTTATTGACACCAGCCTCAACAAACGTCTCGTTTTTGAAAGTGTGGAAGTATGACGTCAATAATGCTAAAACCCCACCCGCTCATCAACGCCTACTTCAACACGGCCGGTTTAGCCCCGCCCACCGATTCGCGCATTCACGCATAGGTAAACAAAAGCATACCTCGTGATGACAAACCGGAGCGAGCTACCAGCAATAAACATTCCGTTGACAAAATGTTGTGCCGTGCCTGGCTGTGGAAGAAGACAGTTGCTGCATAAGCTTCCTCTGGATTCCAATATTAGGAATGCCTGGTTAAAATTTGTTTTAATGACGTTCCAGCAGATGAGTGTTAAAACATTATCCGTATGTTCGCTTCATTTCACCGAGGATTGTTTTGTCAACAAGACACAGTTCAAGGCTGGATTTGCAGACCGATTAAGAGAAAAGAACGGTGATGTGCCGTCTATATTGGATCTGACAGGAATTGTGCAACACACGGACTCTTGGTCGAACATGTATGGGCGAATCCGGTTGCCATTTGACAACATTGGACGTTTTCCCTCACGTGCACCGACGGGTGAGTTAAACTCATTATAATATAAGAGGGAGAAATGAAGACGACACAGATATGCATTTTGTGTATGACCTAGAAGTATTTATTCAGCGATCGGCAGTTAAAGTTAATCTGTACGGAACATCGTTGTTGTACGGAACATGATTAGTCTACGTTACCTTCTATATTGGATCCAACAGGAGTGGTGCAACACACTTATGTGAGTAATATTTTTATTTTAGAAATAATAATCTACTCGGCTAGCATTGCATTGTTACAGATCGTTTGATATCTAATAATTATGTGTATGTGTCTACAAGTATCCGTTGTATTCGAGGTGCTGTTGGTTCATTGTCCTGCGATTCGGGATCGGACTCTGGGTCAAACATGTATGGGCGAATCATTCCGGTTGCCATTTTACAACAGTGGTTTTCAAAACAAATTCCCCCATGTGCACCGACCGAAACCAACAACAGAGTTGAAGCTCATTATAATATGCAAAACTGTTATCCACTCACAGCAGTGGGCGTTAACTTCCTAGTCTTCAATGCGATACGCCCATAAAATCCGAGCATTTTTCAAGTAGGCTGAAAACTAGGGAATAAAATAGCCCATAACTTATTCATTTTTATGTTTTTGAATGTAAAAACCAAGCGAACGTCATAAATTGACCTCAGACAACAAAACAAAAACATTTAAAAAGCCAGTTCATGACCCCTTTAAAGATAAAGGGTTCTTCCAGTAACTACTTGACTCTGTTCACCATATAGACTCTGCAAACTTTTAAAAGAGCCAATGCTCTCAACATTGACTTTTAGAGCAACGACAGGCCAGTTAAATCCAGTTTATTAATGTCCATTAAGAACAGTTGATCAGACCATAACCCATTTTGCTCGCTCTTCTCAAGAGGCCTTGGTCTACCCCACTCTCAGGTTACTTCTTCATCATACAGGAGTCTTTGAGCTGTCTGAAGTCTGAAGCTTTAATTCTAGATCTGATGTCAATGAGTCCTTCGACCTCCCTCCGTCCTGGGCAGATAAATTACTGGTGCTTTCAGTCAGTGACACCGGACCAAAAAAATCGACTAGTTTTTCTGAATGTCCATTATAAATTCTTCTGGAGGTTCTAATGTCAGCATTTTATGCCACAAAGTAGCAGCAGTAAGGTTATTACAGACCAAAACTCTACCTCTGATGGGATAACTTGGAAGAGCAACCATTTTCCATTGAGACAACCGGAGGACGTTTTCTCCACTACGTCCCTCCCAATTCTTTTTTCCTAATATCTTTCTGATCCTAAAAACACCCCTAAATATTTAAACCCTTCTCTTCCCCATTGCAACTCTCCAGGAAGGATGGGACCATTATTGTCATGCCCACACCATACTGCCACACTTTTGCCCCAATTAACTTTAGCAAAGGATGCTTTTTTCATATGTTTCTAAACACTTTTTAACAACATTAACATCTTGATTAGCTCTTATTAAGACTGTAAGATCATCCGCATATTGCAGCATTCATTTTCATAAACTGGAATAATCTATTTCTCTGATTAGCAGTCCCATTAATTCTCTTCTTAATTTACAGAGTAACTGGGCAGAAAGCAATGCTATAAAGCTGCCCTGAGAACACTCAGAGAGAATCTTGGATTTTCTTGAACACAAAGATAGCTACAGGTCTCCAATTTTCTTTGAGGTAATGTTAAAATAGCATGTCGACAAATTCTCTGTCTACAGATCCTTCTACTTATACACTTTATGAACGAGTGAAAAAAAATCATATCCAACAACAGTCCGAAAGCATTCTATAAAATTCAGCAGGAAGTCATCAATTTCCTGGTGAGAGATCCATTACTGCTGCTGAGCGCCAGTCCATTAAATATAAGTTGTGCTTCCAAACGTTTGTGTTGTTGTTGTGGTTGTTTTTACTTTCTTCCTATAAATAGCTCAGGAAGATCTTGAAAGTTAATGTCTCCATTTATCATTTAGGAATCAGCAGAATATAGTTTACAGTATATGTAATCCAGTATAAAAATCCAGGTGTCCATTCTTATCTTTTAAAAACAACATACACTCACCGGCCACTTTATTAGGTACACCTGTCCAACCTGCTCGTTAACACTTAATTTCTAAGCAGCCAATCACATGGCGGCAACTCAGTGCATTTAGGCATGTAGACATGGTCAAGACAATCCCCCTGCAGTTCAAACCGAGCATCAGTATGGGAAAGAAAGGTGATTTGAGTGACTTTGAGACGTGGCATGATTGTCCTTGGTGCCAGAAGGGCTCTAGGGTTTACAGAGAATGGTCTGAAGAAAAAACGTCCAGCTGAGCGGGCAGTTCTTCGGGCGGAAATGCCTTGTTGATGCCAGAGGTCAGAGGAGAATGGCCAGACTGGTTCGAGCTGATAGAAGGGCAACAGTGACTCAAATAACCACCCGTTACAACCAAGGTGGGCAGAAGAGCATCTCTGAACGCACAGTACGTCGAACTTTGAGGCAGATGGGCTACAGCAGCAGAAGACCACACCGGGTGCCACTCCTTTCAGCTAAGAACAGGAAACTGAGGCTACAATTTGCACAAGCTCATCGAAATTGGACAATAGAAGATTGGAAAAACGTTGCCTGGTCTGATGAGTCTCGATTTCTGCTGCGACATTCGGATGGTAGGGTCAGAATTTGGCGTCTGACAACATGAAAGCATGGATCCATCCTGCCTTGTATCAACGGTTCAGGCTGGTGGTGGTGGTGTCATGGTGTGGGGAATATTTTCTTGGCACTCTTTGGGCCCCTTGGTACCAATTGAGCATCGTTGCAACGCCACAGCCTACCTGAGTATTGTTGCTGACCATGTCCATCCCTTTATGACCACAATGTACCCAACTTCTGATGGCTACTTTCAGCAGGATAATGCGCCATGTCATAAAGCTGGAATCATCTCAGACTGGTTTCTTGAACATGACAATGAGTTCGCTGTACTCAAATGGCCTCCACAGTCACCAGATCTCAATCCAATAGAGCATCTTTGGGATGTGGTGGAATCGGGAGATTCGCATCATGGATGTGCAGCCGACAAATCTGCGGCAACTGTGTGATGCCATCATGTCAATATGGACCAAACTCCCTGAGGAATGCTTCCAGCACCTTGTTGAATCTATGCCACGAAGAATTGAGGCAGTTCTGAAGGCAAAAGGGGGTCCAACCCGTTACTAGCATGGGGTACCTAATAAAGTGGCCGGTGAGTGTATATTTTCCATGTTTAGTCTTTTTGTTCTAAACTTTAAAAAAGAAAGACGCAGGAGCATCCATGTTGCACTGAAACTCTCATTTGGACCGTTTGGTTCCCAATGAAGTCGATTATATGGAGAAAATCCTGGAGTGTTTTCATCAAAAACCTTATTTTTTTTGGACTGGAGAAAAGTAAGACGTGGACAAAGACGTGTTTTTTTTTTAGTGAAATACTCCTTTAATTTGTTCAACAGTGTACAAATCACTTTCTCTTCTTTGCTCTTTCCATTTGAGCCCACTGTTCATGTCTCTATGCTATCTGCAGTACTCCAAGATAAACCATCTATTTCATCGCCTACGTCCTCTTCTCAACATTTTGAGTCACTAAAGAGTGTTGCAGCACATCCTCTACACTCATTCATTCACCATCCTATCCATAGCACCACAAGCATGAGCAGGCTTTTCAACAGCATAACTACACCCAGGTTGATCATCACTCACTCTTTTAGAAATAAATCCACTCACATCCTCTGGTTCCTTCACCTCCTCCGTTACTCTATCAATCAACGCAGTCTCTTGTCTATTCCTTTCAATCTCTTGAATTTCTCCATTTGATTCTTAAGCTCTAGATGCAATTGTTAAAGGTCCTATATGTAACTTATTTTATAAAGTGAATCCTTTTTTATTGCCTGTGTTTGAAGGGGTTGTAATCACACATTGCAATGATCCACTTTTCGGGTTTTGTTATTACCTCTGAAGACCAATATTCATATTTATATGTGAGGTCTCCGGGTCGGATTTCCCTGCGAAATCCATCAGATGTGACGTGCATGCGCGCTCCCGAGCCTCAGCCTCTCTATCCTTACAGTCTATCATGCGACCAACGGCACTTCAGCCAGTGGCGGTTCTACTTTGAATTACACCCAGGGCGAGACCCCTTCGAGCGCTGACATTTATAATGCACAGTAGCTTATCTTTTATTATTAATAGTAAAATTTCCCGATTTTCCCATGTCTGTCGTTGCTATAGAACCATGCACTCATTACACTGCGCTCTCCACAACGACAAAGACGTTTTAGTAGCTAATGTATTTCCACCACAGAAAAACGCTTGCTGTAGTTCTGCTAAAAGATTTATTTACGGAGAAGAAAAAAACACCCAAGTGTTTGGGTGCACGTGCACTCCTATACTGAAAAGTTTATGAGCGCGCATCCGTGAGCGCATAATGAGCACGCTTCCCGTGCGCCTATTTGAAACATAGATGATTTGAAATAATGACCTCGAGCGTGCAAAAGACGCGAATACGTGAACTAATCAGGAGATCCCCTTGACATCGCTTCTGCGCACGGCACCTTCTCAGCAAGCAGGGCGCCATTGCCAATAATTGAATCGAAATGATAAAAAATAGAAAAACTTCGCGGCACAGAGGTTTAACTGCTTCGTGCCCCCCCCCATGTGGCATTTAGAAATGCCGCCCCGGGCAACCGCCCGGTTCGCCCGTGCCTAGAACCGCTACTGACTTCAGCTGACGACATGGAGTCTGATAACCCCCCAGAAACGTCCTGCCTCCAGCACAACACAGACTCAAACACAAACTCCACATAAATATATATGTGTGTGTGTATATATATATATATATGTGTGTGTGTGTGTGTGTGTGTGTGTGTGTGTGTGTGTGTATATATATATATATATATATATTTATATATATATATATATATAAAAGTTTTATTTTATTTAAAAAAGTTTAAAAAAGGCTTTTTGCTGAAGCTCGTCAGGCAAAACGTGAATTCTGATTCGTCTCCGGACGAAATGCGGATCAACATAGTAAACTCTAGTGAAATAGCAAGGTAAACTACATGAAACATGACATGAATACAAAAGAACGTTCCAGAATAACAAAAAAAGTCGGTGCTTTAGGATG
Source organism: Hybognathus amarus (assembly GCA_030378365.1). Taxonomy (NCBI): domain Eukaryota; kingdom Metazoa; phylum Chordata; class Actinopteri; order Cypriniformes; family Leuciscidae; genus Hybognathus; species Hybognathus amarus. The sequence continues at coordinate 579,170 of JAQIUQ010002155.1, forward strand.
TAACTTATGCCTGGTTCAGATAACACATTTTTAGCCCGATTTTGGCACGATCGATTTTCGACATAGGGTGTCGTGGGGATTCGTAACGACAATGGGCGTCGGACACAGATTCGAATCGTATCATCTCGTACAGTGTGTCATAGTGGGAGACAACCTACGTCGCGTCTGCGATGCTTCACGACACAAAGACTAGCATGTTTAATTTTTTTAATGGTCGTCCAAAAAATATATAAGAAAACAATATTTTACCTCAAGTTCTCTTTGGAGGATTGACAGCCCATTGATACTGTCCTCTTGAGCAGGGTTCTCAGAGTCTCACGCAATGGCCGTAAGACACACGCAATCAAGCAAGTCCACAAGCTCACACGCCACACCCATGTATTTCTCACGCTGAAAAGGCAATGCCGAGCAATCCAGGAACATGTCCATTATCGGGGTTTTCTTTCTTTTTTTCTAACTTTTTTTTCTGAACACAGGACAGCCAATACAAGACTCACTGCTTCATCCATCGTTTGTTTATGTTCGTTTTTGGAAGTCACTCGCTACTAGTTTCGCCTTCTCGAATGACATCACGTGCGCCGTTAAAGACAGCATGCAATGACTGGTCAGGAAGCCACGTGTAGTCTGACATTGTGTCTTGTCCACGACACGACAAGATTTTAGTATTCAAAATCGCCTAATCTGACACAGTGACTATCGTAACAGACAAAAAACGTGTAATCTTAACCAGGTATTAGTTTATTTAATAGATCTACTGACTAATGTCATCATCCCACTACTATCATATTGTTTATACACATTTCCAGACACGTTCAGTACAGTAATGTTTCTTCCTACGATCTTACTGTTTTACTGAAACTGTTCAGTCTAGTTCACTAACCGTTTTCGTTATCATATTATACATTCCCCTATGTTGACATTGCTGATTGTGAAAGATACACGAATAGTTAGAGAAATGGCTTATGCTATATAACATCACATGTCGGCTTAATGCAGTTTATTGTAACATTATCATGGTATCGAGCACAGAGCATTAGTTCAACGTCAAACTGATAAAAGTAGGCTATTATTGTAACTGCAGTGGGAGTTTACATTAGTTTCCAGCATGTTGTGTGCTGATTTCGCCTGATTTCTGTGTGGCCGGTAGTGAATGCTCGCTCTTGACATCTAGCACGCACATGAGCACGAAGCGCTCTTGTTGCATTTTGAAACATCACCGCTGAGAGGCCGCTAAAAATCACATATAGCACCTTTAAAGGTTTATCGAGCAGTTAATGCGGACACAAGACGTGCTTATTTCCGACATTCGCCACAATATAAACATTTCAAACTGTCCAGGCTCGCGTAGCCTATACCATGTGCGAGTTATCTTCGAAAACTCGAAAATAAACTTCTAAGGATAGATCTTGGGAGCTTAGGAACATAAAAATTTGACGACTAAATTTTTGCACCCTAATGGAATTTGTTCTCATGGGACTTGCAATTTTCCCAAATCAAAGAAGTTAAATTATTGCATCGTTGGAAACAAACGGCGGGACATTTGAAATTCCACCACCAACACATCTTTAACTGTTACACCCGCCTCTGGCACACACCTGCACCCATTACGGAGGGATAAGCAGTTCCATTTCCTTCGTATGGCAGCTGTTACGGCAGCTGCCATACCGGCAAAGAAAAAAGAAGGGAAAAAACCCCAAAAGGAAAGAACGCTCTCTGCATCGTCAACATTATATTTGCAACCACTGACATAGAAAACACTAGTTTATTAATAAACAATTCAAATGTTTCATGCATAATCATTACTTTTGCCGGTTCTTTGTAGCAAGCTTTATTTCAAGTATTGCATGAAATCTCTGTGCCCCAAGTAGCCACGAGTTACTATCTTGATGACCACAAGTTACTATCTTGAGACCACAAGTTACTATCTTGAGTCCACGAGTTACTATCTTGAGGCCACGATTTACTATCTTGAGACCACAAGTTACTATCTTGAGGCCACGAGTTACTATCTTGAGACCACAAGTTACTATCTTGAGGCCACGAGTTACTAGCTTGAGGCCAAGAGTTACTATTTTTAGGCCACAAAGAAATAGACTACGCTCAAAAAACAACAACAGAATATCAATGTGTGATTGAGGTAGTATCTTATCGGGATGCCATCACCTTACTTCAGGTAAGTATGGTCCTAAAAATTCATATGATAGCATAAGAACCTCTGTATTTACAAAATATTAATCTCAGACACATGTTCATGCAACAACGTATGCTTTAGCGTCAACACGCATGTCATGGTGCTCTCATGAAGGAGCACTGAAGATTAATATTTTGTAAATAAAGAGGTAAATAGTTTTTTTTATTTTTTATTTCACAAACCAAACAGTTCAACCTAAATTTTTCATACAATTTTGTTTAAATCACTGGATCACATGGATTACATGTAAGATGTCTTTACCACCTTTCTAGGGCTTGAAAGTGGTAGTTGTAGACTGTCAAAGGAGAGACAGAAAGGTCTCAGATTTCATTTAAGATCTTCATTTGTGTTCTGAAGATGAATGAGTTTGGAACGACTTGATGGTAAGTAATTAATGACAGATATTTTTGGGGGTTAACTAACCTTTAAACTAACTAAAATAATTTCTATTAATTGGTCATTTTTTTATTCTACATATATGAGTATATGATGGGGACATGAAAATTTACTTGATAAGGCAAGGCAAGGTGCATCTGGTCTCCATCTGCATCAGCTGTGACCTTGACTCGTGTGTTGTAGAGCTCAGCACTTCATGTCAGGTATGATGCATTTGCATTGGGTTTATTGCTGTCCTTACTATTAAAGCCTGCACAAAACTGTTCAGAACCTTTTTAGTATTAGCCTTAGGTTTTCTGCAAAAAGTACTGAATAGAGCTTCGAGGAAAAGCAGTTTTTCTTGATTACAGAAGACAATTTCAGTCCATTGTTGGTGGTTAAAAATGACTGCTGTTTATGCTTTTCTTCCTGGCTTCAAACCAAACACGGTCACCTTTTTTGCAGGCTTGCTGTATGACAGACAGGACAGGTCACTCTGATTGTCAACAATCTATGGGGTTGGGATCTGGGTTGATGGTTTGTTGTGTGTGAGCATTTCTGTAGACCTCTCAGGTTACGCTATGGTGAATAAAACCACAGTAATGGATTCACACAACACTGAATAAATCAGCAGAAACGGGAGACTAACTGTACGTGAGAGGCAATTATTCATAGAAGAGTTTATTGTGTAAACATTCTCTGTTGAAAAGAATGTCTCTGGATTCAGTCTGAAATAAGAATCATGATATGATGGATTTGATGCATGATGTTTTGAAGACATTCTTAATGTCAGTGAATGAGAATGAGAACAATAACGCTCAACTCAGTGGATTAACCATTTAAAAAGAACTGTTTAATTATCCTTCACTCTTTTCATTGATCCCTACTGGAAAATATATAAAAAATGGTGTCCCTAATGCATGTTCCCAGTCATATTGTGCACTATTAATTGTCTTTGTAATGCCTTTATATAAAGGCACTGGTGGTGGTGATGTAATGGTGTGTGTGATGTTTTCTTGGCACACTTTAGGCCCCTTAGAGCCAATTGAGCAATGTTTAAATGCCACAGTCTACCTGAGCATTGTTTCTAACCATGTCCATCCCTTTATGGCCACCATGTACCCTTTCCTCAGATGGCTAGTACTAGGTCTGGTACTGAATCAGAGAAATTCAGCCTTAAACTCCGGCGCAAAATGAACCTATTGTGTAATAACACATTGGATGCCTAGTCGACCTTTCTCTGAGATTTTTTTTCATGATAATCGAATGTAAAGAGTTTTATCTCTAAAAACTGTTTTGCTCATGAAGCTAGTATTTAGGGCATAGAATAAGTAAAAAGAAATCGCTAGTTAATACTAGTAACAAGGCTCAAAATTGCCCCACACTAACACGGTAGCATAATGAGGGTCCCTGCATGCAACCCGAAGAACTGAGAACTTTGTAAGTGTACAGACAGTTTAATAAAAAGATACAAGACTGTACACTTCGCGTATCTAACAGTTTGTGAAATCTAATTGATCTTTCGCCAGCCTCTCCCCCAAAATGGCAATTGTCCAATCACATGTGAGCAGGTTCGTCAAACATTGACTCCAAGCAAGATGGTGAATTGGTGCACCCACAGCATTTGTAAATCGGACACTAGGTACCCCGAGAGATTTTGCTTGGAGGAGATGTGTTCCTTCCATTTCCAAAGCCGAAAACAACATAGCGGTGCCTACAATGAAAAACAGTGTGCCCCACTCCTAGTTAAATGTGTCGAACATGGTTAACTCGCATGCAGTGTGCGTGAGACTGACCATCTCCAAATTGACGCCAAAGTTACATTTTTTAACTTAAATTTGCGTCAAATGGGTGAATGCACCACGTAAACGCGTCTTACTTTGACTTAACATTTAAAATGACTTGCGCCAGACGCTCTTTTTATGTGTGGTGTGAACGCACCAAAGTAGTATTTATTGTGTTGTCAAATTTGACCTTGCCTTGTTAATCTTTTTAACCCAACAGCTTACTTCAACAGTCTATTGTAAATGACAGGTATCTAACCTGATTTTATGTTTTCTGTTTTCATTTGGATGCTGCTGAAAATGGTCACTTACAGACCTTTACTACCATTTATTTACAGTTTAGAGACAACAGGCTGAGGTCTGAGCTGCTGTCAAAGACCTCTGTAGAATGAGGGAAGCAAGTTAGACAACATTCTGGTCAATAACTCCTCTGGAGATGTGATTGTGTCGACTCGGGGACAGATATCATTCTCAATCTGAAAACTGGGACATGGCATTTCTGCATGACGTGAGTTACAGGCAGTGCATTATTTCCATTTCTAAAACTCTGTAGAACAGGATGGCAAAATTCATAACTTCATCTAATTTTCATCTCAGACAAAGATTGGAAACTTGTGATCGCACAGTCTCAGCTTTACTGCTGGTTTGTTTCTGCAAACTAAAATGATCTGATCATTCGTTTATTATTGCAGTGCAATAATTCTTTTCTCCAGGAGGCTAAATATGTTGTTTGGCTTTAAAAAGGTTTAGCAGATAAGTTAGCCTTGTTTTTCCCTCTGACATGCCACTTGAACTCACCACATTCATAAAAAATAAATTAAATAAAATTGCTGGGTGTATAAGTATATTTCTCATTGCATTACACCTGGGTTTATTTTAAGGTGGCAGGCAAGGTTTGGATTTGTGTACTCTTCCTGGATAACATGCAAGACAGTTATCTTCATATTTACAGAAGGTTTGCAAATTATAGATCTCAAAAACTCTCTAATGCATGCTTAACATTTAAAAGCCATTTTAAACATTTGGAGTGTGATGTTAAATTCCTATTCGCCATGGAACTTCGATAATATTTATGACTGCCCTTTTTATCTTTATCATTGTGTTCCCATTCGAGGGAACTCGCCCCTCAGCATAGCGCCTCTGAAGTATAAATGAAAGCTAATCTCTGATTGGTGTTGCGTCATGACGTATTGTGTGTCGGCATACAAGCGGAAGCTATAAAAGGACGCCGGTGTTTTTACAGTCTGGACATTGGGTCTACGCCTGGCACTCTTGTGCTCTCGTCCTTAGTGTGCCTGTAAGCAGCTTCACACTAGGACAGGCAGGGTGCGTTGTGGCATAGTGGGCACTCGTTCCCTAAAGTGACAGTTGACGCAGTTTGAGTTCCCTCGAAAGGGAATGTCCTCGGGTTCACGACTGTAACCCTTGTTCCCTGAGAAAGGGAACGAGAACTGCGACCCTTCGCCACACCTTCCCCTGCCTAGGAGCGCTTGCTTCATCACAGAAGCTGACATCTTATGTGTGCCAGTGTACTTATATAGCTTCCGCTTGTATACCATCACACATTATGTCATGATGCAACACCACATCGGCGATTGGCTTAGTTTCATTCATACTTCAGAGGCACTGCGCTGAGGGTGTTCCCCAAAGTGTCATTCGATGCAGCTCTTGTTCCCTTTCTCAGGGAACAAGGGTTACAGTTGTAACCCGAGGACATCTTTCATTTATGACATAAATTCAACAAGGCTGATGAAAGTGGCAAAGTAACAAGTGTCTACCTTTTATTCCAGAACATAAAAAAGTAAAGGTTAAAAAAAGGATCAAAGGAACGTTTTATTTTAGATATTTTATTGTATTTGTTGTAGTTTCCTTTCCATAGCTGAGTATACATCAGTCTATTGCGGTGAAACCGTTAAGTCCAACTATTTTAAAATTAAACAATGACGAAAATTATAGTTCTTCATGCCTTAAAATAGCTTGAATATAACTACACCCTTGCCTCATTTCTATGAATATGCAAATTAGCCCCACCCCCACACACTCACACCAACTCAGAGATTCACTCAGTGACGATCACACATCGTGATTGTTTACATTGCAGAATTTGTACATGGTTTGTCTTAAAGCAAATTAAAAACACCACATAAGCAACATTAAAATCTTGGTTTTTACCCAGGGGGACTTTAATGAAAAACAAGATTTTTGTGATTTTTGAAGAATATCCATACAGTGAAAGTCAGTGAGGTCTAAAAACACAAAGAAAAAAACTGAGAAGGAAGGGATATATAAATACATGTTTGGAATGGCATAAAGGTGAGTGAATGATGACAGGTTTACCCCTTTAGGTAGTGCTGAGCAATATAGGGAACAATGAGTGCTTAATAGTGTGCGTAGCTAGAATGACTCAAACCTTTCGCCGCAAGTCTGAGGACATCAGAGTATTGCTTTCATGCACTTGACCTATGACTTTTAGAAAGAACGTTCATGATGTTATTCTCTTTCTCTTAAATTAGCAGTGAAGACCAAGACCAATTAAACGGAAAAACCCCTTAAACCATAATAATGCCTTGAATCAAATTAAGTTGTTATGTTTAGACTGAAATTAACTATTGGGATGCCTTATTCCATTTAAACAATGGGAGATTTATTTTTAACATATCTACACTGTACTCAAACAATTACCTGTGTGTGGGTCGAATCATTTCCTAAATAAATGGTAAATGGAATAAACAACAAAAAAAAATCATTCCATAAAAAGAGCTCTTTCCATTTCCATCCATTCCCCAAGTCTAAAGGGACAATAAAATCTGATCTTCCTAAGTGCAGAAGTGCATACTTTATTAATGTTTTTTTTTAAATGTTCCAGTGACGATACAGTATGAATGAGTCCGTAATGTAGAAAAGTCTCAAAACGGATGTCAATATTTCACTAGCGAGCTGACAGCATACCATAAAGTAAAATGAGACGTATCCACAGCAGGTGTTGTGATCATTAATGGTTTCGTCATGAATGGTTCACTTGGAAAGTGTGGAAGACTGGGGTGTGAGGGGGTGTAGTATAGAAAAAAACCCCACAATTTTCTATACTACAATATAATGTTAGTATTGAGAGTATTTACATTACTGAATAAATATGTAGATTCACATAAAACATTTGTTTAGCCTAATGGACTGGTGGTCTAAGAATTTTTTGTCGTTCTTCAAAATATCTTCCTTTGTGTTCAGCAGAAGAAAGAAACTCATACAGGTCTTCAACAACTTGAGGGGAGTGAATTATGAAAGAATTTGCATTTTTGGGTGAACTATCCCTTTAAGTTGTGGGTTTAAGCCACTCTTGAATATATTACGTTTTTTTCTTCTCTCTCTCATTAAAACCAAAGTTGTTCACCAGTGATTGTATATCAAGAGCAGGGACTTGTTTGCATGCATTTTGTTGTGTGATTTCACCGGAACGAATGTCTCCGCAACAGCCTAAAGCAATAGATTAAAGAGCTTGTTTGTGTGAAGCCTGTACAGGAGCACCAAGAGAGCACTGTCGCTAATCAAATGGAGATGTTTCTTTTGTATAAGGTACATCCGTGCAATGAGATATCAATATCAACACTGCCAAAAAGTGATGGGGAACTCACAAATTAAGCCAATGGGTACAGTACATCAGCTATTTTGAAACAAATATACAGTGAAAATCAGTGAGGTCCAATGTTGGGCCTCATTGACCTTTATTGTATGGACAAAAGATTTTAAAAACCAGCTGAATCATCAGGTAGATCTCTGTCAGACTCGCTTGTGGAGGGTCAATCCTCAAGAGACGGCGTTTGGCACTTTAGTAAATACACCATATTTTTTAGCTCTGCACTGTTTGCAATAGTCCTGATGTTTGGGAAAACAGCAATCTGTACCCCGGGTTATAGGAACATAAATTGGCTGTTATGAATATTAAAAACAAGAATGCATACAGGGATTTGTTTTTTGGGAGGCAGGGCTCTTTTTCTAGCGCAAGCCTGTAGCGAGGCCCATTTCAAGTGAGCTGACCCTGAGAACACATTTACATCTAGAAAGAGGACAGTGGAAATACATGAAAAGGATTTGCTGTGCTGCCACCTTTTAAGCAAGAGTCGTCAGTACCACAAACAACACTGAACTCAAAAGTTGAAAATGACAGGTATTACCAGTTGTATTAATTTGCTGATGTACAAGTTATTAGATGTCAAAGTCTAATAACAAGTTAGTACAAGTTATAGATGTCAGTGTGCGAGATCTTCGCACAGGTATCAGGAGAGTTTGAAAAATTAAATATTTAGAATGCTGATCATTAGATTTAAAAGGTTATAGATAAATAGTTAGATAAACATTTATTTTATTTGTTATGTTTGTTATGAATTAATTAATTGTATAAGATTATTAATGGATTCTCATGGAATAATTGTTTTGCTTATTCAGATAAGATAGGAGTAAGCCTGGATATCAATTCCTAAAAGCAGGGCATTCCTGTAGGCTAGAGAACTTCATTTAGTGTATAGCAAAAAAAAAACAAAACAAGGTCTCACACAGCCCAAATTGTTATTTGGCCTGATCAGCACAATAAGACAAACTCAAAATAGCCTATATCAAACAAAACACTAAATCTAATTAATTGCAAATACTGACTTGTATCGCAGTGGTTAGGTGAACATGAAAATATAACACGTGGACAATAGGGGTTCTGGTTCAAATTTATATTCTAGATTTTGTGTTTGGGTGAAACACGTCCTATGTAGACTAGGCTATTTTTGCGATTGAGGAAAACCAAATATTGCTTATAGGCCTAAGATATGATTCTTTGTTTGTGACAGTAGCCTAAGCGAATTGCAAATTTGACAAATAACCTCTCTGTTATCGACGCAAAATTGTTTTTATTTAATCGGCGGTATCGCGTATTTTCAACGTTGTGTGTCCATTCAGCTTAACTTTCTGATGGAAAATAAAAGGATAGCCTATCACGAAGGCATATTCCAAATAAGACAGAATTGTGCCCGCGTTGTTACCTTCATAGTACTCACTTCAAGTGCTCCCCCTTCGGAGTGAGCAGGGTATAGTGATGCTCACGTTCGAAAGGAATTCACTCATTAGAAGCCTGTTCAGCGCTGAGTCTGCTGCTGAGCGCACGCGAGAGAGTGGGCCAGTAGGATGAAGACGCATAGTACGCGTGGGAACTGTATGGATTAGTTTGCACCGGCGAACTCTGCTCGCGCTCAGAGATACTTCTTACAATATTGTCGTCACATCTCGCTGGACGACATTTATTCGCACGCGGGCAAAATCTAACATATCTATTTCGTTTATCCGCGCGCAGTGACGCCTCCTTTCTGTCATGTAGGGCTTCATGTGAACGCATTACTGTTGACCGATGGGACACAAACAGAGGGTCACCCAGTGTGAGGAGGCAACGTGAAGAGTCCGCCGTGTTTACATGGGTCGAATAATTTTGGAAAAGAGAGCAAATTCTGGAAGTATTCTTGGGAAAGTTCAGTTCCAGCTGCAGGGGAGCAGGTCAAACGCTTATCTAACAGGGAACACTGACTGAGTGTTGCGCGTCAAATCATTTAGCCTACACCTGCCTCTGAGGACCTTAACTCAAACTCGACATCATATTATTTACCGAGGATTACGAGTCAACCGGAACCCCGAAATAAGGATATATCGACTTTAATTTTATAACTATACTGCAACTGGGTGAAAATGAGGCAGCGATTCAAATGCGCACAGAATTCACCAGTTTATTTCCAGTTGTAAGTGCTACACTTAACATCCTCGGGGTGCACATCTATTGTTTTTGAAACAGAGGTCTGTCACCCCGGAGCGGAGCATCCGGACAGCTGCATCTGGAGCAAAGGAGCGCTGTGTTGTTTGAAGGTTTCTGCAGAAAAACAAAACAAAACAAAAAACAAACAAAAACACTGGAGCAATGAGTCGCATCCTTCACACACAGGTACGCCTATTACCCCATAAAAGCGTATAGTAGCTAATTAACTTAAATTGTTGTTCATTTTGACCGAGAAAAGAATGTAAATGCTAAACTCTAAAAATGTTTTGGTCAGATATGGATAAACCGAACCCTTGATTTAAATTTCTAAAATGCAATTTCTAAAATGGTTTGTCCATATGTGAAATAAAAAACCTAGCATTTTTTTAATGTATAACTGTATAATTGGTTAGATGTTAGTTCATATACGCTATTTTTTAGAATAGTCTACATGCATTTGTGTGTGTGTGTGTGTGTGTGTGTGTGTGTGTGTGTGTGTGTATATATATATATATATATATATATATATATATATATATATATATATATATGAACATAGTAGCCTATTTATTACATCATAATTTGCTAAACATGGCAATTCATATATGGTAAATATTGTTAAAATAATTTGTTTCATTTTTCATTTAGATTGTTTCATTTTGTTTTGTAGTGGCATTGTGTGTATTAACCTGATGGTGTCAATTTTGTAACACTACACAGGCACATTTTTATGCATTATCTTGCTTTCCATTGTCACTAGTCTTGGTGTCAGTAGCTGTATAGTAAAAAAATTGTCATGACTCAATACCAATATATTTACATAATATTTATGTAATTAACATATATAGTTATAAAAATGCCATCACATTTTTTACTGCAAACTTCTGGAAACCAGAGCTGCCAGTTTTGTCCCTCCCATAAGTATATTTTTTTACAGCGCCCATTTAAACTTTTCAAAACTAGTTGCATTGGTTTGTCTCACCAAGCTTATTTAGTTCAGCAAATTGTAATTGCTTTCTTAATTTGATGTTGCTTGTTACAGGATTTATTTGTTCTCATTTTTGTTCTGTTTTGTTTTGTTTAAATGCCTTAGTTGAATAGCACTTAAAGTGTGTCATTAAGCTATCATTTGACACTGAGATTTTAAGGGAAACTGTGGAGGTAATTAATGACTATCCTTCAACGGGGGAGATCATTGCCAATATGACTCAGCAGTGTGTGGGTGCTATTGAATTCTGTAGACAGTAAATACAAGCAGGGACAGGACACACTCCCCTGCCAGTCCTAAGCTGAGCCGCAAGACATTTGAAAAGAATGTCAATTCTAGCTTATAATAGACGCTTGGCACTGCATCACAAGCATTATATTTTAAATGATATAAAATTACATCACTGAAAGGTAAGGAAAAAGAAGCATTATTTTTAGCCCTTTAACAGTCTCGCTCTGGACCATGGCCCAGTTTGGCAACATTAGGAAGTAATGTGCTCAAACTCTGACAGTCAAAACATACAAGCTTTCAGCTACCATTAATGTGTGTTTTATCACTTTCAGCGCTGTGGACTGCTTGAATGGCGGAGAGTATTTTGCACTGAAAATGATTTGAGTGACGATTTATCGAATATATATTGTGAAATACATACTGAGTGAAGACATGGCCTGTGCATTGGCAAAATGTTATGAAATGTCCCAAGTTGCTAGTAGGGGTGCAGAAAAACAAGTAGGATTCGGAAACAACTGCTAATCGACTTTCGAGATTTAACTCTTTTTCATTGCCTCAGCACATCAGTGTGGTTGCTGATCATTCAAATAATGCAATACACATGTACGTTTCATAGTATTTAAAGACTGAATAACATTTTTTGTGTGCATCTAGAGAGGTTGGAAAGTCAGATCCGAGGCGACTGACTTGTGCTGATGATTATAATAACATTGAGACCAGAAGAAAACAGAGCCATCTGTGAGAAAGAAAAGCTTATGAATGTGTAATCTTGCCCTCTTCAGATACCAATGACATCGTTCTCATTTCGTTCTCCTGCCTCGATGTATGTCTTTTGATATCATATTTCCATCACAATGCTGCTCGCATTTGTTATACCTTGTTACACCTGATGTGAGCTCAGAATGCATTCTTTTCTACTCATCTTTAGACTTCCAGCATAACAAGAGCATCTGAGGTCATTTGCCCCAGAAGTTGTGTTTTTGTTTGTGTGTGTGTGTTTATATCAGTCCACAGGGAGAATAATTTCACCTGCACACAACTCCTTCAGCCAGGTTATGCACACAGAGCTTTTATTAAATTACAGTCAACCAGTTCAATAACAGGTCTAATTAACTCATCACAGAAATATAAGGAGCGGAAAAAACGTCTCGCTCTACAGACCCAACAGCTTTGAGCGTAACGTTTTAGTATGCAGGGGACTTATCAGTTTCTCCTCAAGATGTCAGAATTTAAATGTCAGGAGCGGAGGATCCACGATTGTTTTTGAGCTTTTTTGTTGTGGTCCGGCTTGCGTATTTGCCGTCTTGTTTTGTTGGAGCTGTAGCTTCTCTGCATAATATATAGTGTCTGTTTAAAAGAAGATTCTTTCTTCTTTAAAACACTATTCCGATCCATTGTGTAGAGAAGCCACCACAAGCTTTATCATACTGATTGCTGTCTTTTAGAAAGATTAAGTCTGCATCGATGGAACAGCCTTTATGAGGGTAGAGTTGAAGGTTTAGGGCTTTGAGGTTTCAAGCACTTCCAAAGGCATTTAGCACTCACTGTGTCTTAGCAACGACAGGTACTGCCCATTATTTTTTTAGTTTTAATGTCCCAGAGGTCAATATCGTGTCTGATTTACGTGGCTCATGCACTGCAGTGTATTTGCGTGACTAATCTAACTTGCACTGATTTAAAAAACAGATGATGTTTCCCAGAGCATATTTTCTTTTCTGTGAAACCAAGAATTGAACTTCGTGTTGGACCACATTGTTCTTTTTGACGACAGTCTCACTTTCTATTAACCAGTCCAGGCGATGGTTTTTTTCTACAGCAATCTAAATGGTGGCTTATTCAGTGCTGAAACCCTAGGTATTTAGCAGTGCTGTATCTCTTTTGGGAGCTCTTTTAGTGATTGCTGAATTGGTTGTCTTGGGTGATATTTGGAGCAAGTATAAAATTAATGTGATGAAAATAGAGAAGCAGAATTATAGCTTTCACAAGTGCAAACTGCTTTAATACTATTTTGCTCATTACCTGAACAAGCCACAGTTTAAATCAGTTATTCCCAACCAAATCATACTGTGAATTTAAAAGTTCCGGGGATACTTCTAAGGATTTTGATTCTGTTGCATTTAAATCTATTATGGGGTAGTGATGCCGCAGTGGATAAAACCAAGGGGGTAATCCATCGACCGGAAGTTGAAGCCTCGCGGGAGCTGCCATCTTGAAGCAGAACTTCACTTGCGTTAGCATTTCCAAAATGAATGGGCATTTCCCATTCATTTTGGCGTCACTTTGACAGTGAATAACTTTACATCTGAGGCGTTTGAAGACCCCATTATTTATTTCTAAAGAAAAACAACAATGTATAAAATGCTCCATTACCTTGTAGCTTATGTTATGGCCAGTTTTTTTGTAAAAGTAGGCTAAGGATTGCGTTATAACCACGCGACTCTCTGTCGCGCAGTAGAGAGATTACCGTATGGATAGGAGGAGAAGCTCGCAGCCAATCGGGGAAACGTGGAGGCAAAATGACAAAATAATTAATCAGAATACCTTGCAAAAGTTTCTCCTGCTCCTAGCTCATGGACAGCTCCTACTCGCACTCTCCGCCTCTGCATGTTTCGGAAGGGAATGATTCAGATTTCTCATGCCACAGCCACAAGAAGACAGAGGGGTTGGCCACGTCACATCTACGTCGTCAAGCTCTGTTTGAGTCGTTTGAGTTTGCGCGTCAGGAACGGAAGTGCTAAAAAAAAATCGCCAAAAACGGGCTTCACTTGTCTCAATGGAGTTCCAATGAGATGGCTCTGTCCACTTCTTATACTGTCTATGGATAAGACACATGCCTTCGGTGTGAGAGACCAGGGTTCGAATCCACCTGTGAGACACCAATGTGTCCCTGAGCAAGACACTTAACCCCTAGTTGCTCCAGAGGCGTGCGACTTCTGACATATATAGCAATTGTAAGTCGCTTTGGATAAAAGCGTCAGCTAGATTAATGAATAAAAATAAAAGAGAAGAGGAAAAAAAGTATACATACACTGCTGTTCATTAGATTAGTAAGGTTTTTTTGAAATGTCTCTGTGCGTAACTGCAGTATTTCCATATACAATACACAAACAGTTGGTTAATAACAATGCTTATATTGTACAAAAAATATTATTATAAAATGCTTTGTTTTATTGAAGCTTTGCATTTAATTGTTTAAATACTTTAACATTGGGAGAGCAATGACTTCATTTTAGCTCTTTTTTTTCTTTCAACAAAAAAGACGTAACAGATTTAAAGTTGAGCGCTGGCATCAACATTACTTAAAGACCTGCGTTTATCACCCCCAGACTGTCGTAGTCAATTTTAAAAGCATATTGAGGGTTATCAATCTTTTAAATTAATATCATGCTTATAATTTAGGACGTTTTGGAAGCTTCTGGACATTTTAAAAGCTGGACGGCTTGCCCAAAATGCATTTGTTCTTTAAACTCACATAATTAGTCTAGGCATGTAGAATAGTCTGTCTAAAGTAGCGATAGCTGGCAAAGTAAAAAGTGAGAAAGAGTGCCATGGCTTGTGCAAATGCAGAAATATGTGATTGTGAACATACTCTGATGCTTAAAGAGATGGGCTTTTGATGAGGGAACAGGAAGTACACTTTTGTTAAAGGCTGAATGGCAAAAGCTGAGGGTGTAGTGACATTTTTTTGGATTTGTCACTTAAAATGTCTATTTAACCAGATGTCACCTCATGTCATTTTAACCCTTTGGTTAAAATCAAGTTTTTAATGTTGGTGTTTTTTATATGCTTTAAGATAAAAACATGTCAAGTCAACTCAACACTATTGCTCAGTATTTTCTCCTTAAAACGGCAATGAACCAAAGACAGTCTCAAAATCACAGTTTGAAATTGCTGCTGTTTTTTTGACTTCCTTGTAACCAATTAGGTCACCGTGTTAATTGTCAACCAGTGGATCTCTGAGTGGAGGCGGGGCTAATTTGCATATGCATAGACAATGGGGCGTAGAATTTAGTAGGGACGCTGAGGGACGTGTCCCTACCAATATCCAGTGACACTATTATAGCAATAACTTCGATTAAAACTTAAAATAGATTTATATATTGATGTCCCCGTCCCCACCAATTTCAAAATCAAACCTAAGCCATTTATAGACATGTCACGTGTATACTTAATGAGGCACTGGTGTACTGGTGTAGTTACATTACATTACACAAGTTATTTTAAGGCATGAATACATTTTCTCAAGAAAAAAAAACATTTAAATATGTAATTTTGGTGATCAAAGATGAGTTTTAAGGTCTAAAACGATTGACTACAGGTGGATTTTAAAGCAATTACTGAGTATGTTTAAATCTAAGATAAAACTGGCAACCATCCTCAAACCACCAGAAACCATCAGAAAGAAGCATTCTTTACTATATCCTTATTTAAAGTGAAATGCATTATGTGCAAAATGACAAAGAGCATATTTCATTATGCACTAATTGTTCAGTTATTCAGAGATTTTTACCTCTCCCAATGTGACTAAAAAAGAAATGCAGTTTCACACTTTTCCTAAGTGACAACCTTGAATGCAGAATTGTTTTGTAGAAATGTTGGACATTTTAAAATTAAATGGTGCCGGTGCATGGAGGTCATCATTCCAAAATATGATAAGGTTATTTTTGTCTAAGTGTAGAGGTCTTGAACAAATCTTGAACGTATTCTTCCATCCTTTATTCCCCATTGGTAATCATAAAACACTTCATTGAATTCGATTTGGCCATTGAAAGCAAAAATGGCACAAGTGCAAAATGACTGTTTATAAAAGTATCATAACTGAATTTTAGAATGGGATTTTTCTGTCACACGTGCAACCTTGTTTTTGATGGGCTTGACGTTCTGTGTGGTCATGCAACACGTTGTTTTGTGCAACAGATATGGGATTTGGGTAAGAAAGATATTTTGTTTGCTGAGTCTGTAATCACATGCTTACTTTGTCCTCAGGACCTCGTCCTTTTTAAATTAAATGAGTGCTAATTGAGCTAAATTAGCCTGTCAGTGGCTGGTACCTGGCAGCTCTTGTATAAGAAGAGACAAAGCCTCATTCATCTCTTTGTAATCGATTTTCCTTTTCCATCTGGCATTTTTCAAAACTTGCGTCCCACTTAAACGGAACACATTTACATCAGAGGAACTTGCAACGGTTCCCAAAAGGCATGTCTTCTTTTATATTGGTTGATCGCAATGCTGCACCATTAGGAAAGAGACGGATGTTCATGTTTGCTTCTTTTTTTAAAATGTATTCTCACAGCAGATTAAACATGTAAATTAGCAAAAGCCGTTGTTTTGGGAAGACTAAATTAGATCCCTGTTGAAAGCATATTTTGTGTTTGCATTCTTTTGTTCTTTCTATTCTGTGAATATAATTTCTGTTTGAAGTGATATAAATATGATCTGTTTAACTGTTTCAAATCCCAAGTACTGTATTAGCAAAGCCTTCATTTTTTCCCTCTCTCTTCCCTGTGTTTATTGCTGCATCTATTTCCTCTCATTCAGTTTTCAATTTCATTTTCCATTTTTATTGGCAAGAATAAAACTAATGGCACATAACGCACATCGGTTTAGCAACGGGCATCAAAGAACAGTGTAAAAAACAAACAAAATAATTGTGAAAAAAAATGAAAATGGTAAACAGTCAATCAATTTTAAATGGTAATTATTATTATTAATCATAATAATAATTATATAAATATTTAATAGATTATAAAAGCAATAATAAATAATACATTTCTTTTAAATGAATTGCATGGGATACAGATGAATTGACTGAATCACTATTTATTGTCTATATTATTTGCTGAGAAAAGCTAATTATTGTGTCAGGAGCATTAAGCACTCAGAGTTGCAAAAAATAGTTTTATAGTTATAGGCCAATAGTTTTCTCATATTGGTACATTTTCTGCTCTGTGTTTTTTAATTAGCTCATTTTTGCATGTTATTTTTATTATAATTGCACTAAATTGGCATGCTAAATTGAGCTGTAATTAAAACTAAAGTAAGCAATAATTATTCATAATAGAGAATAATCTTCACAGTCAGAAAGACAATCCGATAAGACTGAAATGCATAAGAAGCAGACAAAGACTAAGTGTGCCGAGTATCTAAGGCTTTGTTGGGGTGTGTTAGGCATTGACTTTCTACATTTATGTCTCTTTTGTCTGTACATTTTGAACAAGCAACATAGTACAATTTCAGAGGTTTTACAAAAATTATGCTGATAGTGCTCTACACATCCCATGCATGATTGACACTGACACAAACAGAAATGCACTTTACAAATTTGGACTAGTGTTTATAGAATTCAGAAGTGACCTTCAAAATCATGATAACATATTTTATCATAATATTTAGGAAGTTTCAGACGCTTCATCAGATCATTTGAACTTGATACTCCAGAATTGAGCAGAGAAAAAAAAATATATAAAAAATGGTTTGGGGCCCAAAAGAACACTAGTAACAAGTGCAGACTCATTATTGAGTGTTCACTTTCCTGTTTTAAACTTTTCAAAATCCTTAAACCTTGTGTTTCTTTGCAGGTTTAAAGTGTATTTTGAATCTCAGATTTTCAATGTTCTCTTTTGGGCCCCACTATGTGTCCCAATGGAATATAGTCTATGACAACATCCTCTTTTCCAAGCACACTTGAGCATTGTTTATTTGTGTGAGCATGTTTCCTATCTAAAACAAGCTTGCGTGTTTGTAACAGTCATATTCACACGCATTTACTCAGACTTTGCACATTGTATTGGGGAAACAGAGAACACCCTTATTAATGCCTGCACAAATTGAAAAATGTAACCAAATGTGTACTGTATGTACTACCTCTTCTCGCTCTATCATCGGTTTATTGAATGAAGTGTGCAGGAAGGTGGATGGGGTACTGCATCCAAGCATCTTTCATTAATTATCCAGCTATGCTTGTGTGGAACGCTGGCATAAAAGATATTGACTCCTTGCATTAACACTGCAGCCTGTGTCATCTCCATTTATCACAATTAACACCCCCACAGCAAGTAGAGCCAAGCGGTGCAGCCTCAAGGTCAGAGGTACAGTACACAGCGTTATCTTATCTTATCTTATTTTTCTTCTTTTGTTTAGTTTTATTGTATTTAATTTTTATTTTAAATTATTATAATTAAAGTTATATTTTGGGGCTTTTTGCCTTTATTTTAAATGGTAGGACAGAGAGGAATTTGACCAGGAAAATATTGGGGTTCTCAGAGCACCTGCCTAAACAGTTGTTTATTTTATTTTATTTTATTTTATCACATTTTTATATTATCAGTGGCCAGATTTATTTAAACAGATCAAAATATCAAGTACTAGAACTCTTGCAGTCCAAAACTGGTGTTTTTAGAAGAAAAAGAATGAACATTTTAAAGGCACACTGCGGAACTTTTTGGCCACTAGATGGTGCTTGACCTGTAACTTTCACTTCTAGCGTCCCTAGAGGCCACAAGCGCCGCAACACTGTCGCAAATTAAAGTCAACAAACAGTTAACCGGTCAGCCTCCCGTGTCTTTAGATTGTGTGTGCTTGCAGTGTGGCGGGCAGCCTTGCCGCGCTCGATTCCCTTATAGCAGTCGGCTGAGAGAGAGCGAGCGGGGTGAACCCCGTGGAGCTTATCATGTCTGTGAGTGAATGTGGACGTGGGACAGCGGGCGCATTCACTGCACTGAAAACATCGTCGGTCTGAGCTGACTGTATGTGTGTTGGTTTATTTTTACAGAAACCGTGGGAAATGTGGTGTGTAACGTAGGGGTGGGACGATAACCGGTTTCGCGATAAACCACGATAAAATATACTGACGGTTAGTATTATCGTTTAAAATGTAATTATCATTAAAACCGTGTTTGATTATCGCGATTTTAATAACTCACTAAATCCTGTCGGCCAGTCTGACACAGCCGCGCGCTGCACGCAATGTTTACTATTCGAGAAGGAATGGCGGAAGGCAGTGACCGTGCTTGGGAGATTCAGCCTTTTAAGAGGACCAAATCTGGGATGTGGTCATAGTTAGGTTTTTACAAAAGTCCTGAGGGAAACTTGATCGAGGATAGTCACCCTGTCTGCAGAACAAAAAGTCACTGTCCAAAAGAAACACTTGAAATCTGCCGAGTCGTCTTCTTGTGTAACCATCACCCGCTGTTATAGCGAACGCAAGGCAAGTTAACTTTGACCTCAATACCAAAACTACTTCTGGGAAACAATTGGGCACGAAATGTTGTTCTGAGTTTAAACATTTTATGTCACTCACTTGAAATAGAAGTAGCTTCCGCGAAGAAAATTTTAGCAGCAAGTGTCTTTGACCCGATGAACGAACATCTTCAAATAAGATTATTATTAAGAGTGACGTTTTAAGGGATAGTAATGTATAGATACATCACGTATTACACCAATTTTATTTTTACCACATAATTACGGGGACATATTGAATTGATAATGAGTTTAGCTAATGTTTTAAATCTTACCTGTTTATAAATTCATTTAGTAAAACAATCGTCCAGACAAGATGATCACACCAATATTATCAAACTCTGTAAACAATAAATGAACTCTGATTTCATTTTCAAAACAATAAAAAACTGGAGACGCAGAGACGGCCGGCAAGTTGTATTTGAATGAAACGAGCGCGTGTCTGTTGTGATATTGATGTGCGCTGTGTGTGTTATAATGCGTCTGCTATTGACGACGGGCATTATAAAGAAGGAAATGCTATAGAATAGAATCTTGCTTAAAAAACTGCATAGAGCTGCTTGTTTATTTGTTGTTTGTTGATTTTCATTTATAAAACATGTTGAAATGTTTTCATTTGAAATGTGTGAGCAGTTCTTTTTGAACACTTCCATGTAATTTTAAGAAAACCGTGATAATATTGATAATCGTGATAATTTTGGACA
The DNA here is from genome assembly GCA_030378365.1 of Hybognathus amarus. NCBI lineage: Eukaryota > Metazoa > Chordata > Actinopteri > Cypriniformes > Leuciscidae > Hybognathus > Hybognathus amarus. Next base: position 599,463 of record JAQIUQ010002155.1, read on the forward strand.
CTATAATCGTGATATGAAATTTTCATACCGTCCTATCCTGAGTGTAACGTTAGTGTCTGTGGGTACTACTGAGTCATGGGCACGTTGACTATATTTAATGTAACGTTACATTTGACATGAGGCGATTTTATTAGTGCGAGCCCTGCACTGATGCGGGCTGTATTTGTGTGTATAAATGAACACTGGGCTGTGGGCATTTTATTACACTCATAACACCATCGGCTGCGGCCGGAATACCAGAAAATACTACACTGCTTATATGAATTTATCTGGGTTACCTTGGAAACGGCATTTGTGTTCAGGCAAGCGTCCGTATTGGTCGAGCACCCCTCCTCCTCCTTTAGCTCACGCCAGCGAGCGAAGCGAAAGCTAGACCAATGTGTTAATCCTCGTCCTGGCTTTTAATTTGTCACTCTCCCCTTTTCTTTTTTAGTTTCCTCTGATAAAACCGTTGCCTTCTTGCTTGTAGCTGTTGTTCGGCCATGACGAAAACATACAGATGGCAATCAAACGCGAGTTGAGCACTGAATTTCAGATTCGGAGGAAGTTTGGGGTGGTGGGGAAGTGACGTATGCCGTAAAGCGGTCGAATTTTGTAGTTCTTTTTGTGCTCGGGTTCCTACCCAAAACCCGAAGTTACAAAGTGCTAGTAAAAGCGATACAGACACCTTGAGGCTCTGGCAGACATGTCATTCAACCTATTGTAAGTCGATGTACCTTCTCAGTCGGTTTTGGTAATATATTATAAAGGTTGAAGAGTTCCACAGTGTGGCTTTAATTTTATATATAGTCGTTTTCCTTTGGGCCGAACCATTCTCTTTGCTAAACGTTCCATTCCAGTGCCAGCCAGTATGGACATGGTTTCATTTTCCACTGTTGGGCTAATGACGTCATGGTTGCCAACACAATGGTTTACTGATGATAAGACATGTAAATCAGCGAACCATGTAATTGAGGATGATCAGATATTTCTTTTAATTTTATTATTATTTGTGTTTACGTCACTCAAATAGCGCGATTAGCCAGCTACAAAGAAACTGATACCCAGGCAACTGACCAATCCTGAGTGGCGACATCACTACACGCATTCTACCAGCATGGTTCGGCATGGTTAGCAAACTGTTGTAAGAATTCCGGGCCAAGAACGGTTTGTAATTGTGCATTGCCATACCAGGCTCAAGTGGAAACAGTTCCGTTGGCCCTACAGTAGAAAAAAAAACGTCTCACATTATTTTTTAAGCTTTAAGCAGTACATTAGCAAATAGATGGCTTTAAAGCTCCTACAAATTGACTAAATTATGATTTCATGGGACATTTAAGAGTTTTGTTTGCTTGGTTGCTTGCTATCTGGCTGCATAAAGCGACATCTTCAAAGCTGAGCAGAAGCCTTTGCTTACTAACTTTGAGGCATTGGGACAGACTAGGGTTAAGTTTTAGGATTTGGTTGGCTTTATTTTTGAAACAGGGTCAAGGTCAGGTTAGAATCTAAATTAGGCACATGCCAGCCATAAATTAAAAAAATAAATAAATAAATAAACTTGTTCTAGTGAGGTATACGACAAGGATAAATATATAATGTATAACATAGCTCTTGAGTTTTTCTCACACCATGTCCACTGTGCTGTGTCAGAACTGGTAGAAGTCTCTGATTTGAGTCTAGTTTTGGGCAAAATCAAGCATGATTTGCCTAATAGAAGCTTGCTAAGTTGATGTGAGAAAGGCATTTCTGTACCTCTTAGTGGCTTGTCATGCTCAGACCAGCTGTCATGTTAGAGCTGTTCACAAATGATTTTACGCTACGGTCACGATTAGTCTCCAACTTGTGTCTGTAGACACCCATGCACACATACACAAATATGAACTATAACACACTTCGTACACTCTGTCCAAATGCCACACATGGTTACTCATTCATCTGCGTCCCACTTGAGCGCGAAGCATCCCAAGTCTGCAAGCACACACACAGATAGTTACGTCACATGTTTGTCCATGTACTCTAGCAGAGATTCACAGTACACACACACACAAACTTACACACAAACCTGCATAGCACCCATGAGATGAGCTATGAAAGGACTTGCGTCCTGAGTAAACACACACACAGGACTCAGGGCAGGATTATTATGGGATAAATAAGCAATAGGGTAAGAGGGCAGCCTGTGTAAATAATATTATAGTCATTAACAGGCTCCTTCATACAGACAGAGAACAGCAGGCACATCTTAAACAAACAGACAGGACACTTTCCGTGAATATGGCACATGTGGGTTGGCTTAGCCTACTTAATTTTATTTATAAATGTATTTAATATTTTTGTGTATTTGTATAATTTGTATTTATTCATTATTCATTTTAATTATTAGCGGATTATAAACTATATTTAGAGCAAATTTATGTCACAAGTATAGGGGAGCGCGGGGCACAACCTAACGCGGGGTTAAATGTAACACGGACGATTCACATAGTCAGTCAGGATCAAGCAGGTTGTGTTTCCGCTCTTTTTCTCTCGCTGCCAGAAGACGGTCTCTCGCGAATTTGCTGAAAGTTTTGATTATATTTCGTGAAGATACTGGACAAAGAGTGTTTTGACACCATGAAAGTAAATTTTTTCATCATATATTTTTTCGGTTTCTGAGTTGGGTGTATACGTTTCCAAATCTAACTTTATATTGCCTTAATCACTGTCTTGTTGGCTCAAACATAGCACCGTTTTGAAACATGTCAGCAATTCCTAGCGACTGTTAGCTAGGGTTAAAATATGTAATACACAGCGGGGTTAGTTGTAACACAGTGTTACAACTAAGCCGCCAAGTGTACAATGAGAATCAAATGAAAACGGAGCCACACAACTTTTCAGGTTTGAGTATTTATTTATACATTTAACTTTGTTGGACTTTCACAAACAATGTTGGAATTTAAAATGTTTAAAATTTAGTGTACTATGAATGATAACTTGTTTATTTATTAAAAATATGGCCTGTTTTTAATGCAATAAACCCTTTAAATTTTTATTTTAAGCTCATTTGTATTATTATTACTGTTATTATTATTAATAATAATAATTGTACATGCAGCTGCCACACACAAATCTAATTTAATTGCAATTACAATATTTTATAATTTTATTTATTTATTATTTATTGCAAAACTGTGCAGCCCTTTTCTATGTCTCTATCCATGATATTGATCCACAATAGAAGGATGATTGGATGAGGGATGGATGTATGGATATCTGTCTATACAGATGCACAAACAATATCAAACTATACAAATAAAATAGTACTGAATTATGTGTGTTACACACGAGTGTTACAACTAACCCCTCTGTCTGTTACAATTAACCCCGTATATGGGGTAAGTTGTAACATTTGGACTTCTGTCACTTTCAGTGCAACTGTACGAAAATGGTAGGTCCTAGAAAAAAACTTTAAGTGTTCATTTGTAGCAGAGATGTGTATGTTGCTTGTGTAAATATACTAATAATAATCTAACCTATAATCTAACTTATAATCCTGCATAACCAGTAATCTAACTTATTTTTTAATTAATTGAGCCAAAACCAAAATGTGTTCGTTTTTGGTTTCTCTCCCCTATTTAAAGGGACAGTGTGTAAGTTTTACTTTCACCACAAAACAATAACAATGGCGCAGCTTGCTGACGGTATGAATGAGTGTAGATTAAATGGATTTTATGGAAATAAAATGGAAATTTTATGAAAATGTTAAGCAGTGGCCATTTGTTAAAAAAAAGATTTCAAATTGAATTTTGCACCCTATTTTTGAACGTGATTTTACCGTGCTAGCCATCTTTCTCTGTTTATTTGATGGATGCAGTTTCACTGAACATCCAAGCCAAACCCCTCCCCCTTTCATGCCAGTTTCCATGGCATCCATGATGCCTAGTGACTGGGCAACTGTTCAACAGGATCACTGGTGGAGTGCGTGCTTAACTGTGGATTTGAGTGGAGGATCATTTTCTCACAGAATGACCGAGCCATGTGATCTGAGAAGAGTTAATCTAACCCTGACCACCTGTGAGGATCTCTCTCCCCTCTCTGCTGAACCCACATGCCGCTTGAGCAAAACGCAGCGGTGGTATTCAATCTTCACCACTTACTATCAGGTTCTCCCACAACTAAGGGGCAGTGGTGAATCCCTGGATCAGTTGTAGGGCTTTGCAACAGTTTGATGCTACATATTGAAAGATTCGGTTCCTATTGCATTCCGCCTGCAAAAGCAATCAGCAGGGGCACTCACATGAACCAGATGGATTCACAGCACGCTTACTGAACCTCTCGGAGTCACTCACTGTTCTTTGTATCTCCCTCCCCTGTACCTTTCAGCTTTGGTGAGGGCACAGTCATTTGAAGTGTTTGAAGGCCCCATATCTTGTGTGTTGTTGAGAAGATACTAAGACTAAGCCATTCGTCACTGTCATCACAAATACCTATACACGTGCATTTCTGTTTCTTACTCTGCTAAACTAGTTTGGTCTTTCTTTTCAGCTCTTAATATATTGTCTGTGTCATGCCGGGAGAAGAAAAGGCAAAACAAATATAGAATCTCATCCCTCACTCCACAGACCTTGGACGTTCAGAGTCATTTTTTAATCACAGTTCACTGAGCTGTCCTGATCTTTATGGCAGCAGCAGGCATATCCTCATCATTTTAGTTTTTTCTTGAATTAATGAGTTTCTTTTTTACTTTGTTTCATGGCAGCAACTCTAAGAGGAATGTCAGAATTTTGAGCTCTCCCTAAACTTATTGTGGTTTGCAAGCATGAAGTTGCTTTCTGGCAGCCTGGCATGTGTTTTAACCCCTGAGGTTAGTAGTTTGGTATTCATTAGAATGGTGCTGAAGCCACAGATGTGTTTAACACTTTTCAACACCCTCTTTGACTTCCACTGTGACAATTACATGTGACAGTTATAATTTTGTTGTCTTGTTGGCCTTCTCTAGTATTGTAACCCAAGACAAAGATTAGCTGTACATTTAAATTCTTTTAGGACATGTAACCCTTTGCGTCTTGGGCTATTCTTGCCCTTTTTAGTACCTTTATATATATATTTTTTTATTTTGCAACATAAACAAATGTTTACCATACCAATTTTTGGTATCATTTTTTTTCAGCACAGACATCACCTATATGACCAGACAATTAGTTTATCACTTTGATGTACTGTATCAACGTACTGGACCCAAAATCACACAAAAAACACAAAATCCGTAATAAAAATATGATAGCTTTTTTGGTCCCACTTTATATTAAGTGGCTTTAAGTACTGATGTAACTTACATTGAAAAATAAGTACAATGTATTATTGTGGTCCTGTTGTATTGTAAAACACTTTTGCTGCTATTGAGGTGTGATACGGGTAAGGTTAGGGACAGGTGTGGTGGTATGGGTCGGTTTAAGGGTAGGTTAAGGTGTGAGGGAAGGGTCAACTGTGTAATTACAAATGTAATTACATAAATTAATTACAGCTGTAATTACATGCTGGTATTTTTAAAATATAAGTACAATGTAAAAACATGTATGTACACAATAAGTCCATTGTATCAAATTATTAATTTCAATGTAAGTACATAGTACTTAAAGCCACTTAATATAAAGTGGGACCAGCTTTTCTACTACAAAAAAATACAAACATGCTCAATGAAGCATTTTAAAAGGTTTAAAATGTAAACACAAGTTGTAAATGTCAAAATATACAGGTAAAATTCAGATATAATCAAGCTATATACTAAAAAATATAAATATGATTTACAAAAAAAGCGAGTGTAGCCATAGGCTTTTTTTTCTTCATTTTAGCTTTGCCACTTTTTCAATAACAGAGAGCTAATATTTAAGGCCTTGCATTCCCAGAGTATGAGGGTTCCCAAATAGTGCAAATACAACATAAAAAAAGGTAAAATTGAGATAAAATGAAACTATATACAGCAAAAAGCAGGTGTGGCAATAGGCGTTTTTTCTTTTCTTTTTTGCTTAGAAACTACAAAACACTTCATGTACAATTACACAGCTAGATTACATTACAGGGCTTTCATTACTTGAGTAAGAGGGGTTCCTCAATAGTGCAAATATACCACACAAAAGGTAAAATGAACACAAAATCAAACCATAGATTCAACTATTTACAACAAATATCTGGTGTGTTTATTTGTTGTTGTTTTTTTATCTGTGCCACTCCTCAAAACAGTTTATCTAATCTACTCCTAAACTACCTAAACCACTCCTGAAACTATCTACACTACTCCTAAACTACATAAACTACTCCTAAACTATCTACACTACTCCTTAAACTATCTACACTACTCCTAAACTACATAAACCACTCCTAAACAATCTACACTACTTCTAAACTACATAAACTACTCCTGAACTATCTACACTACTCCTAAACTACATAAACTACTCCTAAACTATCTACACTACTCCTAAAATATATTCAAACTAGCAATAATTTCTCTCTCTCTCTCTTTTTGCTCAGTTGGCTCCTCCTTCATTCCGTGAAATGTGCATCCTGAAGATCAGAGTCAGCAGATTCACACATTTTTTCTCCGTTTTTTTTTTGTTGACAAAAACCGACAAAGTTATTAGAATAAATGTCTGTCACATCCCATCTTGCGTCCTTTTAAGAATGCGTCAACATACGCATCATTTTTTTAATATAGAGTTTAAATAATCATATCTCCGTTTTTACTTGGTCGATCAACACAAAACAAAAAGTAAAAATAGAATTTCAAGTCAGCACTTTCCACAGAAGTGGACAGCAGCGGTCAACGTGACTTTGTTTTTATGCTTCGACGTCTTAAACTGGACATGTCACTTGATCATGCCTGCGTGATCGGCGACCCCGAAGGGTTAAAAAAAATCTGCTAAAGTTCAGATATGTTAAAAACTGTTTAAACAGCTGGGTGTAGAGTTTATTATTATTTTTTTTCCTATTCCTCATTTTTTCCCCCTGTACTGATAAAATGTGAACACCGCTAATTAAAATAATGAATGGATGGATCATTTGAGAATCAGATTCATCTGATCATAGGCTAAAATGTATACTGATCTCTAATTGGCATGTTCGCTGACAGTCGATCAATGATAATTGCGATACAATTTTACCTCCAACAAAATTCGAAACCAATTCAAAAACCAATAGGAGCAGCGTACCTGATGATGTAATTAGTGTGACAACTACAAACACCACTTGCTCCATCGCCTTCGTTCCTCTCTTGCATGTCAGAGTACATAATAAAAATCTGGTTCTGATGTCTTGTTTATCATCTTTGTTCAAAGCCAGATGTTTTAACAAGCAGAATAACATGAAATCGAACCATCTGAATCCAGGCAGGAATACCGTGGGACTTTACTGAACTGATTTTAGGAGAGGTTAGTGTCTCATAGTCTCAAAGCATCCTTCAGTTGTCCTCCTGCATTCACAGATAAATGGCCCTCAGAGACTGGTGCCTGAAGCTGTCCACCACTGCCAGAAAGACATGTGACAATTGAAAGCATTCTCTTGTCATTCCATATTCGGTGTAAATGGACCAACATTATACACAGAGAAAAGAGAAATTGTGAGCCTGAGGATGATGAACAGAGAGCTCTTATCCTGAAATTATTGCTTCTGCTAGGGTATGACAGCATAAAAGCAATCATTCTTACATTAAAGGGACGGTTCACCCCACAGTGAACATTGTCATCATTTGCTTGCTCTCATGGTGTTCCAAACCACTACTTTCTTGATTTTGACCACTAAAGAAAATTGTTGAGAGGATTGATGATGAATTACAAACCACGTGCTATCAAAAATATTAAATAAAGTGACCAATGTACTCTAATGTGTGGAATAAAAGAATAGTCAATAGTCATTCTTTACTGAAAAGCTTGTAGCGCTCGAAATCACATTACAGTGATTTGAATATGCACATATTTAACCTGACTGTGGCATGATCAGTTTCAAAGCACAAGAAGCAGATGTTTGCATCATTGTCAGAGCTATCAGGCGGGTTCAGAGGACTCAGAATATAAAGCCTGAGTCATTTTGATGATTTATCTGTCTGTCTTGGAGTTTTACAGCTCATGGTCACTATTCAAAGAGAATTTATTTGAGGGTGACAAATGAGAACATTTTTCTTTTAGATGAAGTATTTCTTTAAAGGTGCTGTGAAAGATTTTTCTAACTTCAACATCACACTCTTTCTCCAAAGACATGCCATCCAATCCAACTTCAACAACCCTGAAAGAAAGCAAAATTATTCACTGCCAGAGCTTTTCTGATTGGCTAAAATAATGTTGGCCTCTCCCCTGACTCTCCTAAAAGTAATTAAATAAATAAATTATGTACTGTTTACAGAGACGTGTGGTGTCACAGATATTTTTGATGTCTGAGAACACAGATTTCAGTTATATCGATGGGATATTTTATTTGCGGTAATCCAAAAAAAAATGTTGCCTACAGCAGATTTAACTCAAATTATGTCAGTGTCAGCTTCAGTAACATGTTCAAACATAATGCTAAACGTTCTCAGGTGCATGTAGAGTCGTTCCAGATTCCAGGTCTTAGCTTTAATAATCGTAATTTAAAATTAGAGTGAATTTTTGGCAGCCTTAGTTTTTAAGTGTAATGGACCTCATCTGAAGAGATGAAAGTAGATGAACTAGAAATTTTCCCTCCTGCTTTTGCTGGAAGACTTACGACTTGGGTTTCCGTGTTTTCTAAGGTTAACTCAGGGCCATACACAGACCTTGTGAGGGGCATGTGTTGAAACTGAAAAAGGGCTTATATATATATATATATATATATATATATATTAAGTATTATTTAGTAAACCTACATAAAAGGAAGAAATGGTCACATATTCATGGCAAATTCAATAGCACGCATAAGTTCCAGTACGAAACAGCGCGGGGGTGTTCCTGTGCTGATAATTATCATTTTTCCGGTGGATTTTGTTGTATTACTTATCAATATATTTTATATATTTTTAAGCAATATATATATTGTTTAATATATTTTTTAAACAATATATATATAGTTTGCTTTTACATGTACATTTCCCAATTGTATGGAAGCTTAAGGCCAATTCACACTAAGCACGACAATTAAAAGATAACGATAAAGATAACTATATTTGCATCCATACCAACGACTCGATAACAGTCTTTTTATTCTAAGAGGGGCATCTAAACAGAGAATCTAGCAAGTCTAGTGTAATATCTAACAGGATTTAGTTGACGAAGTCAATGATGGGATAAAAACATCGCCTAGTCAACACCTTAATGTATACAACGCCTTTTTCACTGCAACTTCAGCAATGTTGTCAACTAGTGCTGGATAGCCAACCTGAGGTAATTTTGTAACACTGCTAAACTGCATAATATCTCATTGTGAATGCTTCCAGCCTGATCTCATGAAAGTTAGTATCTGTATGTCACAAGAATGTCATTTCTTGTGGCATTTATACGCGAAAACAGTTTTTATGTGTATATGGCACGCGATTTTCGGGTACATATGATATCGCACTTTTGGCGTATGATATGCACAGAACTACCCACCCCCTCCCCCCTAAACCTAACCCAGGGTTTTTTAGTGCGTAGCATATACACGCAAAAAAACATTTTTGGCGTATAAATGCCACGAGAAATGAAACTCGTGGTATCAGACTGTGTTGATACTTCTCACCATTTATTCTCAGGATATGACCGATTGCTTTCCATATATCCATTTAACATATTGTTGAAAGGGGGTTTGACTTGTCAAACTGTTTTTTTGTACCTCAATGATTAACTTCTCTGCAATGTCATTTGTCATCTTAAATGTTTAAATTTAAGTGTAAACTTGAATGTTCTAATTTAAATCTTTAAATTAGAATTGATTCTGATGGGTTGTCAGTGTTTTATTGTTGGGCAGCTGGAAAAAATTCGTTCTGAAAATGATATCGTTCCTCATATCTTTAGCTGTGGTGTGAACTTTATTCTTTAATATGGAGAATGAATTTTTAGAATGATATCTTTATAGTTATCTTTAGTTATTGTACTTGGTGTGAAAGGACCTTTAGCCTGATGTTTACAGGATGTGCCAAAATTATTGCTAATTATTTATATAATTATTTCAATTAAAAAAGACAAAGAGACAATATGATACAAAGATCACTTTAACCAACACTAATTTCAAATCCGGAGAGGCACGGGAAATGTCTAAAATTCCACAGAGCCCCAAAAGGGTTAAGCTCACTGTGGTTGTCAGTTACATTAGAGGACATGAGATTTCATGTGAAGAGAGTAAGGGGTGATGACTGACAGGATGATGTCAGAGGATTTGGTGCCCAACAGTGTCTTTGACTAATATCGACATTGACTTATCTGGTAAAGCGTGCAGTACTGCCGCTCAATATGCATATTCCTCCCGTCTCATATTTTTTTCCATCACAATTTCCCTTCAGGGGCTTTGTATTATGTATATATACTTTCCAAACATGGTTCGACTTTGAGCACATACCTATTGGATAGTATTTAAGCATACTAGTAATAATGGATGTTTTAGTGTTTGTGCTTGCAATCTTTAGTGTTTGCACTAGCTCACACAAACATGCGCACACATACACTTATCCATCTTGTCCTAAGCTCAGCTGCCCCAGTATAATATTGATGCCAGCAAGTAGAGACACCCAGACACACAGGGGATAAATGGCTATTTTTATCCTGCTTTAATAAGCATCAATATATTCCCATTCATGTCTCGTCTTTGAAGTACAACAGAATAAAGATCAGCTATTTCAGCACTGGGGCTGATACAAAACACATTTGGATTTAGAGCCAAATTGGTACTTTTTGACTTACTTTAGCTTCTGACAGCCTATTAACATATTAACTGCCCAACATGCAGAAAAAGCAGAGTCTGTGTAGAAACTAGACATGTTTCTAAGAGCGCAATGTCTTTGATCCTTTAATCTGCTTAATGTTCCAGCTGCTTAATTTCTTATCATTCAGCGATCATTCATTAAGCTGGATGAGTTTGTGTGTGATGATGCATAGAATCTGCCACAGTGCATGATGAGTCAAATCAAGCCCACCATCATCTAGACCTCATGCGAATAGAGCCGAGAAACCTTACACAGACATTTGATGTCCAAATATAGCTCAATATTCTGCCATGCAAATCTGTTTTCCTGCATTCTGTGCCACTCCTGAATCTGCGGTGCCACTACAAAATCAGTCGTCGTGAGCGGATGAATTGCGACTGATGAATAGTTAGACTGGGTGCTGTGAAAAAGTAGTTTTTGGGAATAAACATTCATGCTAATTTTGTGGTAAGTGAAAACTACACAAGTGTCAAGTTTCATTAATTATTTGTATGACACTTTGTGGTAAGAGAAAATTCTGTCATTTTGTTATTTACCATTGGGTCATAATAACTTGTGTCTCTAAGTAACACTTGGAAATGCCTTTACAGCAAAAATTAATGTTTCACAATGAATTAGGAATGATTCAGGTGAATTGAAATATGCATGTGAAAGAACCTTTTTTCTTAAATTAATCAGAAGAATAAATGATTCGATGATTCATTCATTCAAAATTGCACACTCTCTGAGTAGGTTCCTTTTTAGACGTAGTACTCTTTCACATACTGTTTTTTCGTTGTCTGTTTAGTAGGAAAGTATGCATATTCAGATATAGCCATCCATTTACATTTATTCATATAGCTGACACTTTTATCCAAAGTGACTTACGACTTGCTATATATATCAGAGGTCGCACGCCTCTGGAGCAACTAGGGGTTAAGTGTCTTGCTCAGGGACACATTGGTGTCTCACAGTGAACCCGGGTCTCTCACACCAAAGGCATGTGTCTTATCCACTGCTCCATCACCACCCACCAGCCATCTACTTTTTTCATTCCCGAATGATGACTGGTGCAACAATTTGAAGAGGCCCTATGATTTTCACAATGTGAAAAATGCAGATGTATTGCAGAATATAGTCAGAACATTTTAATTTACAGTAAAATGTGGAATGTCACAGAATTTGAACAATTTTGAATGAATACATCAAAAGTAGGTCTCTACACTTGATCAAATTGCAATAAGGACTAGTTTCTGTGAATATCACATGGCAATTCTTTAGCCTGGATGCCCGCCCAGCAACATTTTTTTGTTCTGGAAGTTCGGTCTGGACTCGATCCATTGAGGAGTAATAATGATCAGGCAAAAATGATCGGGCCAATTAAATTGCCAGGCCAGGCTTTATACGATGATGGACAGGTGATCTGCAAGGACGTAATCATCACGTTATCAAAGAGCGCTTGGTTTCCCTCAGAGATGACTGCAGTTGGAGAATTGAGATGTACAGATTCCGCTGTCGCGTCTGTTGTAAAATAAATCGCATTAACTGCAATCAAACTGCAATCAAGGCATTTGTCGATCGGAAAGATATTTTTGCCGTCCCACATGATTCGGGAAAGTGTAACTGATCAGCTGGCTCTGACGGTCACTAAGAAGATGGGACGTAATGAAAAGCCTGTGGTCGTTGTGATTTCTCCTTTGGTCGCACTCATGGAGGAGTATGTAAAAGAAGCAACACTCGTTATTTAATTTCTAAAATAAGTAAGTTCTGTAGTTGACAACTGTATGCAAAGAAGTTGACTTACTGCGTTGCTCTGATTGGTTGTAGGTTTACCGACTATCCAATTGAGTGCTGAGTTTTGTTTATCCCTGGTTGGGTTAAGACATGCCTCATAATCAAAGCCCTACGGAGGAGTTTCAGACTCACATTCTGACAAGAATATGAGTATGACAAAGTCAGGCTTGCAATTCTCATGTTTAATACTCAAATGTGAGACCAAATATTCACTATAGTGTTCAAATCTGGACTTCTTGGTTGTCTTTGCAGTTTGGTTAGGAACATTGTCTTGTTGAAAAGTAACATGTGATAATTCCTCTTTAGAAAACCTTTCTTCAATATTCTTCAAATTAGTTTTCACAGTGAAGTCTCTTCATCCATGCTTCACTGTGGTTGAGATGCTTTTATTATATTTCTAACCAGGCTTTCAAAGCATAGCATATTTAGCATATTCTGTAAAAAAAACAAAAAACAAAAAAACAACACACACATTCTGTCTTTGATGTTTTTCTGAGACAGAAATAGCTTTTAAAGAAGTGCATTTGCTTAATTTCCTGACCAATAATTTGTGGCTAAGACAATTAACCATTTTCGGCTTGTCCCTTCTTCTACTTCTTCTTCCTTTTTTTAACCTTGCCATGCTTTAATTTAAATAGTAAACTTGTTGTTTAACACTTCGTTTGCCCAAAAAAATAAATAAAAAAAATTAACGTTTTATAGAATCGATTGCCAACAATAACTTAACTTAATAACAATAACTTGGTGTTAAATCACAAATCACAGACTCCAAAAAACATTAAAACAGACAATACAGAATTTGTGGAAAATAATACAACACATTTCATAGGTTGTAATATTGTTAAATTTGAAATTAATTATTACATTGTTGGATTTATTTGCTTAGACATCCTTTTATGAATATTCAAATGTATTTAAACCATTAAACAGAATTTTTTATGAAAAATAAAACAGACAGGGTACTAATTAATGCACAGACTGACAGTCTTTCTGATGGAATACATTATTGTTGATAAAAATAGCATTGTTTCTTTTTTTATCTTTTTTTAAGCTAAATTGGTTGATGGGGACGGCACTGATATCCCAGGGGCATTATTAATTCCACATAAATCCTGTACGAATCCGTGATCCCTGCCATGTTATCCCACAAATAGTTTCCAAAATGAACACCAACAGAGTTCCTCTGGTGTTAGTCAGCCATAATAAAGTTCTCTTTCATCTGCCATCGGTCCATTCCCATGACTATGGCCTTGATGCAAGATTCATAATTTGCTATATCCATTACTAACTGGGCATGAATTAGCTGTGAATCCACTTGACAATTTGAGCTTCAAGCACTCTGAATCAAAATGACTTTTGCATGCAGTGCTAGATGATTCATACTTCATATTAGCAGGGCTAATTATCCGCATCTCTTTTTATTTTATAAACAGCATCAATGATTGTTCAAGTGTTAATGGAGGTTATTGTTCGTGTAACCTGAACAGATTATTATTGCTCCCCAAAGAGTTTTTTAAACTTCTACTTATTGCTTGTGATCAAGAAACATGAGCGTGTAATAAAAAAGAAAAAAGTATACTGTATATGTTGAAAAGGCAAAGTGCAATGTATGTCTGTTAGTATTTAAAAACCACCAGGATGAACACAAGACACAAGAGACTGACACGTTAAGGCTCCTCAGAGAGGTTTAAATAATATATAAATCCCAAAACACTAATGATTATTGGCACTGGCAGACTTAAAAGCACCAAAAATTGGTTGTCATTGAGATCATCGTCACAGCGCTAATTTTTCCCTGGAAGTTATTTATGATCTTCATGGTTTTGGGTCACAGAGCTCATTAATTAATGTCAATTTAATTAAACCGAGAAACACTCTCCCCTTCCACCAATCACATCCCCCAATGCTGAAGACTTTCAGGCAGCCAATCAATAGAGTCGCAGCCGAGGTTAAAAACCAAATTGCATGCTCACACGCAGACATATTTTCTCAATTTTTTGTCGCCCACGACAAAGCTTCTGCATGCTAATTATGCACGCAACTAATCAAACACATACTTGCACACATTCTAGCTGCACATACACGACGGCATGTTCATATGAGCCATCCTCGGCAGGCAGACCAGTCATTAAAGCAGATGAAGAGACAGGAGCATGCTTTCTGTGGGCATGTAGTGCATCATCATTACTGCGCGAAAGAAAAAGTGACACCCTCCCCCGTGCATCTTCCTGGCCGTTTAAGCCAGCCCAAGATAGATGGGGAGAGTTGTTTTCTTGCACCCTTTCCAATTTAGCATCCATGAGTCACATGCTGGTTTCAGAACAGTAGATGGGAAGGATGGGTTGAGCATTTTAAATGTAGGGGATTGCATGTCTCGAAGTAGTGATGACGCACTTATTTAACTAGTGATGCTGACGTTTTTGAATCGCAGGCCAGCAGAATATCGACACATCGATGTCCTCGTGAGGATAGCACTGACCCTGGCTAAAAGTGCATATGGCTGTGAGGAACAATTACCATGTGTTAACTTTTTGGTAGAGAGCTAATTGCTCTAATTTGGGATGTTTCCATCCTGCCTGTAGTCATGTATTGTGAATCCTTTTTTCTCTTTATTCTTTCTAGGTCATACATATAGCATTGGTAGATGCTAAAATTATTAGTGAATCCCTACTAATGTTTTTCTAATCATCCAAGTTTTTATTGAATGTAATAGATCAGTTGTTCCCATGTTAAGGTTTTTTTTATTTACAGTAAAAAAAAACCTCTTTAGAAGTTGAATTAGTATTTGGTAGGGATTCTCTCTTAGCAAGTAGCTGTGCGTGAGCAGTAAATATGCCTCTATAGCACGCATTGTGTATTATCGTGCAATTTATAGGCAAAAATAGTTTTTACATTACGCAGTTTTTGCGTGCATTTGACACAGTTCATTTGCGTGTAATACAAACACACCCGCACCACTAATTCTACTTAAACGTATAATACACACGCACCCCACACTACTACTAAAGCTACCCTAAGCAACCCATGCGTGTTGTTAAAGGGTGGTTCGGGAATTTTGGACATCGGGCCTCATTTCCGAGTGAGCCTTAGTGTTATTTATCAGTAGAGACATTTTTTTTAAAAAATTATCCAGTCGTCCCAGTTGCTTAGTTGGCCGGTGCTAAGCTAGCGCGAATCAATGGTATCTATGCTATCTCTTTAGCATGCCATTAAAACAATTTTACCCACTCCACAGTTCACCAAAAGTACATCAATTATAACGCCAGACTATCGATGTAAATGTCTGTTGATAGAATAACGTTAGAAATCAAACTAAGTTACCCTTTATCGCACTGCAATAGTTATACTTTGTTCCCAGTATTTATCAGCATAGTCTACACAGCAGCGGCGGAGTGATATGTTACCTAGGCAACCGAGAGAGCCGGTCCACATGACAATCACGCAAGTGTATTTACATGCCGCTGACACTCGTCATCACTACAGAAACAGAGTTTATTTCAAGAATAAAGCAACAAGACATATAATTATGGACATGTTTGAAAGCCATGACAATATTTCGGACTTTGAAGACGATGAAGATTAGGAATGAGTGTTATTCAACGAACCATACATGTATGAGCCGGAATAAACCGATGAAGAACTAATCGAGATAGATGCTAAAAGGTCAGAAATACCGTTACATTATTGTGTCACTCTCCACAATGCCTTGAACTGTAATGTTATCTCTCCACTAACGTTAATTACACTATAGTGTCACTCTCCACAATGCATTGAACTGTAACGTTATCTCCACTGAACGTTGTCAGTGTTGATCAATCAGTTATGAAAGAGTAGCTTCATTAGCTAGAGTTTAGAGTAGCCTAACAAAAGGTATTACCTGTACATCTGTTGGTGCATCGGGAAAGACGGCTGGAACTGCATTCAAACTCAGTGACTTGTTATCGTTTCGATCACTTTGTAACATTACAAAGTCGTCTGAGGCTACTAGCTAACTTGACGTTCGACTGTAACGTAGTGCGATTCTGTTGTGTATACTTTCCGGCACAGTTCTACTCCCGGAGCAAAGTAAAATTCCGCCGCTGCTGAGAAACTAGTTCCTGTAAATGTAATGCGATCATTGAAATATATTTTGATATGTCAAACTACATTGAGTAGTTTGATTTCTAACATTATTCTATCAACAGACATTTACATCGATAGTCTGGCGTTATAATTGATGTACTTTTGGTGAACTGTGGAGTGGGTAAAACTGTTTTAATGGCATGCTAAAACAGATACCATTGATTCGCGTTAGCCTAGCACCGGCCAACTGCGCCACTGGGACGACTGGATGATTTTTTAAAAAAATGTCTCTACTGATAAATAACACTAAGGCTCACTTGGAAATGAGGCCCGATGTCCAAAATTCCGAACCACGCCTTTAAGACGCATTTAGGCCCCGTCCACATCGAAGACGCGTTTCGCTGGATCCGTATAAATTGTTTATCGTATTGGCGTTTCGTCCACACCGATCCGGCGTTTTGGGAGAGTGAAACCGCTATTTTTTGAAACCGGGTCCCAAGGTGGATAAATCTGAAAACGACACCCTTGCGTTTTCGTGTGTACGGCCAATCCGTATATTTTGTGAAACGATGCTGTCATCACCCCACGTGTCGACTTGTCAGACAACAACAACTGCCGAACTGCTTGTATAATAATAATATAATATAATGCGGCAGAAACTTCTGAGCCTCTTGTATTCCTTTATTTATTATTTACTTGAATGTTTTTTTTTAGGCCTATACTTTCTTTCATATGCTGCTTGTCTGTTGTCTGGTAAAGACATTTCGTATTTTATAGGGATGGGGATTTAAAGCAAAAATAATATTCGACGATCGATGGGAATTATTTGATTATTTTGGCTATTCAAAAAACACACCCCTAATGTTCCACTCCGACATTACATTTCTCTGTAGGTTAGGCGTAGGCTACGTGTTATATCCATTAAAGAATGTATTCAGTTTAATATTTATGTTTAAATATGTTATTCTTTTATTGAATCTATGTTGATTATGAAAAGTGAACCGCGTGCATATGCGCAATAGGCTATATCGGAGACCTAATTTTGACCACGTTTTTTTAACAGTTTTATCTTTATTTTAATAAATGATTCATCAACCAGTTACCTGGATTTAATAAATAAGAAGCAAATATAGCAGACAATAGCCATACTCAGAACGTGGACGCCCCGGCGAAATAACTCGTGAACTGGAGCTCGTCTCATAAATGAACCGAAAACTCCGAAATATATAGAAATCTTGAAATGGCTACGTTTAAACAACATCGACAAACAACAATTAAAAACGAACAGAAACAGATAGGCTACTCTCTCTTATAGCCCAATCCGTATGAAGTGCACCTACGTTACTCATATGCATTAAATTGACAAAAAAAGGTGACTTTTACATTGTTACTGAAATTCCTGTTTCAGATAAATGCTATTTCTTTTGAATATTCTACACATTTAATAATCTGAAAAACATATCACACTTTTCACACAAATATTAAGCATGCTGCTTAACTGTTTTCAACATTGATAATAATAGAAATTGCTTCTTGACCAGCAAATCATTACATTTGAATTATTTCTGAAGGATCATGTGACACTGAAGAGTGGATTAATGATGCTTTGCCATCACATGAATAAATTACATTTTAAATTATAATATTATTTCAGTATATTGTGGTTTTAATATTTTTTAAATCAAATAAATGCAGCCTTGCTGAGTATAAGAGACTTTCTTTTCAAACACATTTAAATATCCTGCCGACCCCAATTATGATTTGTGAACGAATCGATTCTTATGATTCAGATTTTTTGAATAAATCACTTGATCAAGTTCTACTAAAGTTCTACAAGTTCTTCTAAATCTTAATGATTAGTTCATGGATTGATTCAGTTCTCCAAGTTCAACTAATAATTAAAAGACTTTAATTATGATTATCAGTGACTGCGTTTACATGCAGCCAATAACCCGTCAAAACCGGCCAATCTCACGACCGAATTCGTGACGAGTGATTAAAAAGTGGCTAATTCCTATTAATTTGTACGACCTCACTCGCACATAAATTCGGTACAATTTGTCTGAAACCCACGTGATGGTTAGGTTTAGGGGCGGGGTTAGGGGTAGGTCATTCGTACGAATTCATACGAATTGGCCAATTCATAAAATATGTATGATTTAGCAAAAGAGTGAGGTGGTATGAATTGTTACATATTAGCCACCTCGTAAAATTCGTGCAGAATTCCCATGAGATCGGGTTGGGATATTAGCAATAACCCGGTCGCAAACGGCCTTAAAAACCGGGATATTATACCTGGGTATTCCCTTTCTAATCCCGAATTTTTGGTCATGTAAACGCGTATCGGCATATCCCCATAGTGATTTGTGTTCTTCGCATGTTCTATTCGCAAGAAATCTTGGTCTTTTGAGTAGAGAAACTTCTCGGCGCATACAAAAATCCGCGTGCAGTATACCGGAAGTAAACATGGCGAGACACAGCACAGCAGACTTTTGGAGTGAGCTCAGTAACGTTACCAGCATCAAAGCGCAAACAAAGGCGATCGCTATCTGCCTCGAACTATTCATTATTTGCATGCTGCAGTTGTTGTCTTTGGATACAGGAAGAGGAATCGGAAATTACGCATATTGCGTCTTAAGGTTGTCCGTACGCCTAGACGTGAACCGCGCGTCGCCGTTTACATCGGGATATTGCAATTCCATGTATACAGGAGAAACTCTCTCTGCTCACGCATGTAAATGGGGTTATTCCTAATGTTTCAGAAACCCGAATAGTAACTTTAACCCGAAACTTCGAAGATTTACATTTGAGTCTGTTGCACAAAATATTGCATGACTATTAATAAATTAATACTTTTATGATACGTTTATGCTGCTTGTTTCTTCTTTTTGACAGTTCTGCTTATGGATATCTAGATTGTTATTTGTAGTTTCTTAAAATGTATTATTTCATCCTTAAATCTGTATCAAAATTCTGTAAAGTCATCCAAGCAGATTAGAGTTTGCCAGATTGAGAAAGTGCTTTTTTTCTGTATGTGTGCAACATTGAACTGTGGGCTGTCCATGGGCATGTATCCTGAGACTAGACTATATCGTAGTACATGCGTTCCACCCACATTGGCGGTATCGAATGCACACATTTAAAATGTGTTAATGTAAACAAATGCCATTCAAATTATTTGGTTGGAGTATTTTTCCTCTCCCAACCCTGTTTGTCTTCCTCTCTCATTCTCTTTCTTCTGCTTTGGCATCCCATAACAGGCCATATGGTCGTGGTGGTCTGTGGCTTGGCACTAAGACAGTCAGGAGCAGGTGAATGACACTGTGTTGGATTGAGAAGTCTAAAGTCACATTGACAGTGACACCTCATTCGACAGCCCCTTTAGGTTTAGATGGAGGTGAAGCTGAAAGGGATAGTTCACTTTGAAACTCATTTTTGATATGTTTTAGCTTATCTCAAGGGCATCCAAGATGTACTGTAGTAGGTGTCTTTGTTTCCACAGTATTTTCAATTTTGATATTTTTAGGTCAAACCGTTCTTGTCTGTCAGTCATATAATGGAGGTTTATGGGGTCCACCTCAAAGAGCATGCAGAGAGAAGTCCAAATTAAACATGATTTCATGACTCGTAAATGTAAATACAGATTGATGGCCTAAGACACGAAACGAGCGATTTATGTGACAAAGCAGCCTGGTCTCATTGTTAATACGTAGGTATTTTACATTTTTGCAAAGATAGAAAACGTACTTTCTTGTTCGTTTGGATAGATGCTGAAACGTATAATATCGACGTATCTGCACCATTTAAACGTAACATTATTACGTTTTTACAGCTAAAAACGTAAACTATTTACTTATATTCTATATCATACAGATATCTGTAATAGTTTCCCTTTTAACAATTTTATAGATAAATGTAAGAACCCGTAACCCTAATCCCAAACCTAAACATTTTTATACATAATATAAAAAGAATAAAACGTAATGGACAGATGTGTTGAGAAAGGGCAGTTTTATTAACAATATAACTATAGCATTAAAATTTTGAGCCACAAATCCTTCTCCTACCCCTAAACCTACCCATAACAATTCCTTAAAACTACGTAACAAACTACAATTAATTATGAAGAAAAACATAACTAACAGACAAGTATAATCACAATAATTTATTGCGAAAATGTCAAAACCGAAACCAAAAGCCGTTCACATGATGAAGCGTTGCAGTCGCAGTCTTCTCTGGCAGTATTGTAATAGTTTTGTATGAAGTACAGCAGATTAAATTACTAATCAATGAAAATGTAAACCGGCTTCGGTTTCGCGCTTCTTCATTTCAAATGAACTAAAAGCCAACCGTCTCACAGTCCTTCATGTCGCAATCTGTGACGAACAGGGAAGAGCCAATGAACGTTTGATATCACTGCCGTAAAACATGACGTATCGCTTCTCAAGGGCGCATATTTTGAATTTGAATTCATTACCAGCGCGGGGTTTGACATGTACGGTTGCTGCTGAGAAAGGAGACGAAGGTCACGACTGGATAAAAGGCTGAATTAGGAGTTGTTTCTTGCAAACAACTATGGATTCTAAAGATTTGGATTACATCAAACTAATAAAATTGATGTCTTTTGTGAATTTTGTTGTGTTTATAGGAGAAACGCTTTATGTGTCTCAAGGTAAATAAACTATTACAAAACGGTTAAACGAGTAACGTTAAAGAATGTATTTTTAAGGTTTTATATTGTATTGTTTAACACCATGCAGGCGAAACGAGCAAAATGTTAATATTTATGAGTATTATATCAATAAATGCGACTGAAAACTTAATTAATAAGACAGTGGAATGCAATAGAGTCAAAACATAATGCTACGATATTAATATGCATAAATTGTGATACGTACAAATGTGTACGTCGGTGGATTTGTTCATACATACGTAAATAAATTACGTTTTTGTGCTGTCAATACGTAAATATGTTACGTTTTAGAACTGCAAATACGTCTGTATTATACGTTTCTGCGACATAAACGTGAATTATATAGATATGATAGAACGAGCACTTTACGTACAAATACAAACGTATTCTCATGAGATCACGTTGGACAAAGCAAATTTACATATTTTTTTACCACTCTATAACCACAGCCACATCTAAGTGATCTGAGGGCACCGGGCGCTTCGGCTCTTCGCAAGTGCCGGTAAGCGCTGGAAGTGATCTCTTGCATGGTTGATTTTTTTTTTTTTTTTAAATCAACGTTGTCTGTCGATATATCGAAATTGTCTTCCATTGCAATTTCCTGGATATCTAAATATGTTCAGATCTTCACAGTGAATAACACTTCCTAAATCTCTGTGTAAACAATGTATTTTGTTTACACAGAATATATTTGTCATTTGATTGAATTTTTTGATGTCAGTTTAATGTGCACTCTTGTAAACCTTTATCTGACAATGCTTTTCCTTTATATTCTTGGTCTTTGTGATAGTTGGATCAATTGGACCGTAGCAGTCTGGAAAATCATGTAGCTGAGTGTTTAATTATCATGAATTTTAATTGAAAACAAATCTGTTTGAAAAAATAAAAAGAATATTTAAAGGCTCAAGAGTGCAGTGCAATCAGTGATCAGTATCATAAGCTAAACACAGTTCTATTAACCGATAGAATATTTAATAAAAAGACTTTAAAGTACATCTGGCTCTCAGATTTAAATCCCCAAAGACTAAAACTGTGAGATTGAGCTGTGGGATCACACTAGCTTTACGCTTTCAAACTCAGCAGGCTGGCATCAATCCCCAGGATTTCTAGCCTTTGTATTGCAAGATCATCCTCCCTTTGCCGGCCGTTGATCTCCAGTGCCTGTGGCTCAGCAGCCCGTTGTGGAGATTGTTATGGAAGGATCTGGGTTTATGCGCAAACAGCACACTGCTTTAGACAACACAATGCCTGGCACTATAGGAAGTCAAGCCATTTGTCTCAGCGCAGGTTAGGCCAATGGACAGAGGAGAAGCGTGTGGAAAACACCGCTACATGTGCGTGTGCATGGTGTTCTTGTGTGTTAAAAGCTATTGTTAGAGCTGGTTTACACATTACAAATGGTGCTGCCAGTGAACCGCTGCCAGTCTCCTCAGATTACCTCACACTGTAAGAAAAAAAATTATGAGGAGATCTCAATGAAAAAGTTTACAAAGGACACAAAGCAACATGTGATCACCACAAGTGGTGCAGAAACAACAAAACCATTGACTTTGTTCTTTCTTGGTAATACAGGAATTGCCATTTTGGAGAATGTAGTTGTTCTCTAAAACCTTGGAGTGGAATTATAATTATAATGGATTTACAAACTATAATATCTAATTTCAGACCACGGAAAACAGGGTCAACACAGCGCTTACGGTTGTTGTCCTTACTGGTATGAGAACAGAATCTCCAGGGCTAGAATTTCTAATGGACTGAGTCAGATTGAGATGGTTTTGCATAATACTGTATGTGTGCTCTTTTAAACCTCAGCTCTGAAATATTTAGTTGTTCACAAATGAAATGCTTCCATGGTAATTTTAATATTATTTTGGGATGGACATTGATGGTCCTTCTGGCAAGAGGTCGACCAGATGGTTTTTCTCACGCCGAGGCGATCACCGATCTTTGAAATTGGGTCGGCTCATGGCCGATTAATGCTGCCGATTTATTTTGGCCAATATTTGGCCAATATTTGCTTGGTTTTTAACCTCTATTTGAAAGATAAAATGTAAAAGAAATGATAATTACTTAACATAGACAAACTTTCTCAACAAAAACATTTTATCCTCTCAAAAAAAATGTCCCTGAAACATGTATTTTTGGTTTGGTTTGTTTGTTGATGGACAAAGACAAATGGACATAACCTACATTATCACGAAAAAAAAAATGATTGATTTTTTTTATGTACAAGATTTATTATATTTTATTTTATTTAACTTCTAACAATAACGTATTTCACTAGTAAATTGCTGTTGAACAACAAAACAACCACCAGATGGGAAAATGATATTTTACAAAATCTTTAAATGCACCAATGCACGTCTATCTGTTGTTCTTCAGAAAAGATGTTTGGCCAGTGTTTTAACCATGTTTAATCCAGCTACTAACTAACGGTCAGTGTTGTGCCTGAACACGTTCAATGAATGATAGTTCATGAACGTGTTCATATTTAGGTCTGCTGTTCACTCGGCTGGAAAATTAGTCTCTAGCGGCAGCGTGCGTCGAAACACGATGTTCCATGACAACACTAGGCTGCCCACAGATGCGCCTGCCTAATAATCAGCTTGATATACTCGTATATTGGCCGATACCGATTATGTTAAAAATGCCAAAAATCGGCCGATTATCGGCTCGATCGATTAACGCTGACCCCTACGTTCTGGCACACTAATATTTTTTGACAACTAGCCGGTACATAAATTCCAGAATCCGGAGTCTTTATTTTGTGATTTCCCCGGAATGAATAGACTCCGCAATGGTACTTCAGAGAAATGTGAAAGTTCAATATAATAATGAATTGAGGATTAATATTATTATTTTTTTAACCTTACCAGGCTTACGTTATTCTATTTGTCCTAATCTTTAAATTGTTCTTCAGAGATCTTTACAAGAAGTGTCTTACAATTGATATAAAAGCCCCAGGAGCATATTTATTTTAATAATAAATCTCCCCCCCCCCTTATCGATGTCCAAGCTCAGCGTTGAAGGCGTTCTAGTGGTGTCTGTTGTGGTCAGATGACATCCACCTGATGACCCCTGTCCCTGTCGCCTCCTCCACTGAATTGTAGAATACACAGAGTTTCGCTGGACATGGAGTCGAAACCTGATTTTGTTTTCCTTCAATGCTGTTTTTGTTTGCGCATATTACTTTAGTTTATTTAGGAGATGAGGGGGTAAGTCATGGTCACATGTAAATTGGGCATTATTTCATTTCATCCTGCTCTTTACTCCACACCTGTCCCCAAATCACTTTCATTTTCAGATGCAGGAAGTTGCCGATCATCGATCATGGTTTTGTACTGTCCGGAGGTTCTGGGGTCAGAGCTCTCTGAATATGTAGGTCCATCAATGGGTCACAGTCCCAGCCCACCCTTCAAAAGTTCTTCAATTAACTTGAATGATCGATTAACTATGACTACTGAGGCTCAGGCACACCTGAATTAATTAATTTGTCCAATATTGTCAGAAAGGAAAACAAGGAGCTGGCTTAAGTTCAGGAAGTAGTGCAGCTGTGCATAAAGCCAATTGTGCTTATAGTCTGTCAGATTGAATCTGAAGAATTTCAGAATCAAGATCAACTGAGAAGGTGGAAATATGAGAGGAGAAAAAGAGCAGGGAGAGATGGCAAGACGGAATTAGAATGAAAGGGTGGATATCGTTCAGTGTAGTTTGGACATAGCTAGTTAAAATGTGGCTTCTTTATCCTCTCAGACTGTAAGGAGGATTAGATGTTTGATTCTTTGCCCAAAATAGACCTGCCTCAGAGAAACATGCAGGCAATGCTGGATAGAATTTGAGCTTCTCTAAGCTGCTCAACAATGGCTTCTAAAGAGCCAGTCTTATAAAGTTCTGCTAGAATATAGATCAGTCCTCAGGGTGGGAGTGGAAAGTGCATTTCCTTTACACCCTATTTGCAAGTGACAATGGGGGAGATGGAAAGCAACGGTTGAGAGTCATTAGGTACATTTACTATAAGTACATCTTTCATCATTCCCTCGTAAATAGTTTATATACTGTGCCAGAGCATGGGGAATTCTGTCACATTGCATTCCTGGTTTAACCAAGCATCTTAACAGCTTATTTCTAACATATACCCCAGAGAGTGCTGTATTTTAGGATGTTCCAGGGGAAATTATGACATATGCTGTTAATAGGTTTAACTTGTTTGTGTGTGTGCGCCTGTGTGTTTAAGAAAAGAAAGTGAATGATACATTTTGTCATATGATCTGTGGATGATGTTTCATGCTTGGTAATTAAATTTCACCACACAAAGCTTGCAATTGACTGTGACCTCTCTTATCTAGTTACCAAATCAATAATTTGCTGTTAGCTGTTTTTTCTGGGATTGTTCTCAGAACTATCCAAACTCTCTGGATAATTCATTATTTGTTTATTTTATATTTTTATTTATCTATTTTTTTTATAATTGATCCATATTTTATTTTATTTTATTATGTATCCACATTTTTTTATTATTATTGTTTTACTATTATTTTGTTTATAACTATTAGTATGTTTTTAAACAATGATAAACAAATATAAGGTACAGTTTAAAAATGATTCATCATCATAATGGCCACTTAAGTAATATTAATGATAGTGCTTAATGATATACAATACGAATTAAAATGAACACGTTTTTGGTCAATGAAGGGGTATTGAGGCATCCTCATAGGGCTTTGGTGGAATATTTAACATTTTTGACATGCACTGTTTTAGGCAATTATTAAAGCATATATTTAATCTGTCCAAGTGGTTATATGATCATAGATTACTAAACTGGAGATCTTGCTGACCCTGCACTTTTCATGAGAATGAGGCACGTGGCTCCTCAAGTAATGGCTGTTTAGTTTAATCTAATCTCTATCATCCTTCAAGTTTAACAGCTTATTTCAAATAGCCGCAGAGCTTTTTCATCCTTGCTTTTTAAAATGACCTAGGTTTCTGCTAAAGATTTCTTGCTCTTCTCAGGCTGTTAGTAGTCTTTCCTTGTCCACCATTCTTCAGGGACCGGGCCCCTGTACATGTGTGATAGGGGAGTTCACACATCTGCTTTGGAGAAAGGTGTTCCTTTGAGGTCAATCTCAAGAGTTCATTGAGAGAGACAGAACGAGACAAAGGCCATCAGGTGAAAGAGTGTTCTTTGTTTGAAATGTGAAGTGGGATTTAGTAGGTTTCGGTAACACTTTACTTGAAGGGCTGTGCATAAGACTGGCATGACACCTTCATAACCATGTGACATGACATATGTCATGTAGATGAAATAGGGTTCAACTACATTGGTACACATTGAATTTGTGGAAATGTTTTAATGGCTTCATGACAGGCAATGTCAAAACCAACCACCTGACAGTTTAATGTAATATTAATCAATAAAGCTAAGTGGTTTCTCAAGTTTGATAATTAATCTTCTATGTCATGTTTATGACAGGTTGTGTTGTCTTAGTAATGTCAGTTGTCACTGACATGACTCTGACAGGTTATGATGCATTGGTTTATGTCAGTGTGTCATAAACAAGACATCTCAAACAATGTCATATACAGTATGCATTAAAAATGTCATAATTGAGAAAATGACACTTGTAATGACAGTTGTCATAAACATGCACAAAACTTCATGTGTCATGTCATGATTATGACGGCGTCAATGTTAGTCTTATGCACAACCCTTCAAGTAAAGTGTTAATGTAGTTTCACACCTACAGCATGTAGAGAATACTGGAACAACAACAGTTCATATCTGTGTTTGATGCCTTTTCATTAGTTCGGTTCTATCTTGTTTCTGAGGAGAAGCATGAGAGAAATGTCTAAGAGCCTCCCTGTGCAGACTGTGCAGTTTGGAGAATATTTGAGACAGTAATGTGTGTTTTGCACTGTTCTCTTGAATGAGATCAAAATATACTGGTGTTCTCCTTGCTGGAAAAAGATCACATTAGTACAGTGGTGGAATGTAACAAATACTTTGTTACTTTACTAAGTACATTTTTCACGTATCTTTACTTTACTTAAGTAGAATAAATAGTGCATTCTTTTTACTTACACATACTTTTTACTTAACATTTTGCAGCCATTATTATACTTTCTACTCCACTGACATTTCTAGCCTGGATGCCAGCCCGAACTCCGCCACAAAATTTTTTGGAAGGAAGTTCGGTCTGGACTCTATCCATTGAGGAGTAATTATGATCAGGCAAACAATGTTCGCGCCAATCAAATTGCCAGGCGGGCAAACGATGGACAGGTGATCTGCAAGGACGCAATCATCACGTTATCAAAGAAGCTGAACTGGGCTGCGTTCAGCCCGGACAAAACGTTGCACAACGTTTTTTAAACAGAAACGGTGATGCGTTGAACACCCCGTTCTGATGACGCAAGAGTTGCAACTATGGAGCCCGATAAGGCCATTCTCTGTGTTCTTTGTGAAGAATTTGCGGAGCCTAATGAAGTCGGTATAAATATGTGTTTAATATTACAAAATAGCCTATGCCCGATGTTACAGTAACTGCACTTGCCGCCCAGAACACAAGAGAACATCCCAATCAAGTGAAGGGATTTGTGGAAACTGAAAGCACACATATTACCTAATTCAGACTAAAACACATTCTGTTTAGCCTCACACACTAACTTTATTTGCATCTCATAATGTTTTAATAACCTATTTTCTTTCTCATTTTTAGGAAAAGCACTTACCATTTTTTACTTCTATACTAAATGTCATACACTTGCAAT
Organism: Hybognathus amarus; assembly: GCA_030378365.1. Classification (NCBI taxonomy): domain Eukaryota; kingdom Metazoa; phylum Chordata; class Actinopteri; order Cypriniformes; family Leuciscidae; genus Hybognathus; species Hybognathus amarus. The sequence continues at coordinate 627,623 of JAQIUQ010002155.1, forward strand.
GAAGCTAAAAAATATAATAAAGTTTAAACTACATCATTATGTTGATATCCTATATTTTTACAATAAATGACAAACATATCTTCTAATATCCTCAGTTGTTGCATATAGTGATCTGCATTGAACACATTTGTAAATTATTTTCCTTGAACACATTGTGCGAGTTCACTTTAATACCGCATGCTTTATATACATGTTGCTGCTGATTGGATTGCAGTTCTGACACACCCACCAAACAAGAGAAAACATATCTCAAACCCCGTTGCACACCGGTGCACACCGTTTCCTGGAAACATGACGTTCAACTAGGAAACCGTAGCAAAACGTTGTGCACCGTTTTGAACTTGAACGTGCCCCTGGTTTCCATCAGAGATGTACATCTTGAGATGTAGTAGAGATGTCAGAATTGAGATGTATAGATAATCGACAGCGCATTAATTTTAATAGACAAACAGAAAACTGCAATCAAGGCATTTGTCGATTCGGAAAGATATTTTTGCCGTCCCACATGATTCGGGAAAAGTGTAACTTATCAGCTGGCTCTGACGGTCGCTAAGAAGATGGGACGTAATGAAAAGCCTGTGGTCGTTGTGGTTTCTCCTTTGGTCGCACTCATGAAGGAGTAAGTAAAAGAAGCAACACTCGTTATTTAACTTCTAAAATAAGTAAAGTTAGGCTACGTTCTGTATTTGACAACTGTATGCAAAGTAGCTGACTTACTGCGTTGCTCCTGATTGGTTGTAGGTTTACGACTATCCAATTGAGTGCAGAGTTGTTGTTTTTTCCTGGTTCGGTTAAGACACGCCTCATAATCGAATCCAGACGGAGGGGTTTCAGACTCATCTTCCAATAGGAAAATGAGTATGACGAAGTCAGGCTACTACATTTCTACAACTTCTGTTACATTTTCATTATATTTTCTGATCAGTTTTTCCCTACCAAAACGTAATCTGACCATCCGTTCGTTGCACGTTTTGTCTCACCAGTGACATTTGGTTGCCATAGATATACCAACCCGGTCACACTAAATGCGTCTCGCACGCAGTGTGTTTATCGTGCAATTTATACGCGAAAATTTGTTTTTACGTGCATAGGAAACGCACCGTGTGTAATATACGTTTGGTTAGGATTATGGCAAGCCAAGAGGTTCAGAATTACACCTTAAATAAATCGGGTTTACTGCCAAACATAGTTATTAACATATAGTAAGGATAAGCATGATGTGTATATTGCCTAATTGCAAGCTTGTTTCAGAAATGGTGACAACAATTTTTCCATCATTATTGAACATCATTATAGGAGTATTAGGTTGAATGAGTTAGAATTAAATGTTTTATTAATCATTAGAAAATAGACATTAAGAGAATAAATTGTTATGCAAGTACTTTTACTTTTAATACTTAAAGTACATTTAAAATCAGGTACTTTTTACTTTTTACTTAAGTATGGTTGTCATTGTGTTACTTCTACTTTTACTAAAGTAAATATTTATCTGGTTATTTGTACTTTTACTTAAGTACTGAGATTAAGTACTTCCTCCACCACTGCATTAGTACTATATAAATGTATATATACTGTACTTTTTATGGTTTGTTTATGATGACTAGTGCTAATTTGGTGTTCATCTAGCTGGCGCAAGTTAACCAGCCAAACCGAAATGCTCAGTTTGGTGAAATTGGTTGACCAAGGTTTGTTAAAGTAAATATTAGGCAAAGTGCAGATGGGCGTATTTTGAGATCTATCAATTTGTCAAAGTTTTAGGTTATTTAGATAAGATATTCGTATTGGTTTCTATTGCTTTAAATCACAAGACTGGAGAAACTGGACGAACTGAAAGAGAGGGCTACTCTCTGAGAAAACAAAGGAAATTAATATTTGAACTCTGTATTACCATCCCCATTCGAGACACGGGGATGTGTCTCCATGTTGATCACCTCATAATTTACACATCATTACCTTCACCTGAATTCACCCAAAAATCTATATGGTTTAATATGAACAATTATCATACAGTATTAAATACATGTTTGGTATCGTTTGAAATGTCTCAGTGCGACTGGTACAAAGGTTCATTCCCACAGACGTAAGCCAAAAATAAGGTAATACGGTGCGGAGAGTTAGAGTTATCTTGTTAACTGCTGTGGGTGTGCCCCGATGTGCCCCCATGTAAATCAACAGTAAATCTGGGACAGTGATTAATGCAAATTCCCACTGTGAACTCATGTTTAAATTTGAAAAGAGGTTTCTGTCTTGGTCTGAGTATTTAGGGAGATGCTGCAGAGAGGCTTAGGGCGATTTGTAACCCAAATTAGCCTGTGATGTGAAGTCTATGCAGTCACTCAGCATCATGTATTTTATAATGTCAGGTTCACATATTCTCGCTTTATTCCAGAGCGTTTGATGTTTTGTATTTATTATGAAATTGGCATGATGCATTTACCTAACATAATAAATTGTTACATTTGATTTTATCCGACTGACTTGAAATGGTTTTCCCAAGTAGACTGAAAAGGATTTGTTTACTCATAGTTTTGCGTCATATTAGTGACGACTAATATTTACATTTATTCATTTAGCTGACATTTAGATTTATTCACATAGCTGATGCTTTTATCTAAAGCGACTTACTATTACTATATATGTCAGAGGTCGCACGCTACTGGAGCAACTAGGGGATAAGTGTCTTGCTCAGGGACACATTGGTGTCTCAGTGGATTTGAACCCGGGTCACTCACACCAAAGGCATGTGTCTTTTCCACTGCGCCATCACCACCCCGATATTTGGCACTTATTCATGTTTACGTGTTTTGCAAAAGACATGGCATGGCTCTGGAGTTTGTACCTTAGCTGTCTGTTGTCCAGAAACCACTCTGCAACTGAATCCATGTCTCTTGCACGTGAATTTTATGTTGTATCAAATTTACAAATTACTTGACAAATTACTTGACATAATTGCTTTAGTTATAACTTGGATTACAAAAATAAACACGAATGATTTTGTTTCATTTACAAATTATAACTTACATAAAAATGTTTAATTTACTCATTTTGATTCACAGAACCACAAGTTTATTTTTTCTACCAATCTGTCAAGAAGAGAAAACATTGTCCATTTCCTCTCTTAAAACTTCATGTCCTGCTGAAATATCTTCGATCAGCTCATCCTCTTGGTCTCGTTTTCTCTTGGCTTGTGCTGGTTCCTAGTTCTATCCTTTGTGGCCAGTGAGAGAAAGACGCTAGACAGGGTTGCCAGGTATGTGCAACAAAAGTAACCCATTAAGCCCATCGGCTCTCCTCCATCACCGGTTGGCCAAATTCTCCACTAGGGGATGTTTTGGAGGGTCAAAATCGTACTTATGGGGGTGGAACTCAGCCCACGGAAAAGATCAGATCAGATACGGCCTTCAGAGGATGCAGCCCCTAAATTGGCACAGCTTATTTTTAGATTTTTTGACAGACACTCCTGCTTTGTTCATGTCTCGGTTTGTGTGAGCACATGGCTTGTGATTTTACTGGCCATGTGCTTTATTTTTCTTTTTTTGTTTCATGTTTGGTGTTACCGCATGGCACAAGGAAACATGACAAGCCTATCCCTGTTGATTGTATTACCCCACCCATCTTGTTATCTGATTAATGATTCATTTGCCCCACTTCTCCTACCTCGTTACCTGCTTTGTTTGCTCTCCCCTATTTATTCTCCTTGTCTTTTCAGTCATATGCTGGTTTCATGTTTCACCTCATGTTTCTTTTGTCAAGTCCATTCTTTAAAGTTTTGCTGCCTGTCTTGGTTCCCCCTATAGCAGGGGTGCCCAACCCTGCTCCTGCTGATCGACTGTCCTGCACAGTTCATCTCCAACCCTAATCAAACACACCTGCCTTTAATTTTCACGTGAACCTGAAGACCTTGGTTGCTTCAGGTGTGTTTGATTAGGGTTGTAGATAAACTGTGTAGGACAGTCGATCGGCAGGAGCAGGGTTGGCACCCCTGCCCTTTAGTGTAATTTTTGTTTTAATTTTTTACTTCATAAAAAAACCCTTGTCTTGCACTTGAGTACTCGCTAATGCCATCCTTCCCAAATACTGACAGCCACGACTATACATTTAAATTCTTGTTATATTTTATGCATTCAACAACACATTCATTTTTTTAATTATTTGATGTTTTGTTTATGTGTTAGATTTTTTTTTATCGCTTTCATACACATTTTTGATCTATTTCATTTAGTCACAAGTAATTACAAACATTTATACTATCATTTTTTTAAATTATTAATAAAAGATGGATAAACAGCAGCATTTAACTAATTATATTATTTTGGAAATAATATATATATATATATATATAGATATATATATTATCTAGGCTGGCATCTTTGCAGGAAGTCAGTGTGTCATTTGTTTGAAATTAGTTCATTTAAATGATTCAATTAAATGTCTGAATTGCTTAAATGAATCAGATTCTAAATGCTTCAGAAAATGAAGGATTGTTACTGGACAAGTTACATTTATTACGAACAGCTGATGTACCTTCAGGCTACTGAAATATGTAGCGTCACTATTTTTAGTTAGTTACTCCCCTGCTGGTCATGTCAGCATGAGCTCTCTGGCGGTTTGTCAAGCTACTGTGTGTGTGTGTGTGTGTGTGTGTGTGTGTACAGTATGGGTTGAAGCCCTCATGGGTAATCCTGTCCAGTTCTACAATGGCCCTACAGTGGTGGTGGCTGAGGTTGATGAAGTGAAACTGTTCCTCAGTGACAAGAAAGTCTGAAGGCACAACCGTCCCTCAACACAAAGCCTTCAGCAGGATGAGATTCTGTGAAAGAGACAGCAAATGGATTGGGAGAGGCAGAAAAAAAAGGAATTTGGGATGTTTCTGGAAGGACCTAAGGAAAAGGCAGTTCAGAGGCTTGAAGAAGGGTTACTGCCAAGTGAGTCAGCAGCTGACCAGCGAGATGAGTGTTAGTCTGCCAGCTCATGAAAATACACCAGGGGCTGTATTTCTTCGTCTTTTCCCTCCTCAGTCCCTCGCTAGTTTGAGTACGTGCTGCAGACGGTCTTTAGAGCTGTCAACACTGAACTCCTGCAAACCTGTCCTCATGTGACTGAGGTCAGGGACCAGTGAGACAGGCAGAAGGCAGGCTGTTCACCTCATGCCACTGGGAACTTTCAGTCATGTTTAAACAGCTTGTAAAAATTTTAGCGCTAAGTTGAAAGTCCTCACTCTGCAAGACAATGCTGCTTTCCGTTGACATAATGCATTTGTGGTGATGGTGTAAATTTTCATGGTTTCATTATGGGGTGTGGATGGATCATACAGCTCGACCTGAAAGCTTTTTGAGGTCATGTGACCATGCAGGGCCTTTGCAACTTTATGACTTAAACCCTACTAGGAATGGAAGGGCAGTGTATTGGATTTAGTCATAGGCTGTTGTCCCTTTCTATTTTAAGAAGGTGATATCACTTCATTTATCCTATTGTGTGTGTGTGTTTTCTTTATATGCATTTGAGGGTATTTGCTTTCCTCTACGACACCTCTGTATCCAGGGCTATGAATTCGAGACGGCCTGCTTTGCAGTCTCATAACAACAAATCAAACATGGGACAGAGCTATCCTGTCTCTCTTGCCTTTTAAAGATCCATTAGACTTAAAGGATACTCCACTTATCTGGAATAGGCTCATTTGCAACTCCTCAGAGTTAAAACAGTGGATTTTACCGTTTTCGAATGAATTGCTGCCGATTTCTGATATTTAGATATGAGTAACCAGACCGTTTTCTGGTCTCATTGACTTCCATAGTAGAAGAAAAATGTATACTATGGTAGTCAATGAGAACCAGAACTGTCTGGTTACAGATATTGTTCTGATAGTGCAGAAAATCAGCTGAATGGATTCAAAAACGGTAAAACTTAACTGTTTGAAATTGTGGGAAGTTGTAAAATGAGCCTATTTCCAGAAAAAAGTGGAGTATCCCTTTATAGCTGTGGTTAGTAAATATGTCTAATGGATTCTGCTTGAAAAATATATAATATCGCATTTACAGGGAATCATTTAGCCAGCATGATGTTTGGGCACAAGGGTCATGTCTACTGATTTTGCCTTTCACTTCCTGAACATGCTTTAAAAAAATACACATAAAATAAGTAACTGACTCACAAATATTGTGTATAAGTATATTAAACATCAGACTCAACATCGATCAGTAGATATTTGCCACAAATATTAAATAGTCAAATATCTGGTTTGGTCTGAAATCAGTTGAAGGAAGGGTTTACATGGCAGTTTTAAAAGATTAATTACTGTTTAAGTCTGACTAAAAAGTAATATTTTAAAGTGCAAGAAACATACAGTTCAGGGAAGGGCAATACATATCAACAACAATAATAATGATATTTTTTTAAAGGAACATCATACAACCAATAGCCTACATAAATCCATGTACAGTATATTGTTCTATTGTCCTTACTGGACAAAAACAGAAGTTTGAATGAATTTACATATTTTCATTTGATTAAACAGTCAACTAATCAACACTATATATATATATATATATATATATATATATATATATATATATATATATATATATATATATATATATATATATGTGTGTGTGTGTATATTATATTAAGAATTGTTAAAGTTGAAATAAGTACAACGGATTTCATGGGCCCTAAATTACAAAGAAATAAATAAAACTAGCTTATTCTGTGAAGTTTTTACTTGCAATGCATTTTTTATTTATTTATTTTTATTCTTTGAGATCTCACAAATATGGAATTTCCTTCCACTTTAATGGTTTTAATTGTGAAAAATAAGCATAAAATGATAAAATATTGTGATAAATCTTTTGTCTATATAAGCCAGCTACAGTCAGAAAGTAACACCTTCACATCTTAAATGTCAGTCTAGCTAGTGTTTAACTTTAGAAGCACAACAGTGTACCCAAGGCAGCTGCATTATCATAAGACAGATGTTGACCTGCTTTATTATTCCATTGAATGTTCAATATCTTGTCTATATGTCCAATGGATACTAAAGCCGCGCTTTTGTTGTCCCCCACAAATATATATATTTTTTCACCACCGCTGCAGGTGTTGACCATCTGGATTATGCTTATCTCCAGGGCAACAGCTGACCTGACCTGTGACGCTCTGCTCCTACTCTCCACAAATCTTACAGGTAAGTTTCCATAACTGATCTGAAACCAATTTTGCTTGGTGGTGTATGTAAGGCTAGGGTTTGGGGAGCATCGTCATAGATCAGTTTTGCGTGTCGACTTAATGGCCTCTGGTGTTAATGGTCTCCCTTTTGAGGTATTGATAAATTGTCATGCCGGCAGATGGGATTTGTGGTTAAGCTGCATATCACCAGTACATCTGAAAACGGATTCTGTTGACCCTGATAACCTTTATGGAACACATTTCCAGGAGATTTTGGTCTTAATTCATGTCGTTTTAAAACTGTATGGCTTTCTATTTCTTTTTTTTTTCATGACATGAGTGCGAGTAAATGATAACAGAAGTATTTTTTTAATGAACTTTCCCTTTAATACTATTTCAATCATGGTAGTTTTATAGATTTTCATAGTTTTAGAATGTTGTATGTCAGTGTTAATGTATTTGGTCTTGGCATTCTAGACCTGCTACGTTGTTTCTGCTGCTGTTGATTGCTGCTAGATATATGGTGACACAGCTGTGAGCATATAAGACACTGCAGAGCAGCAGACACCAAAAGACATAGGATGCCGTCACGATGGTGGATTTTAAAAGGAACTGATGGCATGCTGCATGACTTAGCTTACAGCAAACAACTGGAACCCGAGTATTTATATGTTCGAGCTGGTACTGCAGGATCAAACAAAGGCTGGTGTGAGCTCCGTGCTATGCAGTCATAATGTGATTGCTTTGCACAGTCGAATGTAAAGGGCCCAGCATATGTCAGCGGAATGGCCATTCAGTATATTTTTGGTCTTTGGTGGTGTAGATACCATCATAGAGCTTGTAGCTTTCACACGCTGGACGTGGATGGGTCCATTCGACGATTCCAGTTGCGGTGCGCATACAGCGAGTGCAGAGTCGTTTCCGTGTCGAAGTCCGTTTCTGCTGTGCTGCGACGCGGAGATGAGAGTGACAGCGCACGGTTCATGGTCAAATTGAACACAGATTGACCTCGAAATCGTATTAGTTTTACCATAAATGCATTGATTTTTCAATAAACGATATAGTAATCTCTCCTTAAAGTCGTATATTTTAATTTGTTTCATCTTTTACTTTAAGACATTACTTCTTAATATATATAGAAGTAATGCATGGAAATATATGCATTCGTTGTTTAAATTGTGTTTAAATGTGCATGCGTCTGTTAAAGTTTGTAAAAGTGTTACAAGAGAATCGCAATGCTGGAAAAACTTTTATTTTAATAATAGTTGCTGCATAGCGTGAACATATTTTGATTAGCAAAAACCAGGACACATGGCTTCAGCAAACAAATGAGTATCTAGAAGTTTACTCAAAGATGCCTTATTAATTTCAATAGTACATTTAAAATAGGCTATGCTCCCTCTGTGGATAGAAAAATGTCTATATTAGATACAAATTCAGATAGGCTTCTCATGAGGATGCTCAACATGTTTTATGACAGGTTTAAAAATAATGAATGAAATAATGATAAAACATAATGTCTCTTCTGTATTAGAAAAATAAATATATAAATATTAATTAGAAAAGATATACCTTCAAATTGAACAAAATACCTCTCACAAACCAGAAACACGAACAAGTTTTCTTCCTCTTTATCCTGTTTTTCTTCCTCATTCTCCTTGTGTGCCCATCTCCTATATTTTGCTGTGAAAGCTGATCTTTCCCAGCGTTTTATTTATTTTTTTTTTTTTGAAAACCGACATTCACTTATAAAAAACGGCAGGGACAGGACGTGAAAACAGGACTGTTGTTCACTGGTCACCCTATTGCTACATAACTTCTGAAATTGAAATAAAAATAGTAGTGTTTGTGGTACAGCATACGCACTGCAGACGCAGCATATGTGAAAGCATTTTAGCGCATGCTGCTCCTGTACCGGATCCGCACTGCAACACTTGCCGCATACGCACTGCACACGGAGTATGTGTGAAACCTTTTGCCTTTTGTCCAGGCTGGTCTGCTGATGTTCAACATGACAACGATCTGCTTGGTCCTTGTGCATCCACATATACAGTATAGAGTATATATATATATATATATATATATATATATATATATATATATATAAAGCATGAAATGTCTTTAAACTTAAAAATTCAAAACGAAAAGAAATAGGCTACTCTCTGTTTATGTAATCCATTATGTTAGGCGTTCACAGTGATGGCGATCGCTGTAAAACTGTCCGTGGGAAAAGTAACATTTTGCCAAATTGAAAGCACGTTTTGTTACCAATTTTCAGTAGTCAGCGTGTACACTACTGTTATCCTAAAAAGTAGTTACAGTTATACTGTAATGCGTTACACACAACACTGCCCCTGAGCTCTCTAAAGTTGAGGAGCCCTGGTTAAATGCTTTTATGTTCTGAACTCAGAAACTCATTTTTCCATATAACGAAAGGGTACAGGGTGCAGCAAGATTTATTGATTGTTATCCCATGGTCTTTCATGGGATAGGCCTATGACATTTACTTTTCAGTGCAGACAAAACTTCATGTGCTCAGAAAAGGCAATATAAGGAGATGAAAGTTGTGTTGGCTGGATTCAGTTTGTTGTTTTTCACGCTGCTTTGAAAAGCCCAAGACTTACTGGGGTTTATTTTGGTTTGCAATTGAATCAAGGGTAAATCGAGGACTAATGCATGCTAGAATACACCACAGATCTGTTTGTGTTCAGGGCTTTGCAATGGATTAGCGAGTGTGAATTGGTGTGAAACACTAAGGGGATGAAGTAACAGATTTTCTGTATACAACTTTTCTGCAAATAAAGTTTAAACAGTAAAACGCTGCATGAAGTTAATGTGTTGTGTTATGTACATTGAACAGAGAAAACTGCTTTACGGTTGTTTATTTATAGCTGTTCTCCATTAGGCCTATGTTTCATTTAAGGGTCGGGTTTTAAGAAAGAAAATAAAAATAGGCAAAAAATAAGACAAAGGATGACATTGAGCCAGGGTGAAGAACAGTAAAACCTAATGCAGAGAGCATGCCCCACATAATTTGATCTCGGTACAACTTTTGGGTGCAGACCATACCAATGGTAATTGACAGTAACAAAAACCACTGTCGTTTGATAATAAAATTTTTCGGCTGAATTGGCATTAGAGCAATAGGTTAAAGTTATTTTAGAAATCGTTATCTGCTTGTATTTGGCACAGAGGATGCTTGTTTCAGAGAAAGAGACCTGAAAATTAACCATGGCCTTGTACACTCTGCAACATTTTGTGATTGACAGCCACATGTAAATATGTTGTGAATTGCTTAAATTATTGTTCCTGCTCTTAGAATACAGGTGTCACTCCTGTCAGCATTATCCCATAGATTTATTTAAATTACTTTAAAGGTGCATTGCGCAGGTCTCTGAGTTTTGCAGAACTATGCCCTCTCTGGCGACAAGCGAAATTGCAACCAGAGGTGTGCACGCTCATGTACCACACGCAAATGCACGCTTGCAGCAAGCTGTTCATAGCCAAAGGAGCATCAGCTGCACAAATCTTTTGTTACAGTCATAATGTCTTCAGACGTAATAAAGTTATAAATCTGCAAGTCATTTTAAATAAATGAAAGGAAAGGCATTTGAGTAAATTACATGGGACATTACGTGCAAGGCGAAATCGGGGTAGTCTAAAATTCGGATCGGTTACTGGCGTAACCCTCGGCTCTCTCATCAGATGAGGGAACGAGATATTTGCGTAGCTAGCTTACGCTGCACGGGAAAGATTCTTCTTTGCCGAAACAATTGTAAAGCCACAAAATTTTATAATTCGGTAATTCATTGTCAGGGACGCACTTCTCAGGTGCAGGGCCTGAGAGCGGGCTCACTAGCAGGCTCATTGGTTCAGTTTCTGGGAAGTGCTCAAGCGAATCGGAGAGCGGCGCTGAACCCGGCCGCCAATGAGCGGACAGACGCCCGCTGATCTACCGCGGGAGCCCGCCGGAAAGGGGCGTGGCTTGGAGTGTGTGTAAACACTCTCCGTGACTTCGGAACAGACGATTATCAGTGGTGGAGCGAATCGCTGTTAGCGCGGGCACGGCCCCGGGAGACGCAATCTCGGTACCCCTCATCTAGAGAGAGACCGAGGTCACCGTCAGGTAACCGAAGTCGTTCTCTCTCACGAGAGGTTCTCTCGTATTGTCGTAAGCTAGCTTACGCTCCGGGAAGGACTCCCTGGCGATTCGCCGTGCCCGGTCAGTCACCACAAGCATCCCCGCGGAGGGTGGAGGGAGGCAATGGTGGAAGAATAATAATAGAGGGCAGACGCGCCTTGCTTATGTGAGAATGACGAAGCCTAAGAGGCGGCCGGCATCACGGGCTTGCCATGGCACTGGCAGGAAGTTTTCCATAGACCGAGGGGAAGAGTGCAAAAGGGGCTAGCCGGTTGGAGGATTCCCCCAGTGAAGCGTGGCTGTCAGACACGCTGCGGCGGGTTGAGACCGGACTGAGTGATTTAGCCTGTAAGGGCCGGTACTTCCAAGTTACTGGTGTCTGATGAAGGTGGGCAGGGGTAGGCCCAGCCCGCGGCCACACAGATGATCATGAACAGGAAGCACCCACCAGGTACGCAAGCCCAGTTTAGAGGAGGCCATGCCTCTCGAGTGGGGAGTGAGCCCTGACGGGCCGAGCGGGCAAGGCAGGACTTTTGGCCGCGTGGGCGGAGGCGATGGCGTCTCCTCTCCATCTGGATAGTGTTTGTTTGAGAAGCGGCCAGAGCCTTTTGTGCGTCCCGTCAAACGCCACAAACAGCTGCTCAGACCGTCTGACGTGGCAGCGCGTGAATGACGGCGCTCGCAGCGCCCGCACCGGGCAGAGGAGGTTGCATTGGGCTCGCTAACAGAGGTGGGCAGAGCCGAGAAGGATATCACCTGTGCTCTGAAATGGGGTGCCAATCGCGTTAAGGCACATATCCGTGTCTGGGTTTAGAACTGATTACGGAGTCGCGAGGGCCAAAGTTTGCAACACTGAACGCGTTCAAGAGAGCGCGTGAATGTTGCCCTACCGTTTAACTGAGGCAAGAGCGATCAGAAAAACGGCTTTTAGGAGAGATATTTGAGGTCAATAGACTTGAAGCGGTTCGAAGGGGGGGGCTTTCAAGGCCTCGAGGACTATCGAAAGGTCCCAAACCGGCACCCGAGGGGGCGAGGGGGTTCATCCTCCTGGCTCCCCTGAGGAAGCGGCATAACCAGCTCGTCTTTGCCAACAGACTGGGCGCGTCGGGGACCAACGAAGGCCGCGTACGGTGGCCACATAAACCTTCAGGGTGGATGGGGTTTTGCCCTTGTCCAGCATATCTTGAAGGAAGGAGAGCAAGCAGGTAGACCTCACAGTTAAGGGGGTCCAATTGTTTCGGGACTCATTTTTTCGAGAGCATACAGACCATTTAGCCGCATAGAGCTTTCTGGTAGATGCCGCTCTAGCGCGTTCCATCGTGTTCAACACTCCCTCAAATCAACGTGTAATCGTCTGTCACCCATGCATGGAGTGGCCAGCTGCGGGTGGGGATGCCAGATTGTGCCGCGTTGAGAGGATCGCTCCTACCGGGCATGGGCTCACACGGGGCCGTCTGGAGACAGCTGTGTGAGCTCCGGGGACCGAAATCTGCCACTTCTCCGACGCGGGGCTATGAGGAGCACCGGGTGGCGTGAATTCCCCGATTCTCTGGACTAACCTGCGGTAGCAGGGAGATGGGAGGGAAGGCATAGAGCGGGCGGTATGGCCATTCTAGCGCTAACGCGCTCTCGTTCTTCGAGAAGAATATCGGACAGTGCGAGTTCTCTTCTGTCCAAAGAGATCTGATCTCGCTCTGCCAAAGAGGCGCCACAGTGACTGGACCTGTAAGCGGGTCCAGGAGACCATCTGCGGAGAGAGAAGGTTCCTGGATAGAATGTCTGGAAATCGTTTAGGTGTCCCGGGACATGTGTCGCTCTGAGCGAGCAGATGACTCTGGGCACCAACTAGAATGCGGCGTGTCAGCAGGAGCATATCCTGCACCGGACCCCCGCTGACGGTCATGTAGGATACCACTGTCATGTTGTCTGAACGAATCAAGAGGGAGGACTGGTGGACCTGGGAAATATGCTGTGGAGGTAGCGGACAGTGCAGATTCGAAACCGCGAAGCATCTCGAGACAGTTTATGTGAAATGGGGTCATCCCGATTCCGACCATCGGCCAGAGGCCGGGTGAGCCCTCGCAGACCGCACCCCAGCCTGGTGTCTCATGCTGCCCTGTTCAAGAATTACCTCCCGGTCGAGAGAAGGTCCCCATCGTGACGCCCTGTTGAAACCAATCCGTCACCGCCCAAGGCTGTAGTGCAGAAGTCATGCCTGAGTGACTCTGATTAGCTGGCCGCCGTCTTGTCCACCCCGCGGGGACACCTGCCTCTCAGCCAGAATCTAGGGGCGCATATGTAAAAGACCTAGCTGTAGCTGCGGCTGGAGCTGAGGCTATGTGACCCAGCATTCTCTGAAAGTTTTCACCGGAACGCGGGTATTCATCTGGGAAACGAAGCGGCTAACGCTGCAAGCGGCGTGCGCCTAGCGCTTGCGCAGAAGCGTGCTTTCATAGTGGTAGAGTCCAGGTCTACCCCAGAAACGAGATAGTTCTCCTCACTGGGGGCTGAGAACGCTCTTTGTCCAGTTGACAGATAGGCCCAGCGTTTCCAGATGAGCGAGAAGAGCTGTACTTGTGCGAACAGAAGCTCTGTTTTGGAACGGCTCAGATCAGCCAATCGTCCAAATAATTCAAAATGCGCATCCCTGGGGTTTGAGGGTCAGCGCCTGCCCATACATTCCGTGAACGTGCGTGGCGCTAGGAAAGGCCGACGGGAGAACGTGCATTTGATAAACCTGGCCCTCGAAGGCGAAAGCGTAAAACTGCCTGTGACGAGGCCACGGAATCTGAAAATAAGCGTCTTTCAGATCTAGGGAGATGAACCAATCCCCCTGCTGTACATGTGCGAGGGAGTTACCCTCAGCATTCTGAGTCTGCCATGAGAGCTTTGTTCAGAAATCTGAGGTCTTAGAATCGGCCTGAGGCCGCCGTCTTCTGGGGAGATCAGAAGCAACGCCGCAACCCCGGCTCTTATGGGTGGAGGGACTCTCTCTATCGCGCTTTTTGTTACAGTTTCGATATTTCTGTGCGGAGCGTGCTCGCGGCAGCTGGGCTGACCACAGAAAGGGGGCTTGGCGGAACGCCGCCGGGCGCGGCGAAACTGGTAACTGGTAGCGCCCTCCAGATGCTTAGTACCCACGGGGCATATGCGGGGAATGGCTTCCCACGCTTTGAAGCATAATGCTAGAGGCTGAGTGTGGTCCATGTCCGGTTGCTGCATGGAACGGGCTGGACACTGTGTGTGTGCTCGTGTACGGTGTGTGGCAACGGGATTTGCCACTCAGAGAGGAGTTATGGCCCCGGAGAGATAGCGTTAAGCAGAGGGGGACGCGCTGCTCGAGGCGGGCTTATGCTTTTTTGTGATCCCGAGCGTACGGAGGCCGCTGAGTGGGAGTGAGCTCTGTGGGCACACACGGGAGAAGTGTGAGTGAACACTTGTGCTTGTGGTCACATTTTTTACACTTGAGGCTTTTATGCTCTTTTTGTGAACTCTCTGGGGTAGCCGCGAAAACGGCTGTTTGTCGCTCGCAGCGGGTCCAGAGTCACCGGCTTGTTCTCGGCGAGATTCGCTGCTGGCAGTCGGCGAGGTTCGGGGATGAACAGACATGAAACTTCTACGGCGGTCGGCCGGCGGAGAAGCCGCCCTTCCCCAGAAGTGCTAGGCCCACTTCTGCTGATCAGGCTTCAGCGTGACCTTGGGGCGGGGCTTGGGGGCCTGTCTGCGTTGGTGTTGAGTCAGAGCGAGGGTGTGCTGCGGCTCTGGCTGTGGTGCCCTGGGGATGGGGCTGAGCTTGCTGCGGTCGCCGCGTTTGTTGAGGCGTTCTGGCAGGGGCTCATCAGAGCGGCCTGCAGATGTGTACCCGTGCGAGGTAGGAACAAATTCATGGCCTGGGTGGCTTCGCACCTCAGAAAGCGTCTCACGATGCCCGTCACGGCAGATCCAGAAGGGCCAGAGGCTACAATCTTGGCCTGCGAAGGAAGACGGAGCCAGCTTCCTATGTCCGAGCGCTAGCCACAAGTGTCTTCTGCGAACACAGAGGATGGCCATGCATCTTCCCGAGCGCCGAGCCGGCAGCTTTGGTGGCGCGAGGGAGAGGTCCGCAGCGCACCCAGAACCGCCCAGCGCACGGCCTCGTCATTTCTCTCTCATTCTGCCACCCAACAGGTCGGATTGCAGCACCTGGAGAACCACGGTAGTGCAGCGCTGCAGCGGCCTGGCCAGCGGCTGCATAGGCCGTGTGTGAGTAGAGAGGACCCTGCAGCTTTAGAGGAAGTGAGAGGCGGCATCCAGCGGAGGGCGAGCAATGAGCGCGACCACCTTCGAACGCCTGGGCGGCATCCGCGGGCAGAGCCCTTCTCCGTGGCTCCGTCCACCGAGCGCAGCGAGGCGGAGACATCAGGGCGGGACCTAGCCGAGAGAGGAGCTTTCCACGATTCGAGTGAACCGGCGGGGAGCTCAGGCAGGAAGGAGCGGACCGGCTCAGCGGGAGCGGCGCCGGTGCAGGGCTTTCCCATCCATCCGGTTCGGTGGCAAGTCTCGGGGGTGGTGGTGACCAGTCCAGGCCCACGCTCGAGACGTGCAAGAGTCAGGAGGCATTAGGTCTCTTTCATGCCGGAGCGGGGTCCGCGGAGCATGGACGTCGAGAAGAGCCCACGAAGACCATTGTTAGAGTGGTGACGAGGTCACTTTTCTCTTCCTCAGAGTCCAGGGACCCGGCAGTGGCCACTCGGCGGCAAATGGGGGGTCCGAGCCGGGTGGAGAAAGAGAGCGGTCCGGGGGGCGGCGGCTGCTGCTGGAGCCATCCAGGTTCCGGCGGTCCCAGAGCGGCGCCTCTTCTTCCCCGGAGAAGTCAGAGGCGGCCTTGGGCCTTGGCCTATTTAACGATGACAGGAAGTCTTGCTCACAGGAAGACATCTGTCATCCGCCCGCAGATAGTAAACATCCTCATTTGTGAGGGCGAGTTCGCATGTTCAAGCCCGAGACAGAGAGGGCAGATGAGGTGGCGGTCTCCGTCTTCAGCCGGTGCCGGCATGGCAGCAAAAATGCCGAACATCTTCAAAGACGCTCACGCTCTTTTGTGAAGGAGCAAGTGGAAGTCGTCGGACGGCGCTAGCTCGCGAGGCGGCTGAAGGTGGCAGAGGCCGGGGTTTTCAGGCTTCCTGCTGTGATAAGGTGCCTTGTCAACGACGACGGCTTCAGTCTTGGCACACGCAGGCGACCAGATCGCTGAATCAAAATGAATCGTTTGTTCCAAACCACGGATAGAGTGTTATATACACTCAAGCCATGCCCCTTCCCGCCGGGCTTTGACGTACATAGCGTGCGCGTCCGCTCATTGGGGCGCGGGTTCAGCGCCGTCTCCACCGTGTTTGAGCACTTCCCAGAGTCGAGCCCAATGAGCCTGCGAGTCAGCCCGCTCTAGGTCCTGCACCTGAGAAGTGCGTTGACAATGATTACAAATTATAAAAATTTTTGGCTTCAATTGTTTGGCAAATAAGAATCTTCCCGCAGCGTAAGCTAGCTTACGGAGACATGAGAGAACCTCTCGGAGAGAGCTTTGTTTCCATAATATATCTCCATGTTGATCTCTTTTATGTGCTTACTGTGTATCCAATTATGAATGTATTATTAAAACATGTCCATGAACAATATAAGTTATTACTTTGTATATGATCCAGTCTGAGCCCTAGAGCAGACCGGAGATCTCTCCATTTGTTGAAAGCCTTCTCGGATGTCTACTCTCTTATTCCGGACGCCTGGCACTAGACAGAAGTTTTATTTTCTTTGTCTTATGTGGAGTTTGCTTTAATGTTTGGAATGAACCACAAGCCAGTCTCTTTGAATCCATCTTCTACTTTTGTCGAAAGTTGACTAAAGTTTTGTCGCTCAAGTTGTCTTCGCTGATACGGAGAATGGCGGCGAATACACACATCTGCCAGACATAGCCAGACGAACGTGAACGTGCATGACGTCACGCCCAGTCTCAAATTACGTCCCGATTCAGAATTAATAAAATTCAGTTCAGTTATTCCAAATCTGTTAGAGATCTTCTGGTTTTGTTTCTGTTTGTGGGTGGGTTTTTGCACATGTGTTTTCTGTGTTTCTGAGTTTCCATGGTTTTTCATTGCTTTATTATTCGTCCCACCTGATGTTTATTTGGATAATTAATCAGTTTGCTATATTTAAACTCAGTATTGTGTTCAGTTCTATTTAAGTCCTGTTAAATAAAATGGATGTGTTTAGATCCATTTCACCTCAGTTTTGCAACCCAGCCGTGACAGATTAATAGAGACTCTATTTATGGATCTAGTGGCGGTCAGAATCCTCTTGCCCTCGCAGGGGAAATAGTCCCTAGAAACACACACATGGGCTTTCCTAGATTTATAACATCTAGTCAACTGACGACTAGATGACGACACCAGTCTGCGTGTTTTTTTCTTGTTTTTGTTTTTTCGGGCGGGGTTTAATGATAAGACCAGGGCATGCCTGCCTGGAGATGAGACTCTGGGGAGCTTTAAGTAATACATGGAGTAGGTACTCCTCCATGGCGGTTCCCCATTCACAATCTTGAAGAGCTTGGAGGAAAGAGTGCCAGCCACCAGCCCAGCAATGACAAAGCATGTGCCCAGATCTGCCACGATCGAAGAGCCAGCATCACGGACTGAGCATCCCAGAGCCTGAGTTTGACGGTTTGCCCTTGCCAGTGGCTTTACTGGTGGAGTTTTAGGGGATATTGTGGAGCTCCACCCTCTCAACCGTGGCTGGTGAATTACTGCTTATAGACTTAGGCTATGTTTACACGGAAACGATTCTGAAGAGAAAACGCAAAAGTGGCGTTGCATCATAATTTTTTATTCTGCGTTTAGACGAGCGTTTTGTGTGGGAAATTCGCGTGCAAATGGTGGCGCAAATGTCTGAGAAATTCAATGTAGTATGCACTCCAGGTGGCTAGGGCCAACACCCAGTCCACGCGCCTGTGTACATCCAGATTTTTTGCGTTTTACCATTTACACGGGAATGCGACGGTGAAGCGTTCTAAGATTTTCACTCTGGAGGTGGTTTCACTTTTTTTGCGTTTTTAAGCCTCAGAAACGCGGTCGCTGTGTAAACGAAAGGCACATCCGATAAAATATTTTTTTACGCAAGCGTTCTCATGTAAACAGGGCCTTAGAGAGTGAATGCATTCTGCTTGTTCCTTTTTCTGTCCTGCACCAAGCCTCTTCCTTCACACAGCACTGAAATTTTAGAATGGGAATTCCCTCCCTGCCTCACTCTCCCATCTCCTCTGCATGTTTTGAATGAATCTAGTTCCCTGCCTATTCCTCGTAGGCCTCGTTCACCTCTGCCTGTATTGTCGCTGCAGCTTTGCCCTTCCCTCCAGGACCTTCACTGTCCCTACAATCCCTACAGTCCCGCGGCTCCACCTGTATCTCCACTAACAGCTTCATTTCAGTCAGTCATCTCCCTGAATCCTGCTGCCGAGCCTCCCTCATGGCTCTCCCTCCATCATCTCTGCCACTGACCTTCATCTTGACCATCCTGCTGGGGGTTCCTTCCTCTGCCTTCTTCTCTGCCCTGGTACCAGTCTGCCTGCCATTCACACACTTCCTAACCCCCTCTGTTGGAATTTGTCATCCAATTGAAATATGTAAATCTTATAAACCGAATAAATATTTTACGTTTATTTTGTAAAACTGCTGTACATTTTAAGAGTGAATTCAACTTCAGAATGGTTGTCAGTTATATCAATGGTCACACTTTGTATTAAACAGGAATAAGCACTTAAAGAGTGACTTTGGAGAGCTCTTCTAAACCTGTGAGATTATCAGGGTTGTTTTTCTCAGAGAAACAAACATCTTGAGAAGCATGTAACCCCGGCAAGAGGTCTTGTTGCTATATTGGAGAATCAATTGAGATTTTTTTTTGTTTGTTTTCTATTGTTTTTCTTCTTCACTGTAAGTCACTTGCAGACATATCTTGACACTCTTTACTTAAATTATTATAGATATTGACTTGCAGGTTTAGATATTCAGTGCAGTTCAGGTGTAACCAATCTGGTGTGAAATCTGGCAAGCGAACCTTAAAACTTCAAAGATTAAATCTCTAACATACTGTGTCTTTCCTCTTAAAAACAGAGCAGGTTTACACCACTGAACTATATATGTTTTCAGAGTCATACAAACATGCGGCGAGTCAATAGTGTGTTGGTAATTACAGTATTTGCAGTTGTTGTCAAAAATCTGATTCATCTTACACTTGTATTTCTTTGTGCAGCATTAACTTGGCAATAGCAACAGTGATTTTAGCTAAGATTTTCCAGGACTAAACTAAACATCGTATTTTTAAATGCTCGCCATTTAACGCATAATTAATCTGTCCTAAACGCCTGTTACAATCTAAACCTTACACTGGCCGGCTCGACCAAGCGATGATATAATTACTCAAGTCTTGAAGAATTCAACCACTAATCTCCAGCACAGCTGTGGCAACAAAGCCTGCTGGTGCCAGTGCAACAGTTGCAGACTCACAGGGAGTCAATGTTGTGTAATTTCACTGGATTAAAAATATATATATATTAATAATGGCTATATCTGAGCTGAAAATGAAACATTTTGAATGGATGTGCCATATCTGCCAGTCTTAGATTCAGTAGTGGGTGTTCTGCATTGCAAGGAAGGAAACCAGGCCAGGGATGTGGCTCTTTAGAGGGATGATTATGAAATGCAGAGTAATACCTTCAACTCATCTGTCACGCTCAGTATCGACGAAAAGAGACAGGTGATGTTAAATGTTACTTGCGATCAAGATGGACAGGTTTCTTGAATATCTGGGTCTGGAATGAGTGTCATACAGTCCAAAAACCATGGACCTTTACTCTCAAAGAAAATTGATTTTCAAATGATGCCGTCTTTAGGGACAGATGAGGGATGGATGTGTTGTCTGTATTCTGTTCCAGAAACCATATGCCTTAACATCCTATTGGGTCTGTGTCTTAGTAGGTTATTTTGTAAAAGTTTGAGTGCTGTACCGTCTAGTTCTTTAATTAGCTGTAAACACTTCATGGTAACCTGCAGAAAACAACACCCATGTTGAGTCCCTCACTGGCAACAACAGCGCTTGAGAAAAAAGGACTGCGTTTTAAACTGAAATGGGCTAATCAAGTGTTTCTGACTAACTGGATTTATCTGCTTTATGTGTCTGTGGAAACCTTAGTGATACTAATTGAGAGTCTGACTCTTGACGAAGAGAAGTTTAAGAGTCATTTAATAAGCTGACCTTTGAACATTGCCTGTTGTTTTACAATGGGCTGTTTGTGTTTATATCTGGATGGGTCAAGAGCTGTTATGGATTGCTGATATCCAGAGGATTGTTGGATTGGACGCAGCATTGAAATTGACATCTGAAATTAATGAAATTACAAAAACCTCAAATGTTGACTTCAGCTATTACTAGAGAAGCACTAATTTGAGACTTATCAGCTAGTCAGAATGATCAGTCTGTCAGTCAAATTTTAAATCACACTTAAATATTACATACAAAAAATGCTGTTGAATTACACTGGTGATTACTTTATTGAATTAATTGCATTTTTTTATTATTATTATTTGAACCGTTGAATGACCATTCCATCCCGTCCAGTCCTGTAACTTATGACATTACATTATTGTGGAAGATGATAACATTGAATACATTGTGTTTAAAATAAGTAAACAGTAAGTAAACAAGAAAGATAATGTTTGTTTATTTTATTGCAATAATGCGTTGTTTTTATGATTAGGATGACACAAAATTCCTCTCGAGTTTATTTAAATGCATTTTACTAACGCTTGACATTTATGTATTTTAATTTCATGCAGCCTATTGTCATTGCAAGTGCAGTCCGCCTTTTGCATAATAATTTATGTATGCTTGTTTTAAAGTAAATCAAATGCTAAACATGTGACCGCAAATACATTCATCCTGTTCTGTGAACACTCCTAAATTCCTTCTCTCATATACACACAAACAGATAAGCATAAATACATCTGCACACAAACATTTCTGTCTGTTCACACTGTGAGCTGTGGGTGTCCTCAGCATCATTCTGGCAACAATATCACATGTTCGACCTCAAACAAACAACGTAGTGGGGGCCAACATCGGGTTTTTGGTACAAAATACATTCTGAAGGACATGGATTCAGTAACTCTCCTTTTCAAGTTGTGATTAAGTGTTTCAACATTGTTTAAAATCTGAGAATCAGTTTGAGTTTAAATGGTTTGTTTGCGTTTTGATTTTTTTTTGTTCAGCTCTTCAGGACAGCAAATGTATTATGAAAGTAAACTTCAAACTATGAGCCCAGTATCACATCCAAAAATATATTTTTTTTCTGAGAGGTGTGCAGTAGTTTGTATAAACCACATCGAAATCATATGCTTGTATTTCCTAAAATGGATAATGTTTCCATAAAATCTCTGACATAAACACAAACATTTTATGTTTGCAGAAACAGCAATGTCCCTCATTGTGCTGCCAAATAAACTTAATTCTGTAAGGTGGAACCTCATTTTCAAATCAATATGTTTACAAGCACGATAATGAGAATACATTGTTTGCACATCCGTTACTGCGATTTGAAAAGAAATTGAGAGCAGAGCTGCTCATATCCTTTATGAATTATTCAGCATGGATATCCCTGTCAAACTCACCTGTTATTTCCGGGCCAGAGGATGAGCAGACACGTTGACATGCTAGTGTGGGTTATTAGCGCCAGTGTGTGTGTTCTGTTCCAGCCAAACTGTCCGTTGTATTTGTGGAGTAGAAGATTAATAGATGTGTGCTTGTTTTATCTTGCTGAACAGCGGACAGGAGGGTGAATAGAGAAACAAATTCAACCGTATTGAAAGACAAAGGATTGATAGGCAAACAGAGGCAATATTGTACTGTTAAAAAGTCTGTTTTACTTTTTTTTCAAAGTCTATTTGTAATTACTTTAAACATCCAAAATCTATGTTTACAACTTATGAGTCCTTGTAAACAACATATTGACTGCAGATGCACAAAAGATCTGATGAAAACAACAATAATGAATTGTACTCTTGCTTAGTGGTTTTGTTCACATATTGGTGAAATTCGTGATTATAGCCCGGAAAGTACTGGGTATTTAAAGCAATTTTACAGTGTAACTTTATGTAATTACCTATAGTGTATAAGTACTTACATGCAAGTATAAGGGAACATTATGTAAAGATTGGGGAATAAAGGGGTAACAACCAGGAGAATAAAAAAAAACTGAAAGTGTTATAGATCTATGGGGAACTTATCTCTACTATTATGATACAAAAATCTAACATTTGGGAGAATTTTAGCGAGAACATGCACTGCGTACCTCTTTGTAATAATTGTGTACCAATACATACTGTATAGGCTTTTTAAAAATAACTGGGTACATATCTATGCATTAGATGGCACAGCAAGTCGACACTAGAGTGGGAATTTCGGTGTTACTGGCTGGTTGAAGCGAGTACACAGAAAGAAATGCATAGGCTATAAAACCTAGCAATTGTTTTAGGTTCAGGTATCTGTCAGCGAGGCGACGTGTGACAGTGGAGAAATACTCCTAGTGGAGTGGGCTCTCAACCCAGGCTGGTAAGGAACGTCTTTGGTTTCATAAGCCAAGGCGATAGCATCAACTATCCAGTGGGCCATCCCCTGCTTGAGAGACAGCCTTTCCCTTCTGGTGGCCTCCGTAACAGCCGTAACAGGTGAAGAGCTGGTTCGCGGTCCTGAGGCTTTTTTTGCATTCTGTTCACATATAGGTGCAGAGAATGAATGGGACTGAGAAAAGCCAGGGCTAGGTATGCCCTCTGAAGGCAGTCCTTGCAGGTTTACCACCTGGTCCTGAAAGGGGAGGGGTAGGAACCTTGGACTGTGGGCCGGGGTCTCAGGATCACGCGAGAGTTACCCGGGCCAAGTTCCAAGCATGACTCTGTAGACCGAAAGTGCATGCAGGTCCCCTGACCCTCTTGATGGAGGAAGAATTTTTAACTTTTCTGATTACAAAGGCTCAAAGGGTGGTCTCTGAAGAGCCGAAAGGACCAGAGATAAATCCTAAGAGGGTATAGAAAGTGGGTGAGGCGGATTTATTCTCCTTGCCCCACTCAGGAACCTAATGATCAGGTCGTGATTCCCAGCGACTTACCCTCAATTGCATCGTGATGTGCGGTGTTAGAAGGAAAATACACTTTAAGAGTGGAGGGAGACAGCCTTCGCTCCAGCCCATCTTGAAGGGAGGAAAGCACAGCTCTGATTGAGCAAGTTCTGGTGAGAGGAACACCACTCAACGAACAGGTACGAGCTTCAAGGCATAGAGGCGCCTCGTAGAGGGGGCTCTAGCAGAAGTGATGGTGTCAACTACCGCCTGGAGGAGGTCACCTTGAACCTCCGTGTCTCTGAGAGAGCAGGAGGAATTCCTCTCTCAGAAAAATGGGTCAGGGAGGGGGCTGTCACGAGGAGCACTAGCTCCGGGATCCAGGTCCGGTTGGGCCAATACAGCGCAACAAGCAAGACCTACTCTCAACTGATCATTAGTCTGCAAATCAATGCAACATGTATGGATGTAGTCTCATTACAGGATATCAGATTACCTTTTCAGACTCTAAAGTCGACACCCCCGACTCCTTCTTGGCATCCTCTGGGCTGGTGCTGGTGCTGGAGCTAGTCTGCGTCTCGCTCGAGGATGGGGCAGCTCGTTTGCGGGGATGACGGGCCTTCCTCTGAGCCCGCTTCCTCTTCTGCGGGCTCCCCTTTGCCTGCGGTGACCTCTCCTCTCCCTGCAGCGATGCTCTGAACATTTGTCGGTGTTCAACCGCCTGCTTTGCCGTCAGATTTATCACATAAAATTTGTCAGCAGTCCGCACATCATGGCACATAAACCTTGACAGTTTTTGCCTGTCTTCTGTATTGTGCATGAACTTGGCCTACAGACACAGAGGAAAAGAGGGAAAACAAAAGGCAATGTGGTAAGATAAAACATTCTGCAGTCGTAACAAAAAAAACATGCGCTCATGTGAGAAGACACTTACATGGCTGGCGATGGAGGTTCTGATGTCAGTAAAGGTTGGGCATCCAGGGAGCTCCATCTCCTTCCAGGCCTCCTGGAAATAACCATTAAGGTTCTTGCATGGGTTTGGTGTTGATGTGAAAGAAGAAATGTGTTGCGGTCTCCCCCCCGGCAGGCGGTTTCTCATTTTTAGGAAGCGCTGTGCCCATTCAAATTCATCCTCGTAAAGCGCGATCTGGGCTGGCCCGAAAACCTTATTGGTTTTATGACTGGACACCTAATCACACACACACAAAAACACAAAATCAGTTAAGAACAGAACAGATAAGCACAAGTTCAATAAAAAAAAAAAACATGAAAGAATGTCATTAAAAAAAAACACACAACTAACACTCACATTTATAACATACGCCTTTTCGGATGAAGAGTAGCGAGCCCCCTGCACCTCCTGGATTGTCATATTTTGCAGCACACCTCCCCTGTGGCCATAGAGGGAAGACAGCAAGGCCGAAAAGTGCCCGTAAAACCTCCATAGGTGTTTATATGATGGGTCACTCTCCAATTTGTCTAAAAACAAGGACAACACAGAGTAAAATCTCAGCAATTAAATGGAAAAAAATAATTTTTACAATTAACTCTGTGACAGTGAAAGTTTAACTGTTTGGGTAAAAAAAAAAAAAAAAACTTACTCAGAGCCTCAGGGATGGCTTTCCTGGAGAGCTCCTGGCACTTCAGCAGGGTCCCTTTGTTGATGACCCTCTCCTCCTTCATGGCCTTCACTGCAACTTGATGCATAACCACACCCCTGCCCAGCATTTTTAGGATGCGGCGCATCTCCCGGCGCAGCCCGACAAGCACCGTCTTGCTGAGGCGGCAGGATGTTGGAGGTGTTTCGCAAATGTATTCCATAAATTGGGCAACATTTTGGGCATAGTGCCTCACCGTTGTCTCCTTCATGTGGGCCTGCCTCAAGGAAGAGATCCACCTGCACACATACCAAAAAAAAACAGAACATCAATCAATTCAAAATAGCATTGACTGAACAGAGGATATCTCATATGCAAACTGTCTTTGGTTTGGTTAGGTTTGCAGGATTAACAATTAAACTAACTTCAGAATGCAAGAAGAACAGGATAACTTACTTGTGTATCTTAGATGTTTCATTTAGGAAACACAGCGTGGGGAGGTTTGATTTACCCTCCGCCATAAACCCCAGGAATTTTTTAATTCGATAGATCTTCCCACTGACGTTCTCCTTCATTTTCGAAGACGCATCAGGGCCTTCCTGGTGTCTCCTGTACTCCTCGAGCAGCTCATCTTCACACAGAAGAAAGAGGAAAGCAAAGAGACTGCCAGCAGAGGCACAGCATTTCACAAATCATTTCAAACTTTTTTTTTTCCTTTTCTACAAAACTTTTCTCAAAACAACTGTTTAACACCGGGCAAATGTTATACTCATCTCAGGACCACCACATGATCCGGGTAATGAGGTGGACTTTGGCCCCCTGGAGGCTGGCTTGAGGTGTGTTCTGTGATGGAGTGTGCCCTGGGGACGGAGGATGGCCGGGTGTCGGAGGATGGCCGGGAGGATGGCCAGGTGTCGGAGGATGGCCGGGAGGATGGCCGGGTGTCGGAGGATGGCCGGGTGTCGGAGGATGGCTGGGTGTCAGAGGGCTCCTCATGGGAGGAGGGCTGTATCACAGGAGACTCAGGAGTGGGCTCATCAGAGGCCCCACTCTCACCCTCTTTCCCAAGAGAAGACAATAACTTTTTGGTCACCTCCTTGACTCTTTTTGAACCCATAGATGTCGACCTTTTCTTAAGCAACCTGTACCGCCGGGTGACATTTCTGAGGGCAGTTGAGAGTGTGTCTACCTGATTATTCAGGTCAGAGATCTGTGCCCTCATCCTAGCGACCCGGCGGTTACAGGCATCATTTTTGCAGTCCTCTTCCTTCTCCTCCTCCTCCTCCACACAGGGTGTCACGTCCTCCATCCAGTCATCCTCAGGCAGAAGGTCGAGGGTAGACACCATTGGCACCTCTGGATTGGATGCCCTCAGTGCACGAAGGAGATCCAAAACTTTCCTCCTCTTACAGCTCATAATGGCGTCGCTCTTAGCTGCCTCGGATATCTCCACATGGGATTTCAGGTGCCGGTCCAGACGGACTCGTGTCCTTTCCGCAGCCCGGCACCGGACAGCGTCCTTGTCTAACATTCACACGCCCGGACTCGAGCGACACCAACAGCTTCCTTTCCTCCTGGTTTTTAACATTATGGAAGAATTTCAGGTGCTGGCCTAGTCGCTCGTACATGCGACTACAGAGTGGGCACGATTCAACAGGCATCTTTATCTAGAGGATTGAGAGAGATGACATGTGAAAATAGATGTTGTATTATGTTATTTTGCAGGACAGCGAGCACCCTTCCTGAAAAGAACATATATGCAGGGGGACATTGGTATAGAAATAATAATAATAATAATAATTATATTTTAAACCTTATTTATACCTTTCAACTTTTTTTTTATGGTGAGCCCAAGAAATGGTCACATCTTTATGACAAATTCAAAAACAAAATATAATAGTGTCAAAATCTTTAGAATTATTCACTAATAATTACAACCATAATAATGATATAGTTATATACAGCAGGGCTTCAGAACTAAGCGAATAATAATAATAATAATAATAATAATACATGTTTTATTCGTCGGAAATATATATTTAAAAAAAAACAAGAAGGCCAAATTAAAATAGACCTATATAATATTTGTTATAAATTTTCATTTAAGAAAAAAAATCATTAAACTTAGTCCTCATTTATTTTTTTAATTTTTAGAACCCTTACATTAGACGAAATTTCACAAAAAACACTATTATTTGCTTTTGACGAAAACAAATGAATATAGCCTCTCTTATAAGCTAACAGAAATTAAAACGCTTCTCAGAGAACACACATCGAATTCTGCGGGCACTCGACTGTTCCAAATCACTGATTCGAACTGAAAATACAGATATACGTCTCAGAATATTTGATAGTGTTTTCACGGAGATATTAGAAAAAAACAACAACTTGCGCTTCACTTTGGTACCTCAGTGCGAGCCGCCGACACGTAACGATATCAGAAGTAAATCACTCCAAAAGCATATCATTTTGGCCAGAATATTTGTTCAATATATTTCCAAAACATCAAGTACATTTATTATAAAGGCATATTGTTCATTATTTATGTCAAATCATGTCTGAGTCACAGGATGACTGTCAAATGTATATATCTGGCAAATTATTAACTATTCATTTTCATTTAAAACGAATATAATCATTGAACTTAGTCCTCATTTATTTTTAATTTTTTAATACCCTTACATTAAACGAATTTGTCACAAAAAACACTATTATTTGCTTTTGAGGGGAAAAAAATGAAAATAGCCTCTCTTATAAGATCGCAAGAATGAAAACGCTTCTCAGAGAACACACATCGAATTCTGCGGGCACTCGACTGTTCCAAATCACTGATTCAAACTGAAAATAAAGATATACGTCTCAGAATATTTGATAGTGTTTTCACGGAGATATTAGAAAAAAACAACAACTTGCGCTTCACTTTGGTACCTCAGTGCGAGCCGCCGGACACGTAACGATATCAGAAGTAAATCACTCCAAAAGCATATCATTTTGGCCAGAATATTTGTTCAATATATTTCCAAAACATCAAGTACATTTATTATAAAGGCATATTGTTCATTATTTATGTCAAATCATGTCTGAGTCACAGGATGACTGTCAAATGTATATATCTGGCAAATTATTAACTATTCATTTTCATTTAAAACGAATATAATCATTGAACTTAGTCCTCATTTATTTTTAATTTTTTAATACCCTTACATTAAACGAATTTGTCACAAAAAACACTATTATTTGCTTTTGAGGGGAAAAAAATGAAAATAGCCTCTCTTATAAGATCGCAAGAATGAAAACGCTTCTCAGAGAACACACATCGAATTCTGCGGGCACTCGACTGTTCCAAATCACTGATTCAAACTGAAAATAAAGATATACGTCTCAGAATATTTGATAGTGTTTTCACGGAGATATTAGAAAAAAACAAACAACTTTGGTACCTCAGAGCGAGCCGCCGGACAAGTAACGATCTCAGAAAATAAGTAATGAAGTAGCTATGACTAGATGGACATCAGAAAATAATACTTATTTAAACACAAAGATATTTGCTTACCCTTGAAAAACGATAAATTCCCACAAAAGGTTTTAAGACGTTGAATGTAAGATATCCTTAAGATATTGTTTTCTGCTGTGTGGCTCTCGCGAACTTCACTTTCATTCTGTCACGATTGAGGGGGCTTTAGTATAGAGGGCTTCAGTCCGTCACGATTGAGGGGCGGAATTATCAGGTTTACGGACAGTTTGAGGATCCAACAAGATTTCCACAAGCTCTTTTTAAAAACTTTCATTGGCTACATAATTGTAAAACAGATAGATTGACGTCAAGGGTGACCAATAGCATTGATTTATTGAAAAAAAAAAAGAACACCAGAGCTCTGCCCAAGTCCCGCCTGTGCATGTGCCAGATGCATGCAGGTGTAAGTGTCAGATTGCAGTGGTTTTCCAAGCATTGCATAGTGAATTACTTCAAAATCACATCCATGTCTTTAGTATATTTTGAAGGAAGACACATGCAGTGATTGGAATTATAGTGAATTACTTCAAAATCACATCCATGTCTTTAGTATATTTTGAAGGAAGACACATGCAGTGATTGGAATTATAATGAATTACTTAAAAATTACATCCAGGTCTATAGTATATATACATTTTTGCTTTGCTTTTGTTGTTTGTTATCTCTATTAAAACACTTTGGTAAACACCTGTTGTTCATCTTTCTTCTAGAGACAATATTGAAATTTGAAATAGCTGAACAAGCTGAGAAAAGGTAAGGCTTGTGTTTTCTTGGTTTATTTGTGTTACTTTGTGTTTAATAATGTGTTTTTTTTAAGTTTTAAGAAGTTGAAAGTGAGCACAAAGGAAATGCTAAAAGGACAGGCCTTATTTTGCTGCATAGTTAGTTTATTTTTAATCATTGTTTGTTTAATCATGTATCATTATTTCACATCATTGCTTGTATAATTTATTTTATATCGTTTCATTTTCCATTAAAGGTCTGCTGATCACAATGTGGTCTATTGTTTGCTTTGCCAAAAGCCGCAGGACAACCTTTCTGTCCATTTGTCAAGGGTGTGCATGAAAAAGTGCACACCAGAACAGAGACAAACAGAGCTACAAAAGGCAAAGCACTCACACAGAGAGTGGGTCCGCAACAGCAGAATCTGGGATTACAACCAGCTCTGTCTGCTCTTGCCTGACTCAAGCTCTCGAACTGCAATGGTACAGGAGCTTCTCCGTCGTGGATTCTTCGTGACCAACCAGCCCAAGGAGCCTGAAATTGACCCAGATGAACAATCTGGCCCTGTCTCTGCTGCTGCTGCTGCTGCTGTTCCTTCAAAGTAAGTGCATTAAACTATGTACTTATTAAATGCTTATTACATGATAATAAGACAAAGACTATATTTTACTGTTCAACATTGAATAACCTTTCACAACTTGGGTTTTATTATTCAATAGTCTTATTTGTTCTGTATAATCCAAACAGACAGTTGTTACAGAGGGCTACTGGAATTCAAGATTGCCAGCAGATTTTGAGGCTGGCTAAGTCTGACATCCTGAAGATCCACAGCAACATGGACAAAGAGGTACAAAGCAGGGACAAGACCTTGTACCGCTATTACTGTGAAGCGCTATTGGTCTTAAGACACGCACAGTGTCCACGAGCTGTGGAAGCCTTAACGGTAAGTTCATCTATTTTAATGAGTTTATACTTGTGATATACTGTATTATATGCACAAGTATGCATTAGTAAGTCTAACATTTTCAATATTTTCCAGGACAAAGAATGGGTCAACAGAACCGAGCTGGGTGAAAGGGTTGTGGTTGCCCTACAGGGGGATAAAGCCTCAAAAATGCAGATCGCTATCACTAAAGAGGAGAGGAGCAAGCTGTAAGTTTTAACATGATGCAAACAGTAGATTTCTTACCACCAGTGTTTTACATTTATTAACTTTTTTTTTTTGTAGTTCTTGGAGATGTACTTTTGTAAGATCAGACCTGAGAACCTTCAGCCTCAAAACTACTGCAAAAGTTTTTTCGTTTCATCGGACGGCGAGCCAGTCCAATGTGTCTCACGCGACATTAACCGGCTCCATGAATTGTGAGTACCTACACAGATTCATGTACATGTGTGTAAATGGATCCACATTTTGTCAGTCACACCACAATTAACATTTCGTTTTTCATTGTCTTTCTTCAGGTATAAGATGGCCCCTTTCACCAGCCAGTGTGTGCGGAGGGCAGTTGAGGCTGCTGCCAAGGACCTCCCAGCGCAACAAAAGAGGGCACTTCTTAATTACATGGCCCCCAGCTCTGGTGTTGTCAATCCTCAGGATGTTGAGGAGGCAGCTCTGCTACTGGAATCATTGGCAAGGTATATCTCTTCAACCAACCAGGACATAACTCATCACAAACTATTTGCACTGCAGATTATCAAGTTTTCATTAATTTTTTTCTTTTCGTATTATAAACCTTGTATTCCTCACTTAAACAGCGCTTCTGAGACATCATTGGCCACGAGTGAAGCTGCTGAAGGATCTCGGAGAGACTTTGTCTCATTTTTGAAAGATTCCCGGTTTCGACTGGACGGTCAGCCACCAACCAAAAAGCTAAGGATGGAATCCGGCTTTCCAGAAGACCGTGCTTACAGTGATAAGTGGAGGGCCTCTCAGTACGCACAGAGAGAAATATCTGCTGTGTAAGTCTCCGAATCCATCAAAAAAGCATTTACACACATTGACTATAAACAAACTTGGTGATAAGTGAATCACATGAGTAAAGTTATTTCATTCTGTCTTTCAGCATACTTCACACTCCGCAAGCCGTCTGCAGCAAAGGTGGCAAGGCTAATCGCACGGGAGGGTTGGACGGTGAACTGCCCAAGGCCGGAGAACATTCGAGCGGCAGTGGAGACCAGCCCCAAAAAAAGGTTGAAGAAGACGAATTTATCATTCGCTGTGTCACCGACCAAACCTGGACGGGCCTTGTCATAAAAGACTTTGGTGCAGAGCAAGGTCTAGGTAAGACAACCTTTCATTTGTCTTCTAAGGGCAGAGAAACAATAATGTAAAATGTACATTTCAGCAGTCATAAACTACATGTAATACTTTTTCATTAACTCAAAAATGTTATGTTCTCGTTGCATAGGAGTCGTCGCAACCCGACCATTCTGCAAGGATGATATAGTCTGTGATTACCATGGGAAGGTAGTCACAGCTGAAGAGGGGAGGGCCATTGTGCAGAGACAGCTTGATGAGCCTGGTTATGTCTTTTTTTTTAAAGATGGACAAAAGGATCTCAGCATTGATGCCCAGACCTTCCCCTGTGAGTGCCACCCTCATATGAACACTTTTGGGCGAAGAATTAATCATTCATCTAAGATGCCCAACATCAAGCCGTTTCATTGTAAGATGAAAATAAATGGGGAGGACAAGGATGTCATCCTGTTTAAAACATTAAAGGACATCAGTATAGGCACACAGCTCAAATTTGATTATGGTGTTAAGAGAAGATCTTTCCGGGGAGAGGGCATTAACCTAGAATGGCTTGATGAATAGGCCAGTAACGATGGTGGTTTTATGTTTGTCATTTTTTTTTACGGAAGGATCTTTTTTTTTTGGACGTTTTTTAAATTATCTATTTAAATCATTTTATTTTTTACTTGTATAAGTTTTTTTTTTTTCATATTTATGTTTATTGTAAATAGCTTTGTACATTTCTATTTTTTTCTGATTCGTAATAAAATTTGTTGTCATTAAAAACAAGTTGTCAAGTTTAATTATTTGCCGTGTCAAATAGGTTAAAGATGAGATGCTGGTTTTGACCGGCCGTTACTCGGGAACCAAGCCGACTTTGGGCTCCATACTCTGGGGACATGAGGGGCCAAGGGGTGCCCCTCCACACCCGGAGTTTGGAAATCCAAGTCGGCGTTGTTTCCGAGATACGCCCAGTCAAAGTCCCATCTTTGACCCATAAAAACTTTTTTCCCTAAAATTTGTATGTATAAAGATAGAGATGTATAGATTGCAAATAGATATAGATGCAACATACATGTTTATATTTACAATTATAAAGTTAACTGAATGAGTTCAAGTTGTACAAGCCTCATACAGGCAGGCTACTGAAGAGGCATCACTTGTACTGTGGGCTAGTGGTCAGTCAGCCTGTGTTGTGGATTGGACCCCTTTGTTTGTGGAGACGTGGGATCGAAACCACCTCAGACCACCTTGTGGTCTCAAACTGATTTTATGGAAAAAAAAACTTCATTCAAAAGAGACCCTGTAGGCTCCTCATGGACAATGCATTAAATGGTAATATTTCATAAACAAAGGGGTTATTTGTGGTCAAACCTACGGTATTCCACTCAAGGGACACGATACAACACACTGCTGTACATTTCTGATTATATTTATAAATAATTTGCATAAAATCACACTGTCCACGGGGAGCCTACAGGGGCCCAGCTAAAATTAGGGCAGAGACAGAATTTAATTTCCTTTATATGGACCTTGGAGATGTACTGAACTGTACTGTAAATGAGCATTACCACCCATTCCAGGACTGTTTAACTGAGCTAATTAACATCACCAGAAGATGTGCATAGTTGCTTTATTTTGTTGTAATTGTAATAATGAACACAACATCAAGTCATATCATTGTACATTAATCATTTTGCCTACTGTAGCATGGAGTGTATAAAATATTACAAGAACAGTTACATTAAGTATAATAGTGAAATTCTGGATAAAATTCTGGTAGCAAATGATCTTTTAAGTCAATGATTTGTATTGGTCAGTTTAAAGCAAAGCAAACTTGTAATGACCAATGACAGAATCTAATAAATTAAATGTTAATGAACTACAACTTTTTTTTACTCAGTATGCCACTGCTTGCAAACAGAACATGTTTAAAACATTGTCTAAAATCACAAACAGATGGCCATGGATTGAAAAAGATGGTGTTTACATGGCCTGGAACAACTGCATATTGGTATTGCATTAAAGTGTTACACATTACTGACAACAATTATTAAAAGAACGTTAAAGGGTAATTCCACCAGTGGAGACATGAAAGTGTAGTGAAAGTGGATCATATATGTAGTAGAATACTATCAATTTTTTAAATTTTGGTCCTTCTTGGCCTTTAAAAGGCAGAAAATAACTTTTTAGAGCTTGTGGACTGTAGACAACAATCCCCATAATGCATTGCAATGCTCAGCTCCGCAGGCCACTCTCACTACTCCGCCCATTAAAGTGTATTATAGTTGAGTCTCCACTATAGGCTACTGATTGGAAATTATTTAGCACAACTTGTTGTGAAGATTTATTTTGTGACCCATTTATGTAGTTAATCCTCGTTTTTGTGACGAAATGGTGTGCACTTGTGTAGTACCGGGATGTTGTTCAAGAACAAGGAAAATACCCGGAGTAAGTATCCACAGATTCCCGAATGACAAGGACTTGTGCCAAAAGTGGCTACGGGCTATCAATAACCCTAAGCTCCGTGAGGACACACCACTTGAGGCACTAAAAAATAAGACGTATGCAGTTTACATTTCAAGCCCGAAGATTTTGAGCCTAACCCCTTAGGGTTGAAGAGACCCCCGCTTTTGAAAAACGCAATTCCTTCAGTATTTTCCTTGCCAGACGATGAAGACGAAAAGCCAGGAACGTCGGGAACTGACAGCACTAAACGCATTTGCCTGGAGGTAATGTTTTTTCTGACCAGACTTTATTAACATCTAGTGGCTACTTAGAACACACACTGACACAGTTGTCTGCAGTAAAGAAACACATCTCCTATGATTTGTCTGTTCACAAACTAAATATCTTGATTGTTGTTCTTATGTGTCTGTCTCACTAACTACACTTGTCAGCAATGAGAGTAAGCAAAGTTAGCTAAAAGTAATATATATAACTATTAGCGATGTTAAACGTGTTTTACTGTGATAGATTGACGTTATTCTTTTTTTTTTACGTTATTGAACTTATGATCTTTCAGGCTAAAGCGTCGACCTCTGCTGCAGCGTTGGTGTCCTCTTCATCAGAAGAATCACAGTTAGCTATAGCACCAATGCTATCAACTCCAATAAAGATTCCTTCCTCTGTTCAATCAGTGTTTGTAAGTATTAAACATCATGTTATCTCTAACGTTAATCATGACTGCAGTGAGGCTAAACAGTTTACCCACCTCTGAAATTTTATAAAAACTTTATCCACCACTGGATAGAGTTTATCCACCACTCAATACATTCAATGTATTTTCTAAAATAGAGTATGCATGCCAGAAAGTATCTAGTATACATAGCACTAATAAACACTAATCTTCACTATTCCCAAATATGTTCTCTGTTTTTCTTTTATGTATTAAAAAAGAGAAACAGTGGTACATTTCCTTATTGCATTTTATCCTACCTTACACTTATTTCACCACTTGATCTATCTCTAGCAATCTGTATGATATCTAATACTACTGTCTGATTTAAATTATTGAATTATTGATTTAATAGAAATTGTATTGTCTCAATGCCCAAGTACACCAGGGGCCCATTCTTCGTACATTGCTTAAAACATCCGAGATCAAATGAGACATCCGAGATAATATCATCGTGCTCATCATGATCCAGCTAATTGGGTTCTTCGAACACTCCTGCCGGTTATGATTAGTATAGCTGGATTGAGTTATCTGAGATAATTCGCGTTCATGCGCTGGGTTAAAGGGGATATGTATCGATTAGGGCTGCAACTAACGATTATTTTAATAATCGATTAATCTGTCGATTAATTTGTCGATTAATCGATGAATCGGATAAAAAACATTAATTTCCAATCCTTTATTAAAAAACAGAACTAAAAGGTGCAAATTCAGTGAAAAAAATCCAGTGCAAAAAAATGGACTAACAAAAAACTTACACATGTATGCTTTACATCTGCCAAATATATAGGCTTTTTAAAAAATAAAGTTCACAAAAATATGTATATTTTCTTGTTTAAAGGGGCCTGAGCCGTCAGAACAATAAATTGATTAAAAAAAATACAGAA
Source organism: Hybognathus amarus (assembly GCA_030378365.1). Taxonomy (NCBI): domain Eukaryota; kingdom Metazoa; phylum Chordata; class Actinopteri; order Cypriniformes; family Leuciscidae; genus Hybognathus; species Hybognathus amarus. The sequence continues at coordinate 663,191 of JAQIUQ010002155.1, forward strand.
AAATACAAATCAGAAAACTTAACAGGATTTGTTTGAACGTCAGAACTTGTTCTCTACACCACACTCGCACACACTCACAAACTCACAAACTTGTGTTGTGTTTTGTTTTTGTCAAAGATGTTATAATCTTTAACAAAATGTTTGAAACTTTTTAACAAGCAAATGCACTTATGATCATTTTACCTATATTAGGTAATAATAATAATAGCAATAATAATAATAATTATATCAGAAGATATCTCTAGTTTATCCTAATATTAAATAAGTACAATGAATATAAAATATAAATACAATATAAAGTAATATCAATTACAATGGATTGACCATCTCCTATGGTGTAAGGTATTTTTCCGCTCATCCTTTCCGTGAAGTTTCTCTGAGACATTTAGAGTGAAGTTTGAACAATTCAGTGCTGCAAATTGTGGAAAAAATATTCCCCTTTGTAGTGGTAGGCCACTTGGACAGACAAGAAAGTGTTTTCATCTGTCTATCTGATTCAAATCACAGTTTGCTAATTCAGTGGTAAGAATTTAATTGTTGTTTTTATTTATATCTTATATAATAGCCTACGCCTAATTATGTATTACTAGTATCAGAGAATGTCTAGTATGTACCAAATTACTAATGCTCAGACACACTCAGTCTCTCTCGTGCGCGAATCTCGGACAAACGCACGCACGCGCGATCTCGGACACATTCGGTCTCTCTCTTCTCGTGATCACGGAAACACTCGGTCTCTCTCTCGCTCCCGCGTGAGCGATCTCGGACACATTCGGTCTCTCTCTCTCGTGATCACGGAAACACTCTGTCTCTCTCTGTGATCACGGAAACACTCGGTCTCTCTCTCGCTCCCGCGTGAGCGATCTCGGACACATTCGGTCTCTCTCTCTCGTGATCACGGACACACTCGGTCTTTCGCTCCCGCGTGAGCGATCTCTGACACACTCGGTCTCTCTCTCGCGTCGCGATCATCACGGACACACTCGGTCTCTCTCTGGTGATCACGGAAACACTCGGTCTCTCTCTCGCTCCCGCGTGAGCGATCTCGGACACATTCAGTCTCTCTCTCTCTCTCTCTCTCTCTCTCTCTCTCTCTCTCTCTCCCCCTCGTGATCACGGACACACTCGGTCTCTCGCTCCCCGCGTGACATGAGCAATCTCGGACACACTCTGTCTCTCTCGCGTCGTGATCATAACGGACACACTCGGTCTCTCTCTCTCGCGATCATCACGGACTCGGACACACTCGGTCTCTCTCGTTTGACAAATGCGAACTCCGCGATTGAGCGACAGTGCGTGAGAGAGACCGAGAGTGCTCCACGCTCAACTCAAACTTTTTTCTTATTTTCAAATATTTCCGTGTCGCGCGACGCAACGAATCGATAATGTAATTCGTTGCCAACTCTTTCAGAAATCGATTTTAATCGATTTCAATCGAATTCGATTGTTGCAGCCCTAGTATCGATAGTAGAAACATTGATCAGCAACGCTGCTATTGGCTGTTCGCCGTGGCCAAAGAGCGCGCTCACTTTTTTCTCCACAGAAGAGCAAGAGTTATTGCTTGAAGGATAAGCTGAATTTAAAAACTTAATTAAAACGCAGGAAACACCTTAAGTGTGCAAAAACAAGGAGAGAGAGTGGGCAAAAAGTAGCAGACAAATTAAGTTTGTAGTTAGATCACTTTTTATCACTTATTACAGTATATATTTTTATATTTTAATCATTTCTAAATAATAAATAACGTTTTTCATTGTAATGTCAGAGTCACACCCACTGCTAGAACATAGGAACAAGTAAAAGTGAAGTACTAGAATATTCTACATAGTAATTTGTACTAACTAATCTCTTTTAAAAGGCACTGTCAATAAACGTTTGCCTGTTTATAAAAGCAAGAAAAAGTCTGAGAAAAAAAGAAAAGAAAAACAAACAGGTGGTGTTCCTGCACCCCCACATTACCCAGGCAGAAGAGCTGGCCCAAATGTGAACCTTGTGGAGGGCATCTTTGTGTTCAGCTCTTCCTCACACACACAGCATCTTCACTGCTGGTAAATGAACTTTAAATGATCCTAGTACATGTCACGGGGTGACAAATTTCATTCATTTCTCTGGACGGAACTAATGTTCTCTGGGTTTTGCCTCCCGCCGGACCCATAACAAAGGGACACCGGGCTAGTTCCGGGATAGCGCGAGCATCTCCGACACTGGGGTGATTAGCCAAAGATCGCTAACAGCTAGAGATGGGAGAAGCAAGCCTTGCGATTGGGACACGGGAGGATAAAAAGAGAAAGCATAGATCAAACAGGGCGTTGTTTTCTTGGGATTCGGTGTTTGTTGGAGGAAGAGTGAGCCGTGGTGAAGAAGTGGGGCTGCTAAACGGGCAAGGCGTGGTGAATGGAGAGACACACAGGCGGATTCAATGGGAAGGAGGTAGCCACGGGACAGAGAACGTTTGTGAGAGATAGTGAGTGATCTAATTGAATTTCCATCTCCCTCTCTTGCGACAGTGGGACTTTGATGTAGAAGCCGGGCCAGGAGATGGGTAACGGCCTTATATCTGTGTAATTTTCCACTGAGTGCTATTTGTTGAGATGAAGTGATGTGATGCACTGTCTGCTGTGTGAAGGGTGAACCTAAAACCGCTGGATGTCCATGTCTTGCCCCAGTTTCTATCTCCTTCCGACTGTACAAAGAGAGGCTAACATTGTTGTATCCCACAGACCTTCGAGTGTGTTTATCTGACAGCCCACTGAGAAGAGAAGTACGTACTTGCATACTCACCAGCCTGCTTTGCGGTGAAGCTACCCACCGTAAGTCTCCTTTGTTTGCCACTTGAAGAGAAGCACGTATTCGCATACTTGCCTGTCTGCTTGCAGTAAAACCTCCTCCGCTGTGAACCCTGTGTCTGTGACTCCGCCAGAGAAGAGACGTACATACCTGCATACTCACCAGTCTGTTTGTGGTGAAGCTTCCAACCTAAAACCTTCAGCCGTAAGTCCCCTTTGTTTGCTACTTGAAGAGAAGTACGTATTCGCATACTTGCCTGTCTGCTTTGCAGTAAAACCTCCTCTGCTGTGAACCCGGTGTCTGTGACTCCGCCAGAGAAGAGACGTACGTACCTGCATACTCGCCAGTCTGCTTGTGGTGAAGCTTCCAACCTAAAACCTCCAGCCGTAAGCCCCTTGGTTTGCCACTTGAAGAGAAGTACGTATTCGCATACTTGCCTGTCTGATTTGCAGTAGAACCTCCTCTGCTGTAAACCCTGTGTCTGTGACTCCGCCCGAGAAGAGACGTACGTACCTGCATACTCACCAGTCTGCTTGTGGTGAAGCTTCCAACCTAAAACCTCCAGCCGTAAGCCCCCTTGTCTGCCACTTGAAGAGACGTACGTCCTTGCATACTCACCAGTCTGCTGTGCGGTGAAGCCTCCAACCGTAAGCCCCTTGGTGCGACGTTTGAAGAGGAGTACGTACCGACATACTTACCTGTCTGCTTTGCAGTAAAACCTCCAGCCGTAAGCCCCCTTTGTCTGCCACTTGAAGAGACGTTACGTCCTTGCATACTCGCCACTCTGCTGTGCGGTGAAGCCTCCAACTGTAGGCCCACTTTATGTGACGTTTGAAGAGAAGTACGTACTGACATTCTTCCTGTCTGCTTGCAGTAAAACCTTCAGCCGTAAGCTCCTTTTGTCTGCCACTTGAAGAGACGTACGTCCTTGCATACTCGCTAGTCTGCTTTGCGGTGAAGCCTCCAACTGTGAGTCCCCATTGTGGGACGTTTGAAGAGAAGTACGTACTGATATACTAACCTGTCTGCATTGCAGTAAAGCCTTCCTCTGCTGTGGGTCTGGTGTCTGTCAATCTGCCAGTGAAGAGAAGGACGTGCCTGTAGTGCCTGTGCGCCTCAAAACCTCCAGTCCGAAGTTTCGACCAAGTTCACGACCACCAGCTTGCACTCCGAAAAGATTCTTTTAACTCTGAATAAAAACTTGATTTTAATTGACTCCCATTTGTCTGTCTTCCTTACTCTGTCCTCCGTCCGACTCCCAAGGGTGGCCTGGGTCTCAGGGGTGGGTGCAGGTCAGATTGGCCCGCCTCGACCTGTGACATAAACTTGGCGTAGTCGGCAGGGTTCCACCTCGGGTTGAGTAGACGGGGGCGGAGTAATGACAGACGAAGAGGTACCAGTGGGTCATCCCCCATGTCATGCCCATCTTCATGGGAGCCCCGTGGGCTCAAAAGTATGGAGGACCAGGGTCCGAACTTAGTTTATCGGCATGGAGGACTCAAGTGGAGTACTCGGCGGGCCTTCAAGGGCTAAACGAAGCTCTGGCCCTTGAACAGGATTATGCTGACTCCTCGGACCCCTCCCACTGTATGGCCACCAGTGCTGCCAGTTGTCCTTCACCTCCTGCCCCACCCGACTGGAAACAGGCCCTAAGAGAAGAATTGAGGAGAGACGTCCGTGAACAGATGGCAGAACTGTCTAAAACTTTCTTGGAGGAATTACGCCGAGAACAGTTCCGACCCTTGCCACCTACACGAGAACGAGCCTCCTCCGAAGGTAGTCGACTCCCAGAGCAACGTCCACCCCGGCCCTCCGCCCCCCGGTTTCAGTGGGACGAACAAGGTCGTCCCATTTGCAATGGCTGCGGCGAACCAGGTCATTACGTCCGGCAATGCAGGGCACGCCGGGATCGCAGGGGGGTTTTTAGAGTCTCCGGCCACTGTGGGTCAAGTGGCCGGGACCCCCCTAGTTGACCCCTCTCCATTGGCAGCCAGGAATTGTCTCAGTCGGGCGTTGCCCTCTTGTGGCGGTTCAAGTCAATGGGACCGAAATCCAATGCCTCCTGGATACCGGGTCCCAGGTCACCTTGTTCTCCGAAAGCCTGTCTCGGGAGTTATACGGAGTCCAGGGACATTCGGCCACAGATGTCCCCTGGTTAACCCTGCGTGGGGCAAATGGCCTGGATATTCCATATGTGGGCTATCTGATCACGGACCTGGAGGTTCATGGGACCCTTGTGCCTCAGAAGGGGGTTGTGATTGTGCAGGATACGTGTCTGGGAGCTCACCGTGCCCTACTGGGAATGAACGTCATCATGGAATGCTGGGAGGAGTTGTTTAAAGCGAGACCCATGCTGTCGGCTTCGAGAGGGGAAAAACAGGAATGGGATCGGATCATGGCCGATTGTCGCCGAGTCCGCATGGCCGATGCCCAGCGGGATCGAGAGAGCGTGGGAAGAGTGGGGTGTCGCTATGCACTGTCGGTCCCAGCTCAGAGCGAGGCCATTATCTGGGCCCGTCTCCCTGGTCAGCTTCATGGGTCCCCGGAGTGGGTCCTGGTGGAGCCTCATTCGGACTGCCAGACCGTGGAGGTGGCCCGGGGATTGGCGTCTGTTCACCGGGGTCGAGTTGCCGTAAGACTAAGAAATACCAATCCCTATGCTGTGGCCCTGTATCGCCACCAACGTCTAGCGCGAGTCACCCCGGTGAGCCCCGAGCAGGTCCATGAGGAAGGAGAGTTTCAGTTCTGTCAGGTGGGCCCGACGGTGGTGGAGGTGGCTTTGACGCAGGCTGAGACTCCTGCAGGCGGACGGGAAGAAACACTTCCGGCCCACCTGGCGGGAGAGTCCTTACTCCCGTTAGGGAAGTCATTTTCAACAGGGTACACCGCGCCACTCAATTGCCAGGGAGCTGGACGCACTTCGTGGACGCTGCGCAGCGCCCCTGAGACGATCTTCGGGGGCCCCGTGACGCCCTCTTCCGAACGGGGCCGTCCCAAGGGCCCCCGAGAGGTGGTCCCTAGACTCCAGACCCCCCAGGGGCCATATGGGAGGGGCCTGAAGTTACCCCCCAAAAACCGCATTTCAGGCATCGGCCACCAGGGGGCTCACCGACGTCCCACCCGCAACATGTTCAACGGGCTTCGAATGAGTCAGGGATGGGCGTCCACGGGGCGCCAAAACGTCCCCCTTGCAGCTCACACACCCTTGCACGCTCCACGCCATTGGCCGAGGCGGCGGGGTGGGCGGGGCCGTCCACGGAGAGCCTAAACGTCCCCCTTACTGCTTAAACGAAGCCAGGGGGCGGGGATCGTTCCGGTCACGCCCCCTGTCCACGGAAAGCCTAAAGATCCCCCTTACTGCTTAAATGAAGCCAGGGGGCGGGGATCCGTTCCCGGTCACGCCCCCTGTCCACGGAAAGCCTAAAGATCCCCCTTACTGCTTAAATGAAGCCAGGGGGCGGGGATCGTTCCCGGTCACGCCCCCTGTCCACGGCAAGCCTAAAGATCCCCCTTACTGCTTAAATGAAGCCAGGGGGCAGGGATCGTTCCCGGTCACGCCCCCTGTCCACGGAAAGCCTAAAGATCCCCCTTACTGCTTAAATGAAGCCAGGGGGCGGGGATCGTTCCCGGTCACGCCCCCTGTCCACGGAAAGCCTAAAGATCCCCCTTACTGCTTAAATGAAGCCAGGGGGCGGGGATCGCTCCCGGTCACGCCCCCTGTCCACGGAAAGCCTAAAGATCCCCCTTACTGCTTAAATGAAGCCAGGGGGCGGGGATCGTTCACGGTCACGCCCCCTGTCCACGGAGAGCCTAGAACGTCCCCTTACTGCTTAATTGAAACCAGGGGGCGGGGATCGTTCCCGGTCACGCCCCCTGTCCACGGGGAGCCTACAGGTGCCCAGCTAAATGCGTTGCAAGTGGGATGGTGTTCTCGACTTAGACATTTTCAGCGGGTGAATCCCAGTAACGATTTGGGCATTTCACAAAATGAGGTGAATGTCAGTGAGTAACTCATTAAGCCACAAGTGGGACGCCAATACATTACAAGGTCATATATCATAACCACAGTGCTTTTTGGGGGGGTTAACTGACTTTATACCACTCAAGGGACATGATACAACACACTGATGTACAGTACAGCCATTAATTATGCGTAATTTGCATAAAATCAAACTGTCCACGGGGAGCCTACAGGTGCCCAGCTAAATGCGTTGCAAGTGGGATGGTGTTCTCGACTTAGACATTTTCAGCGGGTGAATCCCAGTAACGATTTGGGCATTTCACAAAATGAGGTGAATGTCAGTGAGTAACTCATTAAGCCACAAGTGGGATGCCAATACATTACAAGGTCATATATCATAACCACAGTGCTTTTTGGGGGGGTTAACTTACTTTATACCACTCAAGGGACATGATACAACACACTGATGTACAGTACAGCCAATAATTATGCGTAATTTGCATAAAATCACACTGTCCACGGGGAGCCTACAGGGGCCCAGCTAAATGCGTTGCAAGTGGGATGGTGTTCTCGACTTAGACATTTTCAGCGGGTGAATCCCAGTAACGATTTGGGCATTTCACAAAATGAGGTGAATGTCAGTGAGTAACTCATTAAGCCACAAGTGGGATGCCAATACATTACAAGGTCATATATCATAACCACAGTGCTTTTTGGGGGGGTTAACTTACTTTATACCACTCAAGGGACATGATACAACACACTGATGTACAGTACAGCCAATAATTATGCGTAATTTGCATAAAATCACACTGTCCACGGGGAGCCTACAGGGGCCCCGCCAAATGCGTTGCATGTGGGATGGTGACTTTGACCGGGCCTTACTCAGGAACAAAGCCGACTTTGGGCTCCATACTCTGGGGAGATGGGGGGCCCATTGGTACCCCTCCATACCCCGAGTTTGGAGCTCCAACTGGGCGTGGTCTCCGAGATACGCCCGGTCAAAGTCCCATCTTTGACCGGGCATTACTCGGGAACCAAGCCGACTTTGGGCTCCATACTCTGGGGTTATGAGGGGCCTATAGGTGCCCCTCCACACCCGGAGTTTGAAGCTCCAAGTCGGCGTGGTTTCCGAGATACGCCCGGTCAAAGTCCCATCTTTGACCGGGCATTACTTGGGAACCAAGCCGACTTTGGGCTCCATACTCTGGGGTCAGGAGGGGCCCATGGGTGCCCCTCCACACCCGGAGTTTGAAGCTCCAAGTCGGCGTGGTTTCCGAGATACGCCCGGTCAAAGTCCCATCTTTGACCGGGCATTACTTGGGAACCAAGCCGACTTTGGGCTCCATACTCTGGGGTCAGGAGGGGCCCATGGGTGCCCCCCCATGCCCCGAGTTTGGAGCTCCAAGTCGGCGTGGTTTTCGAGATACGCCCGGTAAAAGCTGGACCGGAAGTGGCTGTATCTCGGAAACGGAAGGTCCCAGGAGCTGGCGACGGTGGTGGTAGAAGGGGCCCCATGGGCCCTCATAATGCCCCGAGTTTGGCGCTCCAACTCGGCTCAACTCCCGAGCCACACCCACTTACACACGAGGGACTTTTGGACAAAACGGACTATATCTCGGAAATGGCGAGTCCCAGCGGATCGTCCTTCGGGTGGATGAGGGCCCTCTAGGGGCCCTCTCAGACCCCAGAGTCCCGAGGCTCTGGGACCCTTCCTTCTGAAGTGCACCCTTTCCTGTTGGGCCCCGTTTCTCGGCCTGTGGGGGCGCTAGAAGCACGGGCTAGGGCCCGTTGGAGAGGGCTCCTCTGGACCTTACGTTGACCCGAGTTTGGTGTGGCTAGGCGGCTGGGTCCCCGAGTTATAGCCGTTCAAAGTTCGGTGCCCACCTGCAACTCATTCAAAAGAGACCCTGTAGGCTCCTCATGGACAATGCATTAAAAGGTAATATTTCATAAACAAAGGGGTTATTCGTGGTCAAACCTACTTTATTCCACTCAAGGGACACGATACAACACACTGCTGTACATTTCTGATATTATTTATAAATAATTTGCATAAAATCACACTGTCCACGGGGAGCCTACAGGTGCCCAGCTAAATGCGTTGCAAGTGGGATGGTGTTCTCGACTTAGACATTTTCAGCGGGTGAATCCCAGTAACGATTTGGGCATTTCACAAAATGAGGTGAATGTCAGTGAGTAACTCATTAAGCCACAAGTGGGACGCCAATACATTACAAGGTCATATATCATAACCACAGTGCTTTTTGGGGGGGTTAACTGACTTTATACCTCTCAAGGGACATGATACAACACACTGATGTACAGTACAGCCAATAATTATGCGTAATTTGCATAAAATCACACTGTCCACGGGGAGCCTACAGGGGCCCAGCTAAATGCGTTGCAAGTGGGATGGTGTTCTCGACTTAGACATTTTCAGCGGGTGAATCCCAGTAACGATTTGGGCATTTCACAAAATGAGGTGAATGTCAGTGAGTAACTCATTAAGCCACAAGTGGGATGCCAATACATTACAAGGTCATATATCATAACCACAGTGCTTTTTGGGGGGGTTAACTGACTGTATACCACTCAAGGGACATGATACAACACACTGATGTACAGTACAGCCAATAATTATGCGTAATTTGCATAAAATCAAACTGTCCACGGGGAGCCTACAGGTGCCCAGCTAAATGTGTTGCAAGTGGGATGGTGTTCTCGACTTAGACATTTTCAGCGGGTGAATCCCAGTAACGATTTGGGCATTTCACAAAATGAGGTGAATGTCAGTGAGTAACTCATTAAGCCACAAGTGGGATGCCAATACATTACAAGGTCATATATCATAACCACAGTGCTTTTTGGGGGGTTAACTTACTTTATACCACTCAAGGGACATGATACAACACACTGATGTACAGTACAGCCAATAATTATGCGTAATTTGCATAAAATCACACTGTCCACGGGGAGCCTACAGGGGCCCCGCCAAATGCGTTGCATGTGGGATGGTGACTTTGACCGGGCCTTACTCAGGAACAAAGCCGACTTTGGGCTCCATACTCTGGGGAGATGGGGGGCCCATTGGTACCCCTCCATACCCCGAGTTTGGAGCTCCAACTGGGCGTGGTCTCCGAGATACGCCCGGTCAAAGTCCCATCTTTGACCGGGCATTACTCGGGAACCAAGCCGACTTTGGGCTCCATACTCTGGGGTTATGAGGGGCCTATAGGTGCCCCTCCACACCCGGAGTTTGAAGCTCCAAGTCGGCGTGGTTTCCGAGATACGCCCGGTCAAAGTCCCATCTTTGACCGGGCATTACTTGGGAACCAAGCCGACTTTGGGCTCCATACTCTGGGGTCAGGAGGGGCCCATGGGTGCCCCTCAACACCCGGAGTTTGAAGCTCCAAGTCGGCGTGGTTTCCGAGATACGCCCGGTCAAAGTCCCATCTTTGACCGGGCATTACTTGGGAACCAAGCCGACTTTGGGCTCCATACTCTGGGGTCAGGAGGGGCCCATGGGTGCCCCCCCATGCCCCGAGTTTGGAGCTCCAAGTCGGCGTGGTTTCGAGATACGCCCGGTAAAAGCTGGACCGGAAGTGGCTGTATCTCGGAAACGGAAGGTCCCAGGAGCTGGCGACGGTGGTGGTAGAAGGGGCCCCATGGGCCCTCATAATGCCCCGAGTTTGGCGCTCCAACTCGGCTCAACTCCCGAGCCACACCCACTTACACACGAGGGACTTTTGGACAAAACGGACTATATCTCGGAAATGGCGAGTCCCAGCGGATCGTCCTTCGGGTGGATGAGGGCCCTCTAGGGGCCCTCTCAGACCCCAGAGTCCCGAGGCTCTGGGACCCTTCCTTCTGAAGTGCACCCTTTCCTGTTGGGCCCCGTTTCTCGGCCTGTGGGGGCGCTAGAAGCACGGGCTAGGGCCCGTTGGAGAGGGCTCCTCTGGACCTTACGTCGACCCCGAGTTTGGTGTGGCTAGGCGGCTGGGTCCCCGAGTTATAGCCGTTCAAAGTTCGGTGCCCACCTGCAACTCATTCAAAAGAGACCCTGTAGGCTCCTCATGGACAATGCATTAAAAGGTAATATTTCATAAACAAAGGGGTTATTCGTGGTCAAACCTACTTTATTCCACTCAAGGGACACGATACAACACACTGCTGTACATTTCTGATATTATTTATAAATAATTTGCATAAAATCACACTGTCCACGGGGAGCCTACAGGTGCCCAGCTAAATGCGTTGCAAGTGGGATGGTGTTCTCGACTTAGACATTTTCAGCGGGTGAATCCCAGTAACGATTTGGGCATTTCACAAAATGTGGTGAATGTCAGTGAGTAACTCATTAAGCCACAAGTGGGATGCCAATACATTACAAGGTCATATATCATAACCACAGTGCTTTTTTGGGGGGGTTAACTGGGTTTATACCACTCAAGGGACATGATACAACACACTGATGTACAGTACAGCCATTAATTATGCGTAATTTGCATAAAATCAAACTGTCCACGGGGAGCCTACAGGTGCCCAGCTAAATGCGTTGCAAGTGGGATGGTGTTCTCGACTTTAAGACATTTTCAGCGGGTGAATCCCAGTACGATTTGGGCATTTCACAAAATGAGGTGAATGTCAGTGAGTAACTCATTAAGCCACAGTGGGATGCCAATACATTACAAGGTCATATATCAGTAACCACAGTGCTTTTTGGGGGGGTTAACTTTTCTTTATACCACTCAAGGGACATGATACAACACACTGATGTACAGTACAGCCAATAATTATGCGTAATTTGCATAAAGAAATCACACTGTCCCGGGAGCCTGCCAGGGGCCCAGCTAAATGCGTTGCCAAGTGGGATGGTGTTCTCGGAGCTAGACATTTTCAGCGGGTGAATCCAGTAAGCGATTTGGGCATTTCACAAAATGAGGTGAATGTCAGTGGGGTAACTGGTTAAGCCACAAGTGGGATGCCAATACATTTACAAGGTCATATATCATAACCACAGTGCTTTTTGGGGGGGTTAACTTACTTCATACCACTTCAAGGGACATGATACAACACACTGATGTGCAGTACAGCCAATAATTATGCGTAATTTGCATAAAATCACACTGTCCACGGGGAGCCTCCAGGGGCCCCACCAAATGCGTTGCATGTGGGATGGTGACTTTGACCGGGCCTTACTCAGGAACAAAGCCGACTTTGGGCTCCAGTGCTCTGGGGAGAATGGGGGGCCATTGGTACCCCTCCATACCCAAGTTTTGGAGCTCCAACTGGGCGTGAGTCTCGGAGAATACCCGGCCCGGTCAAAGTCCCGTCTTTGACCGGGCATTACTTTGGAACCAAGCCGACTTTGGGCTCCATACTCTGGGGTCAGGAAGGGGCCCATGGGTGCCCCTCCACACCCGGAGTTTGAAGCTCCAAGTCGGCGTGGCTTCGGAATACGCCCGGTCAAAGTCCCATCTTTGACCGGGCATTACTTGGAGAACCAAGCCGACTTTGGGCTCCATACTCTGGGGTCAGGAAGAAGAGGCCCACGGGTGTCCCCCCATGCCCCGAGTTTGGAGCTCCAAGTCGGCAGTGGCATTTCGAAATACCGCCCGGTGAAAGCTGGACCGGAAGTGGCTGTATCTGGGAAACGGAAGGTTCCCAGGAGCTGGCGACGGTGGTGGTGAAGGGGGCCCCATGGGCCCTCATCATGCCCCGAGTTTGGCGCTCCAACTCGGCTCAACTCCCCGAGCCACACCCACTTACACACGGGGTCTTTTGGAACAGGAAACGCGACTATATCTTCGGAAATGGCGAGTGCAGCGGATCGTCCTCCGGGTGGATGAGGGCCCTCTAGGGGCCCTCTCAGAGCCCCAGAGTCCCCGAGGCTCTGGGACCCTTCCTTTCTGAAGTGCACCCTTTCCTGTTGGGCCCCGATTTCTCGGCCTGTGGGGGCGCTGGGAAGCACAGGGCTAGGGCCCGACTGGGAGAGGCTCCTCTGGACCTTACCGAATTTGACCCGAGTTTGGTGTGGCTACGGCGGCTGGGTCCCCGAGTTTATAGCCGTTCGAATTTCAATACTACCCACCTGCAACTCATTCAAAAGAGACCCTGTAGGCTCCTCATGGACAACAATGCATTAGAAGGTTGATCTACAGTAAACAAAGGGGTTATTCGTGGTCAAACCTACTTTATTCCACTCAAGGGACACGATACAACACACTGCTGTACATTTCTGATATTATTTCTATAAATAATTTGCATAAAATCACACTGTCCACGGGAGTCCCTGCAGGTGCCCAGGCTGAATGCGGTTGCAGAGTGGGATGGTGTTCTGGACTTAGACACTTTCAGCGGGTGAATCCCAGGTAACGACTTGGGCATTTCACAAAATGAGGTGAATGTCAGTGAGTAACTCATTAAGCCACAAGTGGGACGCCAATACATTACAAGGTCATATATCATAACCACAGTGCTTTTTGGGGGGGTTAACTGACTTTATACCTCTCAAGGGACATGATACAACACACTGATGTGCCAGTACAGCCAATAATTATGCGTAATTTGCATAAAATCACACTGTCCACGGGGAGCCTACAGGGGCCCAGCTAAATGCGTTGCAAGTGGGATGGTGTTCTCGACTTAGACATTTTCAGCGGGTGAATCCCAGTAACGATTTGGGCATTTCACAAAATGAGGTGAATGTCAGTGAGTAACTCATTAAGCCACAAGTGGGATGCCAATACATTACAAGGTCATATATCATAACCACAGTGCTTTTTGGGGGGGGGTTAACTGACTTTATACCACTCAAGGGACATGATACAACACACTGATGTACAGTACAGCCAATAATTATGCGTAATTTGCATAAAATCAAACTGTCCACGGGGAGCCTACAGGTGCCCAGCTAAATGTGTTGCAAGTGGGATGGTGTTCTCGACTTAGACATTTTCAGCGGGTGAATCCCAGTAACGATTTGGGCATTTCACAAAATGAGGTGAATGTCAGTGAGTAACTCATTAAGCCACAAGTGGGATGCCAATACATTACAAGGTCATATATCATAACCACAGTGCTTTTTGGGGGGGGGGTTAACTGGGTTTATACCACTCAAGGGACATGATACAACACACTGATGTACAGTACAGCCAATAATTATGCGTAATTTGCATAAAATCACACTGTCCACGGGGAGCCTACAGGGGCCCCTCCCAATGCCGTCTGCAAGTGGAATGGTGACTTTGACCGGGCATTGCTCGGGAACCAAGCCGACTCTGGGCTCCATACTCTGGGGTCACTGAGGGGCTTATGGGTCGCCCCTCCACACCCGGGCTTTGAAGCTCCAAGTCGCGTGAGCTCTGCGAGATACGACCGGTCAAAGTCCCATCTTTGACCGGGCATTACTTGGGAACCAAGCCGACTTTGGGCTCCATACTCTGGGGTCAGGAGGGGCCCATGGGTGCCCCTCCACACCCGGAGTTTGAAGCTCCAAGTCGGCGTGGTTTCCGAGATCACGCCCGGTCAAAGTCCCATCTTTGACCGGGCATTACTTGGGAACCAAGCCGACTTTGGGCTCCATACTCTGGGGTCAGGAGGGGCCCATGGGTGCCCCCCCATGCCCCGAGTTTGGAGCTCCAAGTGCGGCGTGGCTTCGAAGAATACGCCCGGTAAAAGCTGGACCAGGAAGTGGCTGTATCTCGGAAACGGAAGGTCCCAGGAGCTGGCGACGGTGGTGGTAGAAGGGGCCCCATGGGCCCTCATAATGCCCCAGAGTTTGGCGCTCCAACTCGGCTCAACTCCCGAGCCACACCCACTTACACACGAGGGACTTTTGGACAAAACGGACTATATCTCGGAAATGGCGAGTCCCAGCGGATCGTCCTTCGGGTGGATGAGGGCCCTCTAGGGGCCCTCTCAGACCCCAGAGTCCCGAGGCTCTGGGACCCTTCCTTCTGAAGTGCACCCTTTCCTGTTGGGCCCCGTTTCTCGGCCTGTGGGGGCGCTAGAAGCACGGGCTCAGGGCCCGTTGGAGAGGGCTCCTCTGGACCTTACGTTGACCCGAGTTTGGTGTGGCTAGGCGGCTGGGTCCCCGAGTTATAGCCGTTCAAAGTTCGGTGCCCACCTGCAACTCATTCAAAAGAGACCCTGTAGGCTCCTCATGGACAATGCATTAAAAGGTAATATTTCATAAACAAAGGGGTTATTCGTGGTCAAACCTACTTTATTCCACTCAAGGGACACGATACAACACACTGATGTACATTTCTGATATTATTTATAAATAATTTGCATAAAATCACACTGTCCACGGGGAGCCTACAGGTGCCCAGCTAAATGCGTTGCAAGTGGGATGGTGTTCTCGACTTAGACATTTTCAGCGGGTGAATCCCAGTAACGATTTGGGCATTTCACAAAATGTGGTGAATGTCAGTGAGTAACTCATTAAGCCACAAGTGGGATGCCAATACATTACAAGGTCATATATCATAACCACAGTGCTTTTTTGGGGGGGTTAACTGGCTTTATACCACTCAAGGGACATGATACAACACACTGATGTACATTACAGCCAATAATTATGCGTAATTTGCATAAAATCACACTGTCCACGGGGAGCCTACAGGGGCCCCGCCAAATGCGTTGCATGTGGGATGGTGACTTTGACCGGGCCTTACTCAGGAACAAAGCCGACTTTGGGCTCCATACTCTGGGGAGATGGGGGGCCCATTGGTACCCCTCCATACCCCGAGTTTGGAGCTCCAACTGGGCGTGGTCTCCGAGATACGCCCGGTCAAAGTCCCATCTTTGACCGGGCATTACTTGGGAACCAAGCCGACTTTGGGCTCCATACTCTGGGGTCATGAGGGGCCCATGGGTGCCCCTCCACACCCGGAGTTTGGAGCTCCAAATCGGCATGGTCCCCTAGTTATAGCCGTTTAAAGTTCGGAGCCCACCTGCAACTCATTCAAAAGAGACCCTGTAGGCTCCTCATGGACAATGCATTAAATGGTAATATTTCATAAACAAAGGGGTTATTTGTGGTCAAACCTACTGTATTCCACTCAAGGGACACGATACAACACACTGCTGTACATTTCTGATAATATTTATAAATAATTTGCATAAAATCACACTGTCCACGGGGAGCCTACAGGTGCCCAGCTAAATGCGTTGCAAGTGGGATGGTGTTCTCGACTTAGACATTTTCAGCGGGTGAATCCCAGTAACGATTTGGGCATTTCACAAAATGTGGTGAATGTCAGTGAGTAACTCATTAAGCCACAAGTGGGATGCCAATACATTACAAGGTCATATATCATAACCACAGTGCTTTTTGGGGGGGTTAACTGACTTTATACCACTCAAGGGACATGATACAACACACTGATGTACAGTACAGCCAATAATTATGCGTAATTTGCATAAAATCATACTGTCCACGGGGAGCCTACAGGTGCCCAGCTAAATGCGTTGCAAGTGGGATGGTGTTCTCGACTTAGACATTTTCAGCGGGTGAATCCCAGTAACGATTTGGGCATTTCACAAAATGAGGTGAATGTCAGTGAGTAACTCATTAAGCCACAAGTGGGATGCCAATACATTACAAGGTCATATATCATAACCACAGTGCTTTTTGGGGGGTTAACTTACTTTATACCACTCAAGGGACATGATACAACACACTGATGTACAGTACAGCCAATAATTATGCGTAATTTGCATAAAATCACACTGTCCACGGGGAGCCTACAGGGGCCCCTCCAAATGCGTTGCAAGTGGGATGGTAACTTTGACCGGGCATTGCTCGGGAACCAAGCCGACTTTGGGCTCCATACTCTGGGGACATGGGGGCCCATTGGTACCCCTCCACACCCCGAGTTTGGAGCTCCAAGTCGGCGTGGTTTGCAGATACGCCCGGTCAAAATCCCATCTTTGACCGGGCATTACTCGGGAACCAAGCCGACTTTGGGTTCCATACTCTGGGGTCATGAGGGGCCCATGGGTGCCCCTCCACACCCGGAGTTTGAAGCTCCAAGTCGGCGTGGTTTCCGAGATACGCCCGGTCAAAGCTGGACCGGAAGTGGCCGTATCTCTGAAACGGAAGGTCCCAGGAGCTGGCAACGGTGGAGATAGAAGGGGCCCCACGAGCCCTCATAATGCCCCGAGTTTGGAGCTCCAAATCGGCTCAACTTCCAGAGACACACCCACTTACACACAAGGGACTTTTGGACAAAACGGACTATATCTCGGAAATGGCGGGTCCCAGCGGATCGTCCTTCGGAGTAATAAGGCCCCTCTAGGGGCCCTCTCAGAACCCAGAGTCCCGAGGCTCTGGGCCCCTTCCTTCTTAAGTGCACCCTTTCCTGTTTGGCCCCGTTTCTCGGCCTCTGGGGGCGCTAGAAGCACGGGCTCAGGGCCCGTTGGAGAGAGCCCTCGGGACCTTACTTTGATCCGAGTTTGGTGTGGCTAGGCCGCTGGATCCCGAGTTATAGCCGTTCAAAGTTCGGAGCCCACCCCCAACTTGTTCAACAGAGACCCTGTAGGCTCCTCATGGACAATGCATTAAAAGGTCATATTTCATGAACAAAGTGGTTATTTGTGGTCAAACCTACTGTTGAACACTCAGGGGACACTATACAACACACCGATGTACGGTTCAGGATCCCGGGTTTCAGGGGCCTAGGTGGGTGCAAAATTTTTCCCTGCGCCCTAGGGCCCTGTCCTCCCGATATGTGTCAGTGGGGCCCCTAGGCTACCAGTATCTGTAATTTGGGGGTCCTGGGACCATCTGGTGAAAAATAAGATGTAAGGGGACAAATAGGCTCTCCGTGGACAGCCCCGCTCATCCCGTGACTTCGGCCAATGTCCTGGTGCGGGTGTGCGAGAAATAGGCTGTAAGGGGGATGTTTAGGCTGTTTGTGGACAGGGGGCATGTCAGGGACCGATCCCCACCCCCAGCTTCATTTAAGCTGCAAGTGGACAAATAGGCTGTCTGTGGACAGCCCCACCCACCCCCCAACTTCTGCCAATGGTCTGGAGCGGGTAGGCGGGAAATATGCTGTAAGTGGGATGTTTAGGCTGTCCGTGGACAGGGGGCGTGTCCAGGATCGATTCCCGCCACTTAGGTTAATTTAGGCTGTCAGGGGACAAATAGGCTCTCCGTGGACAAAGTGACGAAGAATAGGCTGTCAGGGGACAAATAGGCTATTCCTGGACAGCCCCACCCATCCCGCAACTTCGGCCAATAGCCTGGTGCGGGTGTGCGGGAAATATGCTGTAAGGGGGATGTTTAGGCTGTCCGTGGACAGGGGCGTGTCCAGGATCGATTCCCGCCCACTTAGGTTAATTTAGGCTGCCAGGGGACAAATAGGCCGTCCGTGGACAAAGTGATGAAGAGTAGGCTGTCAGGGGACACTCTAGGCACTTCTGGGACATGAGGAAGACTACCAGAATGAATAGGCTGTCAGGGGACACCGTACGCACTTCATGGACAAAGTGACGAAGAATAGGCTGTAAGGGGGATGTTTAAGCTGTCCGTGGACAGGGGCGTGTCCAGGATCGATTCCCGCCCACTTAGGTTAATTTAGGCTGTCAGGGGACACCGTACGCACTTCTTGGACAAAGTGACGAAGAATAGGCTGTAAGGGGGATGTTTAAGCTGTCCGTGGACAGGGGGCGTGTCCAGGATCGATTCCCGCCCACTTAGGTTAATTTAGGCTGTCAGGGGACACCGTACGCACTTCTTGGACAAAGTGACGAAGAATAGGCTGTAAGGGGGATGTTTAAGCTGTCCGTGGACAGGGGGCGTGTCCAGGGGGCGTGTCCAGGATCGATTCCCGCCCACTTAGGTTAATTTAGGCTGTCAGGGGACACCGTACGCACTTCTTGGACAAAGTGATGAAGAATATGCTGTAAGGGGGATGCTAGACGCAGTTCTTGGACACAGGGACCCCCGTGGACATGGGACGTCCTGCGTGGACACCCCCATAGCTCAAGATCACCCCCTAGAGGTGTCCACCCAGCTCCCATTGGGCAATTCCACGGATTACCACGCCTTACCCCTCAAAAATGCAAAGTGTCCATTTCACCATTGACTTAAGCGGAAAACGGGCGTCCATTTGGAGCAAGAGTCCCACCGCGTGCCTAAGCGTCCAGTGGCAACTCTAGTCAATGGGAAAATTTCCACGAACTACCTGACTTCCCTTACGCTGCCTTGTTCTAACACGCCAGAGGCTGTTCACCTTGGAGACCTGCTGCGGATATGGGTACGGCCCGGCGCGAGACTTACACCTTCTCCCCTGGATTTTCAAGGGCCGACGAGAGCTCACCGGACGCCGCCGGAACCGCGGCGCTTTCCAGGGCGCGGGCCCCTCTCTCGGGGCGAACCCATTCCAGGGCGCCCTGCCCTTCACAAAGAAAAGAGAACTCTTCCCGGGGCTCTCGCCAGCTTCTCCAGGTTCGTTTGCGTTACCGCACTGGGCGCCTCGCGGCGCCCGTCTCCGCCACTCCGGGTTCGGGGATCTGAACCCGACTCCCTTCGATCGGCCGGGGGCGACGGAGGCCATCGCCCCTCCCTCCTTCCCCTCCTTCTGCCTTCGCGGCCGGTGTGGCCCGACGCTCCAGCGCCATCCATTTTCAGGGCTAGTTGATTCGGCAGGTGAGTTGTTACACACTCCTTAGCGGATTCCGACTTCCATGGCCACCGTCCTGCTGTCTATATCAACCAACACCTTTTCTGGGGTCTGATGAGCGTCGGCATCGGGCGCCTTAACCCGGCGTTCGGTTCATCCCGCAGCGCCAGTTCTGCTTACCAAAAGCGGCCCACTGGGCGTCTCGCATTCCACGCCCGGCTCCAAGCCAGCGAGCCGGGCTTCTTACCCATTTAAAGTTTGAGAATAGGTTGAGATCGTTTCGGCCCCAAGGCCTCTAGTCATTCGCTTTACCGGATAAAACTGCGTGGCGAGCGCCAGCTATCCTGAGGGAAACTTCGGAGGGAACCAGCTACTAGATGGTTCGATTCAGTCTTTCGCCCCTATACCCAGGTCGGACGACCGATTTGCACGTCAGGAGCCGCTGCGGGCCTCCACCAGAGTTTCCTCTGGCTTCGCCCCCTGCCCAGGCATGGTTCACCATCTTACGGGGTACCATGACGCGCGCGCTGTCGCTGCCACCTCCCCGCGGACCGGGTGAGACGGGCCGATGGTCCCGCCCCCCTCCAAGGAGGGATCCACCCGGGCCGCGTCTCCGCCGGCCTTCACCTTCGTTGCGCCGTGGGGGCTCGTGGACACCCTCTGACTCGCGCGTGCGTTCAGACTCCTGGTCCGTGTTTCAAGACGGGGTCGGGTGGGTGGCCGACATCGCCGCGGACCTCGAGCGCCCGGTTTCGTGGGCCGGTCCCCGCCCTGGCGGCGCGCGCATTCGGATTCGGACTGGGGACAGTCCGGTCCGGGCGACGCACGCGTCGGGGGCGGGGCCCCGTCCCTCCGCGAGCGGAGGGAAGGCGCGGAGGACACTGCCCCGCGGCCCCGGGGAGAGCGGCAAAGTCGGAGCGGGCGGGAAGCGCTGTGAAGCTCCGAGGGACCCGAGCCACCTTCGCCCCCTGACCCTTCCTGGCCAAACCGGAGCCGGTCGCGGCGCACCGCCGCGGAGGAAGTGCGCCCGACGGGGGCCGAGCTCACGCGCGGACGGACGGTCCCCTTCGTGGGGGGATCCGATCGCGCCCGCCGGGCCGACTCAGCCCGCCGGGTTGAATCCTCCGGGCGGCCCGTGCGGACCCCACCCGTTTACCTCTTAACGGTTTCACGCCCTGTTGAACTCTCTCTTCAAAGTTCTTTTCAACTTTCCCTCACGGTACTTGTCCGCTATCGGTCTCGTGACGGTATTTAGCCTTGGATGGAGTTTACCACCCGCTTTGGGCTGCATTCCCAAGCAACCCGACTCCGAGAAGAACCGTACCCCGGCGGGGCGGGGGCCGTTACCGGCCTCACACCGTCCACGGGCTAAGCCTCCATCAGAAGGACTTAGACCCCGGCCCGCGCCGGGAGAGCGGTCTTCCGTACGCCACAATTCCCTCGCCCCGGCTGAGGGACGGGGATTCGGCGCTGGGCTCTTCCCTCTTCGCTCGCCGCTACTGAGGGAATCCTTGTTAGTTTCTTTTCCTCCGCTTAGTAATATGCTTAAATTCAGCGGGTCGTCTCGCCTGATCTGAGGTCGAAGCTGGGGTTTCGGAAGCGGCCGCCCGGCCGAGGGCGGACCCCGGGGGACTGGCCGGCGACCTAGGGGCGTCCCACGACCCGCTGGCGCCCCGCCGCCCTCCCTCCCGGGTGCGCGGCGGAGCCCCCGCGACGGCGTGCCGCCGACTCCGAGGCGGGCGAGGCCTCCGGGGCGCACCAGGCAGCGGTGGTTTGACGCGCGGTCAGCGCGGAGGAGGACGCCCGAGGCCTCGGAGCGGCGAGCGCCTCCCCGAGGGGAAGACGGAGGCCTCTCCCCCGGAGGAGAGGGGCGCGGCGGGACGGGCGAGGCGGGCGGCGTCTGCGTTTCTCAGGAGGACGGAGGCCGCGTGCGCGGGCCTACGACGCTCCAGCCGCGGGGCCCGGAAGGCCCCGTTGGAGAGCAAAGCGACGCTCAGAGCCGGAGACCTGTACAAATGGTCCTTCCGCAGGTTCACCTACGGGAAGCCTTAAGCTACGACTTTTACTATCTCTGACGATCCGAACAGACTTGTGGAGAAGCTATAAAAAACACGTCTACTCCATTCGGTGCTCGGAAGCGCCCCAGTCGCCGACAGCTTTTATGTTTCACCGTTCTTGAAGCTCTAGAATAGGCTGTATATTAGCAAGTTTATTAACCTGTTTTATTTAAAGTGTCCGACCTGAATTTGCCACTTCTCATTGAGAGCTGAAGTAAATGAATGAATTCAAAGATAAATTCAAGGTTAACATTGTAGCCGCTGGAACTTGGGGACGAGTGGGATATGTCACCACCTCTCTTTGCCAGGGGTCGAGATCGTCCCCACCACACTTTTAATAAAAATAGTAAATAATAAAATATACTTTTATTGTCCCCAGGGGGGAAATTTGTCTTGGGCTACAGTCACTGCGACACACACTTACAGTACAACCGACCACATAGAATATGCATTATAGACAATACAAGTAATACACTGGACCGTGAAAAAATGATGCACAACACAGTGAAAGTAAAAAGTGTACAATTAGGTAACAGTCATTTGTTACTGTTTAGCATCTTAATAGCAGCAGGCATAAATGAGTTTTTATACCTATTCAGCCTGCATTTCGGCATTCTAAATCGTCTACCTGAGGGTAACAACTCTAGTTCCTTATTAAGAATGTGGGTTGGGTCATCCCGAATCTTATGTGCCTCCCTGAGCACAGATTTTTCATACAATGACTGTAGGTAGCACGGTTCTTGATACCCTACAATTCTAAAAGCTGTACTAATCAGACGACCCAACTTAGATTTAAGCTGAACTGAAATATTCCCATACCAGGTCTGCATGCTATAACGTATCACACTCTCTAAAATCATTTTAAAAAACAGAAACAGGAGTTTGCTATTGACACCATACAATCTTAGCCTTCTTAAAAAGTACATCCTTTTGTTGCAGCCTGGTGCAAAGATATTCAACATGAATGTGCCAGGTAAGGGAACAATCAATAAAAACACCCAGATATTTATATGACGGTAACCTGACGTATTGGTGTATTGTGAATAAGTACAGGATTAGGTTCACAGAGTGATCTTGGGTCAAATATCATCTCCTCTGTTTTAGTGACATTAACCATCAAATGGTGAGCATCACACCAATCCACAAACTGTTTTATTTCTGAATGGTAAGAGAGTGTGTCTTGGTCTCGATACAATAAGCTAAGAATAGCAGTATCATCAGAAAATTTAACAATGTAATTGTGTGGATGTTTACTCACACATTCATTAGTATAAATAGTAAAAAGGACAGGGGAGCTCACACAACCCTGTGGTGCCCCTGTGCTGATGGATTTGGGGTCTGAGACTGCCTGATGTACTTTAACATATTGTGTCCTATTAGTTAAAAATGAGTAATACCATTCAACAATAAAAGAGCTTACACCCATGTTTTTAAGTGTCTCAAGTAAAATGACTGGCTGAATCGTGTTGAAGGCCGAAACTAAAATCTATAAAAAGTAATCGTGCATAGGCCTTCGGGTCCTCCAAATGCTTTAGGACTAAGTGAGTGATGCTACTTACAGCGTCATCTGTACTCCTGCCCCTTTTATAGGCAAACTGCCAGGGATCTAAACTTTTATTGACCTCAGTTTTTAGAAGAGACACCATATATTTCTCAAAACATTTCATCACAATGGATGTCAAAGCTACTGGTCTAAAATCATTGTTCTCCATGGGACAAGGCTTCTTTGGGACTGGAATGATAACAGTCTTTTTCCACAGAGCTGGAATGATGTGAGAGTCAAGTGATCGCTGAAAGATAGGGCACCATGCTGGCACAAGCTCAACCGCACACGTTTTCAGTAAGCGGGCAGAGATTCCATCTGGACCCTTCGCCTTCCTAGTACACTGATGCTGGAACAGTGACTGTATCTGTAACCAGTCTATCTCATGTCTTATGTTCGAATCCGTGCTGATGGACTTTAAGATACTAATGCATTCATTGCTAAAATCCTGAGTTTGAAATCTGAGGTAAAAATCATTAAGTTCATTAGCCTTCATCCGGTCATCTGTTGTGGTTATCTGTACCTTGCTAGGTGCCATGTTAGTGATGGCTTTCATTGAGTCCCATAGTTTTTTCGAATTCATGGTTGTGAATTGGTTCTCAATTACTTCCTTTTGCTGTTTTCTGGCTTTATTGAGCAGTTGATTCAGTTCCTTTTGTACTACTTTTAGCTCGGTTCTATCTTTATTTCTAAAAGCTGCCTTTTTTCGATTTATGCAGTCTTTTATGTCCTTGGTTACGCAAGGCTTATTGTTTGGATAAACCACAACCTCTTTCTTTGGAAGTACGCTATCTATGCAATAATTTATATAGTCTGTGATTGTCTCTGTTGTGACATCAATGTCTGTGTCATGAAACACACTCCAGTCTGTACACAAGAAACATCCCTTTAATGTTTCTATCCCCTCATCGGACCACACGGTGACTGTTTTCACTTGTGGCTTACTGCGTTTCAGCATAGTTTTATAGATGGGAATTAAGTGAATCACGTTATGGTCTGAATTGGCCAATGGTGCTTTTGGTTTGGCTACATAGGCATTTTTGACGTTGCCATAACATTTGTCAAGAGTCTTGTTTTCACGTGTACTGCACTTGATATATTGTTCGAACCCAGGGAGTGCTAGTTCAAGTTTACAGTGGTTAAAGTCGCCCATTACAAACACGGGGGCGCCCGGAGCGCGTTGCAGTTCTCTATGTACACAGTCAGCAATGCTATCTGCAGCCCTATGTGCATTCCCACTTGGGGGGACATACACAACACACACAGCCACACTTCCAAACTCCCTTGGGAGATAAAACGGTCTCATAGTCAAATGCAAAATTTCAACATCCGGACAGCAAAGTATTTCCCTAACTGTGTACTGTTTGCACCAATTGTTACTCACGTACACAGCCATGCCGCCACCTCTTGTTTTTCCGGATTGTTCAGCCCTGTCTGCTCTGACAAGTGAAAATCCATCGATGTCAACCAGGGAGTTTTGGAAATTCCGGTGTAACCACGTTTCTGTGATCACCATTAAACTTGCGTGCGATACTCAGAGCATGTCCTGGTATTAATCCGAAGTTCATCTATTTTAGCTCGAAGTGATCTTGCGTTGCATAGTATCATTGAAGGTAGCGGAGGCCTGCTGCCTCTCCGTCGTAGACGCTGACGCGCTCCACCGCGCCGACCCCTTTTCCTCACCCGCGCTGGCTGAGCGCTCACGCAGGCTGGTAAATCCACAGGTGGAAGATTGGACGATCGGAGTGCCAGCAGCGCATTCTCGGGTGTAGATAATGAGAACGCTGGGCCTGGATGCCCGCTGAATGAGTTTGGCGTGGTGCACATAGTCCGACAATGATCAACACAATAAATATATAATGTATAAATCTTGACATGTTGGCTTCACGTTTCCGTCAGCGCAGCAACACATTTACAAACATGCAACAAAACAAACAAAATGATGATCGCAGTCAGACAGCGTGCCCGGGTCGCGAGCAGAGCAGCGCCCACTCGGAAGCATTTTGAAATCTTGCGGACGCAGGATGTAACTACCAGTACAAGTAAAACATCACAGCAGGTCAAACTAACAGCATTCGCTTGTCAAATAGAGGCGATCTGAGCGCTGAAATGTATTGTCATCACTTCGGACACGCGCTGCAATCCGTTGTGGAGGTTTCATTCGTTCCGGTGAAATCACAAATCAAAACTGGGGCTACACACAGACGTGTCCCTGCTTCTATCACGGGTTCTGATCCGCACTTCGGGACAGTTTTCTTCTCCTTTTTTTACCCTCATCAAAACAGAGAATGTCTTTCAGTGGTTGTATATCAGTACACATACGAGGTTCCATGGTGGGAAAAATCTACGAGTGTGCGCAACCCAGAAACCTCTTCGAACATCCTTGGCAAAATTACTGCCACTTGAACCATCACAGTGCAATTATTCCCGTCAAAATTCTACCACATTGAAAACATATATTAGATCTCATACAGACCAGATTCAAACCCAAAGTCCCCATAACCGTTTTGGTCGAACATCACATCTTTGTATACATTTTATTTATTTACATCAGTAAGCTACAGGAAATCGTCTCTTGAAGACATCGAGCCTTCCCCAAAAGAGAAAAAAGAATGAATGCTTCATATGTTCCCCAGCACTTTTGAAAATGCCCTACCGTCTCTATCCAGCACATTTCAAACCATGGCAGCACCGTAGATGTAGCACTAAACGAATTCATAATCACAATGCTGAAAAAAGTAAATTCAAATGAAATAAATGTGAAGTAAAAAAAGGCCTCTATTATTCCATCAAATTTACGTAGGCACACTTCAACATTAGGCTGTGTGCCCAGTTTTTCTATAATTTAGAAAGGCTATTTCAATAGGTTATACTTGTCTTTTACTTTGTGTTATTTTAATTTGTTAGTAGATGTATTAACTGAAACATAAGTGTAGTAATTGAACCAAATGATCATAAAATTAGAAACATCCTTTCAGGGCTTCCAGTTAGGCTACTAAACCATGTTACAGCATTCCAGTGTTTAAGCAAAATGCCAAAATGCCTACCGCAAAAAAAACCAGTCGCATTAAACTCGCTCATTGCAAGGGATATCGCGCAATAAACAGCAATTGCTGCATTTTAAAAGGTAGTTTACTATCTGTTTTTTTTTTTTTTTTTAAACGCTGTCTCTCTGCTGATAGGGCCTGGGTCTGTTTTCATCCAAACGAATTTTGTCAACAATAATAGTAAAAATGATTCAAACATTGTATAATGTGATAATAACAATTAAAAGCAGAAGACTGTTTAAATACATATCTAACAACAATAAAATTAGTAGCCTTATTATTATTTTCGTGTGTTCCTATCCTGGAACTGTAAAATGAAGATGTCATGGTATCACCACAGTTCAATTTGTAAAAAAGTTCTGATAAAGTTATGTGGCACTAGTCTTTTTTTTACATGGCTGTGAAATGTGGGGTTGCACACGTGTTAATCAAAGGTGAGAAAAACATTATGAAACGATCAGAGGTGCCTATTCAAACCGTGGGGGCGAGTGCCCTCTCAGATTTATTTAAAATGTAGCCAACTTATATAGGCTATACCTGTAGGCAACATTCTTTATCTTATTTATTTTAACTGTTTTAATTATTCTGATTTCTTTTGAATATTTTAATTTCTTCTATGTAAAGCACTTTGAATTGCCATTGTGTATGAAATGTGCTATATGTGACTAAAACTTGCCTTGCCTTGCCTTGCCTAAATGCACTGTAGATTACGTGAAATACGGTACAATGTACCATACAAATTTGAGGGATTTTTCCATAGGGTATTTGTCTTTTTTTTTTTTTGTCTAAGGCCCCGTTTATCACGACGGCAAAACTCGAGATATCTCTCTCTGTTTTTGCACTGCCATTCTACATCGAAAACGCAGTTCTTATCACTGAAAAACGATTATTTCTAAAAAGTCTCGGGCAAAGTGGAGATTTCTGAAAACGCCGGTTGTGTGTTGCCGTGTGAACTGGGAGAAACGAGCGTCTTTAAGTTCTCTCTTGTCGATGTCTGAGGATTCTGATTGGCTTGCATGGTTTTATCCTTAACCCCTACACTGCCGCCGATAAGTTTGGCAGAGTTGTGATGGCGCTCGACGGCGGATGTATCGCGGGTGTGTGAACGATGTTATTTTTGAGAAACAGGGGGAGGGGGAAATTATTCGTTTCCGGCTAAATACCCGGCTTTGTATAAACGTGGCCTAAGGTTAGGTTAAGTTGGATTTCGGGTGTGTGGAATTTGACACTATGCTGGTAAAACCCGAAAATTATGTTTTGCTAAAATGTCAAATAAGCTGTTAACATAACGTTAAACGTTATTTAGTTACCGTCTGGCATGTTAGGCAAATGAATGTCTGGACTAGTATTTTTACAGATAGCCTATTTCTTCCCGAGCGCATCCGGTAACCAGTTGTGATAAAGTGCAGTAATGTTACTAACGTTAGTGTTTTCTGGAGCAATTGAATGCCTTCAAACAAAAGCTACCGAGGAATCGTCAAGAAAGTTAAAGGCCAGTTTTAAAGTTTTACAAAAAATAAACCATGTTCAATTTGTAGCCTATAGCCTATATTGTTCTTTGATTACGCTCATGGCGTTTAAAAACGCGGCACTCCCATTGAAAACAATTGAAACATACGCCAGGCATGTGGGAAAAACGCTTGTGACACACGGCCTTCAAGTGGGCAGGGCTATTTGCAGTTCAGTTGCGTCACATCTAAAACATTAACGTGGGATGCACACACAACTGCACATGCACACACACAGGGCTTACATTCTGTTTGACTGTGTTATTGTTACAAACATACAAACAACTAGGGTTTTCTGTCCGGGTCAGCAGCAAAGATAAAGTTGATGATGCTGACTCGCCATCTTCGCAGTGGACGGTGGCTTAGGCCTAAACACATACTTCGGAATTAGCCTACATATGCAGAGAGTTGCCAATTTATTATCGTTTTTAATTGTTTTGTTTAAAAGTAGACATTTAAAGCTTTCTATAGTTCTCGGGTCTGTGAGACAAGCATTGCGGTGTTTCGGTTCGTATATAAGACGCGCTCCGGTTCACACGCGCTTCTGTGTCCTGATTATATCCTCCCGAGACCCAGAAAAATTTTTTTTTTTAAATTTATAATTTACAACTAAAGCAATAATAGTTGGAGATTTTAACATACACGTAGACAATAAAAATGATGCGTTAGGTGCTGCGTTTACAGATTTATTAAACTCCTTTGGGGTCAAGCAAAACGTCAGTGGTCCCACTCATCGTCTAAATCATACACTAGATTTAATTATATCATATGGAACCAATCCAACTGATATAGATATTATACCGCAGAGTGATGATGTCACTGATCATTACATGGTAACTTGCATAATACGTACTGCTGAAATATGTCAGGTTGTGCCACATTATAGACCAGGCAGAACAATCCTTCCAACCACTACAGATAGATTCTCAAATAGCTTACCTGATCTATCAAATAGCTTACCTGATCTGATCTGATCTATCTAAGCTACTAAGTGAACCCAAACAAACAGATGAATTAGAGGAAATAACTAGCAGTTTGAGTACCATTTTCACTAGTACATTAGATATTGTTGCACCAATTAGATTAAAAAAGGTTAGAGAGAAAACTAAAGCACCCTGGTACAACAGTGATACGCATGCTATCAAGAGAGAAACTTGTATCTTAGAGCGTAAATGGAAACAAACTAATTTAGAGGTCTTTAGAATCGCGTGGAAAGACAGTATGTCACGTTATAAAAAGGCTCTAAAAACAGCCAGGGCTGAGCATCTCCGCAAACTAATAGAAAATAACCAAAATAATCCAAGGTTTTTATTTAACACCGTGGCTAGACTAACAAATAAACAGACATCACCAGAGCAAAATATACCGTTACAGTTTAGTAGTAATGATTTTATGAATTACTTCAATGAGAAAATAGAAAGCATCCAAAACACAATTATAAATGTACAATCCTCTATGGTGTCTTATGATTCAGCCTCAATTATGGCCCCTCTAGAACAACTACACCGCTTTACAACGATAGGACAGGAGGAGCTAAATAAACTTATCATTGCATCTAAACCAACAACATGTTCATTAGATCCAATACCCACTAAACTACTGAAAGAACTGTTACCTGTAGTGGAAGAGCCTCTCCTCAATATTATTAACTCGTCTTTATCTTTAGGTCATGTTCCAAAAATATTCAAGCTGGCAGTAATAAAACCTCTCATTAAGAAACCGCAATTAGATCCAAATAACTTAGCAAATTACAGACCCATTTCAAATCTTCCATTTATGTCCAAAATACTAGAAAAAGTTGTGTCCGCTCAATTGAGCTCTTTTGCAAGAAAATGATATCTATGAAAAATTCCAGTCAGGATTCAGACCGCATCATAGTACAGAAACTGCGCTAGTTAAAATTACAAATGATATCATTTTGTCTGTTTAACGGGGAAAAATCAAAGATAACGCCAATAGACTATGGAGTACCGCAAGGAGTCGGTTTTAGGCCCTCTGCTATTCTCAATATATATGCTGCCACTTGGTAATATTATAAGAAAACATGGAATTAATTTCCACTGTTACGCTGACGACACGCAACTATATATTTCATCACGACCAGACAAACACTACCTCGTCTAAATTGACAGAGTGTCTCAAAGATATAAAATGCTGGATGACGCGTAATTTCCTGCTATTTAATTCAGATAAGACGGAAGTATTACTTATTGGTCCAAAAAACTACTCACAAAACCTCTTACAATACAACTTTAATATAGATGGATGTCCTGTTACTTTTTCCACTACAGTAAAAGACCTGGGTGTTATACTCAGACCGCAACTTGTCTTTCGAAAATCATATTTCATATGTTACAAGAACAGCCTTTTTCCACCTTAGAAACATTGCTAAGCTACGTAACATGCTATCTGTTTCTGATGCAGAAAAGTTAGTTCATGCATTTATGACCTCGAGACTAGATTACTGTAATGCTTTATTAGCTGGTTGTCCTGCATCCTCAATAAACAAGCTACAGTTTGTGCAAAATGCAGCTGCTAGAGTTCTTACTAGGTCAAGAAAATATGATCATATAACACCGATTTTATCATCTCTACACTGGTTACCTATTAAGTTCCGTATCAACTACAAAGTACTACTACTGACCTATAAAGCCCTAAATGGTTTAGCTCCCTATGTCTTAACGGACCTTCTTTCGCCCACTACAATCCACCGCGTTCCTTAAGATCACTAAATTCAAGGCTTCTGGTCATTCCTAGGATATCTAGAGTCCACTAAAGGAGGGAGGGCGTTCTGGCATTTAGCTCCTAAACTCTGGAATAGCCTTCCCGATATAGCGTCAGAGGCTCTGACTCGCTGACACAGTTGAAACTTCAACTAAAGACGCATCTCTTCAGTCAAGCATTCACATAATGCCTTACGTTTCTGTCCTCTGTTATGCCATACGGAACCGTTTGCCACTGACCCTGCATCTACCGCGCCAGTGGGGCTCGACAGCCTTAGTCAAACGGTCGGCGCGTATGGTTGGGTTGCGGAGAGTTGTCGAGGTTGCAGAGACTTTGTGAGATATGATGGTTTTCTAACACTGACTCCCGTATAATGGAAATCATTATGAACATCAGCTATGCTAATTATTTCCATCTGCCTTTCTGCTGTTATCTTGGGACGTTGTGCCCGGAGAATGGCCGTTTGTCAGGTCCAGTTTGTATCCCAGCCGCTTCAGCGGGATTCAGATGCCCGCGACGGCCTGTGATGGGAAGACCAGACGCCTGTGAAGACGACTCAGCCGCCGGGGTTATGTCATGGCGCCGTTTTATATATAAACAATATTTATATTTAATATTTATATATAAACAAAAATGAATGTAAGCCAGAGGAGAACTGGCCCCCGACTGAGCCTGGGTTCTCCCAAGGTTTTTTTTCGTTTTGTTTTTCTCCATCCGCAATCTGATGGAGTTTTGGTTGCCTTCTCCACTGTTGCCTTGCTTTTGACTTGCTGGTGGGCTTGTTATTTATTATTTTTATTAATATTTAACAATATTTTTATTATCTGTGTTTACTACTTCATGTAATTACTGTGAAGCTGCTTGATAAATCTGTATGAAAAGCGCTATATGAAATAAATGTGACTTGACTTGACTTCACTTAATTTAGTTTTTCATGTCATCACATTGTTTAGAGCATAAAAAACAAATGGTAAAAAATAATTTTTGAAAAATTATACTTTATTCATATGTTATACTATGTCCTCTGTAGTGGACACCAGGACTAAGTTGTTAAAACAATTAAATGACATACAATTATATGTGTAGGCAAAAACAATGGGATTATTTTTTTCAATCACCAATACAGTTTGGGGTTTCAGGATTTTTTTAAACCAAAATTTGTATAAAGATGATTCTCAACTATGTTATGAAAGATATAACGGAATTAATTGATACACCATTTTACTTTATGCAATATGTAGGTAAAATTGGCATAAATTAATATTCCAATTCAATGCAATGTATCTATAAACTGTATCTAATTTGCACATTAATGTGTTCTTGGAGCAACATTTAATGAAAAAAGAAGTGTAAGAATTGGAGTAATAATAAGCAACATTTTAATAATAATATCTAATATGTCATAAGAATATTGATGTATAATTTATTTACATATTCACTTGTTATGTCTCCCAGAATGCCTGATAAACATGATTTATGTCCTGATGTCCTCTACAGTGGACATGTATGAAATCAATGCCCTGTTCTGTAACAGAAAGTCATTTTTTGATTTGAAACCCCATAACATTTTCCTGAGATGTTGGTTGATGAAATACAATTGGAAAAAAAGTTTGATTTAAATTATAATTACAATATATTATCATATTTCCATAAGAGTGCTACATTTGATCACTAAATGAATGTTAGACATTTTTAAAGACCAAGGAGAAGTTGTTTTCATGGTGAAACCTCCAAACATTTGGTATCTCTGTATTGCCCTGAATGTGCTCTTTACAGGACATCCAGAAAAAAAATTGTGACATGCATGGTGTCAGAGAAATACACTAAAACATAATGTCCACTACAGTGGACAAAAGTCTATTCCTGGGTCCCAGGAGGATATTTTTGATATTTACTTCTAATGTATTAATCCAAGCTCAATTCTGTTGATGAAACATTTATTAAAATCTGAAGATACAATTTATCCGAAACGAAATTTACAAGCTACAAA
This sequence comes from Hybognathus amarus, assembly GCA_030378365.1. NCBI lineage: Eukaryota > Metazoa > Chordata > Actinopteri > Cypriniformes > Leuciscidae > Hybognathus > Hybognathus amarus. The sequence goes on from JAQIUQ010002155.1 coordinate 695,446, forward strand.
ACAAAACTTAATAAGTGGTCAAAATCATGTCTGACTCCACTCCAAATATTTTCCGATATATTGGGTAGCTTTTGATCCTATCTTACTCATTACTTCATGTGGTTCCCTTTTCATATAGCCTACTCAACATAGATGAAATAAGAATCAAAAATAAGTAACATAATATTATTAAAGAGTGATTGACTGCTTTTTATCTTTGCATGGCTGGCGTTTGGAATTCGCATACTTCCCTACTATATAGTAGGCGAAAAGAGTAGGCGAGCGAAAGAGTACGTTCGAATCCTCAGTATTCATAAAAGAGTAGGCGAGAATTACCTGGTTGACGTACTGAATTATCGCGAGATGTGGACGATAGTGCGTTCGAATATGCCTACTTTCCTACTATATAGTAGGCGAAAACAGTACGTGAAAGAAGCAGTACGTTCGAAACATCAGTATTCCTAAAGAGTAGTCGAGAAGTTCCCGGATGATCTCCTGCTTTCGCCCAGATTTTTGAGTGCTTGTCCGATTGTACTCATCTATCCCAGGAGGCCACGCGAAGAGGATACGTCAATATCAACATCGCGGAGATCAGCGGGGGTTTTCAAATGTGAGTAAACACGGTTCCTTGTGTTTAACTCGTATGTGTTAAACTACTTTAGAGTAAACGTTTTAACTGTTGAAGGTGTAAAGGAGTTAGACAGTATAGTATAGTTGTGATTTTGCTGTAAACACATGTTTTATTATGTATAGCTAGTTAACAGGGGAGCTCCAGTAAGTACACGTAAAGTTACGTTTCTAAAGTGGATTTACATAACCATACACCTTAAACACGCTGATTTAAAATGTCTATTTACATCAGGAAGGAAAATATTGTATAAGTATTGCAGATGAGCACATCTCAAAATGAAAAATACATCTGAGTGTAACGTTGTGTGTACTATTATGTAGGATAATTCACTGTTGTCAACACTGTTTACATTAGACAAATATGCTGTAAATAAGGCAAATAAACAAATCTATAAAGTAACTAAACATGATTTAATTTGTCCCTTATTAGTGTTGATATATTGAGGAACATTTAAGTTGGATTAAAAGTGAGTTAACACATCAACCTCAGTATGTAAATGCAGTGTGTTGAGCTCCGTAATGTGAATCTTGTCTGTATGTTACAGGGACAGGAGAACACGCGTGTGTTAATCCGGTGGAGAGAGGCTCATGATCCTGAATGCTGTCATCAAAGGCTTTGAGTGAGTATAGTACAGAAATGGATAACAAAATCTATTCAATATTAAGTTGTAGTTTATTTGAATGACTGTAATTTCAAACAGAGAAGTTACAACACTTTTCTGAGTCTTGATTTCTGTGCGTTTGCTGCAGAGCTTTTGTGGAGGAGCAGGACCTGCAAGGAAACATGATGGCAGCATTTGTTGGGGGAAAAAAGGTTTTAGGGATTTTACTCAAATATAAAGTAAGGTAATTTTTAATACATAAATCAAATGACATTGTGCTGTTAAAATGATTGCTTTTGTGTAATGTTTTTGTAGGATCTGAAATGTCTGCAGACTGGTGTGAGCACTGAGGATGAGGAGCCCAGAGCTGCATCCTGGAAGTGGTGCCATGGATGAGTCCCTCCATCTCTCCATCTGCCCTTATTGCCTCGGATTGTGAAGCGCAGAACAGCAACAATCTCTGGCACGAAGGCACAGTCACCTCTGGTGAATTCAGCAGAATAAAGCCGCAGAATGGGAACCGCTGTGTTGAGACGGCAGTAGGATGTGGTGTTCAGCGGCTGTAAATACATGCTTGTAGTTTGAATAAAGCTTTGTTTTATTGTTGACTTGTATATGTATTTGTTTATTGTGATGGTTACTTTTATTTGTTCTTTTACTCATTTATTCATGTTTCTTATTGTTGTCAGTATATAAAATATAATTATTTAGTTAATGTATGCATTAATTCATCGATTGACTGACAATTGAGATGTTTCACTGCATTTATCAATATAAATGTATTCATGCATAACTGTCATATGACAAAACAAATGACATTTTGCTTGTTTTATTAAATTATATTTTTAGTATATAAAAAGGTTATATAATTAAGTATTGGTCAGAATTGAATATTATTATTTTGTTTTTAAGTTTGGGGGTGGGCTAACAATGCAATTCATTCTGAAGTAATATTCATTTTTAAGCAGTGATACTTACATTTTTCGAGTATAAAATCAACAGTTTTCTCCAAAGGAGAGGTCTTCTGCCGTCCGTCTCCTTTGTGCAGACATTGCAAACGGAGGGGAAAACTGTTCTAGGTTGTGCTGTTGAGTTACTGATGTTATGAAGTGTTAGTGCACTTGTCGCTCATATCAGTTAAACTTGGAAACTTATTAAATTCTAGATCATGAAGAGATACCATAGTTGTAGAACAATAATAATGACAAAACAGAAAACAAAGTTCATTGGTTTGTGTACATCATAATAAGATATTTATACACTGGAAAAAAAGAACAAAATAAATATCTTTAAAAAGTTCATCATAATAGGCTACATTAATTTTTTTATGTATAAGTCTGAGGGATGAAACGAGGTAAATTAATCAAGAAAAAGAGGAAAACTTATGGGAGAAACTTTTTGGGTATAAAATAAAGAAATTAAAATTCAAGAGATGACGATTTTTGGGTTTCTTAATAAAAGAAATATATCGTCAAGGATAAAACTGTGGGTCACATTATAGGGTTTAAAATATAACAACTTAAATCAACGTTTTCACAAAATAAATGGGCAGCTTCTTCAACAATACCACAACAAAATGAGCACGTTTAATCAATATCAAGATATTTATAGATAGATGAATTAAACGTGTCGTTCATATATTTTAAGGTGTTGCGCTTGTGATAACGCGTCGTAGTAGGTCACATGATAACGTCAACATGGCAGATGTCCGGTTCGCATTCATACTCAACGAGATTTGGTTATAAAGTAGCTACTCTTTCAGCGCTCGTTGAGTAAGTACTTATTGAAATTAAGTACCTACTCATTGAGTATGCGATTCCGAACGCAGCCCATGTCCCCTGACTGAGCGGTTCACTTCCTGAGTCTCTGAAAACCATTCCCCTCAGAAATGGCCGGTGGGCTGCAGATTGGTTAGTTTGGCCCGGTGTGTTGTGATTGGCTAAACTGTTCGGTCACGTTGTCTGGAAGGTTAAAGCCAATCCTTTCCTTTACACGGGCGAAACGGGCATGTCATGAGCTCCGTTCCAGATGTAAATATGTGTTGAACTGCAGTATCAGTTCTGAGGCAGAATCAGGCCGAGAGAGCCGCGAATGAGAGTCAAACAGAACCTCACCACACACGGCTCTTCTTACTAAACGTTTCTGAATGATAATTTGCTACATTTTTTAACTTTATACACATTTGTTTTACACAATAGCATCTGACTGGCAACAATAGCAACTGACTGGCTACTAATGTGATACTCAAACAGCGTTGGCAAGTTTATGTTCTTGAACAAATCGAAAATAACGTCATAAAGCATATATACATGAAAAAGTACGCTTAAAAACATTAGTACTTATACAAAATTCATGTTTGTACCGCGTTGTCGTAGACACAAAATAGCATAACTAGTAGCCTAGTGGCAATAAAGCCAGCGCTGGCATTTGAAAAAAATAAAACACAAGGCTACGTCTGGAATTATACATGCAAATACATTTAAAATGATTAAGTCTTAGCCTACTTACAGGTTGTGGCCCAACAACTGCTGCCTCTGGTTTTAAAGTTGGATCTGCTTCATGTTTTAGTAACAGTTTCTTGTTGAATCCGGTGTTGAACTGCGTGGAGATTCTGGAAGCTGTCTTCCGGATGTAAATGAGCAGCACAGAGAGCTAGATTACGATCGTCATTTTCAGGAACATAATCAAACATTATTTTACTATTTAAAGACGCAAATCTTTACGACAGATGTCGTTACGAAGCTCAGGAACAACATGTACTGTTCGCGGTTGTATGTATAACTGGACTAAACCAATTCAGTGGCTTAGCTCAGGTAAAGGACTAGATGTTACAATCCCGGAATCCACATATCCCACGATGGATAAACTATCAGCTGGAACTCAGGAGAGATATTGAGACAAGTGCCAAGGATCACTGGCTTCACTGGGGTCATCAGGTGGGCACCCTCTTTCACGAGTGTTTCGATGATTAACCCACAACACTTCCAGAGGGCTCATCGGCAATACCTCAGCGTCCCAGGTATGCCCCCCTCGGCTTGTGATCCCCCTCGCTCAACTACTACTGTCTACAGGCCCAGATATTATCCTTTCTCTTCAACCACAGCCAACGACTGGCCTCCTCTGCTGCATTGGAAAGGGATTTCACAATCTGCTGCAGAGCCTGACCTCGCATTCCTAGGTCCTTCAAAAACCGTACTGAGGAGCGGCCGACAAACCCTCTGCAACCAACTTCTACTGGGTAGATCCTGACTTTCCACCCACGCTGCTCAGCATCAGCTGCTAGCTCTGAATACTTTAGCCTCTTACGTTCATACGCCTCCTCCACTGAGTCCTCCCATGGCACTGTCAGTTCCACTAGGAGGGCCGTGCGAAGGGTGGGGGACCAAAAGACGATGTCAGGTCTAAGGTTTGTTACTGCAATCTCAATAGGGAAGTGCAACCGCTGGTTTAAATCCACTAATAACTTCCAGTCTCGTGCTTTGTGCAGCAGGCCCGGATATGAGCTGGATCCCTGTAATCTTCTTGGTGTTATACCTGCACGAACAAAGGCCATTGATGGATACTGCTTGGCTGGCAGATGCGGGAGGGTATTTGTGGCTGTCCGCTTGGCCTCAAGGCTGGCCGCCAAGCACCTTAGCACCTGGTTATGCCGCCATGTATAACGGCCTTGTGCCAAGCTTGTTTTACAGCCAACCAAAATGTGCTTTAGGTTTGCTGAAGAGGGACACAGGGAGCAGGTGGCATCTTCCCCATACCACTGCTGGAGGTTAGTTGGTGATGGTAAGACATCATAAACTGCTCGAATGAGGAAGCTGACTCGATATGCCTCCATCCCCCACAGCTCCCTCCAGGAGAGTTTCCTCTTTTCTACGTCCTTCCAATGTGTCCATTGGCCTTGCTTCACATGTGAAACTGCCTTTGTCAGCCTCATCACCTGCTCCTGTTTGCGTATCTCTTCCACAACTAAACCTCGCCGTTGTAAAGGAGATGCTTTTTGCCAGAATGGTACATTTTCCCCAGCTCCTAGACCTTGTCTCCCCAACTGCACATGCCCAACAATTTCTTGGTGCCTGAGGGCAGATTTTGCTTGCTCTAATGCCACTGCTGAGGACCACTTTCTTCCCCTCGATTCGGTGAAGGGCAGTTCCAGCAACTACAGTGTCTCGAGACTCTGACAGAGTCATGTCAAGCCTCACCTTGGCACATTTAAACTCCTCGGTAAGGCAGGACACAGGTAGCTCTAGAACACCTTTTCCATACAGTGCTGTGTTGGTAATGCACCTGGGAAGACCAAGCCACTTCTTGGCATAAGAGCTAACCAGCCGCTCCAGCTTTTCGACCTTGGAAAGAGGAATATCGTAGACTGTCAGTGGCCATATTAGGCGTGGGAGGAGGCCAAACTGCAGGCACCAGAGTTTTAGACTGCCAGGCAGTAAGGTGCTGTCGATGCTCTTCAAGCCATTTTTGGTAACCTCTTTGAGTTGGACAACTTGTTCGTTGTCCTTCAATGAAGCGTCATACCATCGTCCAAGGCTCTTAACAGGTTTCTCTACCACTGTTGGTATTGGTTCTCCATCAATGAAGAAGCGATGCTCTGTCAACTTTCCTTTCACAATAGATACACTTCTGGACTTACAAGGCTTTATACATTGTTGGACAAATTCAATGTGAATTGTTTTGAACATAAGCAAAACGAAATCAGAGTGACCTGCAAACAACTTAGTCCATCACCTCCCAAAAGACGAAATCATCCTGTGCATTCTTAAATCTTAATATTTATAAACTCTATCAGCATGTGTTTGGCTGTTGGTACTGATGTTACACCTAAACTCAGGATCAAAGCCTGAGTTGACAACAGAATACCAAATGTGCCAGTTAATGTATTCAAGTAGCACATTACATTTATAATTTTGAATAAACTCCAAAGCTCAATGACTAAGTGTGTATTTTTTATTTTAATTGTTTGTCAGCTCACACAACTGTCTGTCACCATGCCTTGATGGGTATTGATTATTAAATAATGTTACAATACTCCCAACCAACTACTGTGGAGGCTAGTACTGTCATTTCACCCTTTTTAATTTCGTTTAGGTTGTGTTCCCACGCGCTGCTTTAGCTATGACTTTAATGACAGTCGCTGTAACTTTAATGACTGTCAACTGTTGAATGAACGAGTGTCAAGCATGTCAAGTCGCGCTTTGTTTACTTCAAACCGGAAGACGCGTCCACTTCTGATGCAAGGCCTCATGGGCGTAGGAAACTTGTGGATCCATCAAAAAATCTCAAAATCGGCAAAATGGACATACGCGGCGTTCATCGGACAGCGACGTAATATATATATATATATATATATATATATATATATATATATATATTTTAACATTTTTACAGAGCTGCTTTTAAAAGTAAGATTGGTGTTATTATACTAGATGTAAAGAAAATCATTCTGTTGGATACTACTCTGTTCCTTCCTGTAAAATGGAAATATAATTTTTTTATATAAATACAAGCAAAAAACTAAATGGTGTAACAGTTTTAGAACTAGACAAATCTTTCTGCATAAATACGTAAATATAAATTTTAACCAGTTATCCATGTTTAATTGGGCTTCGAACCCATGTCATTATCATGTTCTAACCGTTAGTTCTACCACTCGGCCATGTGTTCACTTATGGAGAAATGCCTAAACATCTGCAGTGAGTTTCTGCAGCTGAGTATTCGCTCAAATGAGCAGGAAATCGTTTTGTTTGAGCGAGTGTTATTGTGAGTGTAAGCCTACTTTACATGGAAAAAGTACACCTTTTACAGTTTTAAAGAATGATTTTATTTTATCTGTTATCAGAAAAATAAATTCAAGTGAGACACCGCCCGTTTGTCAGAACAATATTAAGGCCACTGAAACTGAAACGCGCTGCTGCATGTTATGTCTCAATACAGGGGCAGAAGCGCTGGTTCAGATTTTATTAGGCTATTTGTTGTTTAACGTGCGTGTTGCATATTTAAAAAAATATATACACATATTTGATATTGTCTATTTGGGCGAATATATAGCATTGATTACTGTGAGGGGGAAATAGTCCCACTGGCAAATCGCAACTTGCTTAGCTTTTTTTTTTTTTAAATCTACATGAAATCCCATTAAGTTTTATTTTCTTTTTTTTTAACATAACTGCTTTTGAAGATGCAAATTCAGTCAATCTGTTGGAAGAGATTTGTTCCTTAATGTAGAATGGAAATGCAAGGTAATTTTAATACATGTTTATGCGGGATTTGAAACAGTGTCATCAGAAATGATTGAACCGATGTTCTACCACCTCGACCACAACTTTTCTCACTGACGAAAGCCCGGTAGCTCGGTTGTTCAGCAGTCAGTGTGCGCACGCGAGAGAGAAGCGCTCTTCAGTCTTCGCATTCCTCAATAGCATCATTGAAAGCACCCACTTTATATTTCGCTGACTGCGAGATAGGCCTATTTTAACTTTTGATTAATAAAATGTTCTGGTAACACTTTAGAATACTGTATCTTACTTACTGCAGAATTAATAAGGAATTATTGACGAACTAATAGGTAATTCTTCATTAACTACTTCTTCACTACTGTTAACTACTAAGGAAGATGTGTTAACTAATCAGTATGTAATATAATTTTATGATTGTGTTAAGTATCAGTTAGTTAATCAATAACTAATGAATTCTGTCATACCTCCTGAAGAACTACTACTAATTATCTACTAATTAAGGTTCAAGAAAAATAACTAAGAAGTAACTACTGAACAGTCATACAAAACTAACCTCAGATTATTTGTATATTTTATATACAGTACTGTGTGTGTCTGTTTTCCTCAGCATAGAATGCCACTGAGTAAATTCATGTATTTGAGGCAACGACTGAGGGAAACTGAAAATATAGGGAACTTATTAAGTAATTAATAAATAAGTATCAAATAATTCTGCAGGAATTACTTAGAAGCTGAAACAGTATTCTAAAGTGAAAATATAGGGAACCTCATAGTAATTAATAAAGAATTATCAAATAATTATCCAGGAATTAGGCTACTTATAATCTGAAACAGTCTTCTAAAGTAAAAATATAAGGAACTTATTAGTATTTAATAAATAATTATTAGATAGTCCTTCCAGGAATTACTTAGAACCTGAAACAGTATTCTAAAGTGACAATATAGGGAACCCATTAGTAATTAATAAAGAATTACCACATACTTCTGAATCAAATCAAACTTACTGTAAAAAAAAATAATATATATATATATATATATATATATAGCCTATTATATATTAACGTAATCATCTAAACCTTTGTAAAATACACGACAATTACTTGTTTACATGATATCTTCCTTTATTTCAGATGAGAACATTTTTTAATACAGCAAAATTTTTATTTTGTTTTAACATGTATAATACTGCCTACATTTAAACTCATTTAACAAACATTTTAGAATAAAAAAAAATACTTGACTCCATAACCTGCCCATAACAGTGCACAGCTCTGAGAACAGATTTTAACATCTGATGTAAATAGATTTAGCTAGCTATAGGGTAACTGACATTGTGTCCTTGTATGTTGCCTTGCATAAAACAAAATGATTTACAGCACAGTAATGATTTTATGGATTAAATAAAACGTACACAAATCTGTATTTCGCTAAAGAAATGCACCAAATCGGCGGCACTGAGAACTCTCCAGAGGAGGATGCAAATGCCCGCGCTCTTGCGTCACCAAATCACTGTCAAGTCACCTTTATTTATATAGCGCTTTTTACAATACAAATTGTTTCAAAGCAGCTTCACATATATAACAGGAAAACAATGTTGTAATAGTATTGTTAAATTCAAAATTAAATGTTAAATGTCCCCAACTAAGCAAGCCAAAAGCCAATGGCGACAAAGGCGAAGAGAGGCGAAAAAGGCAACAGTGGCAAGGAACCAAAACTCCATCAGGTGACAGAATGGAGAAAAAAAACCTTGGGAGAACCCAGGCTCAGTGTATGTGGCTACCGCGATATTGCTGGAACTTGAATGGTGCAAAAGAAGTTTAAAATGTATAAGAACTAAGTATAATAATAAGGTGTAATATACATGATATGTTTTTGCTTATTTGCAGATCATAGCCTATAGGTAAATGTCTGCACTTATGTTTCTTATTAGTGCTGAAGAATGACAAACTGACTACTGTGTATGACTGTTAATTAGTAGTTACTTCATAGTTATTTTTCTTGAACCTTAATTAATAGATAATTAATAGTAGTTCTTCAGGAGGTATGGCAGAATTCATTAACTATTGATTAACTAACTGATACTTAACACAATCATAAAATTATATTACATACTGATTAGTTAACACATCTTCCTTAGTAGTTAACAGTAGTGACTTAAGTGTTAATAAAGAATTACCTATTAGTTCTTCATTAATTCCTTATTAGTTATGCAGTAAGTAAGGTATAAGTATTATACAGTAGTAAAGTGTTACGAAAAAAGTTGGAGAATGTTGTCATCTCTCTCCTTCAAGAAAATGGACTTGACTTGAAACATCATGGGCCAAGGATATGATGGGGCTGCAAACATGAGTGGAATGTACAAAGGTCTTCAAATCGCGGATGCCGTGCACGGCAATGAAATGTCTCTTTATGTTGATTGCCAGGCACACTGCTTGAATCTGGTTCTCCTGGTTTGAGGAGTGCAAAGTCCAATGTTCATTTTGTGACATTTTTCTCTCCTTGGTGGAGAAACTGTATGTCTTCTGCACAGGCTCCACAAAGAGGCATGCAGCATTTTTTAAATGCCAGCAGTCCTTGTATCCTGGTCAGCGTGTCGTTGAGCTGCAGAAGTTGCCTGACACTCGGTGGGCCTGCCAAGAAAGATCCCTGGACAGCCTCAAAAAGTGCTGAAAGCTTTTAAACAGTGAGTCGGAGGTACCTCCTGACCAGAAAGGAAAAGGAAGTGCCAGCACAGTACCTGCATAGTGCCACAGCTGCTAGAGACAGCCATACTTTCCAAACTGTTGAGGAGTTTTACCGGGCCAAGGTGTTCTTCATTTTCCTGGATACAATCACAGAGGGAACTCAGAAGAAGATTTAAAGTAATGGGACGATGCCTCCCGGGAGATGCTGCAGTCATTCCACAGCCTGACAGTTAACATGACAACTGGGTGGGCACACCAAAGTCCCAGGAGGCTGTGCAAGCCATTCGCGCACTGTGTGACTTTTATGGTGTTGAGGAGGAGCAGCAACTGAAGACAGAGCTGAAGGTCTACCATACCACCTCCAAGTCAAGTGGCATGAAGAGTATGCTTTCCACTCTAAAAGAAACCAGTGGCCAGCACGGATTTCCCTACACTGGTAGAGAATGCTTTGAAGTTAAATGCCACCCTACCTGTATCAACTACAACTGTGGAGAGATCCTTTTCAAAATAGAGGTTCGTTAGAGAGACCATCTCCAGAAGCCTCTGCTCAGAGGAGAGACCCTCCTCCGCATCAGCCATTAGAGAGGACATCCCAGTGGATCACAGAGAAGTCATAAACACTCTTCAAGCACATGGCTCACAGAAGGTTGCTGTTGATCTAGAGCTTTTGAGACTTATTTTTGTTCTGAATTTTTCGTGAGAGTGACAGTTTATCTTTTATGTAGGCTTGCTGGCTCATCATTGATATAAAAAAAAAGGGAGGGGGTGCCCTTGCAGCTTCAGCACATGCCCCTCAAAAGGTCTGTGCACAGCCCTGAGTGAGGCACTCCTGGATTTTATCTGATGAGGAGCAGGCAGAGGGGCAGGAGAGAGAGGTGGCGAGGGAAAGAGCAGCGTCTGACAGGGCAGAGAGATACTTGATCCAACTACTTTGAAGAGGCTATGTGATGAAATTGTTATGTAGGCTATATTATTTGGAATGTTCTTGTTAATTCAAGGTGCTATGCAGCGATTGTGGTTGATGTGACTTCTGTTTGTGTTTACCTCTTCCATATTCACTGTTATCTAGTCCGTGATCAGCAGCGCTGGCTTACTCTTCAGGCTCAGAGACTTCAGCGTGCAGGCGCGATGCACGCGCGAAAACAAAACAACACCACCCCTGTCGGTGATCGGTTGAACTCTGATTCTTGATTTGATTGAGTGGTGGGTTCTACCATCAATTTGCTTTTTGTGCAAGTGTCTCAGAGCCTACAGGCTGCTTACCAGAGGCGCAGGCTCTTTGACAGCCTGCTTATGGCGGCGGGCAGCTAGGGGATTGTTAGGAAAGATTAGATGAATGTGATCATTTTTGTTTTGGCCTGATATGTGACTGATAGCACCTTTAGTTATTGTATTTTCTTCTATAAATATTCTTTTGGAAATTAGAGTTTCAGTCTCGATGAGTATGAACACAATAAATATAATCAAAAAACATAATAAATGTAAGTGATTACTAATAATGAACACGATAAATACACATTTGTACTACATCAAGTGCCGTAATATGCAGGAAAGATATATTTTGACTTAAGGTGAGAGACAAATCTTACAACGGCAGTCTGAATAGCATGCCTTCTTTTTGAACGTTATTTGTTAAGCCACACGCCAGCTCAATTTATGGTATGTTTCTTGTCTACTGAGAAATCATTGGTGATAGGTAGTGGGTATTTTTTACCTGTTGTCATTGCCATTCTGCTAGGTGTGCTTTAGAGGGGGGGGGTTTACTGCGACTTCCCTTTTTTCATTTTAAATAGCGTGTAATGTTGCTGTTGGTGCATGAACAGTATCTGCAAAGTTGCAGCGCTGAAAGTTTAGTGTAAGCAGAGATATCGTTCTTTAAAAATCAGGAAGTATAATTGCCTACAAAAACGACTCGATCTGGGACTACAGCTGGGTTATGGTACGTCACTAACCCACACATTTGCATCAACCCCTCCCTCCGGAATATGCAGAAAAGGGCATGATCATATTTCAGCAGCTCCAGCTCGTAGAGTGTGTTGTTCACGCAGCTGTCAGGTCTTCTGTGTTTGAACTTCCACGGACGCTGTAGTTTCGTCAACAATGGATACAATTTATGTTTGATTATGTTCCTGAAAATGACGATCGTAATCTAGCTCTCTGTGCTGCGCATTCTGCGGAAGACAGCTTCCAGAATCTCCACGAGTTCAGCACCGGCAATAATAAACTGTTACTAAACATGAAGCAGATCCAACTTAAAACCAGAGGCAGCAGTTGTTGGGACACAACCTGTAAGTAGGCTAAGACTTAATCATTTTAAATGTATTTGCATGTATAATTCCAGACGTAGCCTTGTGTTTTATTATTTTCAAATGCCAGCGCTGGCTTTATAGGCTACTGGTTATGCTATTTTGTGTCAACGACAAACGCGTACAAACATTATGGACCTGAATTTTGTATAAGTACTAATGTTGTAAATGTATTTTTCATGTAAATATGCTTTATGACGTTTACTTTTGATTTGATCAAGAATTCAAACTTGCCTAACGCTGTTTGTGTTTAAGCATTAGTAACGTTCCAGTCAGTTGCTATTGTTGCCAGTCAGATGCATATCTGAGGGCTCCTTTTCACCAAAACTGACCATAGAAGCATCCGGTAGATGAGTCATCAGAAGTGTCCTCCGAACTATCTTCCCCCATCCTTTATTGACTCTTGGCTATTCATTAGCTGTTTCTTTAATTTTGAACCCCTTCACTTTTTTTGCTTTCCTTTCACGACAGGAATTTTAAATACCAATTCTTCTTCCTCATCATTCTGTGCGTTCCTCATCTATTGTGTGTCTTCTATCACGTCTTTAATCATTCACCATCCAGGACCTTTGGGTACAATCTCATTTGTCTTTTTCTTTTCCTCAATTTCTTTACTAAGTGCTTTGCACTTTCACTAAATCCAGTACCTGAGGTTGGTTCTCTCCTTTACCACCTGAATCACATTTTTGATTATTTACATCACTTTGGGTAGCATTGTTTTGCTCTGGACAAAACCGAACTTGATGTGCCTGCCCCCCCACACCTGAAACACTTCATCGTCTACAGTTCGGCAAAAATCACATACTCAAAACCCTCTAATTTAAACTTCAGCGCTAAATTTAATTCCTCCCACATCCCCTTTCAGAATCATGAAAAGTTGTCTACGGAAAAGACACTACATGTTTTAAAGAGAGAGACTTACAACCCAGTGGAATCTTTTATTACTGCCGAAACCATTTGCTGTGTCTTTTGCCAGATTATACAGTTCTAAAGATGTCTCGTCACTTAAAACGGCAGTGCATTTGAAATCACAACTTTCTTTGCTGGATTAACAAGCGGGAAAATTCCAATGTGTTCGCCTTTAATTTCAATCCCTTGCTCTAACAACTTGATTCACTTTCTCAATTGACTCCAAAAACAATACAATTGCACTGTTCATTCTTGACGCTGTAAAAGGACCACGAATATCGGTCCAATGGCGGATTTCGAATCGCTGTGAAAGGTTTCAAGCGCGTCTGCGTCTTTTCCATGGCAAAGTGAATTTTAGTTAAATGCATCACATTTAATCCTATGTGTTAATTCGTTTCATCTGACTCCATAAAATGAAAAGGGTTTATCAATGATATCTGTGCATCATTTAATACGTTAATGCTTGACTATTCCTTTTAACTTAATGAAAATATAGTCAAAGTCTGTTAGAATAATCAAGTATAACAATTTATTGTCAGGTAAATGTATTATTACAATTCCACCAGATAATCAATGCAAACCATCAAATGCTTCAAAGAACAAAGAAATTTACCCAACATATTACATGAGCTGAGTCTAGAAGACACAACCTCACGGGCTGATCTGTGTACAGAATCGCAGCCTCGAACTCTAGTTACAGCTCCTTATATCATCAGACCTCATTTCATATGCAAGTTTCAGTGGAAACTTACTGGAATGTAGCCATTTGGTTAGTTGTAATTTGCATTCAGACAACAAGGCAGAAGGTGTTAACTCAAAGGCCACACTCCTTTGTGTGAGTTATTCCTAAACTTCTTAAAAACCTTATTACCTTTTCTTTTATTACTTTGAGAATGAGACATTATTACCAGTCACCCTGTGACCATCAAAACGAGACTAAACAGTCCTAAAGATTATCACATTTACATTAAAAACATATATATTCTTGAGAGTTTTCAGTGTCATTGACTGACTGAGAGGGAGAGAGAGAGAGAGGATGTAAATTGGGCAGAGAAAGGGGGTAGAGTGTCAAATGTTAATTTGCACGCAATGCCATTTGTTTTCAGAGGGAATTGGTCAGATATTTTCTCGGCCTGATATTTTCTCTTTAATCAGTTTTTCCAGTCTTACAACGCCGACTTAATGGAACTATGTCCAACAATCTCTCCGACAGCGAGACTACATTCCTTTAACGGAGACATTCCACTCCGACCGGTACCTAAACGCCATGCCGGCGCGTCAACTGATTAAACGTCATTTTACTCTAAACGCCACAGCGGCCAGAAAAAGGCGTCAATCCGGCCGCTGTAACTTCCACCACCCCTCTACCTGTGTTTTTCTAAAACCACAGCCAGCTAAAAAAATCTAGAAACATTAAGAGAAAAGAAGAAACAGAGCAAAGATCAGACTCACCAAACACTCTCAGACACACGGCTCACTCACCCGCACCATTCGCGCACATGCGGCACAGAGAGAGAGAGAGAGAGAGAGAGAAATGTGCGTGTGTGTAGGGGCATATATGTCTTATGATAAAGTTTTCTTCTACTATACAGAATCACAGCTCAAGGTAGTGCATTGTTCAGAAGAGCTGCTGAAGTCAGATATATTAGGCTGTAATATCAACCAGAGCATTCAGCACTGTTTCATGTTATAATATTAATGCTCATGTAGTCAAGTCATTCCAACTGTAGAGTCCTGTGGTGTCGTGACAGTTTTAATTGGGGCTACATGAGATAAAATGCTATGTGTCATTTTGTAAAGGGACTGATGATGAAATGCTGATCTCATCATTCTGAGAGCTGAAATCTGTCAGGACAAAAGGCGCACCGCACAAAGAGTCATATAGGCTAGCACCCAGGCACAAAGGTTTTCATGTGCTTCATGTGTTTCCTAAAGTGTGGACACTAGAGCATGGACACCAGTTTTTACAAGTTGCAATTCATAAATCAGTATAGTGTCACTATATGATGTTGGATGTTCTGACGGACCTTCTACTACCTTTTTTTGAGTCCTCTGCCTCCCATCGGTGAGCCTCAGCAATTTTGTTTATTATTTTCTTTCTTTTTTTCTTTTTGTTTTGTGTTCTCTCCCCGAGAGATGACTGTTTTAAACTGTTAAATTATTTTGAACTAGATAAATGCTGTACCTTCAAAATTGAACATGGTCTTTGGTCTCTATTGTACACGTACCTGTGTGTCTTCAGCTGTTGAACTTAAAGAACTTGAGTGGAGAAATCATTCTCTGGGTGAAATTCCCAGGGCGGCGTCAGTCGGTGTCTCAGCTCTGCCCTGGTTTAGAACAACAGAACTGTAAACCTGGATTGTTTTAAAACCTTATGGATGTGTAGAACACAGAACATGAATCGACATTAAAACTTGAGCGATCCTGTTTGCGTGTTGGGAGATTTAAATAGCCCAAGGTATGAAGTTACGCTGTTGTGCCGCCTGTGTAAATGGGCACAGCGCTCTGCTTGTAACTCTGTTTTAAAAATACACAAATAGAGTAAACCTAAACGTTTTCTTTAGTGTTGTCCTACCCACTGAGCAAAATGATGTCCAAAAGACGTCTTTTCAACGTCTTTGTCACAAAAGTCGGACGTTGAAAAGACGTCCACTGAGGGGCCGGAATGAAAGTTTTTATGACGTCTTTTTTGACGTGTTCTGCACGTCCGATATAGACGTTCATCGAACCCTTCGTACAAGGTTAAAAACTAGTTCAAATGTGGCCATTGTGGACATGTTTTCAACATAACTTATGGTCTCATTTAGACGATTTAAACTGTTTCTGGACCAAATAAACACTCTCAGGATGCATTAAATTAAAACTCATGTTTATTTACATTGTTTAGATGTGGTTTAGATGGTGATATTTGTTTCATTTTAAATCACCATTGTGGTGATCAGTGTTTGCTTTAGTTGGGCTCTTGGTCCCAATTCTTCTTACTTTAGCTTTTGTAACTGTTTGCATAACAACATTGATAATGCAGAGAAAGCCAAGAAAATAAAAAATCAGCTGTCTTCAGCTCTTTATTGATGGTGACAAAATCAACACAATGCAAGCATTAAACAACATCTAAACCTTTGTTTTTATATCTGAAATTTATAATTATTCATCTTGTGGAACTGTATTATTTGGACCAGTAACTTTATAATGACCACTGCGTACAATATGTTTTAAGAAAGTGAATCACATAGTCACACACAGATATCAAGATTTTGGATATGATTCTCAACGACGGTGACAACCAAAACAAAAAAGCCTGGGAATCAAGGATGTTTTGTACTATGAAAGCTACCCATCATGCATTGCAGTATGAAGCATTTTTTTTATTTATTGTCACCATTTTTGTGAATCATATGCAAAATATTGATGTCTGTGTGTGACTATATGGTACATTTTCTCAAAACATTGTGTAAATTTGCTTTTTGTTCAACTTCCATGCCATTAGCCCAAATAATGCAGTTCCACAACATTAGTGGTTATTAACTCCAGATACAAACACAAAAGTATAAACACAACATTAAATGCCCACTTTATGTTGATTTCATCATCATCATCAACAACAAGGAGCTGATGGGAGCCAATTTTCTTGGCTTACTCAGTCACAACAATGGTGTTATTCAAACACACAGTTACAACAGCCAAAGAAAAGCTAGAGTACAAATTATTGGGACCAAGAGCCCAACTAAAGCAAACACTGATCACCACAATGGTGACTTAAAATGAAATAATATCACCATCTAAACAATGTTAGGAAATTACATTGACATAAACATGAATTTTAATTTAATGTATCCTGAGAGTGTTTATTTGGTCCAGAATTGTCTAAATGAGACCATAATGTTGAAAATGGCCACATTTGAACTAGTTTTTAACCTTGTACGAAGGATCCATTAACGTCTTTTTCAGACGTCCAGAACACGTCAAAAAAGACGTCATAAAAACTTTCATTCCGGCCCCTCAGTGGACGTCTTTTCAACGTCCGACTTTTGTGACAAAGACGTTGAAAAGACGTCTTTTGGACATCATTTTGCTCAGTGGG